>JAINEB010000001.1:15459166-16698333 GCA_022840565.1 Eubasilissa regina | reverse complement strand
TCGATCTTGTTTGCCACGTAAAGGCCAAAGCACGTATCGGGCATCCGAGCTCGACCGGTGTAAAGTTGAACCCGGTTCTGCCGTGAACTATCCGCCCTATCCGGCCTCTCCCCGATCCGTTGAAGGTACCTCCTCGTGTCTGTTAGAAGATTGAAAGGAAACTATAAATATTTACCTATGGAAGACAAGCGGGGAAGAAGGAACACACACGAAGCAGTTGTAATTAAAACACGTGAAGTAACACGTTTACACGTATCAATTAAATTAACCGTTTCCGCCTAGGCTTGTCGTATCATAAATAAGAAATAGAAAATCTAAACCCCTAGTTTAGATGTGCTTGTGAGCGAGTTAATTTGTCTCTTATCTTTTTTGTCACAATTTCGTATTTCTTAGACGATTGTATTTGTGATAACATTTTGGCGTTTCGTGTTCTTCTGCATTAATATTAATTATATTAGATATATATTAATTATATTAGATATTTATATATTTTGTTACTTCTTAATTACAGAGTTAATACCTAGAGCTGTATAATAAGTAATTAAAGATATCGAGCGATTGTATTTCAGAGTACTAAGGATATCTACATTTTAATGTAAGACTATATTTGTTGTTTTATTTTACTTCACTGCGCTGTCTAAATGTAGAATGTCAGACTTGTCAACTGCCAGGAAGGGAATACACAGGTAGAAGATATTCTCCAATGAATGTATACTAATTTGTACACGTTTAAGGCAGTTAAAAGTGTTAAATACATTATCTTAGAAGTGAAAGCGACCAAAACTTTACCTTTGTGGTAATCTTTTATTTTATTTTTTTTATTAAAAATTAAGTAAAAAAATCGAATAAAATCGATTAATAGCTTCACATACGCGTACGATTTTACGAAAGTGTTCGCATGCACACAGACACAAAATAAAACATTTATAATCAGAAAAAACAAATCTAGTGATTTAATATTTTCTGTCACCTTACGCAAACTAAAATTTATTCTCAATTCGTGTATTTGCCAGTTTTATTTCGTGCATTTGATTAAACGTGTAAAATACAGGCGGAGTTAATTATCTAAAAATCCATGTTGATATCGCTGGATAAAACTAGCGGCTCTAATTGGATAATTATTTTTATACCTTGATCCATGTTATTATATAAAACACTGTCCAATATTTATAGCTGTTTAGTGGGAAATTGTATGTTATTAGGCTATAAAACATTACGTAATTTCCAATTCGTTTCAAGTATATTTACAAGTATTTTCTTCTAAACCTATGCGCGTGAGAATATTGATCTTATTTTTAGTGTGTGGTAATTTTTAGGGGTCCATGACCCGGGAAAATTTGCGTTTGGCGGAAGTCCAATCGTATTTTAACTACTCATTCATTTGTATTCACTTTCTATTTGGATCATCTCAAAATATCTGTGAAACCAAGGTCATTACCAGTACTTACCACAGAATGCTACATCATCTGTTTTCTTGCCTTTTGTCAAATTAGTATACGTAGTATAATAATAGTACATATAATGTATAATATGGACTAGACCAACCCACAAATAAGCGAGCTGATGACATACTATGAAAGTAGGATTCTCGTTTCATTTGTAAAAATAGTTAATTCCGAACAATAAATAAATTTCCGAACAAAATTAAGTAGAAACTCAGTAAATGGCATCTTGTTTTTCTTCCATTCCATTAACAAAGTTATTTTCGGTCAAAACTAGGATCTCATCGGAATGATTACGATACTCGATACCTAGTCGTAAAGTTGTTGGAGAATGGATATTTTTGTTTTTTATCATTTACGATGTTGTCATCAAATTATTTTAAGGAATGTTTTCATTTAATTCCTTTCTACATAACGTGTAAGCGTGTGTATTAGAAAGTTATGAAGCATTCAGGAATATTTATTGGACACACACATGACGTTTTGACCTAAGTATGTAGGCGTGTTCTTATTGCACACAACGCAGCGGGTACACCTGAATGAGGAAGTAATTCGTTTACTAAATATCTCCGGAATCGCTTATCTTGTTGTTATATTATGTAAGATATGTAAATGACGAGAATAATATTGATTCGTATAGTTTTGTAAAAGAAACGAGTTTTTTAAAATATTATCTTTACATATATAAAATACCTTTACGGGTCTTGTTTAATACACTTGACCTGTAAATAAATATATTTTTATTTCGTAAGTGTGTAGTCGTATTTTTTTGTACTAGCAGAGAGCAATGCTTTCTGCTAGTGTTAATAAATTGCCTGGCCGCTGCGGCCGGTTTTTTCCATAAAATATATTTTTTTAATGTTGAAAAGATATTTTATTACCAAAAAAAGGAACTTAACTAATTAATGCAAATACAATAATTCTGAATTTCGCACCTAGAGTATATATGGATAGTGTTAGCAACTATGTGTTAACCCTTAAATTTATATAATGATTTACAGATTCTCAAAAATATAATCATATTATTTATTTGTAATAATAGTAAAAGCAACTTGAGACTTATGCAAAGTATTTTTAATATTACAATAAATTAACAATCGTCTAAAGGAACGTAAAAATATATATTTTAGATTAAGAATAATTTAATGTTAGATTAAGGAGTTATTGCAAATTAAGTTAAATATGTTCTCCAATATATAATTTTGTTTCATTATGCAAATATTTGTCTCAGTTGCGCGACACTGCACAGTGAAGCGCACTCAATTTTGTATAATAAAATTTTAACGTCAAATATCATTTTCATGCTTTTAAAACATTTCATGTAATATAATTATCGAAAGACGCCAGTTTTTATAATTTTAACCTAATTGTTTTTGTATGAGTACCATACATAAGAGACGGTCAATATATTAGATTTAATAGAAATAAACGCTATATTGGTGTTTTTTCTTACTGGAAATAAATACAATGCACATTACAAGGTGAGCCCGCATAAATAGAGCAATTTTATTAATATTGTATACAAGTTCAATGTGAGATAAATAATAACGAGTAACTTTTAACTTTATTTCTAGCGTCTCTCCACCTTTTACGTATCTCAATCTCTTTGATAGCTATTAATATACTAGTAATATCTACGTACTAATGTATAGTGGTACCGATAGAGCATCTCTAACCTGGCGGAAAAACCTTTGTCAAGTAAACGTTATATTGTTCTATTTAAACGTCAAGAAATTTTTTTCTACTTTTGTTTCAGTATTTTTTTTTTTTCACCAGGTTATATATTATGTTTAAATTTGATGTTGTTACTTAAATCTATTTTTGCTATAGTAGGCATTAATTATTCTTTTTTATGCTTTAAACACACATTATACCGTATTATGTTTAAATTTTATAATGTTATGTAAATGGAAATCCTTTTTGTCAAATTGTTTTGCAAATGCTATTTATTATTTTTTGTATATATAAAAATATGTTTATTCTCTTTACTTCCTATTAATAAGTATTATAAAATATAGTTGATTTTTTTTATTATAATACCTACAATAGTTTCAAACTGTTACATGCATATATCTACATATATAGTTCATAGTTAACCGGCGTTGAAGCTTCTCGATGGTTGATCATCATTTTATATTCTGTTTTTGCGTTTGCTTCATCTACGAAAAAGTCAACAATCCTGGAATTCAACATTTCTCCTCTTTGCATACCCTAAGTTTTCCAAGTAATACTGTTAGTCGAGTTTTATGGAGACTGCCGACTCGCTTTATTCATTTTATCTCTCAAGTTCTCTCAAACAAATTTTTATTCAGGGAACAGAGGACGGCGTGCACGTTATTGTTAAATAAAGTATGTACGATTCTTATCCCGCAAATCAAACACATTATCCATAGAAAAATAAAGATTGGTCGGATTTTATTGGTAAGATTGGAAAGATGGACGGATTGGACAGACGGACATGAGGTGCGCGGTTCTGATCACAGAATTCACCATGTCGCCTCCCATTCATATCAGCTACCATTCTCAGGGAAAATAACAAAAATTAGTTTCAAAATTTATAACACCATAATTTAATGGTTTTGCACAGGTATGAATTTACAAGGTAGAATATAGGAAGAAATTATGTCACTGAATGTGATTACAAATAAAGATTGACTGGCAAATCTTTCCTTAACAAAATAATAGAGTTCTTATGAACGTGTCAATATCAAAATTAGCAAGTTATCCTTTAGAATGAATCGTGAGATAAAACACTATGGTACACTCGATATTAAGATCTTCACCTCAGAAATTATATTAAAACAATTTAAACACCTGATGAGTTTGTCAGATAAATATTGCAAAAATTATGTCACATAAATATGATCACAAATACAGATTGATTGACTAATCTTTCTTTAGCAAAATAATGGACTTTAATCAAAACATCTTTAACAAAACTAGCATGTTCGTTTGGAATTAAAAGGTGAGAATAAACAGTACGTTACATTTTAGATATTAAAAATTCACATCGAAATTTACTTTAAAACAATTTGATCACCAGCTGTCTTCATTCTTCATGAGCAATCCACCGTCATCTTTTAGTCTTGAGGTTCCGAGGCACCCGTAAAATACTTGCGTCTCCTTGTCAAAACGTCAAGAAGGCTGGGTCGTCGGCTTCCTTTTGAAGTCACAAGGAATCCTCGAGTCCTTTTTTGTTGTAAAATAAGTCAAATTGAGAATAAAATAAGTAAATACCAAATCCCATCCCCGCCCTGCATTTTTCGTGAAAAATAGTATTGTCATCTACATAACACCTCTCTGCCGTCACGTGAGGACTGGATGCTTCACATCCTGCAAACATACAAGTGAGATAGCAAACAAAAAATCTCACTAACATGGTGCAGGATAATACAGATGCCCAATATATTTAATCATTCTCACCCTTCCTTAATTCAATATGAAATCACATCTTCGTGATTATAGTATCAGGAGCAGCTTCTTCGCGCTTAAACCAAAACCAAAATACCACAGAGAAATTTTCCTTGTTGCAGTATGCCATTTGGTAAATTTCGACTTCCATCACATCTCGTGCGTGGTAGTTACCAGATATAATCTTATAATATACATAAATTCAGTTATTTCGTAAATTGAGTTAAAACACTGTTGTTATTCCACTATATTTTATTGTATTAAACGTTAGAACGTTTTCGGAAACATCTTCCCATTGTCAATAATATAATTCAACGCAAGAATGGAGGGCCATTCATATGACAATAATAATTTAAGACTTATACATAGTGGCGCCAATGTTACGAAAGTTAGACATCTTAGAGAATTAAGAAATTTTTAATAATAAGAATAACAATATAAAAATAATATACATTCAAATACCGCCTATTACGTCAACTTTTATCTATTTTAACTCCATCCCCACCCTAACCTTCCTTAACACCAAACACACCCGTAATTACTATCTGAAAATGTTTTTAACTTTACTTAAATTATATTATTGATAATGGGAAGATGTTTAATAGTATAATATAGTGGAATAAAACAGTGCTTTAACTCAATAATCATAGAATTCTACAAAGTTTCACCAAAAAAACATTTGAATAGTTATCATAAATTCAGTGTTAAAATACAGGGAATATGATAAAAACAAAAGCATAAGCATATAATTGTGCTATTTAATCATTTAGATTTTTAAATAATACCAAAGTGTTAACTATACGAAATTGTTCGATGAGGGGATATATGGCGTGTTACGTTATGACGCCCCCGCAGGTGGGGCTGCTGGTTGACGTCGAGGACTGGACACAAAACGCGTATATTATGGCTCACCATATTAAAAATAAATGGTGTGCTTGATCTAACTCCCGGTGATACCTCAAATATTATACCAATATTTATTTCTTCCGCTCAAAGGAGCGTTTTAAATTAATTTGCTATATAGTTAACTATTATCCAATGTTTGTGAGCTACCTTTTTAAATACTTTCTGATATCATCTGATCAAAATAGATATAAACGACCTTGAATATCGTGTGAATGCGTATTGTTCATTTTGCATATGCTTTTTATTTCTTTGTTAATGTCGAATACGATCAAAATGCATTTATTATATTTGCATGTAATACATTTTTAAAAGTAAATATGTAATGGATATTATTACATAATTGAATTGATTAATTGAATATAAATTAAATGTATTAATTAGGAAGATATACATAAAAAATCAATTTTATCGAAAAATATTGTTATTGCAACCGGGATTCGAACCTGGATCTCTACCAATCCGGGGAACGTGTGTGAACCAGTATTGCTATAGCAAGACAGTGCATTGACGACAAATTTTTGAGCTTATATGTTACATTTTTAAAATTGATACATCTATCGTTCCATTATTTGAAAGCCATCTTCATTATTTTTACGGAATCTCAAATACCTTAGAGTAATCCAATGGGAGACGCCAGAATTAATAATTCAATTTATAGAATTTTGAACACATTGATAAAACTTGCGTATTTTCTCTTAATGTTGAGTCAACTTTTAACTACGGCTTTGTATTCAACCTTTAACAATGGTTTTTATGTTGCTATTTAAATGTCCTTAACCACCATAATATTGATTGAAATGCTTCGCACGAGTGCTTTATTTTGACAAATATAGGTTCAATATAAATACCTATTTGAAACTACATCATTTATTATTTTGTACCTTTTAAAGCTCAGGCAATGACAAAATCCCTAATTATTTCGTTAAATATACACTAAATATTTTTTAAACGTTTAATCACCGAATGCCTTTCACCCTGCATGAGTAGAAAAGGGAACTAATTACGCCTTTTGTGACGTTGGTGCTCAAACCCTAGCCACGTACTACCGACCCCATTTCTCCCGCCGGAAACGCGAGAGAGCATTTTTTTATTACCAAATTTTTCACAACATAAAATATCTTATTTTACAGTTTATCTAAAATCTTTTATAAAGAATTGTCAATTACAAATTAATGTACCGTGCACATACGTTGATTTTAAATAGTTTAAGGCTTCTGGTAAAATTGTTAAAATTATTATTAAATTATTAAATTATGGTAAAATTTGATATTCCTCTTAACCATTTCTTCCCCGAATTATTAAATTTAAGTGCCTAGCACCTGTATATTTTTTGTTGTATTCTTTAAACATAAAATAAGCAAATTGTGACGAAAAATTAATAAAAAATCTAGGTATATAAATATTATTAATTATAATTTGTGATACTTCTAAGTACTGTCAGTCTTTACATGATGTACACTAAAAATAAAAAAATATAGCATAGTACAAAAAGTAGGAAATAAATATTCTGAAACATTAAGAGAGTAGTTGAAAATTGATGAAAAAAAAAGGTCAAAATAACTATTAATAATCAATCACAAGGAATACAAACGCGTCAAACTTAACCTTGTAACAATGCGCAATTGACCAATTTCACCTGCCGCAGTGTTGACATAACAAAAAAATAACTAATGTTAGTAGTCTAAATAAATATAGTGGACTATTATTTACTTAGATTTAAAAGAATCGTCAGAGAATTGACACCACAGTAAGATATATGACTAGATAAAATCGATGGTACTTTAAAGTGCTGTCGGGGTTGAAAGGATTAAATAAACTTAATTTACTTAAAAATGTGGGGATCTCTAATATGCATTCTGCATATCTATGTAAGTATGTACTTTTTAAGATTATATAAAAATTATTTTGTGCAGATTGTTTGATCTCTTTTGGTGACCTCCGGATAATATTGTGGGGTCCATTAATATATCATGTATTGTGACGTGGCCACATAGATAATTATATTTTTTCTTACGTACAAATATTTCAATCGATTCTTAAACAATGAACGTAGAATAGAGTAAGTAAATCGATAGGTATATTGTAAATACAGATATGTTTTTTATTTTTAATGTTATTTCTTTTTCTTATTTTTTAATATAATTCTCTATTTCGAATGTTGCTTTGCGACAACGTTTATTTTCTTTGTATTTTACAAGAAATTTATAGATTTAGATTATAGATTTATAAATACAACTACCCCTTTACTGCAGGTTCGTGTCTACGGGTATATATGTACGTTATTTATGTTGCCAACACACTACGAAGTTAACCAAAAATACAGCTTAGACGAATGCGCACAAACCGCAACCGACAGTAGGGAGGATATAGTTGTTGCATTGGGAATTCGGTCGGCTTATAGACGTGGGTTAAAGTTAGTTAGATACTTGGTCAAGCCGTTCCAATGAAAGTTTAAACTTTGATGCTCTATGAAAGCTCTCACACGGGGCGCGCCTCGAGACATCTGTAGATTAAAATTGATGCTGCGTAATATTTCCCTCACACCTTGCGCCCTCAAGTTTCATGTTATATTTCACTATCGCGGACAAGCAGCATAGAGATCCGTCGCTACGGCTCAGAGTAGTCCCGACTGCTCTTAACTTTTTATGCTCACTATAACTCTGATGGAGGAAATTTGTTTCGTCGGATTATCGTGAGCTTAAGGAAATTGACCCTTATCTAGCAATGAAGTCTGCTTATGAACCGTGCGATATTAGGGAATATAAAAAAAACATTCAAACACTTATTAAAATATAAGAATTATTAATGCCGCTTCTAATTTGTACTGTAGTAATAGTCTGGCTGATATAATTTATTGCTATCTCCTAAAACAACTACAATATTATATTTATCGTATCACCTTCGAGTACCTGAGAGGTCAACCAGATTGGGATAATAATAACTCAACTTTCCCCTCTACTGAAGAAGCAACTCGTTAATTGTTTTTCATATATATTCGTCATATTTACGCTTATTTTATAACTAAGAAACGTATCATATAATAAAATAACCTAATGCATTAATATTTTAAAGACCACACATTATTGTGAAGTTGTAGTTTTTTCAGAACTCTATGATATTTTAATACAAATTAAATGCGTCAATTAGAAAAGTATACGTATAGATAAAATTAATTTATTTATATGTATATCTTTCTTATTGATGCATTAAATTTGTATTATATTACGTAAATATTTATTTTAATTAATCGGTTTTACGTATGTTAATCGTATAATTTTCTTCTCACCTTGTTCTTCCCCTCTTCTCCTGATCCTCTGCTCTTTCCACTTGACTCTTTCGCTTTATTTTAATACTGATTTCGATTTTTTATTTTCTATGAATAGGGGTAGTTATATGTATTATTGTTAGTGTAATCTTTTAAGTTGATCTAATTATCGCAAATCATTAATTTGTAAACATCTTTTTCAACCGCTAATTTTCCTAATAAATTTATATTCGTGAATTATTTAAAAAACATTTATAATTCGTTTACTTTCGTCACCAACAAATTCGATGTGCGCTTAATAATAACAAATTTAAAGGAATTTTATATTAAAGTTTAGGAAATACTATAAATTTTGCCTCTTCGCCGAATTTTAATGCTCCAATAAATTAAATTCTATTGTGTATACATACGTATATTTTAATTTACTTCTTTTTTATTAATAAGTATATATATGTTTTTTTTTTAAATATTAAATAGTATTCTTTTAAATAAATGTATTAATTAGAAATTAAATGCATTAATTAAAAAGATATGCATATAAAACCTCTTGTTACACTTTTTCAAATGAACACATCTATCGTTCCTTATTTGAAAGCCATCTACTTTGTTTGAATCCCAGTGGCGCAACGACAATATTTTTCGATGAAATTGATTTTATATGTATATCTTTCTAATTAATACATTTAATTATTATTTAAAATATCACATACCTATGTTCTGAATAATTACAACTTCACAATAAGAATGTGTTCTCGTAATAATATTCTATAAACTATCTTGGGACCCTTTCGTATTTTCATTACACTCACCGTATCTCTTCAAATATTAAATTATTTGCCTTATTTTCGTGATCATTCTGATGTAAATTGCATGTATTTAACATTCATATAATACAGGGTGTATAGTAAGTGTGTAGGTAAGCATCATTAAGCGAAACAGATATAATATTAACCAATTACTCCAATAACCGGGAATGTGTCGGTCAAATTACAATAATAATAATTGAAAGTGTTGTGCCAAAATTACACTCGTATAATACGTAGACTAGCACGACCCGGGAACAAAAGTTATCCAACCGCGGTTTGCTGTGTTAGTTCATTAACATAACGAGTCACAAACAACACTACAAAAACATTGGTTGAGAACTATCACCATCCCTGTATCGTGGCCTTAACCGCTGTTAAACGAATATATTAGAACACATCATATTCAATTATGATTATAAGAGAAGAGAGAATATTTAAAAAAAAATATTTCAACTTACATATATATTATAATTTTGAATATTTGCCAAACTGCAAGAACAGTTTTACAGCACTACATGTTACTCGTAAATCCACCTCAAAATTGTGAAATCTTCAAATCATGTTTCAATGTCATGTTTAAGTACTTCCTCTGTAGATATCAAACATGTTTACCTCACGTTCATAGTAAATTTCCATTTATTCTAAGTTTAGTAAATAATATTCTATTTTACCAATTTACTATTTCTAAAAAGGTCACATCACAACAAGATGCACTCAGTAATCTAGTACCAACTTCTATAATAATTTCGTAAGAACGTAATAAGTAACAAGTTAAATGGTAAGTATAATAATTCGGTCATTTGGTTGATATAAATTACTTATTCCAGGTAGAAACGTAAATTTAGAATAAAACCAAATCCAAACACTAGAATAAGACTTAATTCAGTGCTCTTTCACACATTCATTATCTTTTATTATTTATACCTACTGTTTTATTTCATCTTTTTTATTTTTGTTATTATGTATTGCTTATTATAATTTATTTTTATTATTGCTAATAAATAAATGATTAATAAAACATTACGATACCTAATAATGTGTTTTTTTTTATGATTTATATATAAAATGTATTCGTGCTTGAAATGTTGGTCAAAAACATGCTTAATTTATGTTTACAGAATTGAACTCGCCGCGATATCATATTGCACTTTGAGGAATCAGAAAACTTAGACACGACCGCAGAACTTTGGTGTCAAAAATTAAAATGAGGATAGCTTATCGTGAATTATTTTTTAAAGTTAATTTAGAAAATCTTCACTGAAATTAATAATAAAGATATAAAAGAGATTACAACTAAAAACGTATTTTTCCAAAAGATGTTAACTATCTTTTACATAGTGCTGCTACAACATTAGGTAATGGGTTTTGTCTAAGAGTCGAGATGATAATAAAAGGAACATTTTATTATAAGACTAAAAGAAAAAAGATACAATGATCTGGGAGAAAATGTGAAATCGGAAGGAATGGTCTCGAACGCTAAAATAAAATCGCACCTCTTTTACTCATATTGTCATATATATATTATCTCGTATTAAATATACTACTTTTTAGGTAGATTCGATTGAAATATTGTACTTATCGAAGGTCTCATGATGCAACTTTAGGAAAATATATAAGTAATCTTTTTAATACAAATTTAATATATAAATTAGAAAGATATACATATAAAATCAATTTATCGAAAAAATATTTTTGTCGCTACCGGGATTCGAACCCGGATCGTTTCCTCTCTGGGGAAATGCATTAACCGATTATGCTACACCAACATAGTAAGTTGACGATAAATTTTCAAACTTATATGTTGCACTTTCAAATTGATTCATCTGTCTTTACATTTGAAAGCCATCGTCTTTATATTTACGGAATCTCAAACACCTTTGAATAAAATCCGTTAGGAGACGCTAGAATTAATTAATATTTCATTTTTATTACATTTTGGAAACATCAATACAACTTATATATTTTTAAGGACAAGACATTCTTATTGTGAAATTGCAATTTTTCCGAACATAGGTCTGTGATATATTTAACACAAATTAAATGTATAAATTAGAAAGATATACATATAAAACAATTTATTTTAACGATAAATTGATTTTTTATATATTTCTAATTTATACTTTTAATTTATTTTAAAAATATCACAGACCTAAATATGTTCTGAAAAATTGGAACTTCACAATAAGAATGTGTTCTCCATAAAAACAAGTAAACTTTTTAACTTGTGGGATATAATAGTTTTTGTGGATTCGATAACACCGTAATTCTTAACAGATTTCGATCATACTTTTCTGAATTATTAACCTGGTAAATAGAAATTCATTAATCATCATGATTTGTAATGTGTTAGTATTGGACCTAGTGAAAAGTACATACACACAGATACGAAATTTACCTACTGCTTGCGGCTAACGTCACAAAGGATTTTGATATGTACGTAATATATTAAAACTACATAATTTAAACTCAAATTACATGGTAAAATAATATCTTATGCAGACGATACAATACTAATAATTAAAGAAAAACTTGGACTGACGCTAATATATCGGCAAATGAGGATGTTAATACCATAAAAAAGTGGACGGATGATAACTTACTATCAATTAATACCGATAAAACATACTTTCTACGATTTGCTATTCAACAGAAACAAACACCGAAATTCATATTAAAATTCACACCAAAGCCTGTACTCGAGAAAATTCTTGTGACCAATGTTCATTAATTGAAGAAAAAGACTGTATCAAGTACCTTGGAATTATAATACATAACAATCTCAAATGGAAAGAACATATTACTAATCTCACAAACAAAACAAGTAAAACTGCCTACATATTTTTTAGACTCTGAAACATCTTATTACTTATACATATCTGAAAATAATATATTACGCGTTTGTACAGTCAAATTTGCAATACGGTTTTATTGGATGGGTAGGTGCATATAAAACTTCAATGTCACATTTAGAAATCACTCAAAAAATGATAATAAAAATTATTCTAAAAAAAAAAGACTATCCAAGTATACAATTTTAAAGTACCAAAAATAGTAGACATATACAAAAAAAATTCAATAATTCAAATTTTCAAAATTAAAAATCAATTAAATTTTAGAAGTGATCTACAGGATATAGAGATCAAATTGATATCCCAAAACTAAAATATACCGCAACTCAAAATCAATATATTTATCAAGGTATCAAACTTTTTAACAATCTCCCCATCACAATTAGAAAAATTACGGACTATCACAAATTTGTTAAATAAATAAATAAATGTAACTCGAATATACTCTTTCTCTATACACAATTATTACTCTCATAGAGAAGAAACAAATGTTAATATATATATATATATATTATCCACTGATTATTCAAATTGTATTATATTTTTAATATTAATAAAAAAATATATATATATATGAGATATAAATAAATTTAATTGTATTGTAGGTATTTATTATTAATTAACACAGTACAAATTTTAGTTATTTATATCAAACTAGATTTGGCTTGAAATTTGTTATTTGAATGGATTCACCTCATCTACCAGTCTGCTCTATTCGAAATATTGTTGTAGACAGGAGATTAGGGCCGAAATATTTTATACATCAAGAATTATTTTATATAAGAAAATTATCCGATGTTTCTTGTTATCCGCTCCCGTACAACAAAATCCTCTCCCGTAATTTAAATAAAATCCTACCAGACAACACGGAAAAAAATCGCCAGTGGTTGGCAGAAATAATTGGGCCGCCAATTTCGTCAGTTATGTGTATTGTACTTGGTTGGTTTAACTAATTATATCCTTTGTAATTAATGGTCAATAGGTATTCAAAAATGAATTATAGAATGATGCATGATGTAGACGTTTATTTTTTATAATATTATTTGGATAAGCAATCGGTGCTGCGTCTTGAGTGCTGTTACCAAGTGTTATATTTTTTACTATTAAAAAGTTCGACGCGAAGTGCTTAGTGTCGATGCCGAAGTCTCGGCGTTGCCAGACATTCTGGAAGAGTTTGCATGAAACGATATATGAATGTGGACGAGGCGAGAGTTATGTGACATGACAGAACAGTGTGGTGCTACATTCTCTAATAGCGTGATATAAGTTAGTTACGAGTCAAAATCCTGTCAAAAATGAAATAAAATTGATCTGGATCATTAACCGTTCTTGCTTAAAGCTTGAACAGGTCATCTGTGGATGGTCGACCTAACTGACGTTAAGGTCAGTATGCGGCAAAGTTCTGATCGACAAGTAAATCAGTTCTGATGACGAATGTAAAAATTAAATAACGTTGTGCACTCCCTGCATTTTTATTATCCTATGTCTACTTATGGTCAGCATGTCGCCTTGACACTATTGTAATACTGTTGTAATAAGTTGTTGTCAATAAATGTGTATGCTACCTGATACTCCATAATGTCTTTCTGGCTTCCTGGATGAAACCGTCTTCCTGGTTCCGCCCGTTGCTCCCCTCATCTGACTCATCTGTGCAGGTCATCTCCGCTCCAACCCAGGTTTTATTATATAGAATCTTCGAGGTATTTACATTGTCTTATTGTAACCATTATAACTGCAGTGAATGAACGTGTGAAGTGCCTACGAGGCGTCAATAACTATGACAGAACATTTTCAACTACCTGGTTACATATTATTTTATTATAAAATTTAAAGTTGCCGACTTATCGTAAATGCTCTTATGTTTGTTTGATAAATAAATCATGGATCATCTCGCTCTCATCATTATCTAAGAATCTTCCATAGTCATTTGCCAAGTTTTATGAATAAATGTTTTGTTTAAAACTATACCATCTTATTATTGAAACGCCCTTACTTGCATTTGATCCGATATCCACAGCCCTATATTGATAAGATAATCTCTTACTCTCCGCATAGCTAGCCACCAGAATATGTGAGACTAACACCATCATTCATGTAATACGACGATAATAGAGAAATACGTCCTACACACTTTAAAAAGCATAATTTTTACCATTCTTTTACACATATTTTCCAGAACTTCCCTTAACTGGATGTTTAAAATGATGAAAGCTTTTGGTTCATTAATCTGCTGTGCGGGTAAGCAAGCGGTCATCCAAGACTAAACCCAATGAACTGATTTGTATGCATTTCACGTTTGCTTTATTTTACTGCATGATGTCTCTCCGCTCTTACGCTGCTTAATAAACGTAAACTTGTTGAAATTTGCATTTAAAATGTCCATATTAAATGTTTCATAATAGTAGTAGTAATTATGAAATGTACGGATGATGTCAATTCAATTGAATTATTGATATTAAATTGATCGTGATAAAATAATCCAGATAAACTTGTTTACTCGGTGAGTCACATGTGTCCCAAAAATACAATATTACTTTCCTACATCCGCAACTACAATATACGCATACTAATACGAGTACCGCGTTAAATTGTATGAAAAAAACCATTCATGATGTCATTACGCATTCTGTACGCGATCTCTCATGATGGTTGCAAAAGTCATTGCTTCAAATATAGATCTTACTTTAGTATTTATTCCTTCTCTATAAAATTGATACTCCGTTGGATCTGATGTCTTATTTGATTACACAATTGGCGTAGAAAGGTTTTCGAAAATATAAAATGTGCACGAATACGATTCCGTAAATTAGTAATATTTTGAGCAAAACTTCTAAAAATAATACATTCTTAACAGTGAAATGAAATTGGTTATCGTTTTAATTATTATTACGTACTTGTCTCTTAAGTACGTCTTCAGTGTACATCTCGTAAAGTGAAGGTCCAAGAAATAGTCTTTGTAACAATTACACGTTTATTACACGTATACAATTTAGTATATCACTAGTACAAGTCAAACGATAAAGTGACGATAACGAGAGAGAGCGCCCTGACGCGTGTCGCTCTTTGTAACCTCTCGTATACAATTTAGTATATCACTAGTACAAGTCAAACGATAAAGTGACGATAACGATAACGAGAGAGAGCGCCCTGACGCGTGTCGCTCTTTGTAACCTCTCGCACACATGCCGGCGGTGCGGCATTCACACACACACACAACTATCCAATCACAATTATAGAATTTATTTTCTATATTTTTATATCGAAAATACTATTTTTTTTTTTTTTTTTTTTTTTTTTCTGAATTATTTATCAATTAATAGATTCACTTTTATCATTAAAAATGAAGGAGACGTTGCATTTTAACATGTACAGTCAAACTTCAGAATGGGCTACATATTAACGAGGGTCCACTAATAAGTATTTGATAATAATCTAATGTTTGACCCACCTATGCGAATAAGTATTGAATATGTGTGTCATACAGTCGTAACAAAAGTTCACCCACTACTATTTTCAACAGGTCTTTGAGGTTTGCAAAACACCGCCAAAACAATTTGCACAATCCTAGAGCGGTATTAACACAGTCATGATCATACATGAAACGAATACGGTTTCAGTCGGAACGTTTGTGTTGTGTTTTGCCCGGCACTTGTAGACGGTCTCTTTGTTTGCACTCGGCGAGTACCTTGAATAATTCATAACTTTAACGTAATGAATTACGCCGAGAAGTTGTTGCCTTCGCGGCCGTGGACCGGGAACACTTCCGCCGACTGCGGCCCGAGAGCCGAGAGATTCAGGTGCCGCGCGTTCTAATGAAATATTTGGCGCTTTCGCTTTGGGAACAGTCATCGCATACTTGCGGGGAAGATATTGCTTGACCGCAATCGTGTTGCATTCAGGGGCGGCTCCTTTAATAGCGCGCTGTGCGCTGAACCACCTTCACTATTTCAAACCATATATTAAAATAATTAAATTAAATTGACCGCCACTTGGGTTATATATATACATACATATATATACATACATACATGTGTAACAGACCTAGTTCACAATATTTTATAGGTGGATCGAATTTCGAGCGGCTAGACTATTTTTTGTTAGATGATGTAGGGCCTGAACCAAAGATATAGATTAATAATTAAAAAAATTCGCAAATATTTATTTCTAATTTGTTATTCCTACAAGAAAAAATAAACTACCAGGGTTTATTTATACAAAAGAGTACGCTTTTTCCCAATTTGGAAGAAATGATAAAAAAAATGGCTTATCGATAATGACCTGGTCTTACCTGTAATAATGAAATGAATTGTTTAAACTGTGACTGATTAATTGTTATATTAAATATAACAAAATTGATATATATGTAACTGCAGACAAACATCTATCATGACGTTTTGTGGGTCTAGTTTTAATTAAAAAATAAAATAATATATTTAATAAGAAGAAATAAGTAGACTTCAAGCTTAACACGGTTTTGTAAAAATTTCCAACAGTAGTATTTTCCGTAACAGTTCAGAATTTGCACATATTCCTTGAAAATTTTCGAAACGCAATTTAGTCAGGTATCATTTAGGGTTATGTTTTACATGGTGCGCGTGATACTTAGCGCCATGTAATTTTTAGCTTAGCGCTAAATATTACAATAATAAGATAATCAATATATAAAACTTTATGGGTATGTTTATTTAATTTCAGTAAATACTATTATATATTTATATATGTAAAAGAAACTTGTTGATAACTAACTTTAGAGGGATCTTTTCAATTATTATATTATAATTTGACAATTATAAATTTTGTAGTGCAGTATGGTAATATCAATATTTTATTTTGTAAATTGAGTTAACACGCTGTTTTATTCTACTATATTTTTTATTATGTTAAACGTTAGAAAGTTTTCGGGAACATCTTCCCATTATCAATATTATAATTCTATGTTGAATTATTAATATTAATAATAATAATTATATAATAATAATATTAATAATAATTATTATATAGTAATAATATTAATAATTATAATTAATAATTCAACTTAGAATTATAATATTGATAATAATGGAAGATGTTCCCGAAAACGTTCTAACGTTTAACACAATGAAAAATATAGTGGAATAAAACAGCGTGTTAACTCAATTTACAAACTAATCATGGAATTCCTTGAAGTTTTACCAAAAACCTTTGAACAATTATCAATATTTTAATATCTTACTTATTAAGCGCCATACTTCACTCTTGCGAGAGGGATCGACGAAAGTTTATAGCGTATCCGTCGATTTAAATATTCAAAACTATGTGAAAATGTCGGTTATTACCTTTGCCAGAAATAAATTTTCTCTTCACAGAAATATATGCTGGGTCTTTAGTTTTCAATATATTTTATTGTTATAAATCTTTTATAAGTATGCAATAATACATTTATATCCAATGTCTTTGAATATCCATTTGATAGACTTTTATTAAATTTTATTTGAAGGCGTTGGTATGGTATTTATTTGCATTGTACGCTTATTCACAATTTTTAATTAATGAGAGTAACTTTCTTCTCTATGAAAGAAAAATTACACTAATTAGCAATTATTATATAAAATTTTCTACTTTGTCTTCAAGAAAATATTTTGTATTGCCTTTACACCGACCCGATCGACAAAGCTATATTTAATGTAAAGTAATTAATTACATGAGATTTTGATACACATAGGTGCGGGGTATCTACTTTATGGCTGTAATAAGCTGTGTCGGTAATTAAATTTCGCCATCATGAATAGAAGTCTTGTTGAATTTTTTATAACGATGGCGCCTCTTATCCTCTCTCTTCGTGACACACTTTTCAAAACTTGACCTACTCTTTCCCGTTCGCTTTTACAAGGTTTCATTTCCAGTAAATTGAGATGTTTTCGAGTGTTGCTCTCCCAATTTAAAATTATCATTAATATTTTATTAAACGCCTATCTTTAATTAGTTTCATCGCAATTTCCGTTCAATTACTTTGTTTCACAATCAATTAATCCTGAATGAATGTATATTGGAAATTTATATAACTATAACGTTTTTTCAAAACTCAACTCGAAAAGAAAATGTTCAGACTTAGAGCGATCTATTGTTCCTACTCCGGACATCCCTTTATCCCTTACAGTTGCGCCGATAATATTCTTCTGTTACGTACGGTCGATTTTTTTTTTCAGCGATACTTTTGTAGACGAGCGTACGTAATATTTATAATTATAAATTTGCAATCAGACATTTTATTATTATTGTGAGAACTGTCACTTTGGAAATGTATGTATATGTGCGTGTATCAGGAGAGTGAGTTGATGCGTGCTGAGGGACAATGATTATAAGAGACTGTCTCTGGGGAAACGGGTCTCTTTTCAATAATTATTTGTCTATTTCTGAATTATAAATTACTGTGAATACTTCTTATAATAAACGTGTAATTGTTACCTGGATACGGAGTTATTATTTCAAGGAACTGAACCCAAGTAACTAGACAGTAGAAGATAGAACACCGAGGGAATCTGGTGGTACTACGAAAGTTACCACAGTTATAATATTATTTGTCCGGACTGAACCCAAAACCTTTCTAAATCTGAACCTAGTATAGTAGGTCTTGAAAACGATTACTACTAAACATACATAAGTAAAAAGAAAAATAATTCTAAAAAAATAATTGAAATATTTCTAATCTCTATTTAAATACGTTCTATGTAGGATATAACGAATATAATTGTGTATTTCGCCCACAGTAATATCGTGATTTTAATTAACGTATGGTGCATTTTGGAAAATATTTTTCTTTTATTTTATATATTTGAAATTTTTACAATTTTTTTGTATTATGAGTTATTAATTAAGTATTGTACATTGTTAAAATTATATGTTTTTTATTCGCTTAGAGTTATAGATTTGTAGTCTATAATTATTTATTGTCTATTTGTGTGCTTCTGAAGTGTTCTATAATATTATTTATTTTCTAATTATGTGATTCTGAAGTGTTCATTTATTTTCTTTCTAAGGTCTTTTTTTTCTTTAATTTTGGGTAGGGAGGCTATTGAATTTTTTTATCCCTAAGTATATACAATTTTGCTGATAGTATTTGGTGTTACATTTAGGGATTTTAAAGTTATTTCTAAACCTTAATGATGTGCTCGTTTCAAATTTTACAGTGTTATTTTCTTTAAGTAATTGATTAATTAGATTTTTTTGTAAATGTTTTCTATTTTGGGAACTGGGAATTTTGCAAAAAGTGTTCGTGTTGAAAAAGTTGACATTTTTTAAAATATTACTTTGGTGATTGTTCTCTGTATTATTTTTACCGAGTTCATTATGTTATTGTATGCTCCTCCCCACCTAATTATTCCATACTGGAGTAGTGAGTGAACAATAGCAAAATAAGGATCAATATTATAAGTGTACGATTAGTAAACACTGTGAAGTAAATAATACATGTAATATAAGTAAAACATAATTATGACAATATTATGGGTAACAGATACACCACTTAAAACACAATTCAAATTAAGCTAAACCTTCCAACTAAAGCAGGATACGAAAAGCAAGAATAAATATTATGTATTTTGATAATCAACAAAGATCTCATTTGGAGCCCGAAAAATATTATATTATATGTGTATTTTACGTTCCAATAATGCTGAGGGAAGCATCTACCAGCTGTGTGTGGCAATTACCAAAAACATATAATCATACTCGGACATTAAAGAAACTCACATTAAAAGAACCAAAAAAAGAGAATGGAGGCCTAACAGAAGACACAAGAAATAGCAAACGCATTAAATACATTCTATTCAGCATTAGGAGAAATGCTGGTAATGAACATTAAGGGACCAAGATTGAAGACGCCAGGCAAAAGCGGGACTAAGATAAATACTTCAGTGTTACTTAGACTAATCGCAAACAGAGAAATCAAAAAAAAAAAGTGCTATATAACCATGCGCGTTAATATATCTACATATTTTAAAATTTATATGTATAATATAAATGTATTTATTTCTACGGTACAATGTAAGCACCCTCACAGAAACCTTATACATTAGTGTCAGGTGATAAAGTGGCGGTAGGTGGCTGGGAGGGGGAGGAAGAGAGACAGATGATATGGTGAAAGGGAACATATTTCAGCTAGAACTGTGGGTTAGATTTTTTTTGGTTATTAATTATACATTCATTATGGACTTCTTGATTTCTAAGGCCTCTAAGTTATCTAAGCGTTCACCCTTATTATCAAAGTGGAGAATATTGACTTCTGTACTTTTATCGAAGCTATGGTTATTTTCAATAATGTGATTGGAAAATTCGGAAAAGCATTATTATTTAAGCATCTCATATGTTCTTTAATCCTAGTATCAAAATTACGACTCGTTTTTCCATATAAAATAAGTAACTCACGTTAACACCTGACACTAATGTATAATTGCCCATATTCTGTAACACTAAGTTAGTATCTTGTATACCCTAAAGAAGGAACGGTAGTTCCAATACCGGTTGGTGTTAGTAAAAACAAAGTGCAGAATGTTTTTGTTTAAAAAAATTGTTATTTGAATTATTTTATAGCATTGTTTATTTAAAAATTATTTAATATATCTGGAAATTAATTGCTTCATATTTGTATTGTTAGATATAACGGATGAACCTGTCTCATTTAGCACAGACTTCTGTCTAGTTAAGGAGACAGTGAACATCTCTTATATTATGTACATATTACACTGTATCTGAAAAAAAAAAACGTTAAGGACTAACCACACACATTGTATTGAGAACATAAAAGTCGTCTTGTGACACCAATTTCATCCCGTGGACATTTTTTTGATCGATTTATTTGATTGTTTGAGTCGAAACTCATTTCACCTGGAGGTGATTATGGCAGGTGTGAATATAATAACATAATTTAGTATAATCTTTTTGTATTTTTTAAGGAGAACACATTATTATTGTGAAGTTGCAGTTTTTTCAGAACATAGTTCTGTGGTATTTTAATACGAATTAAATGTATCAACTAGAAAGATATATAGAAAAAATCGGTTGAAATTGTATTATAACCTTTTTCGTTCGTGAAGTCAGTTGTATGTGTTCGGTAATGTCAACGTCTCCCGATAAATTATCAATATTAAAGCTAGGCTAAAAATGGAATTCGAGATTCCCGATGTGACATTTTGAATTCGATTAGATTAACGGAAGTTCAATCTCCTCCAGCAAACCGGGCCACGGTAATTAACTTGTTTCACCACGAACACGTTCGAATCATGCCTTTGGATTTTCGATATCGACACATTTCGCACCTTCCGTACCAGTTTTCCTTGGTTACGCTATTTGTACTTGTCGGTCGCTTTGCAGCACTCGCTGGTAATGACAGTACGAAATTACGTAATAATTGGCATGGAACTACAAAATCATACTTGCAACTGTTAGGAATGTTTACAAATTTTTGTTTTTCTTTTATAATATTGAATTTTTATTTGTGTTCAAATAGTACGTCGAAATTTGAGTGTACGCGTATTTTTTGTTATTATTTTTTCCAATCTAATATTTATCTTATTTTTTATTTATTTGTTTTATATTAAAGGGGATAAAATTTATATTAATAGGGTTTTATTACTTAACTTGGGTTTAATTTATTTGATGTCATTTTTTTTTTGACTGGAGAGTAAAATCATATTACCATATAAGCAAGACAAAATTTGTTATACACTAAAATAAATTAAGATTATTTAAAAAATAAATTACAAAGAGTATTTATTGCTTGCACACTTTTACCAAATTTTTTCACCGACTGAAAATATTAAGAAAAAAAGTGTAATGGTATTTTTTACGCAAAATTTGTCTCATTTTTGACATATACACTACTATAGTGAGATTAAACAAACTTTGGTTCGACTGACAAAAGAAAATTTAATTGCTAAGAATACAGCGTCCATTTTCTAGTTTCAGATTTTAACCGTTTGATTGAATATCGCGATAGACAAAAAACGAGGATTTTTAAAGGAATAAAATATTTTTTTTATTAAATCAGCATATTTCAAATACAGTTATTTATTTTAATTTGAAAGAAAACACATTATTTGTGAAGTTCTAATTTTTTAAGAACATAGTTCTTTGATATTTTAATACAAATTAAACGCATCAGTTAGAAAGATTTATCGAAAAAATATTTTAGCTGCTACCGGGATTTGAACCAGGATCTATTCGGGGAAGTGCGATATCCAATTACACTACGTCAGCCTCGTAAATAGTCGATAAATTTTCTAACTTATGTTACAGTTATTTCAAATTGATACATCTTATTTTTAATTCCATCAAGAGGCAATGTATTTTTCAACTTGTGGAATATCACGGCAGGGAGGCGAAGAACTACAAAATAAAAGCTTTTAAATAAATATATATACATATAAAGTATGTAACATTTTTTTTGTCACACGTTGGTTTGATCGTGTGTGATACGTAATTTAGTATAGATATCTTACTTAATATGTGTAACTTTGCAAAAAGTCGCATCAACAAACCAATAATTTGGAAAGCTTTGTTTGTTTATAAATTTATCGATGTTTGATTATTAGGACACAATTTACAATATTATTATTTATAAACATATTTATATATATTTAAATACATGTAACGTATAAGAACAGCTCGTGACGGTATTCCTATAGCTTCCAATTGATGCATGATCACGATTTTAGAATTTAATAATTTATAAAATAATTAGAAAATAACAAGTGAATAAAAAATATAACGTTCAAGAGAGACAAAATCAATGTAGGAGAGAAGTATGAATTAACAATAAATTTGAATCCTATTTTATCCATTTGTACACATATTTGTATATGATATACAATACTTAATATTAGCAATTTTAAAAAAACTCGCTTATTATAGCAGAATTTATCACATACCACGTGTTCGTTATATGGAATCTGTCATGTGCCTAGTCCGGCAACAACCGGGTTAATAATAAGTTCAAATAAGCTTAATAAATATATTGTTTAATGCAGTATAGCGCATTAAAGAGTATATATATATATATATATATATATATATATATATATATATATATATATATATATATATATATATATATACACACACACATCATTTGTGTTACGGGTAGTAATGAAGAACGAATGAAATTGAAATGTATAATATATTTGAAGCATAGATCCATTCTAACAGGCATCATTTAGAAATACCCGGATCTGCAGTATTTTTCAGGTTAATCGGATTTGATATATTAGGTACACATATTATAATACAAATGTTAATTTTTTTAAATAACTACAACGGTGAAAGCGTGCACTCTTCATAAATATTCTAGCTAAAAAAATAGCGTTTAATTATTTTTAATAAAGTTCCGCCAAAGATAAACATTTTCTTTTAAAATTAGCAATATTAACTTGGTGGTTAAGATTCATATTTTTTTAATTTATTATCTTAGTTTAATAACCACAATTGAGTTTAAAAAACATCTACCGGTTTCGGAAAACACCTTTTCCGAAAAAGGAAAAGGTGTTTTCCGAAACCGGTAGATGTTTTTTAAACTCAATTGTGGTTATTAAACTAAGATAATAAATAAAAAAAATATAAACATTTTCAGTCAACAGAATGGATTGTATCTAGATTTTCACAATAAACTGTAAGTATATTCAAGCACAAAAAGGAAAAGTTTTCAGAAACGACGTGTGTTATAAAATAAAAAGTTCTCCCCGCAGTCGGAAAGCCGGTGTCGATGAAAGCCGGTCATATGACACGAAATATGGTTTCCTTCCACACGCGCGCAAACCGCAAAACAGCTTACTTAGCGACTGTTACTCTCGGGAGAAACCTTACAAGATGTTCATTTTGTATTTTGTTTCTCACTGTTTTAATAACATACTTGGCTTCTACACCAGTATCGCTTTCATTCCCGTAGAGATGTGCACGTTGAATGGAACAAAACTACTCCTTTGTATTGCTATTACACGATTTTTGGTACAATATTTTTCATTTTCGAATAAAATACGCCATTTTACGCATATATTGTTAAACAAAATTTCAGTTGTAGATGTTTTCATCTAGAATACATTTTTTTTTTAATGAATGGTATAGTGCAGGGGTCGGCAGACCGCGTCTCGCGAGCCACATGCGGCTCTTTTCATAGGCATTTGCGACTCTTTAACTCTTGCTCATATTTTCATCTACAATCATGTTTGATAGATGGAATAGTTTGGTTGAAACATATGACACAAAAAAATAACTAGCATTTGCCAATCTTTGGCTCTATCTATTTTTCTGAACAAATATTCTCTCTTCCATGAATCAAATAAAAAATAAGTTAGGAACCAAATGAACAGACAAAAATGTACAATCTTGCCTAAAATTGAATAAGTAGTTATATGACCGTTCTAACTAATCAACTTTACCTGGAAAGTGTTTTATTAATGTCAAATTATTTAGTTTTCTTGTTTTATACAAAGTGCATTAAGTTACTGAAGCATGTAACTCCCATATATTATATTATTTTAAGTAGCTTTCGACCGTATTGCGAATTTAAGTTTTAGAATAATAAAAATCTTGATTTTATCTAATTTTTTTTGTCATTAAAATTTATCTAGCTACGGTGAAAATTTATGTTGCGGCTCTATGAAAATTTTAAGATTCTGTTTACTTAATATTTGGCTCTTCTCTATAGAAAATCTGCCGACTCCCGGTATAGTGAATAGTATTATGCGGGATAGTTGGAAAAAATAACTGAGCTTTGTACAGTAAATCCCGTACAACACTGGTCCAATAGTGGTCACATAGTGAGCCATTCGGTGGTTCATTTTCCAAAAATTACAACAACCCACAAAAAGCGCTCGTGTATAAGCTTTTGATTCGATATTTCAACCTTTTGTCTCTCCATTTGTAACAATCATCAGTGTGTCCACCGCTCAAGTTATTATTTTATATTCTACCCATTTTTGTTGTTTTTATACGGTGTTTAAAGCTAGGTTTAGAATTTTTTATTTTCATAATTCGACGAAATCGTAATCGTGGAGTTTCTTACATTTCAACAGGATGGATTACCGTCACTATGGCCACAATGTGCGTGATGCATTTAAAATTCGATTCCTGGTGGTGAATTGCACGAAGCAGACCGCTCACCCGGTCCCCACGATTATTTTTTGGGTCACGTAAAAACATAACTTACAGTTTAAAAAATGGTAATCTGACCGTTACCCGATTTACCTACAAGCTATAGCTTGACGTATCACATATTCACGACGAAATAGAGGATACATTTTTCGCATTACTTTTTTATTATTTGTTGAATGCTGATAGGCGTCATTTATGGCGCAGCTTACAGCCTCAACGAGGTAAAATTCGGCGTTGAAAACCCATTTTTAGGAAAAAATCACCGAAGCAATTGCAAGCATTACGCTGGACATTCTACACAGAGTTTTGGAATAAAATTGATTACCTCGCCGCGCCGTTAATGGTGTACATATATGTACAATATATACAAAGGTAAAATAAGGTAAAACTAGTTTTACATTCACAATCCTTCAAAATTAAAAAAAAACATGAACCCGAAATCGATAAATCCCGAAATAAGACCCCTTGTATGGTATTGCGGCAAATAACAAAACTGTGACAATTAATCAGATAATTAAAAATGATCCTTATAAATTAATAACCATTAATTAACTCGGGCTACATTTTAAGTCAAACGATTTTTGCAGTTGTAATGAAATGTTCACTTTGATTTTTGTTAACGCAAGCTGTTGAAATAAATATATATTTAACTTATATATCCTCTCTTATTTATTTTCATTTCGACTATTATTATTGTTAAAAAATATATATTTCAACTATATTTGTGTATCTTTAATTGTCTTATTATTTTATGACATCCGGATATAGCATTCTAAACCTTAACCTTCTGATCAATTTATTTTATGTTTAAATTCACAATTTCTGTTATTTATTTAATATTTCAGACTGAGTTAGAGCCAATAGATGTTACGATTTTTACGATTTCAAGAAATTTACAAATGTGTTAGAACGCGAACACTTCCATAGAGCATTGAGTTTATCGATGCCTTAAATGTTCCTCGCGCGTTATTAAATTCATACTTACGTAAATAATTCTTAGGTTCTATTTAAAAGCGTTATCATAAACATATATAATTTATTAAATACTGGTACGAAACAAATTCACAAGTATAATTGTCGTCATACTGTTTGACTTGTACGTTTTTACTCCATCGCTTTTGTTCCACGCATACATTTGAATACGTGTACTCGTACATATAATATTATACTTATGGTTTTATCGATATCATATATAGGTTCCTAAACAATCCGTAAGTACTTATCTCTTGTTTATGAAAATATGTCACGTCAACAATTGAATCGTTTATTATTACAAGAAGTTTGATACCATGTCAGGTTGATTAATTCATCATTTTGTTTTAGTAAAAATAATTTGCAGGTTTAGTATTTTATTTATTTATTACTGTAATTGCATTACATCGTATACCTCTCACCATATTAGATTAAAATGGGCAGTTTTCTTCTCCATCTACAATTAATTAATAAATGAAAGTATGTAAAATATTCCGCAATATAATAAAACTTAACATAAACGTACTTTAAAATAGCTCTCAAGCTTACTTATTTATGGAGATTATTATATTTTTATTTATTAATGGTATTAGTAGAATGAGTATAGTACCGCTGTCTTACAGTAAATAGTAAACAATAGAAAAATATAGAAGAAATAAAAATTTCAAGCCACAAAATTATTCTACATATACGACTTTTTACGAATAATTTATGATGAAAAAATAATAAAATAAATTGAAAAGATCTATGAATTGTAATTGCAAAAAGTATAATTAGATAAAATATTAATTAATCATATTTTACTAGCAAATAAATAAATAAATAATAGATTTAATATGCAATATAATAATATAAGACGACAAGTAAAATATGCAGATCATTCAGATCAGAATGAACCGCAGTGAGTGAAGCAAAACATCTTCACCAATTACTTCATAATTTGAAGAGTAATTCTGATCTCTCTCGACCCATATCTATTAACTTCCAGGTTATTGATTTTTTGCTTACTAAGAGAAGCTTGTTTCCGCTAGTGTTCAGCTTGTCGTAGAGCTGATATATTAAAACGAATGGTGTTTTATAGCGTAAAATATATGTATGTGATAAAAATTATTTTGTCCTTATGAGGTCAGTATCCTTTTCGCTTTGTTTTTGAAATTAACCAAATTTTACGATTTTAGGTTGTGCCCATTTTAAGATTAGTGATGTTACCCTCCGTTAAAATTTATTACATTTTATCACGTTAGGATCTTTACGTGCCATTCACTCTTGTATCCGTACAACAATGATAGATTTATGTAAATCTGTTTGGTAGTTACTAGTAATACTATTAATGTACACATGATTGTATTGTTTCACGAATTCTGCTATGCGTATATGATAAAATACAACTGTATCCGATAGTATTTTTTAATTATTGTGGCGTCAGACGCGTTTAACATTCAGAATCGGGTGTTTACACCGAGAGAGCTTTCATAGTAGATTTTTCCGAGCGTTTCTGAGGCATTATTGAAATTCCCTTCATAGACATTTCATTCCGCGAAAATGCGCGCTATTCACAAATCGCCTCAATCCGGTTTCGAAATGGAACGAGCATTTTGCTCGGCGTGCAGCGCGACGCGGCTAGGCAGGCTATAGGGAGCGCAATCACAGAGGAACATGACGAGATCTAACTGTGCTAAAATTGTCATTTTTCAATCTTAATTGTATAATATTCCGAGATCACCGCTCGAGAATATAAGGGCTAGATGGATTTCATACAGATATGTACAGTCACGCGTGAGCAGTGATCGGACCGCTTACTCTGAGGCTTTGGGCTTTACAGATATGCCATTCTTAAGATTGTAGTGTTTTAAGAAATTAATTAAAATATATATTGGCAGTCTGTTTAGTGAAAAATTTCGCGTTAAATAATTTCATCAATATATGATGTGGAAATATTTAATACCTGATGCTATTTTAATTTATGCTACGATATGCTCATGAAGTGAATTTATTTACCACATGATTTTCATTTAAACGTGTTTTTGAAACGGGAGTGCCCTTTTTATAATGACTAATAATTAGATATTATAACCTGAATATTTGATATTCGAATATATTCAGTCTTTTCGACTTTTCGATACTCGAATATTTGTGCAGCTATTCGAATAGTATTCGTACTAATTTCTATGGATGGAATATAAAACAATTCTCAGGATTCTGATTCGGGCGTGGAAGAGATAGCTGTTGCTTGTTCGAAGAGTTTATCGACGTCCGAATTGCAGACTGAATTAAGAAGCACCATTTTATATACCATTTTATTTAGGAAAAAAAAAGATTTTAGATATTTGGACAGTATCAAAAAAAGGAAAGAATCGTTAGACCACTTTTAACAGTTAAACCAACGTCAACCGCTACTGAGCGGTTATTTTCAACTGCAGTGACGATAAAAACAAAATTAAGAACAAATTTAAAATACGAAACGTTCAATGCGTTGTTATTTTTAAAATATGTATTTTTAAAAATACAACAAGTAAAAAGTATATGGTAAATTAGCTTGTTTTCTTATAAATTTTGATGTACTTACTTATAATACGATTTATTTGAAATATTCAAAATTAATTTTATATTGTTGTCATACTTTATAAACTATTCGAATATTTTTAGTTTTTTTATTCGATATTCAAATAGTTGATGATGTTGAATAGTTGATGATGTCGAATAATTGGAATCTCTACTAATAATGCGTTGTTATTTTTGATACATTTTATTGCAAGTGTGTTCGGTGTTATTAGTAGAAATATATATGTAAATTATTCATATATAAACAGTTCTTACGTGATACTATCTCTTCCTGAGTTATGTCCTCCCCTCTCTCGGTCTCCCTTAATGTCATTATGACAAGTGTACTCGGTACACGAATAAGTCTTGTCTCGGAGAGCGCGTAAACGACACAACACAGTTAAAAGTAAAGTGAGTTATGACTTATGACCTACTGTCTGTTGTGCATTTTACGCAGAGTAGAATGACGCAACATACACATACTGATCTTTACAGATAAATTTCTGAAACATGATATTAAATTCTCGTCACACACCATTTTAGAGCTCTACATACATGATATTGTAATCGCTGTCTCCAGACAAACATTTCATACCGTGGACGCGCTTCTTTATATCACTGCTCGAAGTTTTGCATCTCCGGGCCCTGGTAGTCACCGAACCACAGACGAGTTGTCTAAGGCGGGAAAATCAGCCACCTAGTAGAAATTATAATGCTCTTTCTCGGTGTAAACTATTTACGCGCCTCAAAGACGGAACTTTTTAAATGAATGTCATGTCTGCCCTACTGAATAGTCTCATTTTATTTCATCTCAACGAGAATGAATTCCATACCTACCGCAATACATATGGTAATGATTAAGCATACAAATGAAACCAAACGTGCATTTAAACTTGCACATTATCTCGCAGTTCGCTTATTAATTACGTTGTACTTTGTTATTGGCGTAATATTTAAAAAAAATGAGGATATTGTTTTTCATTACAGCATAAACAGCTTTACTCTTAAAAAAAATTCAAATTAAAGATCTTGGCATATTATTCAATGAAAAACTTTCATTCATTCCACACATTAATGAAATTACGAATAAAGCTATGAATGTCTTGGTTTTGTACAGAACGGTGAAAGATATCAATTCACTTAAATCTCTTAAAATTTTGCACACGGCTGTGGTTCGTAGTAATTTAGAATATAACTCGACAATTTGGTCTCCATTTTACAAGTACATTTATTAAAATTAGGAAAATTTCAACATAATTTTTTAAATCTTATTGACTTCAAACTACGTGTATCCGTTGAACAAATGAATTATGATTTTCTAATAAGCATTCTTAATTTAACTAGCTTGCCGGGTAGAAGAACTTTGAGTGATTTATTTAAAATAGTAAATAGCATGCTGGACGTCCTTAATTTTCGATGTTAATAATAATGTTTTTTTTAATGCTTAAAAATATAAGTGATGTTTTTGATGCTGTATTACGGTATTTGAGCCATTCTGTGTGTAACCAAAATTTTTAATTTCTTGGTTAAATTTAAATTTTTTATTTTATTTTTTTATGTTCTTATTATTCACATATATGTATACTTCCACTCAAGTTAATATATACTTCTACAATTTTTTTTGTTTTTGTCAATTTAAAAATATATATATATATATATTCCTATGTTATTTGTGTACTTCTTCTGTATTGTACTTACTATGGTGAATTATTTAGTACGAGCTGCTCATGTTTTTATAATTAATTTTGTAAAAGCTCATAAGGGCGTTAATATAATTTAAATAAATAAATGAATTAATTAATTTTTAGTTTTTACTGGTAGATGCCTTTGACTGTAAAATATTAAATCCATTTTCTCAAGTCCCTTGATAGTAAACATGTAAAATGTGTCACATCGATCGTTCCACTCTGTATCGTTTTTTGATAAGAATAATTTATCATCAAATGTGACGTACGTTTTTTCATCGATGATATATTTTCGCCATTGATTTTTTTCCATATAAATATTGTTGATGTATATTTTGTGGAGATTTGAGTCAGAGAAGGAATCTAAATATGATAAATATCTAAATAAAGAAAAATTACAATTTACAAGAATTTTCCGTGAAATATTCTCGCTAAATTCGCTCAAAATATGTTCACTACTTTTTTATTATAAGTATTAATGTTTTATTTCCATGTTTACATTCTTTCCTTCAAAAACGATCGATCGGAGTTTTAATTTACATTCATATTGTAGTGACCCTGCACGCGCCGCACTGACATGGCCGTATAGGGCCCGAACCAGAACAACAAATCAGCACACGCGATTAACATTAACTTCCAGAGACGGATACTGCCAAGTATCTACCGACCACTTCTTCGCAGGCCGTCCAGCATCGCTACTCCAGCATCTCCAGCGAACCACTCCAAAATTCAAATCTAACGAAACCTTATAAATGCTCTTTCATTTATATACCTTGTTCTAGTTACAATAGATACCCTAAACTGCGACACGCAAACAAGACGCGTGAGACAAGAAGTTAGGAGCTTCTGTCTCTCAGTATATTAACCTTCTGACACAATCTCGAGTCAAACATATATTTGAATATCTTCAACACACACCTCAACTCCTACAATATCATGGAATACTGGTTCAGCTAAAATTCATAAGTTCAACACAATTCAATTCATCAGTTATAAAGTAGTGGTGCTTAAATGGGTCTATAGTCATGTAATATGGAGTAATAAAGAATTGCAATATGTATGTTATAAATTCGCGAGTCAAAAAAAAAAATATTTTGGGGGAATTTTTTATTTACTGAACTTACGAGAATGTGATCGAATGAAGAAAATAATAGAAGTTGCGAGCCCCTTTTTTTAAAAACACGTTAATATGAAGAATAAACCGTAGTCGCGAACTGGAATTGGCCTCGCAGATGTCGGTGTTAATTTGTGTTTTCATTTGGCTAATGCGACAAACATTGATAACATCTAGTTAAATGATGCATCGCAAACAGAAAACCATCACTTCGTAAAGGAAACAAACAAACGGATAGATTAGTATTTACAGAAAAAAAAACAAATCAAGGACAGTGGATGGAGCAGTGGAGAACTAGAAGTGTATGGACTGACGAGTGAAAATTTAAACATTTGAATCGTCGACATTGATCCACGAAAAATCTGAGGGAAGAATATCTAGAATAAATTTTGATACTAACATTGGAAGAGTCTATGATGGTTTGGGGACGTTTTCTCAAGTTGGGTTGTTGCTACTTACGAATAATAATAATAATGAAGAAGTAATAATAACCTCTCGGTTCGCTAACAATCTTTAAACCTACGGATGGCGCAGGGACTATTCCAGTACTGAAACAAAGGGCCGGTATATTTCACACCTTGTCATCAGTCGTGTTCGGTTTACGTAGCCTCGAGCGAACATTAGAATACCTGTCTGTACAGATAATAAATTTCACAAATTCACAAAACGACTTTTAATGAATAACGGCTTTCTGTCAGCTATTGTTACAATTGCAACACAATTTGGAATTATACACCTTTAGGGGGGAGGGGGGGTAGGATGAAAGAGGATTATTTGAAAACGGACTATTTTTGATAATTGTTATGTATTTTGTTATTTTCATGTTTCCTTGCCGTTTATGAATGTCTGTATTGATACACTCTTATAAATTTAATTTTAGATTACAGCATTTATAACTGTTTCTTGAGTAAAATTGCTTCAATTTTTAATTTTCTTTTTAAGGGATCTTTGCAGTATTTCAGGTGTATTCGTGTTCTTTTAACAGCCAGTGTAAGTACCTATTAAGGATGACGGATTTAGCAATCGATAAACAACAATCATTTACTCGTTTTAGTTCAATCGTACATCTGAACAATAAAGGATCAGATTATACAATCCTTTGTGCGAGCGTTGTTTCTGTTATTTAATGATAATAAAAAGTAATAGTTCTGTAAGAAACCGCGTTCAGAAATAATAGTTATTATTCTAATTCAGGGTAACTGTTCTCAAATAACCATTTGTTTGGAATGATGCGCTATCTCTCTCCATCTCATTGTGACAAAGCTAGAACTGTGGAATAGCGGTTGTCTTAAACCAATTGGTTTGTTATACAAAAAAGTCACAAGTGTTAATAAAGGACGTTCGCGAAATATCCGACGTAATAACATTAACCATATATCGGAAGATGTTCTTGCTAGATGCCTCAATACTCGACGAACGTACATGTGAAGATGTAGGTACGAACGTAAACGAATCAAAGCAGAAACATTATGCTTTCTGCCTCCCTCTAGAAAGTGAGTAGCACGAGGGTAGGCCAGTAAGTAGTATGTCCTCGGACATACATGTATGTTCATTTTCAAAAAAGGACATTGATAAAATACAATAAAAGGAAATGTATCCAGAAAAAAGTCTGCTTGTACAATTCAATTTTATTCCAGAACAAATATCCCAGTAAATCGCATATCACGAGAGTATATACTCATATATATCATATATCTTACGATACAGATATGTCATTAATATAGACATTTCTAATCTATATAAAATATAATTGTAAGCCAGCAGGGTTTAATATTATCAGGTTACAGCATAATCTGATTATACCATACTCATTTACGGGGTTATTACTATTTGTATTCAGAAAGGAGGATTACAATAATGAAATAGACGATGCACTGCAAATTTAGGCTTCTCAGTTTCTAATATCGCCAACAAGTATGGAACGAGGACACTAGAACACGATGAACACGTAGACACGTTGAACAATAATTTACCGGCGTGTTCACACGTTGAACAATACATTACGCACTTTTGACTATTGACTTCAAATTTTGAATAAAAATAAATTTATTTATTTATATATATATATTGACATAAATATTTTTGTTCTAATAGAGGTGGATACATAATAAACATAAGACATATTATGCTCATAGTTTATTGTGTGGGATGGAGTAGACTTCACCTCTGATATATACAGCGTTGTCCTGGCTACCTAGCTGGCTAATTGACTTATAATAAATAACACGGCATATTCACTAATATTTAATTGAATATTGTATATTATTATTGTAAGTACATTTTTGATTGTATTTTTATAATACCGTACATATTGTAATATTGTTTTCAAAAATAATATATTTGAACCTGCATACGAGGGGTAAGAACGAGGCTTTGTATCCCTGTTAACTCTTACATATTATTCAGGAGCCAAGTATTGATTAGTATTTGAACTGTCAAGTGCAGTGCGAACAGCCTGCTTAACAAAAAATGAATGCTCGTCCCAGCATCCCCGACCACTTCGTAGAGAATTGATCAAAGCGAATTTTTTTTCCGGCACCCTACCTCGTACTCCAAATATGATATAATACAATATATATATATATATATTTATATAATGTATTTACACATAATCTACATACGAATAAACATATGAACGCTATTAATATATGAAGCAGTATCTTTACGGTTAGATATTTCAAATATGTTTTTAATTAAAGTCTGTGATAAATGAGAATTTTGAATAACTTTGTTTTAAACGTCAATCTGAATGTTTTGATTGTCGGAATATAACTTAATATTGAAATGTCACGTTATGTAAGGTAATGAAAATGGTCTATTTTGTTACTTTATTCTTCGACACTAAAAAAAATAAACGCTACTAATAATACGCAGGCGTTATGTGGAATATTCTTAGTTTTAAATACTAAATTCATGTATTAATTATAAATATATTCATATAAAATCAATTTTGTCGAAAAATATCGTTTTTGCGTCACCGAGATTCGAACCTGGATCTCTATTTCCAATCCGGGGAAGTACACTACCAATTGTTCGAATCCCTGTATTTTTCGACAAAATTGATTTTATATGTATATATTTATAATTAATACATTAATTTAGTATTTAAAATATCACAGACCGTCTGTTCTGAATAAATACAACTTCACAATAAGAATGTGTTTTCCTTAATATTTAGTTTCTTTACATATCCTCAGATTACATACATTAGTATTCTTGGGTTAAATAGTAAGAATTCTAAGTGACGTATCGCGTCTTTTTCGCCGCTCTTTTTTGAAGTCAATTTGAAGAATGGTTTTGCATACGAGTATTTATTTTCTTAACAGATTGCATACGTTGTAAGGTGTTAGTTACGCCATAACTATATCATAATTTTTATTCTTGTAAAGTTTGCTTTTCTAACAGAGGCAGTGTGGTTAATTCAATTACTTAAACAATAGTAATTGATTCTTTCAAGGTTGGCAATTTGTATACCTAAGAGTGGTAACATTATTTGTATAATAAAACAAGTGGATATTGTATATTTATATAGATCCACTTTCGTAAAAATTCACTTCAAGGGTGCTACACACACATGTATATAGGCTTTAAAATTTTCGGAATATAAATTTATGTATGGGTACCCGTAAAATGTAAATATAATAATTTGATTATCAAACATAATTTTAAAACAAATGATTTTTTTTCTGTTTTAGGATTACCAATAAACCAATTTTAAATGGATTCTTTATTTATTACTGTGCATAAATGTAATACTGTGCAATAAATAATCGCATTGGATATTTTTTGGAAATTGTTTAAATATGCCGTAAAAAAAAATGTGTAGATTACTGTGGTAGATATTGTCGACGGATGAAGCGATCACTGTTCTGGACGTGTGTGTGTCCGCACTAATATTTCAAGGATTGTCACAATAGCCGATTGATTTGCGAAACGTGTTCGGGTTATACGATCACCTCAGTTTAATTTATAATATCCATAGTACTCGCTCCTAATTACTCGTGGTTGATGACTCGTGCAAATTTTCTATAAATAAATCATTAAACATGGTGATTTTACGCGCCTATCGATTACTGAACGCTTTTGGAGTGAGCAGCCTTCCTTCGGCAAGAGATTAAAATCTAGATTTATAAGAAATGCGAACGTCTTGAAATTTTACTCGAGTTGTTTACAGTTCATACTTACTGAAAGCCGTTTCGAAGCAGGAATTTTTTTTCATTATTTTTCCATTATGATTTTTTGTTTACATTTAAAAATTTGAAGCATTAAAATAAAATGTGATTTTAATATACCTGTAGAGTGACAAAGGTAAAATCTCAGAAACTATTAATAATAATAACATCGGTTGATTTATTTAGAACCATTTTCGTAAAAAATTAACTTCAACCCGGTCTGACATATCATTTGTCTTTAGTATTATACTAACACATGACTTTTTACGAAATTATTGATAGGATTTTGTAAAAAGATATTCAAGTTTTAAGACCTGCTGCAGCAGATGCTCGTTCACTGAACTTGAAGATTTAAGTACACAAGTATGATAGATTATTCAACAACAAATAATTGTGAAACTACAAATATAGCTTTGAAGCATACTCAATTTATAAGATAGAAAACAATCACATCGTTATTTTGTGTCTCTCCATTGCTGAATACGAGATCGAGCCTAAAGATCGGCAATTCTCTGTCTTCAGCCACTCTCATCTATCCAATCCATCGAATGAATCGTCAATTAAAAATACAAAAGCACATATTTATCGTAAATGGTTTGTTCAAATTCTTTTGTTTCGATTGATTCAAATATTTTTGTTTCGATTGATTTTGTCGTAATCGTTGCTTTCAAATGAATCAAGTGCCTGTCTTTTGGGTACAAAATAACGTTTACATTTTATAATAAATGGGATTTTTTTTTTATTTAGCAATATCATACTGTTAAAGATTTATTCTGCCGCCTACTCGCAGCTGACCATCTGCTAGCCGATCTCCTAAGTTAGTCGCCAGTCGTTAGGCGCGAACGGGGCAAGTGCTCGACTTCACGGAGAAGGCATTCAAACACTTTCTCTTTCAAGATATTGTCGAGGAATTTCAACCTGGAGTCTGGCGAACGCTTTAATAGTTCTCGGATATTTCTCGCCTACACGTGGAGGGATTCGCCTGTAAAAGTTCCGCTTGAGAAAGGGTGCCTATCGAACTTTTTTCGCCTAAAAAGTATTTCAATTTTCGTTCGCAATAATTATAGCTCAAAGAAATGTCGATGTTTTCTTTTACGCTAAGTTACTGAAGTATGAAGTTGATCCATGGTCTACGAAATATTCTAAAATCGAAATGTTGACCAGTATTATTGTGATATTTAAGAATTTAGAAAATTGAGTTCTTTAGCTATTTAGTGATGTCACGATGTGACGGTCGCATGATGTTTTCTCAAAAATAAAACTATAAATACACAGACGGCGTAAAATTGTAAAGTTGCTTTAACTATTTTAATATAACTTTTATATAGTACTTAGGTATTTAATTTGTATTAATTGAACAGAATATTAACATTTTGTTGATATAACATATCTTCTGTAGATATGAAATGTGACAATAAGTAAGTATTTGTTAAACCACTTCGAAATTGAGGAAAAATAAATGAAGAAACTGTTCATTACATTATCGCTATCTAGTGATTAATTTTAAAATGAGGGTCGGCTCACTATTGCAATTAAATGTTTCAAATTCATTGTCATTTAATATCATTACACATGTGTTGAAAATTTGTGGGTTAATCCTCTTTTGCTCCCACTGCTTCAATAGTACATTTATATAAATTAGTTAAAAAATTTATTGTTAAGGTGCTGGTCTGAATAAATTAAAATACATAACTAATTATTACTCAATACATATTTTGAATTATGCTTCAACAACCGACGATCGTGCATGAGAAGATGAATGTAAGTGGACGAAGCAAAAGTGGTGTGGTAAGACAGAAGAGTATTGCGCTTAATCCTCTCTGTCTACCCCTGCGTAAAAACGGCGTGATTGTAAATTAGTTTTTAATACTTATGAAACATGGAACATTGATATAATTTTGAGACGTATATTTTGCATTAGCGTAGACTTGCATTCCACAAGGTATTGTACAATGTGTTCACATAGTTGTATGAAAAAATTTCATTTAGTTTTTGATATCTGAGTATGCATTGGAGATTATACCCAATTCAATCTTCATATTATTATATACACATAAATGGAATGGTATTATGACTTCTTACATTTTTACACCGTTCTGTGTTTATATTACACTGATCGTATAAAATATATCTTCATTAAATAAAATTAATATCTGTATTGCGTAGCAACATTTAATTTTATTCATTATATCTCTAGAAATCCTTCCTCCGTATTTCTCCTCGCTTCTAATATCCAGACTCGGGTATTCTGAACATATTCTATAACAAACCATTACGCGTCTTGTTACAAAACTTCGGCTTCGATTATTGCCATGGACCATATTATAACGTATTTTGTTCTGATTACTTACCCCTGAAGCCATTTGCTACCGAAATTGTGAGGTTTCTTTCACGTTTGTACTATTATTTTTGTGTTCACGTTCTGGAAAATGTCTTAATAAAGTGCAACATATCATTCAGTATTGCCCCTCGTGTAAAGAAGCGAGAAAACTCTGATATTGCAAAAAAAAGGTACCACGAACCCCAGTATTTTTTATTAAATTTTGAACGCCAATTAAATATTTGACTTCTAATTTCTAGATTAATACCAGAATATCGTCGTTATTATAGATAGATTGTTAGAGATTCTAACAGTAATGTTCCTCTGTTCAGCTTTGTTTCAAACCAGAAGAAGGCTTTCGAGTAGAACAGATGAGATTGATTTTAAATCTAAGATGAAAGATCATTTAGATCGTTTAGCTTAGTTTGAAAATACTAAGAATTTTGATGTGATATGTATCCTGTGTACGTATCTCTATTTTTATTTAAAAATAGATATAACCTCCGATTATGTAGAAGTTAATTCAATATTTGCACGAACAGAAAAATTTTGGAATGTTGAGCCTTACACGAGGTTTAAACTAAGTCCAAGTCCTTAATGAGTATGTAATTCTAGGAACACGTGCTTGAATTTGTTGATATTATGAAATGTAATTAGCTTTCCTCGTTAGTTTCTCGCCTGCTTCATTAGGTTAGGTCAGTTGATAAATTTTCCTTTCATCTTCACTAATTAATGTTATTTGATTTCAGATCAAAGAAACTATATTTGACTTAGTTTGCCTCTTAACCTCCAACCATTATTGTAGTATTTTTACGTGTTCAATCAAATTATTTTACAGGTAATTGATATAATTATTTCTCCAATCAGTGTAATTAATAATTCACATATTTTTAACTCATTTAAATTAATATAATTATATATAAGCTGGTGTAATACTTAAACGAGAAATCAAGAAAACATTTGACTATTGAAATGTGTATACATACATCAGACGAAACAAGCATAGAAATTAAGGTATCGTGAAATTCTATTAAAAAAAATAAAGATCTTTTATAGGTGTTACATTGATAATGGCCATGTTGTAAAACTATTCAGTCTACCTTTGCAAATAAGTTTTATTTGAAGTCGTCCGACATGGAATACTTTCCTAAGATTCCCAGTAAACACGACCCTTTCATATTGACAGAAATGTCTCAACGCTATCGGAGTTACGCAATATCGACGACTTTGGGAGCTCGGTTTATTATTTGTAAGGCAATCGGTAAACGATTTGTGAACTTGTCCAAAATTAGAAATGTAGCACGCCCGTGAAAAATTAATACCGCGTTCTTTCGAAGGGGAGCAAGCTCAAGAGATTGATCGGCGCGGATGATTTCACCCGAAGAATGCCGAAATTTGTTACCTTCTATCGGGAGCTAAAATGATGTGTTCAAAGGTGACGTTCGATAAATCGATTTTTTTTCGCATTAAAATCTTGGGAGGTAAATATTAAAATGTGAACAGTGTGCGAAATTTATTTTTCATGTACAAGTACAACTAACAAGTCGTTAATGACCCTGGTAGATAAATCTAGTATAAGATTAAAGTAGAAAAAAAGTACAGCCACTGTAAGAATGCGCATGCGATTTCGGTTACGCGTAAGCATTCGTAAAACTTAGTAAAAAGGGCCTACATGCCGAATGGTTGCAGTAGATAAACCAAAAAGCGGTCTTCTGAATTTAATGGATTTTATATTTTGTGCATTTTTGAAAGACACAAAATAAAAAGTCAATTTCTGCGCAGATTATTTGAAGCGCATCCTTACACTGGTCGTGCTCTATATACTATGTACGTTATATTTACATCAATGTTTCAACACGAAACCGATACATAATTAATAATGATATTTCAGTTCCTTTATTTTTGGTATATAATATAAGACTAATTGCAAATATTAAGGAAAATAATTGTATATTGATATATTATTTAAAATTATGTTATAGGACTTTTAATTAAAAACGGACGAATCCTGATGATGGAAAACTCGAACTACGCATTTTCTGTTGTTTGTAAAAATTGTAAATGGTGCGTCTTTATTTATCTGCGTACGTTTATGTAATATACATCACATTTTATTTATCTTACATGTATATATACTTGTGTATTCCTCTTTCGATTTATATATAATACAATACTTTACTTTTTAATATCACTGTTCTTTGTTTTGTAATTACAGGAATTGTAAGTGAACCTTGAAATGTAGTACATATTCATTACATTAATATCAATTATCGTATATTTATAATAATTACGAGTTTTTGTAACAAGTGCATAGTATGTTTCAAAACTAGCTTTGTATGTATATTTATTGTTCTTACCCAACATTTGAACTGAGAAACGACTGGACGCCCGAAATTGGAGAAATTCATTCCAGAGCGTTCCAGTGAAAAACGCCTTCGAGAATTGCTTCTTATTTCGGTTTTCACACTAGCGAGGTATATCGGTAACGTGAGTAGTCTAAGTGTAATACAACGTTGGATAGCACGCTCGGATTGCTCACGTATTAACGCAATTAGGTCTACCTCGTTAACGCGACACCTGGAATAGGGCTTTAATTTTAAAATGCCCAACATTATTAAATTTGATATTAATTATTAATGTGTTGCATTTTTAAAATAGCAGGACTAGTTTCACGTTGTTAAAATTGACCCACAGTCTTCGGATCTGTAATTTGTAAGGAACTCTAGTAAGCTAGTAAGTTTTTCAGATTTCATCTTTCGATTGATTTTATTATATTTTGAAGCACTTCTCTCCGAAATTTCGTATTTGACCAGATATTATATTTTAAAATACATTTCACGACTTTCTTAACCAAATTGACTTAATATTATAGCAAAAATATACTGAAAATTCTCAAAGGCAATCGAAATAAAATATTGTATATTCAAATCGGTCTTCGGTTCTATTATTTTTAAAATTTTATATAAAAATATTTTTAGATATTCCTCTGCTTTATTTCTGCCGAGCCGTTGCCGTCTTCATTAATACTGGGACATCGGGTGCCTACAGCTGATAAAAAAAATATGTAGATTACCGAAGGTATATTTACTAGTTCTAACACATTTTGTTGATTCAGTAATGTTTATGGTTGATTGGAATTATTTTGTCCTGATCACATTAAAGTGTTCGAAGGTTACGTACTCGTATATGTGAATTAAGTCAATGAACCGCTTGTTGTTTTCTCTCATTATAAGCATATTTCAAGACATATACAAGTAGGTATGGCAGGTAGGTCACACCAGAATAGAAGTATAACTGGCGAGGCCGCCAGACGACTCTGGGCTCCATGATTCGGTGTGATTCCCTTCGGGTTCGTCGGTATAATTTCGTCGGGACTATTACTGACTGGTAGTGTGTAGGCCGGTGGAATTAATGAACGAGCTCGGGTCAAGGGGTTAATAGCGGCGGCGGAGCGTTCGAGCGGTGCACTGTGGGGTCATTTCAATATTTAAATATCGCCGATGATGACACGAGCAAGATCGCAACGTGGATCTAATGCTTCAAGTTATGGGATGCTGGGGTCCATCTGATAATCGAGGACGGTAACATTGAAAACTATAAGTATATATTGCATTGATTGACATCTATATGGCTGAATGTGGGATCCCACATCAGTGGTGTACATTGTCTCTATTGCCAGTAAGAATAAACACCAAAGTAGCGTTTCTTTACGAACATAGATTCGTATGTCTTATAATATATGTATATTATTTATCATAATTGACTAATAGCAGATTTTTTAATTTTCCTATTCCAACTTTATTTCATTACATTACAATTTAAATTTTTTTACCAAACTGCACAGCAGTTTTACGGCAAGGATTATTACCCTTCAATTAACATGGTCAATTATAGTTAAAGTACTTACGTACAAAAAACAAATTTAAGAAATTAAGTAAGTAACATAGTAAAAGTAAACTAAAATTTTAACAGCAACAATTTAAAAAAAATGTAATACAATAGAGACGTCAAATAATTAGATAAGATTGTGTTTGACTTTATATTTGAGTGTGTTCACTGATGTCTCCATAATGTTTAATAATTCTTTACTGATTTTATTAAAAATTAGGAAAAGATCCAGGTTCCAATCCCGGTAGCAGCTAAAATATTTTTCGATAAATGGATTTTATCTGTATATCTTTGTAATTGATACATTAAATTTTATATTAAATATCACAGACCGTCTGTTCTGAAAAATTGCAACTTCACAATAAGAATGTGTTCTCCTTAAAAATAAAATATACACCGAACTTGTTTAGGACAATGTTTGTTTTTCTTAAAAAAAGTGCAAGACATTTGATTTTAAAAAGTTTCTGAACACAGATTAAATATATACCTATGTGAGTTATTAAAATATACGTATTATTAAGTTCGATTATTACGTTATGTTATAACATGGTCTGCGTATTGGATTCCATCGCGAGTTTTTACTTAAAACGCATCATCAATTTTGCCGCGCACGCTTTTCAATAATAATAACAATAATTCAATAATATACAATATTTTAGAAATAAGTTCAAAATTGTGAATTATGAATCAATCACTAATATCTGTAAGTCACAATCACTGACATTAATTGACTATCTTCATTCGGGATGAAAACATTGTCAAACGTCGTCGATCCTCCAAAATATCTCGGCTGGACATACAATTTCATTTCAGCTTACTATTGTTGAAACATTCGGAAGTCTCAAATGTAAATAATAGAAATCTATAAAATAAATTATAAATAAAAGCAGTATTGAAATAATGATGTCACAGTATTCAATCACTGGTATCATTCAATACCGATCACACTCACGCCGGTGAGTCAAGAGTAGCAATTTATCTCTTCACTAATATTTTCCATTTGAAAAATTATTTCGCGAAACGCAATATTTGTTTCCATCAAGTTTTATCGCTTAACTAATAACATTTTTTACAGTTACATTAGTTCGAGAGGAGTGAACCGAAGTTTCGGCAGTTTCTAATTGTACATCGCGCGGTCTAATATTAAACTAGTTGTAATGCTATGTATATATAAAAGTGCGATCTAACGTCCAACATTTTTAGCTGTCAGCGTTTTTCGGGAAGTAGTAAATCTTTCTTTTTTAAATTAAATTAAATGAAATCACCTTTTCTGGTCCGTAAGGCACGCGGTAGAATTTATTCGGCAATTAAGCGCAACATCCATTGGAGGGGTTACGTTTTATGTCATATTTAATTACACACATAGGAAATGTGAGTAATTTATTGCCTATAGGTAATACGTTTGTCTTTCGATCTGTACGGAACGCGCATTTTAAAATCCTGAAGATGTGATATTCTATCACTTCAGCGTTATTTTCACTACTGTCCTGAAAAATGGAAATCGGAAAACTACAGCACGCTATTATTAATGCTAATTAATATTTATAATAATGTGTATTTATTCATCTGCGTGTTTATAATGATATAATAATCATAATGCTTATTTATAATACGACAGTTTCAAATATATTTCTCATCTCGCAGAAAGCAATCGGTTGTAGTCGATCACTGTTGTCAGACCCTGCGAGTTGCATAGCTGCCACAATATAGCCACTCGTTATCGTTGAAATTTTTAAAATTACATTGTATGCACAACTGCATAATTCCCGTATTTTACAGTGTTATGTGTAGATGCTATCACGTGATCTCCATGAACTCCCGCTCTTTTGACTATGCTCCTCCACTTTTCGCGGCATGCTGCATATTTTAGAGCTGTCACCAGAGAAGTGCCTGTTGCCTCTTCCGCTTGGTCGGTCCAACGGATGGGGGATCTTCCTCTTCTTCCTTTGACGTGTCCCACCACAACAGGCTTCTCCAAGCTATCTTCCCTTCTCCCAAGATGCCCAAAAAATTGAAGGATTCGTCTCAGGCAAATGGTTGAGTCTGCATATATAATATATAGAGTTATCCAATAAATGTGATAAAATTTCATATAAGAATAGTAGTCATGTTTAATAATATTTTGACAGCTGTTATTGTTATTTTAATTCAGTATAGCCTGCCATTTTATCATGGAGCGTTTCACATTGGAACAACGTTTCAAGTTATTAAAACTTATTATCAAAATCAGTCTTCCATTCGGCAAACTCAACGTGCACTTTGTGAATTTTGTGGTCGATTCAATCATTTCCAGAAATGGACCTGTAAATTATCCGGCCTTGATCATGTGATAACTCTCCGTTAGATTATTTTATGTGGGGATGTGTAAAGTCACTCGTATCGGCATACACAAGTGACTTTACAACAATAATTAAAAAACAACATAACTCGTGTTATTGGTGAAATTGCACCAGATTTATATGAAAGAGTGGCTGAAAATTGGATCCGAAGAAAGCATTGTATCAAACGTAGTTGTGGTGCATATTTGAATAATATTCCATTGTTAAGGGAGCGCTTTCGAAAATAATTCATATTTTTGTGTTTACGATAATGTGGGTTTTTATTATTCATATATATCAGAAGTAATACACTAGATTTGACTCTTTTTTAAGAATTACTTAGATTGGACCTTTACACTAATATAAAACTAATAAACTGAATGCCATAATTAAGAAAATACAACCATTATAAGTAAAATCCGCGACCATGGGATATATTTTCTACGTACCACAAAATTGTGTTGATATGGAAAATTATAGCATTAACGAAATATATTTTCTTGAAATCAAGATTATGGAGACAAATTAACAAAATGTTAATAATTAATAGAGTTATAACCATTCAATTTGCAGGACGTATTATCAATTTTCGACGTTTTTAAAATACTTTGTTTTAGTAAAAACATACGTTTTTAAATAATATATTGTATTTACTCACATGCTTTGAGGCTTCAGCTATTATTTAAAATCATGTTTGATATCAAAAACGCTATAATTTCTTACTTAATAATATTTATATCGATCCTAATAATGTGTATTTTTTATTTGCTTTATTAGTGTCAGATCGCCGATCGCCAGCGGCCGTAATGACGTCTAGTTCGCGCTCTGGTAATTTTCTTCAAAAAATGCCGAGAATATATTTTTTCACGCGCATTTTACCCACGGTATGAATTAATATTGAACTTATTCACAACATTAGTAGGAAATTTCATAAATAATATGTTAATATTTTTAATAATTTTAACATTGTTTCTTGAACAAAGTAAATATTTTATGTACGTTATTTTTGTATATGTATGTCGCAATTAAATATTTCGTTTAAATACAACACTTGTATTTTAACACTAGCTGTTTATTTCATAAATAGTATGTAATTTAAAAAGGTAATATTGGCATTTTAAATAGATAATATTAAATAAAATAATAAATTGAAGCTGTTATAATAATTTTAAATTTAGAACATTGATTTACTTTGTACTTTTCGTCTGATTTCAAAACATATTCATATATATGAATTAGGTACTCAATAAATTATTTAATTTTCGATGGATTAATTTAAATGACACGTTTTAATTCCATATATCAATATGGAATATATTCCAGATACGAGTTGTTTTGACACTTGTATCAATGCGAGAAAATCAACATTTTTATTGTCGGCTCTTTCTATTCAAACCTTCCTTTCTCGCATTATATATATAACAAATAACGTAATTAATTATTTCTCTGATACTTTATTATAAGAATTTAACTATTAATCTCATCTTGAAACCATATCTAATTCGTGTATAATTTCTCGGTTTTCAAATTGGAAAAGCTAAAGCTAGCCCTTAATGGCATAGAAAGATCTTTCAAATAAAAAAACACCATTGATATCATTTTTGTTTTTTTAAATTTAATTTAATTTTAAATTTCTACCACGCTTATTGGATAACCCTGTATATTACAGCGATAAATTGTAGATTTATATTTTTTTTTGAATAATATAAATGTGATTAACATTTAATTGATTTGAATTACAATAAAATAATTTGAAACAATGGATAGTATTTTTACTGTAGTCAAAAATATGGGAGCACATCTTCAGAAGTTTTTTTTAGTAAAAATGTCATTGTAATCTGACGAGGCGTCTCGAGGGGACGAGAGGTCTAATGAGGGTGATATCGGTATTATAGACATATGTTACCTTCTTCCCCTCCATTACATCCCAACTCACTCGCACTCTTACTCCCCCACACCTTTTCCTCTGCCTTCTCACTTTTACTCGGTTCTTTATTTCCTTTTTGCTTCTATTTTACCTTTTTGGAAACTTGTTTAGTTTTTGTTGGTAAAATTGTATCCACTTCTAGGCTGTGATACGACAATTTGACATTTATCTTGGATGAAGAACTTTAGAACATCTAGTTATGTCAAATAAAAATTACGCACTGCAGTCGCGACGGTATTATTTCTGCGGCAAAAGTCGAATGTCGCGATATGTTTCAAATTTTTTTATTTTTTTTTATTTTTTATTTTTTTTTACGTTGCTCAAATGTAGGTAATATAATGGCTTTCTTAGCTAAACGTATTTATTTTTAATATTGATGCAATATGATATACGGATAGGCATATTATATGAATTTGTAATACATACATTTGAAATGTCAATTTATAGCATGTATCATAAATATTATATCCTGGTTATACTAATGGATATAGTCAATCAATTATTGATTGATGACAAGGTGTGAAAGTAGACATGTCTCACGACCATTTTAGAGCGACACTTTACCGAAAAGGCACTCCCTGAAGTGGTGAATGGATAATGAGATTTTTCCGAAACCTTGGGACAACAATAGTCCTTCTCAGGACCAACATGCGCGTGGTAACCGAGAAACTTTCTCACTGACTTTATACTCGATCCGTGAAAACCCTAAATTTAACACACACACACATATATATGCGAGTATATATATTAAAAAACAGACGTGAAGATGGGCGTACAACATAAACATGCAAATAAACCAATAGGAAGAATAATATTCCATTTAGAAAAATTCGTATGAATTGAACAACAACATCGTTAATCCCGGCGAACAAGCGAATTATTTGAAGAATTGATCGCGATCGGTGTTCAAAGCGGAAACCTCCGAAATCAAAAATTCTAGGTTATGTTATTTTAACACGGTAGAGCGCTGCGTGAACAGTTTCTTGCGTAATTACTCATGTAGTTATATATAGTATTTTCATAAGATAAGGATTATTTAATTTATTTCCCATAACCTCTAGTACTGCACAGCTTTGTTTGTATACTCGTATACCTACTATTGAATTAGTGGCCGGAAAACGTGACATCCGACTCTTTTGTCAAAATCGGGTTTTTAATGGAATAAAGAGATTTCACCTAACCGAACAATCACACCATAATAATAAAGAACGTACAAACGGCGGTGCTGTCGCAATTCAGTCAGTGCTTAGTGGAAAATCGTGGCGAGCGTATAACATATAAATAAAGAAAATCTTGCAAGTGGTTTAAAAAAATGCATATTCCTGATTAGAATAATATTTTATTTTAAATAAAATAACAATCGCTTTATATGAAACCACGAATTTTATTATACGTCAATCGGTTTCGCTTGTCTCAAGCTTCATCAGGACGTATTTAAAAACCGGTTGACGTATAATAAATTTCGTGGTTTTATACAAAGTGATTGTGGTTTGACATATATTAAATAAAATAACAAAGTAATTGCTTTCTACGAAAATATTATATTATATTTATCATATACAAATAGGCAAAATACTCACTCACTTTTATATACTTTCTACTCACAGATTTAAGCTATATGACATAGTTGGTTTAAAACTCGGATAAAGATAGTGATTGCTTGTGGGTGCTGCATATGGAATGGCATATGTAGTATACTCACAAGAATATTTACAAGAATGGCCAGACACAAGGCTTAACAAAACATGAAACATACACAAATAAAAAAAATATATTAATGTTTCACCATGTTAGCTTCTTTTTTTTCATCTGAATAGATGCATTCTACTCAACATCACGATTTTTTTTAGCACTAATTCAATTAGTCTTGCTCGCCTCCAGTCCAATAAATTTTCCATGAATATTACAGCAAACACTGTGGAGCATGTGCGTTCATTAATTAATATGATTAATATTCAATTTCTATCATTCACATTTATCATTTGTGTTTAATTTAGTTTTGAATATACACCCACGCTGTTTTTTTATTCACCTCAATGGTAGTTAATTAAGTGCCTGCCGATTTTGAAGGCAATTCACTTAACCTGTACACAATAAATCTTCAGGTAGAGTTCCCTCGTATGCTCTGCGCCAATAACTGGAACATTTTCACAATTTATTTAAAATAATGATTTATTCACATCCATTAAGTCACGTTCTCTTCGAATATCCATGATTCATAATATGATACACGCCATTCAAACTGAAACGGATTAACACTCGCTATTGAGGCTATTTCATGTTTTCGGTGATGAATGAATTATTTTTTGTTACCTGTGCCCATTATATTGATATGGACACGAAGTTTGCAGTTTCGGTCTTCCAGGTGTGAGCTAAAAAATAGTTTTATTTTAAAAAACTATTTTATAATTCACTGCTTTTCTATCTAGATTGACAAGTCATGTTTCTTAATTTCCCTAGTATTTTCATGCAAATTAATGTGTATAATATTTTTTTAAATAATGATTTGGTTTGGCCTGTCTACTGTGGAGCTTTTCCGGGCCACAGTAAATAAAGTCATGATAGCCGACGTCCGTTGAACGGATACGGCACAAGAAGAAGAAAAATGTTTTTTGCTTGTGATTCAACAATATATTCAATTAAATTTTCCCAACATTAGAAAATCAGTATTGCTACCTTTATATAAAATCGTTGAGGCTGCGGATTCCAGTTGTTAGGATATAGTCGGTGTATGTGACAACTTACAGTTCATCCCATTACCCTTTTAACAAGAAAAAACTTTTCTGTTAAGTAATTTCTAAGTACCTACGCCTTTTTGGGCGAAAGTGCTTTTTCCCTTTCGAAAGTAATTAACTCCCACTGGGGTTGGAGAAATGTAATAAAACTACTTTTCTACCGGCAACACCTTTACCTTAGGTTTATCTCAAGGAAAGATCTTCGCCTAATTTGATTTGTATAGCTTCTATTTCCGTCACCTTTGTATGTATTATGAAAAAAAAATATATAAAATGTGTACAACGGAAAAATTTCAAGATTAAATTGTAATTGCTCACAAACCATCAGGGTGAGGTAAGTGGGGGGGGTATTGTTCGACGCGCGTGATTTGCGGATTTACCAGTCGCAATAAGTCACTGGTCGGGAGTCTCGCGTTCGCGGTTAAGTATTATTTAAAGTGCGGTGATCATTGGTTCATGCACGCAACTTATCTGGTATTGGGTTCAAAAGTTCAGACAAGAAGGGACAATGGTTAACCAAACTCCTCCGGGACGACTCAGCAACTCCTCAGCAGCGACGGCAGAACATGTGGCTCAAGTTCGACGTGAAATTATGCGCAATCAATATGGAAGATTGTAGCCTGTACTGGAATAAAAAAGTTAACAGTGCACGTTATTTTAAAAAATAAACTACAGTTTCACCCATACAAACTGCAAATCGTGCAGTTTCTCAACGAAAATGACTATTTTTTTATGTGAAACCTTAGCGAGAACGATGCTGGAACGTTTTGGAACAACACGACGCTTGGAAACATATTGTTTACTGACGAAACATATTTTCATATCGATAACTATGTTAATATACAGTACGTGTGATACTGATGCGCCGACAACTCAAGGGAACGCAATCAAAAACAACAGCGAGAGTATTGCCCAATGATGTACGAGTTTTTGGTACCGCAACTGCAGCTGTTTTCCGAGTTCAACAACAGAACACAATTTCAGCAAGATAGGGCCACTCCACACAGCTAAAGTATTATTTGTTTACATTTATAATTGTTTTTTGTTTTTTTTTTCTACAAATATCGCCGGTTAGTCCATTAACTAATTCTTAATACGACACAATATTTAACCAGTATTTGGCTTATGGAATTCATAAACGTTTTTAAATTGTGTGGAAGTTTTTGTTCAGATTCTATTTTCTATGTATCATTTTGCTCGTGCAGAGGACACATCGACGAACTCGATTCAAAAGGGAGTCTTTCACAGAAATGTTGCGATCTACAGTCAGCCTACGGGATCTGGTCGGAAACGGTCGTGTAGTCCGTCGCCCGTAAAGCAAGCTCGAGGTCACCCGGTCCGGACTTTTATCATCTTCGGACGTATTTTATCTTCCTCGAGGTCGGAAAGTGCAACACGACGTCACGGGCCGCTGACCCCGGCTGTAAGCAAACCTAGCACTAACGGATACTTCCAGTCTCCTTAATAATCTGCCGCGGTTGGTGCTGCTTGCTACCGTTACTGCACTCTTCCTGTTCTGAATGAATGGGAAGAAGAATTAGGAGTTTGCGTCACTCGACCTAGTAAATTTGAAAATACCGTTAATTATAATTCTTTACTTATACTATATTTTGATACAAGGGTATCATGAGGGCTTAGTAAAACACAGTGGAAATTGCATAAAAATTGAATGTTAGAAAAGTCTTCGAAAAAAATTCAATATACAGCGGGGTTGATAGAACAATATAGAATACAGCGATGAAGCTCGACGCCGTGGATGGTGGAGGCTTTCGGGCGGTGTGGGGCAGCGGGGGCGACGAAGGCAGCGGCTGGGTGACCGTGAAATTGGCCTCTTCAATGGTGCAGTCACCGGCGGCGGACTTTTCCGGCGATGGCAGCAAGCGGGTCGGCTGGAGAGAAGGCCAAGTGGGTCCGGCGTGGGCAGCGATCCTTGCAATCAGTCCTGTGGTGGCGGCGGCAGTCTCAGCAGACGGAGATCAGCGAAGGTGGTAGCGAGCGGTACGCTCGAGTGGAGTCGCTGGATTCACCGTCCAGAATCGACCCGTGTCGTCTTCGTCACCAGCGGAACTGGGAGCCCTTGTGTAGCGTCGGCGACCTTAGTCGGTCTTGCGTGGTGAGTGGGGAAAAGCGCGCACCCCTCTGCTTGTTAGTCGCCCCCTCGTATCGGTTGTTGTTATGCGGTATCTAATGGCTGGCGGAATTTACCTGAGCTAAATGGGGGAAATTCACGTAATGTTGTCGCTTTTGCATGGTTCCGGGTGTATCCAATCGCTGGGTCATCCTGAAATGTGGGCATCGGTCGTCTCTGAAACGACTTAAAATAGCGGCGACGGCGGAGCTTCTTAGCGCTATGTTCCATACGTATCAATTAAAATAGTTTTATTTTTCTTTCGTACTAAATCGTTCCAAAAATTTTCGTTTTATTAATTTAACAAATAAAAAATATTCTCAATTTAAAGGTAATTCTAAGATATTATTAATATAAATTATAATAAAAAATTGGACCCATGATTGTTCTTTATAAATTTTATACAGATTTAAAAAAAAAATTAAACTCTAACCTGACATAATAGTACTGATTCATTTATTTCTATTTGTTTTATGATATTAATTTATTTCTATAATAATTTATCCAGAGTTCCAATTCTTAAAAAATATTCAATTACGCCATTGACTAGCAAAGTCACAAATAGACGGAAGTAATACAACTCGGAATAATAAAGTATAGGGGAGTCCGGGACACACTTGACCAGGGAGGAGCCTGAGTCACCGCAAATATTTTTTTCTAATGTCGCGCTATTTGAGCGGTTGTCAACCGTGACAACATCGCGTTCGACAGTGCCATTTGCCAAGATAAACGCGTTTTGATGCGCTCAGAGTGAAAAAACAAAGTATTTGGTTTGCTTATTTCTTCAAATTATGAGGTATGTACAAGATTTGTACCTTATTTGTTTTTTCAATCTATTTAGTTTAGTGGGACTTGAACCATTCTTTGGAGCTCATGTCTTATTTATATATTTTCGTAAATTTAATATTCTTTTTCTTTATTCATTTTAAGGGAAAAAATGCCGTTCCAATACAAGACAAAAAAGCGCCATTAAAAGAAATGCTTTCACTAAGCAAAAATGTTGTGTGCAGTAGAAGATGTCGATAAAGTAATGTTAGTCAGAAAGATTGCCACAGCGTCTGTACAATGTTCTAGACGTGAGACAAATTTTTATGTCGAGACTCGTACAATATTTCCATTCAAATAATAACTCCTAGCATAAATCATGGTCACAAGACAACGAATAAACATCTATATGCCAATTCCGAGGGCAACAACGACATTCTTTCAACGTTTCTACATGTTTTTAGTTCCTAAACTGTACAACACACTTAACACTAACTGGAAATCGTTCTCACAAAAAAATTACGTAAATATGAACTCAATACATGTTTCATTTGGGTAGAGATCAGTTAGAAATATCACTGTTCAACATTACCACTTATTTACAATACAAAAAATTAATAATTCACCTTAGATTTACAACACATTCACCACACCTTTTTATTGTCTGTTTATTTTTCTATATCTGTCGAATCTTTCTTTCTTTTTAATTTGTATTAAATAACACGGCAACACGGAAAAAACTGGCCACTTACACAAACTTTAGTCTAGCAAAATAGCCAGGACAATGCTTTATATATTTGAGGTGGATACCTACTGCATCACAGTTATTTATATGTGTATTGTATCATAGTATGTTCACTTCTGATGAACAAAGAATGTATGTCAAATAAATAAAAAATCCCATTAACTTTATCCCTCAAGATTGTAATACCGGAGATGATTAAGTCTTTTCCTAAAGCTTACTGCAGGAAACTCAGCACGAGACCAGAAAAAGAATAAAGAGGGATGTGAAAACAAACAGAAAGAAGACAAAAAAGCAACAGTAAGGAGACAGATTCTTCAGTCTAGTGATAGTGACTGCAGAGGAGAAGAGACTCAAATTCATTATGCCGAGAGCTCTGACAGTCCACGGGAATAGGAAATAGAACGAGATGAACGCGTTTTCTGTGTAAAAAATACGAAATGTAAGATATACGTCTCTGTGTCTATTGCAAAAGTATGTGCACGGTGTATACGTCGTGTTAACTAAAAAAATCACTTGTGATTATGAACAGTAAAGTAGTAAAGAAATAAAATATGATTCTTTTTTTGATCCCAAGATGAATCTCTATACTAGTGATCTAAATGAAACAAAAAGTCTGATTAAGTATGTGTTACATATACAAGTTAGCGATTAAGAAAATCCGACTGATTGTTGTTTGTGTTGTCATCGATTAAGAGTTTGTACGATCGATATCAGAAGATTAAATCAAGGGCTGATTAATAGTATAAATAAGTAATCTCAAAAGAGTTATTGTTTTTAATAATTGTAAGTATCTTTTCTATGTACTATAATTGTTTTATAAACGTTTGACATTTCAGAGGGCTTATAAATATGTTATAATTAGTTATAAAAAGTTAAAATGTCATATATATTTTTTAATACTTTAAAAATTAGCAATTTTAACTATGTGGTTAAAATTCATATTTTTTATTTATTATCTTTGTTTTATTAACCACTGAATTCAGTTTAAATACATCTACCGGTTTCGAAAAATACCATTTTCTTCTTCAGGATGTCATAACTAACTAAAAATATTTGTTTCTTCACCAGAATCTATTATTAATAAAACAATGATTTAAAAAATAAATTTGGTACCTAACTCAAATTGTTGCTTAATACGGTTTAGATAAAAAATTGGGATTGTCAATTTTGCATATAAACGGTGTTGGTCACAAATTAAATAATTTGGAATCGTTGGAGCATGTTAAACTAATGAAAAAATTATGAACAACCACCCAAATTTAACTACGAGTCCTATTCTAAAAATTTTTCCTAAAAATTATTCGACTTAATTTGTATTATAGATATAATAGATTCTCGTGAAGAAACAATGATATATGTTTTTAGTTAGTTATGACATCCTGAAGAAGAAAATGGTATTTTTGGAAACCGGTAGATGTATTTAAACTCAATTCAGTGGTTAATAAAATAAAGATAATAAATAAAAAATATTTTTGTTTTTGTTTATAGTTCTAGGTTAACTGGTCTTTGACATTGAATTTCTCTAGATTTGAATTGAATAATGGATATCATCAATATAATCATTTTAAGTTGATTAAAGAAGCTTGATTTTATGTTGTTTTACATTAAACAATGGAATTAAAAAATAAGTCGAAGTATTGACAGAAAAATTAAAAAATAGCTAATTTATATAAAAAAACTTTCAATCATCAATGATCAGTTAATTTCAAACTTGAAATTTGGTACCCTTATAAATTGAGCATTTTTGAAACATCATTTTTAATTCATTGTTAACCATTTTCTTGGGTATGTTCATATCTCCCCCCTATTGGGGAGATTTAAGCCATTTTCCAATTATTTTTTAAACCGACAACCCTTTTGTTTACGAATCTAAATAACCACAAAATTGATATATTAGGGGTACCAGTCGAAAATGTCGCATTTCGGTATGGCCCTTGTTTGATCCTCAGTCGCGTCCGTCTCGTCGAGTCGTCAGCACGTAATATATATTACTTTTGTTCCTTAACATTTGGAGATCATCTTTCGAAAGTTATTTTTATTTTTGTTAGCGATACATTTAAAATGGAAGGGTTTATACCAGATAAGAATTTTGTGCAATTGCTTGATCTACGAGTTCCACCAAAAAAACTCTGCGAGGAAGGCTGCAGAAAAAATTTGCAGTATATACGGTGATGTGATATCCATTCGCCAATCGCAAAAGTGGTTTAAAAAATTTCAGAGTGGGAATTTTGATACGGAAAACCAGCCTCGAGAAGAAAAGGTCTTTAAAGTGGATGATGACATTTTAATGTGTGAAGTCGAAGCAAATCCAACAAAATTAATTCAGCAGATTGCAGACACACTCGGATACTCCTGGTCGAGTGTAAAAGCCATTTGAAAAAAATCGTCGAAATAAAAGTTAAGCGACCCAGAATGCACGCAGAACACAAAGTTTTTTTTCAACACGACAACGCAAGACCCCACACTGCAGCGATTACTCGAAAAAAAATAAACGCCTTTGGCTGGAAACAAATCGATCACCCCCCATATTCACCGGATTTAGCCCCATCAGATTACCATTTATTTAGATCCCTGCAGCATTTTTTATCGGGAAAAAATTTCAACAACTTAGACGAAATAAAATCTGCCCTTGATGACTATTTCCAGTCGAAACCAGAAACTTTTTATTCAAAGGGCATAAAAATGCTTGAAAATAGATGGAGACTGTATTAGAAAGTAATGGGGAATATATAATATAAATTTTTTCAAATAATAAATGATTTAAATTTATATTTGCCTTTTTATTTAAAATGCGACATTTTCGACTGGTACCCCTAATATTATAGCTTAATAACCAAGCTTTCTTTAGATTCTAATTTCATTTCCTATATTAATTACAAAAATAGTTACATCCACTTTTGTAAAATTGTCCCGGACTCCCCTTACTGATTAACCCACGGACCTTAGTACGAGCTGTATATTTATAGGAAACGTAAATGTACAACTCATACTTCTGCATATAATACATTTTTAAATGGAAACATCATTTATTACTATTGACTTAAGGCAAATTCATTCTGTCGTTAAAATAAGTCTATAATCGAACCTTTGGTGCCAAAGGCATCCCAAAGCTATCTAGTTATTATGTCAAGTGCAGCTCATCCATGTTATCGCATTGAAATGTCGGTAGAAATAAATGCACAGCATACTCAATTTCCGTTAGTTTCAGAAATTGCGAGCATTGTCAGCAATGAGTTTATAACAAGAAGTTTGCACTAAGTCTGATAGCTTCACCGAATTCTTAGTTTCCGTCAATAATTATGCGATTTTATTGACAGTAGAACATTGAAATACTTGTGAAATCTAATCCAATTTGAACTATACCGTGCTAGTTTATCTAGTGATAAGACATACGCCCAATGACCGAGTAATCGGTCTCGTCTCGGAAAGTTACCATGTTAATATTATATTTTATAGAACAAGCGCTTACATTACTTAGAATAATAGTCCGTACTTCAAATTAGCAGAACTTTTGTTTAACAGTCAGCCACTTTGAAATAGGTACAAGTATTCTGTAGACCGTATTACCTGTACTTTAAAAATATTTTGTCAAAGGAAACAGTAAGAATGTAGTCTTAAGGCGTCACTTAATTAATATTAAAAAGCACTACCTTTAATTAAAGTTTTTTCAATTTTTCCTCAATTGGTCCTATGAACTACGTACCATCTACTACCTACAGATTGTAAATAAGAAAACGATCGCACAGCCTTCTCGGTGGACCGTTTTGTCTTTCTCTTCCGTTATTTTTTAAGCTGTTAAATTAATGAAATAATCTAATGTATACTTGAGCTAACTACTTAAGCTTCAATTACTTAAATAAATATAATTACAGAAGCTTCAATTACTTAAATAAATATAATTACAGAATTACAAAGTTTAACAATCATTTATTATCGTTGACGTTAAAACCGAGTCACCTCTATTAAATATTATTACATTTACTGCAGAATGTGTGGAGTTGTACGATTACACGCATCTGTAGACAAATCCTTGATAATTTTTTAAGGAGACGGGTCGAGTGCATTGTACACTTCAACTCAGCCGTTAAAAGTCATCCCAGCGGTCACAGAAACCAGAAACCCAGACGAAATATCGGATTACTTGATGATGTGCAAAATTGCTCACTTGCCTTAGCCAACAGGTAAAAAGGTCGACGTACCAAGAATTAAATTTATAATTTTTTGTTCGAATCGCATTTTTTAAATTTATAAAATACATAGGTAGTTTTCCATGATATCAGATATTTAACAAAAAAAATATATTACAGGTATTTATTAACGATAATTATTGTTAACATTTGTAATTAACGTCATTAAAAATTGTTTGATAAAGAACCGTATCTTAAATTTTATTTTTTAAATTTATATTATGCTTTAACTCTAATATTACTGATTTCTATTTTAATAATTATTGATGAATATGACCTGTTAGTGGAGAGTGGCTGAAAAACATTTGATTGACTATATCCAGTGGCGTAATTATACCAATGCGGTGGATCGGGGCCCATGTTAGTTAGGGGCCCGAAGGTCCGCACCCTACATTACTTTTGCGAATATCAATAATTTTCATATATTATACATATATTTATTTAAAACCACCACAGTAAGATATTGAAATATAATGTTAAGAATCATTTCTCACGTGTATTACATAAATAAGTAAAAACATTATCGATGTGTACAGTTGTAGCATCCTGCTAATATGTCGGTTAGGGACCAGACCATCGCTGAAAAGTGAAAATCGCCGCAAAGTCAAGCATATTTTCAGCTGCGGGTTTTGCATAAATGCCTTTCATTTTGTTTTTTGAAAATAAGCAAATTTTGATCTTATTATTTAATGGATAAAACCGCATGATATTTCTTTTACAGTATATATTACCTACACAGGGCCCTTTTTTCATTTTGTATTGGGGCCCAATTTTTTTAGTTACGCCACTGACCATATTCTATTCTCTTGTTATTCGGTCGCACCTGGCAGCTTGTGCTAGCTAATCAAACGAGTATTATAGTTTGGATGCTTTGTGAACAAACATAATTCGAAATATTGCTGTACTTTTGCAATAATTATTGCCTGCTTTATTTTTTTATTCTAATCGATTAATGATGATTTAATAATACAATAATTGGTCGCGTGATGGAGACTTGCAGCTAACGTGATGATCTTAATATAAATGATATAATGAATTTTATATTATTTGTTATACATTTATTTCATTGTTCAATATTTAAAAGAAGTTGTGTGAATTTAACTGTGTAGATATTTCTGCTAAAACGAGAAAGTTTCCCCACTTGTTAATGCTATTATTTATTAAATTTAACCATTTGTGATGTAGTCTTCCTGCCGGAAACATAAATTCTGATGAACGCCAGAAACCGCCGTATAACAGTAATAGCAGTGTTTTGAGTAACTCTGTTTACACTGGAATACGGGTGTTTGCATTATCTATGAATGTCTGGGAATATTGGATAATAAAGGGTCTACTGGAATATCTTATCCAATTACCTAATTTCCCTTTGTAACGCTCCGAATTTGAATGATTTTTTTTTCATTTAGTCAAGTACGATTATATTATGTCGGTGTAGGGATTCGATCCTTTAGATCCGTAGATTAGATCAGTCCCCCTCTGCCGACATACCATCCAATATTGATTTTTTTTTAAATTAATAAGATATTAAATAAGATGCTAGATAAGATATAAAATTTCGAACGATTTGGGATATTAGGTAAAAAGTCACATATTTTCTTGTCTACACAGAACAGCAGCCTTGGTATTGATTCATTTACTATAGCGTAAATAAGCTTTATTAAAAAACTAAAATAAAGTTACATTTTCAAATATCAATTATATAATAATAATGTATTCGATTGCGATAGCGAAATGGTGAATGCGCTTCCCCGGATAGGAAGAGGTCCAGAATCGAATCCCGGTAGCAAGTAAATATATTTTTCTGTATATCTTTTTAATTGATTCATTTAATTTGTATTTTAATTAAATAAGATATTGAAAGATGGCCCTGGTCTCTCAAAGTTCTTGTAAGGGTGCGTATACGCGTATCTTGGAGACTTGGCGATAAAGAGGGTATGTATCAGTTGCTCTTCATATAAAAATAATAGACATCGAATTAACTCTACTAATTATGTTCAGACCTTTACGCGAGTTTTATCAGCGTAAACACACACACACGCAAGCTAAGAATATGTGTGAGACGTGTGTCGAGATTGGTTTCTTCCTCTGTAACTATATAAGTCCGAAACTAATCATTAAAATATTTTAGTTGTGATTGATTTAGGAGCTTTATTAAACAATAATCAACCTCTCTTTTAATGTGGCATTCTTTCACCTTTTTAACTGTACAAAATCATCGTTATTATTGATTTTGTTAATTTAAATTAATCAATAGGAGGGCATAAAGGAAAAAATAAAAATATCTAATACCTATTAAAAATAAACGAATAATATAGGTTGACTTATTAACTTTTGACACTGACAACTTTCCGTAACTAATTGTGAAGCGGATGGCTCGGGCGCATGGGCTCGGGCGCAAGGGGTGTCTTTTCGAACCATCTGGATCTTGTCGCTCGGCACGATGGTGAACCAAATATTTTACCACACTACTCGGGGTGAACAATCTACTTGGAAGAGGAAGCAGAAACGATGGAAGGCAAGCGTAAGTTCCAAGCGTAAAGCGGACACGGAAGGTGAAGAATAATAATATCCGGAATCGGCTCACTGATTCTGTTCGAACTTACACTTCCTCACTATTAAGGGTTTAGCACCCTACCGTTAAGGGTAATAAGCACGTACTTACTTCCATATTCCATTTCGTATAGTGACACGTAGATGACTGTCTTATTACGTGCGTATGTTATTAAATTTCTCTCGCTAATCAATGTTTACTACAAACATCACATTAGATATATCGTACCGAGACTATTACATACACATCGTTTCGGGGCAAGTAGTTCTTGCCCTCGTTTAGTTATTCTCGTAATATTTATTAGCTATTTGTTCGCAAACACCAATTAAAATTGTCAATTTTTTAATTTCCGCCTGACAAACGTTACACGCATCAGCGTTACGTCATTTTATTTCCAGCGAAGCCGAATTATAATTATTGTCGTCATTGGATATCATTTTTGGGTACTCTAAATTGGTACTCGACATTGTGGGAACTACACGACTATTATTCAACGTACACTCGGCAATTATTCATTGTACCATATTTTATGCTTGTTTACTGATTACCTTTTAATTGTACGCATATTATGTAGTCTTTATAATTAACTTTTTGGTATTACAAACTACAATGTTTTAGAAATCGTCAACGTTATTTGGCGACGATAAAATTCTTTAGATGAAAATTTTTACTACTTGTATTTGTTTTTTGTTATATAATTTTATTCTAATGCATTATGATATTTCACAAATGCGCTGATGTGCACATTAGGTATAAGTTAAAGTATTTTAAATAAGCTGTTTGATAGGTGGTGAGATAAGATCCCGTGGAGCGTATCGATTACAATAATGATTAGTTGACGCAATCTGAATTGGAATCGAGAGAGGAATATTGGCAAATGAATCTGGCCTACCTTGATCTCGCTACTAGATTGGACGTCGTTTTCACCTCCAGTTGACTCGCACCTTTTTTTTAGTGAAGAACCGAGATATCACTGCACTTCCGGAACTGTTTAGAACACCGCCTCTCCGTGGTCCTAGCGTTACGCACGGCGCTGCTTTCGAACGGTAAAAAAATAACAGATCTTGATAGTTCGGTGTTAGAAGGCAATCTGTCCCCTCGTCGGCGAAATCCCTAAATAATTAGTTGGCCAGAACAGGATAGGATGTATGCACAGGGAGACTTGCGTCAACAATAAGCTTTTATTATGTGGAGTCTTCCTCTATTATAATAGTTGGTATGTTATTTTTTTTTGCCAGAAGAGCCTAAAAATAATTTGTAAATTGCTCATTTATGTAGAACGTCATAACCTTTTGACGTAGGTACATCATTGCCTCATTTACATTAATTTTTAGTAATTTCTTTATTTAGTTTTATTGATCATGGCAGGTCTTCAACATTCTCGTCTTACATTACATCTTCACTTACATGTTCCCTCACGTCTTAGAAGCGAATTTTGTTCGGTTCGGCATTCATTTCTAAATTGATTCCTCTCTCAGTAGTATAAAGCGTCACACACTACTGACCGCTTAAATGTATGGCGGGGCGCCTGAAAGCTCCCTTAAAACGTAAGTGTCGAATATGCCGCCGCGGTGAGAGAGGGGCCATCAAAGAGGGATTAAAATCTAAAAATTGTCGAATTTTTGCTGTGACATTTTAACGTAAGCATTTTTATTGGATATTACTTAGCTAACAAGTCAGTATAAATTTTATTTATGTAATAAATTAAACCTTCTCTGATTATAGAATTTGTTGCTAAAATGTATTTATATTATTCTGTTTTTCACCACTATTATATTTGTTTTGCGTTTTTTTATTATTACAAACATACACAAATTACCTTAAAATGTATTCTTTTTAAAACTAATACATTTTTATTAAGGAGAACATTCTTATTGTGATGTTGTAATTATTCAGAACATAGGTCTGTGATGTTTTAAATACTAATTAATTAATAATAATGTTCATATGAAATAAATTTTATCGAAAAATATTGTTGTTGTTACCGGGATTCGAACCTGGATCTCTTCCAATCCGGGGAACGTGCATTTACCGATTGTGCTACAGCACACAGTACATTGACGACAAATTTTCGAACCTATATGTTACACTTTTCAAATTGATACATCTATCGTTCTATTATTTGAAAGCCATCTACTTTATTTTTACGGAATCTCAAATACCTTTGAGAAATCCGATTGTTAACAATGCATTTTTATTAAATTTCAGACACAAATAAGTGCTAACACTGGATAGAATAAAGTAGATAAATATGTATATGGTAAAATATATTATTAAGGTTTTTACATAATTTCCTACATGTTGCGTAAAAATAGTCATTAAAACCACTACTACAAAATCGATAAATTGGTCATTTAAAAAATTGTTCAAACTTAATCCAACAAATCTCTTACAGAACGGATGTTTATTTATAAATTTAATTATTTATAAAAATAGTAACGTGGAATAATTATAGCAAATGATTAGAAGGAGAGAGGAATGAATTAATGTATTTATTTAAAACTACCATTAATTTAATACATTCAATATTTCATGCGTTCCCTGCCCACCTCGCCAGATTAGAGTCCGTATCGAGATGAGCAGTGCTTTCCCTGTATCATTTGCATTCGTTTTCTTGTATCATTTCCAATAGGCTAGTTACAATAGTATAGCAATGCGGATATAGATACTTACACTAAATAATTAAAAAATCATCAAAAAGGTAGAGTAGATACAACAGTTTTAATAACTCAATGTAAATCAATAAAAATATCCACCGGTCACCTCATAATATGGGTCAATAGTATCTCCGAATGCTCTCGACCCACCTGTATTTGCCGTCTGGCTATTATTTATTGGCTATATAAAGAGTAAAACTGATTTAAAAATTTGTGGTATGTGGTTAAATTTGTGGTATTAAAACAACTAAACAATTCTTCAATTACTTAATTCCAAAATAATATTATAAAATGTATATATAAAATGAATTTCACTCATCTTTGGAATGTTTATTTTTGATGCGATAAGTTCACTCAGTTGACAACTTAGTAGTCTTCTGATGAGAAAGTTAACACGTTGTTAATGAAATCTTAATAAAGTGCATCCTCATTTTCACGAAGTTCAGCTACTGCGCAACCAGCTGTCGGTGCAGATAAGCAACACATACACAGTTATAGTGCCGCCAACGGACAGTGTCGAATCTCAATCCTTGGCTCAGTTTCCCCTGGAAACTGCTGTTCTATCACATTTTCTTCAAATATCGAGAGATGTATAGGTATAAGATAGCGTGCTTTGGTCCAGTTCTGTCGATATGGATTAGGTGTCGCTCGCGAGGCGGATATAACGCGGAAGATTAAGAACAGACTGTTGAGAAGGGACTGATTAATTCAAGTGTTCATTTGAATTGTATGAAAGATGATAGTACTAACCCGCAAATATATCTATACCAGAGCGATCGCATACATCACATGGCGGACGAGAACGAGCTATGGATAGCTATCGATTAGATCCTGTGCGCCTGGAGTAGTTTTCCTTTTACAGGTAGCCTAATCGTGCACTCCTGTATATTTCTGTATACTATATTCCTATTATACGTACACTTACAATAGTAATACTTGTTCATAACGTTAACTTTGTACACATAATTATTAAATATTAATTAAATGTATTAATTAGAAAGATATACGTATAAAGTCAATTTTATCGAGAAATATTGTTGCTATCGGGATTCGAACCTGGATATCTTTTCAATCCGGGGAAGGTACATTAACCGACTGTGCTACAGCACACAGTACTTTTGACGACAAATTTTCGAACCTATATATTACACTTTTCAAATTAATACATCTACCGTTCCATTATTTGAAAGCCATCTACACTTCATTTCAATTTACTTTCAAATTTACTCACACGTGATACACGGAAGGTTATTGTGATATTATTTTATTTCAATAAGGTTACGTAAAACACGGAGAATGATGATTTGTTTGTAGTTATTAATTTTATGTTAGTAATTTAAGTAATTAAAATAATTTTATAATGGCCAATATGTATTATAAAAAATACTATCTCAGATACTTCGCTCTTCTCGTTTTGGGTCTAGAAATGTTATAGTTTTGGTTCTAGGGAATCTTAGACGAATATTTAATTTATTTCTTCTCTGGAAAACTAATATTATGGTTCTTCGTGTTACTTCTGTGTAGTTTATAAAGAATTTGGAAGTGCATGGTAATATCTAATGTCACAATTACAAATAAGAAAGCGGATATCTTAAAACCAATAAAAACGTAATGAAGTTTGCTTTTGAAAACGATTACCATCTTTGGTAGATTCGGCACTTGACGTATATCTGCGACGATCGAGCGGTGCATATTAATTCGAATTGACGCTTCGTGGAAATGTTTGAAATAAATGTATCTAATTCCATATTAGTTAGCAATAATTGATTATTAAAATCGGCATACCGTGTTTCCTATTTCTTTTTATTTGTGTCACTTTTTCACCTTTAGGGATTTAATCTTATTCTGTTTTTTTATTATTATTATATATATTTTGCGTTAGTTGGTTTGGTTTTTTTGTTCTGTGTTTTAACAATTCCCTTTGCTTGATAATGGCTATGGTTTCAACATCGACGAAAGCGTATTAATTTTAGTTTGAAGTTTCAATATATTTACTGCTTTATGATTATTTGTTTAATGTTTTACCGTTTGATTGTGCAAGTAACGGTGAAACCGCGCAACAGGCGGTGAAGCCGCCTCACGTTTCGCCGGCGGAGCTGGTCCAATATTATGTTATTAGGTTGTTCCTAAAATTCTGGCCGATTGTAACCTTCAATTTCAATTAAACTTAACTTTAGAATAAATAAACTTTATTAATCAAAGTAAGAGCCATTTGATTCTGCGCCACGTTTTCGCCGACGAATTTATGCCTGTAGAATAAAACTCCCGCGAATTAGAATCCAAGAATTCTTTAAGGCATTTTCTGCTGCTTCTCTGCTTTTTTGCCGTAAATACAGGTGGGCCTAAAGTTACCGTGCCATTTAAAAATTAATATCTTTTAGTATTTAAAAAAAAAAAATTATTGATATTTTACTATTTATTCTACAAACATGTAGATATTTTTTAAATGTACATGAAAAAAAAAAAATATATATATATGACCCCCATTTTTATCTCCCAGATGCTTGAAAGTTGATGGTGCGTGAAGCAAGATGCGTTCTCTTCATTTAATTAAGTGCTGGTTTTATTCCACTAAAGCTTTCAATTCGTCGATTTTCAATTCGTCGATTTCAACAGTAGCAAGACGTCCTCGACCCTCTTCATCACAAAAGTTCGAATTTTTTCTTAATCGTATAATTTCATATAACCCTATATTGCTTTCTGTTGATTATACAATATTTTATTTAATACAATTTCGTGAAATCTCTAATCCAACTTTTTTTTGTATGTCTATTTTCTTTCCTTTCAAAACTAATATGTTTTATTATTATGTATACATTTCGTCATTTTTTGTTACAACGGAAGTCCGTTATTGATTTTATTTTTAATGTATTATATATATTTTATTAAAAAGTACTACAATGACTGTATTGGTTTTCCAGACCAAAAATACATATTAACTGAAAAAATTTAAGAATACTTGTAACATACGATTTCCTCTTAATGACATTCTGATTGTGCTTTCGCTTCCTGTCATACGTATATTTATTTTTATTTTCTGTGAACATTTCCAATGAATACGGTTGGAAGAATAACTCGCCCTTTTCATATAATGCAGGGATATGATAATATATTTTCAGCCCACACACTTATTATACGAAGGGAAACGCAGTGCCGGATGGAGTTATATGTTGTAGACAGCCTTGTGCCGCCCCTGTTTCCCGACAAGAGCCTTCAATGACTATACAACCCGGTTTTTCAATTTAAGTTTATAAAAAGTGTTCTTTTACTCTTTTGTTTCGATTAACCTTTCTATTTCCCAGCGCTGTTTTATTTTATTGTCAATTCTCACATGTCACAATATAAATTATTCGGTGTAACTCTTGCAGACGCTGTTTTGTCGATACACTCCCGATAAATTAACGTTCAGATGAATCGAACAATTAAGGAGTTAAAGCAATCGTATACCCGTAATATTTATTTTGTTTGTATGATGTTAGAAGTTCACCAGTCTCCTGATTCTTTTTGAACGAAGATTTGGGTGATTTTTGATGTTTGATAATAAATAATTTCTTTGGTCCCTTAGTCAGTGATAGCACTGGTGCATTGATTTTTATTGCATATGTCCATTGTAGTGATGAGAAATAATGCTACTCTTGACTCACTGGTGTGATTGTGATTGATATTCGATAATATCAGTGATTGAAAACTGTGACTGTGATCACTGTTTCATTACTAGTACGCATGCACCGTACGATATCACAATACATGAAATAAATAAATTTAAAAAACATGAATATGAGCGTATTTATTTATTATATTCAATCTTCATTTGCGTAAAAAACATATCTTAGCATATATATACAGGATGTCTCGTAGCTAGTTGTCCAAACTTCAAGAATAGGTAAATCAAATAAGTTAGATCGAAAAATATTCTATATATTGTGTCATACATTCCATATATATGAGAGTTTGATAACATCAATATATACTGACCCAATGACCTAGAATTTGCAGGGTGGAAAAAATATAAGATAAAAAATGCCGAAATTGACAACATTAAAAAAAATTGTAAGACGTAATGAAAGATCGTTTATTTTTTTTTCAATTATTACCTTGCGATCTCATTGCTTACAATAACATATGTAAAAACGTAAAATGAAATAAAAAAGACGTTAATTTTTCTGCGTCAAGCTTTGATTGTGAAAAGGATTATCTGAAATTTGTGAAAGTATTATTACGTCTATAGTTAGTGTCTTCGGACGATTGTTTAATTTGTGTTGACAAATCGGTAGCCATTTTTTAATTATTCAAAGCGCATTTTAAATAAGTACCCATTTAAAATATGCTAACGCCCGACGGACCTCCACATAGGAACATGCTGAAACCACAATGCCCGAATAATACAAAGTGGAGTATCTTCCAACATTGAGGTTAAGTCTATACTATAAGAATGATAAATAATTAGCACTAGTTATTCTGGGTGGAAGAAAAAATGGGCCAATTATTTTATCATCTAAGATGCCATCTATATGTTTATGGACATCGTCCATCCAATATTTCGTTTGCCAAATAATTTTGAGGCGCGAAGTAAAAAGGGACACATGAATTGGTTATTGTCGTACTTGAATAATTTGTCACTTACGATGAAGATGTACGTTACTAAGTCCGATGTGTTTTCTAGCTATCCGACGGTTTTTACAATGATTCTAAAAAAAGGAGGCGTATGTTTCCTTGTATTTTAACATACGTTTTAATAAACAGCATACAATGTTTTCATATTTACAATAAATCGTATTTTTGTTAAATATTATTACTTTTACGATTTGTGATAAACGATTTTTAATTTATTGTTTTAACATTTTAGTTCAGTTTTTGATTTTAATCTTATTTGTATTTTAATATATCATAATTAACTTAAAATATAGAATTATTAATTCCACATTAAATTATATTTTAAATCGTTTAATTTAAATAAATGATATTAGTTCCATATAAAATTATATTTTAAAATTATATTTTAAATTACGCACAGATTGTTCGTAATTTTGTATAAAATATATTTACGTGAGATTTTCGTGTAAACATCATTTTTCATTTTGATGTGTTTATAACATTAGTATTATATTCTGTGCGATATTTCTGTTCTTTTGATTTCTGAATATTACAAGATTAGGAGTAGATATACATACTTATCTATATTTTCGATTAGTAGGTAAGCTGCTTACATTTGTTTGTTTTGTTTTTTAAATTATTTTTGGTAATTTACAGTGCTTGCGTTGCCCCGAATTTTTTGCTACTTGCTACGAAACAACCAACTTAAATTAGATATTATATATATATATATACATATTTAATATCATCACAAAGAGAATAAAAACTCTTAAAAAAAGGTGAGTTTATTTTTTAGGTCAAATGTGTAAATGTTTTGGCAGAATCTACTAGATGGCGCATATCACGAATTATAACGTCATTCCTTCGTGAATATTTTCGTTTCATATACACATGCGCGGTGTCACGGTTCACAACCAGATATAAATAAAATAAATCACAAATCACGATATTCCTAGATAGTGAGTGTGACTCAAAGATATCAGTGATTGACTCACGGTTCGTGATGTTCAGCTCATCACTAGTCCATTGTGCCCTATTATAATATAACGTGCAAAAAATTCCTTCCGCCCGAATTTTTTTCTGGGTCACGGTATGTTTGTTTGATGGAAGTTGAATTAATGTTTATGTCATTTCATATCTGTGTCAAGGTGCATAATACGTTTGTTATTCTAAATCTAATAGTGTGGCGGTATATTTTTTATTGGTACGCTTGGGGTAATAATATTAAATATTATAATATGTAATCAACTGTAGTAAAATGCTTGCTCATGTTTTTGCTGGTATATCTTTTACTATTTTTTTTTACTATACTATTTGATTACTATGGACATTCTCATTAGTATTCCTAGCACCTGCAAGTGTGATCTCTTTATATCTAAAATAACATCTAGGATAAAGTCAGAATATTGAATAATTTTCGTTTGCTTTTGACGATGATTTCATGACGGTCTCAATAGAATCGACAGATTTAAAATTTAATAAAAACAACGTTATTCGCAATATTTTTTTAAAATCATTTGTTTTTTTATAATAAAATTTTAAAAGGATACCGCGCAGCGGATATAGCACTCTATGCAGTTTTATTAAATAAAGAAACATCCGATTCCAATAACAATACTTAGACTAAACATTTCCAGCAGGTCTACCAACAGCAATCGATGATAGTTAATTGCTAGTTTAAATATTATATACAGGGTGGCCCAAAAAAAGTGACAACATTTCGTAAAATGTGATATAATTACATGAAAATTAGTTCAACAATAGCTTAAATAGTTTACTAATTTACTTACCTATATTACGCCTTATTTCGACAATTTCCGGTCGCCATCTTTGATTATTAATTTTCCCATTGTTTGCATTTGGTTTTTTCAAATTGTTGCCCAGAATGACAAAAATCACTGCAGAAGACCGTATTATGATAAAAAATTTGCGAATTGAAAAACGTTGGGGTGCTAGGAAAATGATTAAAAAGTTTCATAATAGTGTCTGGAGTATAGCCAGACATTACAGCATAACTGGTCATTAGAGCAGGACGGAGTTCCATCTCACACAGTCAGAAATACAATCAATTTTCTTCGTCGTAAGAATGTTAATTTCATCGAGCCAGGCATGTGGCCACCAAACAGCCCAGATTTAAACCCAGTATATTATGCGACATGAGGTGTTTTGATGATTTCTGATTAGCTAAATATTTTGCAAAAAAAACCATTTAGAATTATAATGAATTATTTTATGTTTTGAAATAACTGATGTGTTACGAGATGTTCTCACTTTTTTTGGGCCACCCTGTATGCTAGTAAAGTGAAAATTTCTCTATACTACACTAATGTTTCCTGTTTTTTTTAAACATTTACACCCATTCTTGCTCTAAGCAATATCAAATTGTTTCCGTCAGATCGTCTATTCTCTATCTATAAAGACGATACATTTTATGTATATTTGTAAATTTATTTATTTTATTAAAATGGCATCTCAGCACCACGAAAAAAAACCTCGCTATTTTAGCACAACCAATGTCTAACAAAGTAGCCAGGACAAGACTGAATCAGAAGTGATACCGACTGCATCCCACTAAAAAATTAATAAATTAAGAGCAATTTATTTGTAATAATTGTATTATAATATTTTATGTTCACCCCGATGTAAAAAAAATAATTAAAAATTGTCGATCAAGCTTTAAAAAATATACAAATTATAGCAATTGAAGTTAACTTTCTTGTTACTCGTTCGTATTTTTTTAGAGCAAATCTTGATTTTCAGCTAGATCCTACGATAAAATTATTTTTTATGTCTTACAAGTATTTGAAAAACTGGTTGGTTTTGCACTTCGGGTGCAGACACGGATAGACATTTAAATAAAGCAAGCACCGACTCAATACCACGTGAGAGTGCAAATGTGGGAAGTTGTCGCTATTGTGAGGATACATTTACAGAATACATCTCATTTCTTCACATTTACTTGTTCCTGTTCATCCATTCATTGCGATGATTCAGCGGACATTTTTGTATTTTAGATCCAGCATATCTCCATATAAATACATAACTAATATTACATTTTAAAATGTTACAGTAATCGCCGCCCAGTGGGAACATTTTGAAAGGTCTAGAATAAGATTTTAAAATTCCAGCCAACGTACTTTTCCATCTCAAATATCCCCCCTGAGCCTGAGATTCAGGCGGTGAATTTTCTAATCTTCAATAAAATTATTTTTCGTAAGGTTATAAAATTATTCCCTCGAATAGGTATTTAATCGATGCGATAACAGCTTTTTAGTGATCTTGTACCTATAAATAAAAAAGTTATAGTAATATTGTCATTGAATTCCGTTAATTTATTATACAGACACAGGCCATTGAGCAACGAATGATCAGGGTGCAGTTGAGGAAGCACCAATTAATTTATTGTACCTAATGTGCATGTAATCCCACAAAATAATTCAAACCTGCTCGTTCTCGCGTACGGAAGAGCTTAACGGAGCTTGAACCTCGTTTGACAACATTTCTTTTATACAAATTTGATACTTGTGGACTTCAAAATAAGATCTAAAATTCAATAAAAACGGGAATATTGTGGTGAAAGGGAATATTGTGGTTTCTTTTGGGGCGTGGGTTCTGTATCAAATCGATTACATAAATTTAACCTACTTCTAATTGTGTAATAAAAACCGCTTATGTAATGAGATAGACATGTAATTATGACAACTATACTACTAAGGACCATATTGATAAATCACCAATTATTAGACAATAACTTCTCAGGAAAGTAACGTACCATTTTCTCCACCACAATATATGTCTATCTATCTTAGTGTTTAGAGAGTCGTTAGTCGGAATTCCGTGGTAATTGTGGCAATTTAGTTATTCAATAATTAGAATTTATAATACCGTGGTTTACAAATTGAATGCGGTCAACATAATTTTTTCAATTCGAGAAGGAGCAAAACAAGATACCATGCAAAATACTTTAGGTAATTAATTCTTGGAACAAGTAGGTGAGTTTGTGTATTTGGAAAATACGTTTGATAGAAAAGGAAAGGTTGAGAATGATATCGAAAGGAGGGGATAAAATGAACGGCCCTTTGAATGGATTTATATATAACAGGAATTTGTCAACCGAGGCAAGACTAGCGGTGCACAATGGAGTCCTGGTACCAACACTGATGTATGTAAGTGAGGCCTGGAGCTGGCAGAAGAGGAACGAAAGTAGACTGAATGCGGTGGAAATGAGATCACTTAGGCGCGTTTATGGCAAAACTATTTATGACAGAGTAAAGAATAAAGAAATATGGAAAGAATGTAAAGCTGATGTTAGTATTGTGAATAAGATTAAGAAAGGATCACTTAAGTAGTTTGGTCATATGGAACGGATGAATGAGGAGAGAATGGTAAAAAATATATATGACGCAAGTGTTGATTTCACCAGAAATAGAAGACGTCCGCGGAAGACTTGGCACGACCAGGTAAACCAAATAATGGAGGATGTTTCTGTTAAAAGCCTCAACAATCGGCGAGCTTGTATGAGAAGACGTATGAATGTGGATGAAGCGAGAATTGTGTCAGGACAGAGGAGTGTGGCGCTCTTTCGTCTTTACCTACCCCCGCGGGGAAACGGCGTGATAGTAAGTAAGTAACATAATTTTTTTTTGTGAGTATTCTGATGGGTTTTTCAATTCGTTTGATATTTTCGTTTGTCATCTGGATATTTTATTAGCTGGATAATACGTATGAAATGATCGCTTTTCTAAAGTTTTTGCAAACCATTAACATGTTGTATTGCAAACCATAAATATTTAAATTGGATTTAACATTTCATTAAGTTGAATCGTGCGTGCTCTTATTTTGATGCACAGCTTCAACTGAAGCTCTGATGTATTTGAGAATATACCTGTGCGGATATCACGAGTTTCAAATTATTCTGTGCAATTCATTTTGTCAACCATACCACCCTGACACAATCCCAGGAATAAACAAAGGTGTTAGAATATCAAACTTTTCTGACGTACGTCCTCGTTTTTTCATGTATTCATATACCCTTTAGGTTTTTGACATTATCCGTCTTCAGTACTTTTGCATTTATTAAGGAAAACACATTCTTATTGTGAAGTTATTCAGTAGTATTGTGTAATTATTCAGAACATACGCTCTGTGATGTTTTAAATACTAAATTAATGCATTAATTATAAATATATACATATAAAATCAATTTTGTTGAAAAATATTGTTTTTGCGTCACCGGGATTCGAACCTTTTGCATTTGTTCTTGCCGGTCTGAAGTAATTAGTTCATACACCTAACTAACTCACCATCACGCCGTTTCTCCGCGAGGATAGAGCGCCACACTATTCTGTCCTGACACAGTTCTCGCCTCATCCACATTCATACATCTTATACAAGCTCGCCGATTATTGAGACTTTTAACAGGATCATTCTCCAGTATCTGGTTTACCTGGTCATGCCAAATCTTCCGCGGACGTTCTCTATTTCTCATGCCATCAATACTTGCGTCATATATTTTCCTTACCATTCTCTCCCCATTTGACCAAACCACCTTAGTGACCTTTTCTGAATCTTAGTCACTATATTAAGATCAGCTTTACATTCTTTCCTTATTTCTTCATTCTTTACTCTGTCATAAATGGATCTGACACACATACGCCTAAGCGATCTCATTTCCACAGCATTCAGTCTACTTTCGTTCCTCTTCTGCCAGCTCCAGGCTTCATTATGATTAGTAGTGCTCTTCGTATGCCCGAATTTTCTATGTGAATCTTCATTCTATGTATTATATTTTTTCGTAGCATCATCATTTTTTTCTCGATCATTCTTATTCCCATTTAACCTTCTTTTACCCCAATTCTTAATTAGTTGGTAGTCATCGGGCTTTTCGATTGTTGGGTGCTTGTGAGAAAAAAGGAAAATATCTAATGGATTAGTGAATGTAATGAAAAAAAGTAATATTAACGAATCGAAATGAGAGTAAACAACTCTCAAAACGATTGGGGATAGGGTGTAAATAAATAAGTAATAATTGTTCATTTTAATCATACGCGTTTGTGATCTTATTATTATATTATCACTTACAAATTCTCCACCTCGTTTTAACAATATAAACTTTTATAAAATTAAATATGAAATGAAATGAAATTGTTTTGTATAATTTAGATAGAACATAGTCAATAATTCACCTGGCTAAGAGAAAATACTCCCATAGAAAAAAATAATTGATGAATAGTTTATAATAATAATACTGAAATTAAAAAATACAAGCATAGATAAAAGCAAAACATTAAATTGGTGAATAAGTAAGGACTAACATTAAAACAAATTTAATAGGTAACTATTTGCAAAAAGGATTTGGTTATTTATAATATTTAGCTTGCTATTAACACTTTTGCTTGTTTCTAAAATTTCTAATTTATCTAACTGTAAATCCCTATCTTTTGTATGTATAATTTCTAAATCTTTGTTAATATCAAAAGAATGGTTTGTTTCCAAAAGGTGATTGGAAAATTCTCAATGGTTGTTATTATTTAGGCACCTCAATCATATTTTCAACCAATTACGTGTTCTTTTCAAATTAACAACAGACTAGTGAAAGAGTGCTTTCATGAAGTTTTGTACATTTTTTTAAAGTGTCATAATATAATTTAAAATACTTTTACTCACAGACTACTAAATGTATAGACATGAATTAACGCAAATTGCTTCATTCAATATTTACATACTACATTTACATGCTCGTACATTTTGGTGTCATTTTGATATTTACATTTTGGTGTCACTTCCACTTGCGCATCAAATGGCTCTTCGACTTTTTAAAATATATGACTCGATTGAACGAAAATAATATGCATTAATGTAAATAAAAACCTCTTGTTAGATTTAATTTTCGATGAGTAAATATTTTACTTTTAAAATTAGCAATATTAACTTGCTGGTTAAGATTCATATTTTTTATTTTTTTTCTTAGTTTTATTAACCACAATTGAGTTTAAAAAACATCTACCGGTTTCGGAAAACACTTTTCCTTCTTCAGGATGTCATAACTAACTAAAAATATAGTATTGTTTCTCCAAAATCTATTTTTAAAAAATTTTTAAAAAACGATTATTTAAAAAATAAATTTAGTACGTAACTAACCTAACCTAACCAACCTAGGTACTAAATTTATTTTTTAAATAATTGTTTTTTAAAAAATTTTTAAAAATAGATTCTGGAGAAACAATACTATATTTTTAGTTAGTTATGACATCCTGAAGAAGAAAAAGTGTTTTCCGAAACCGGTAGACGTTTTTTAAACTCAATTGTGGTTAATAAAACTAAGAAAATAAATAAAAAATAGTAAATATTTTTACTGTTGCATAAATGTGTCAAACTATCGGATTTATGTTTCCACAAAGAATGTGTGTAGACTGCCCCTCGTCCTGCAATTAATGTTACAAACCTCTCTCCTATATGTACACTTTATTTCATGTCTATTAATTAGCTGAAAAAATTAAATTTAAATTCGTCCCTAAAAATTATATTCTGTACTACTAGTAGTTGCTTCTAGCTACTCCTTCATCTATGCCTGCACGATGAGAATGTGACAAATTGTCCTATCGAAAATATTTTCCCCCTTCTGATATCTCGCACACTGCAATAATTATTTCTTCCAGTCATTGTCACTGGCGATATAAGTTATCTTTTGCGCAGATTCCTTCTTTGCTTTTTTTAACATCTCTACCACTTTTCTGAATGATTAAATTTTTAGCAATATGTCCAAGAACACACAATTACTGGATTTTCACCTACAAAGGCACTGTTAGTATAAATAATAAATATCTCATAGAGACGAAGCTATTTTTTATTAATGGAAAATTATGTAAGTATTGTTAATTACAGGGCTTACGACCTGTCTTCGGCTGGCTTAAGTGATCACACAATGTAACGTTCACCATTCCACCCAATCAACCTTTACATCTATCAAATTTTTGAAAGTTGTATATGTGGAAACACTTCGAATACCACTACACTATCGCCATCTATGGACTAAATTTGATGTTCATATCCCTGAAACAGCTTATATGTTACAATAAAAATCTAATTATTTTTTAAAAATATTTTAAAGCAATATTCTTTATCTATAAAATGTCTTTAACACATTATACTAGAATACGCCTGAAAAATCAATATTTTTTTTATATATTTTGTTATTTTGACAATTATTTTATCAGCAATATTTCAATATGTCCAAGAAGACAATTACTGGATTATCACCTACAAAGGCACTGTTATTAACGAATAATAAATATGTCATAGAGACCTGTAATTACCCATACTTCCATATTTTTCCATTAATAAAAAATAGCTTCGTCTCTATGAGATATTTCTTATTTGATAAAATTTTTTATTCACAAACCAAGCAATTATGTTTTGTTGCCATTAATGACACCATCTCATACTTACCTATTTTTTACAATAAATGTTTTGAAATAGTGTAATGATATATAATACAATATATGCTAACATTAATAACAATAATAATGTGTTCTTAAAAATTAAGAATTACATCTTGAATCCATTCTAACATTTTTTCTTCGGCAAATGACACATGACTAATAATATTTTTTTAATTTCAGACCTTCAGGTAGGGAGTGCAATACCTCTAACTAAGGTAATTTATTAAATTATTATAAAAATAAATGTAAAAGAGAAAGTATTCGTTATTAAAGAAAACACATTCTTATTGTGAAGTTATAATTATTCAGAACATAGGTATGTGATGTTTTAAATACTAATTAAATGTATTAATTATAAAGATATACATATAAAATCAATTTTATCGAAAAATATTGTTATTAAAAATATGTTATTGTTATTATAATATATATAAATATATATATTATATAAATATATATATATATATTCACGTTGGCCGTTGTATTATCTAGAGAATGATTACTATGAGACTGCAGTGCAGTCAACCGATTTCTTTGATTGCGTAGCAGAATCGATGGCGTATTAATGAATTAAGGAATGCATTCACCCTTCCACAAAAGCTGCTATGAGTACATCTGAACAGTGAACAGTCATCAGTAAACGTTGTATTAACACACCTTTGCTTGTCCCATTGAGCAGACGGATAGTATCATATATCCACACCTCGGAAAAATAAAGCCAAGTAGTCTCTTTAAGTTGTTACTATAGTAGTAAAATAAAACTAATCCTAATTATTGTCGATCTTTTCTGACGTTCCATGTCTTTTATATCTTTTAAATATATATCCTAGTAGAGTGCGCCCGAAGTCCAGAATACTTTCATAATATCGCGGTTAACTAATTAATTCTACTTTGCGCTAGTGGATACGACAAACTTGACAGGCTTCACAGACTACCAAATATATAGACATGAACTAACGCAAATTCCTTGTTTCAATATTTGGACTATGGTGTCAACCACGTGATTATTTTGGTACCACTTACACAATCAAATAGCTCCGCGACTTAAAAAATATATGACTCGATTAGGACGAAAATTTAAACGCTGACAATATAATATGCATTTAATGTAAAAGAAAAAAAATTTTATGAAGAGTAAATACTTTTTTACTGTTGCACAAAGAATGTTTGTAGTATTCCCCTCGTCCCGCAAATAACGTTCCAAACCCCTCTCCTATATTTACACTTTATTTCGTGTCTATTCATTTACTGGTCTGTGATAGGTTTATTTTCTATATTTCATTACTCTACGTTATTGCTTCATTACTTTACGTAGAAGTATTTCATTATATTAAAAACTTCGTTTAGGTTGGTACTTATGGTAGCTAGCTCGAAGGACACATGTTAGTAATTTTATCTCACAGCGATAAAGTTGGCACTTTTTTATGTAATAACTTCCTACAATATGCGCGCGTACTTCTCGCGGGCTCTGAATAATTCAACCCCTCTGAAAGCCGCTCTCTTGTTTCATACATGAGGTACGGTAAGAGGAAATCAAACTTAACGTTCATGCATCATTCTGGATATTCTGTGGAGCTGAGCGAGATGTGAAGCATCATCTTGTAAGCCAAGACGTGCAATATTAAACCGTACGATAAAGCTTATGTTGCAAAATTGTTCTCGAAACTTTAAAAATAGGGAATCATGTGTGAATTTAGAATTTAATCATACCCAGAGAAATTTGTTTATTACACCAAAGCTTTATTTTTGGTTCTTTCATTTATCAAAAATTGCATATATGTATATGAATTCCGGACTTAGTTATTTTATGATGAATTTAAGTGTTATAGGTACCCGGCATTATTCAAGAGGTACTTTTAGATACAAAAATTTGCACATTTGTCAATTTTTTTAGGCAGACACCTTCGGAATACATTTTGACTTCGACATGGTACTGCCAACTAGTATGACAAACTATTTTAAGCACCGCGTAAGCCATTACGCATACTAGTTTTTATTATGGATCCAATGAGGTGTGAAACATCAAGTTCAAGATGTGCTACAAAATAACCCACTAAATCTGTCACATAAAGTTTTTTTGTCACGGCCGTTAATGTGTCTTCTATTTAGTTATGTGTAGGTCGGGATAGTATTTGTGGACCATTCTGTGGCATCTATCCTTGGTAGACTCGAATTTCATTCATCAGGTCGATGTATTAGCGATATTAGCCTTCATAGTGGATACTCCAATATACCTATTTGATTTTATCCAAACGATGGCGATTTTGATCCCGTTTATTGAAAATTTCGACCAATAGTTTGGATTCATAAAATAAAAGCTATTTCATCAATCACTAATTGGATTCGCCTTGCATAAATGTGATATACGAATATAAAAATGATTAATCTGATAAATATTTTTTGATACAAATTAAATTAATCTGTCGAAAAATAAATCACGGTACCGACTAAATATTTAATTTTATTTATATTATATAAAATTCTGAAAATGCAACTTCACAACAAAAATGTGTTTTCCTTAATATGTTTTGATTACATCTTCCCAATGAACCTTCAAAATTCTTTTACATCTGCATGATTTGGTTCGGTGGATGGACCCCTGTCTATCATCGCCTATACAATGGGAGCTTACCCCGCATGACTAGTGCTATTGAGTTGTCAAACTTATTTTTTTATTGGACTTTGTCGATGATTTTTCTGTCTACGTCTAGAAATAGTGTTTTTTTAAACGTATGTGGATTCTTTGTAAACCAGGGAGAAAGGGACCAACGCATTTTGAAAGATATTCCAACACATCAACTATATATGTAAACTCACACTTGTAATTTTTAAATAATTAGTATAAGGGGTGTCCCGGATGGTTGAACCACTTTTTACGAAAGTGGTTCAACCATCCGGGATTTTTTGGAAATAATATAAGGAAATTAAATTAGCATCTATAGAAAGCTTGTTTATTAAGCTACAACATATAAATTTTGTGATTTTCTAGATTCGTAAACAAAAGTTGTCTGTTAAAAAAATAATTGGAAAATGACACAAGTCTACCCAATAGGCGGGAGATTTGAACATACCCAAGAAAATCGTGATTAATGAATAAAAAGTCATGTTTCAAAAATGTTTTATTAATAAAAGTACTAAATTTTAATATTGGATTCAACTGTGATCATAGTTGAACAGTTTTCCACTAAATTAGCTATTTTTTAGAAAATTTATAATGTCTATAGTTTAACTGTTTTATTTAATTAAATTTTTTAGTGTAATAGAACATAAAATCATTTTTTATAATATTTCAATCAACTTAAAATGATTATATTGATGACATCCGTCATCTATTTAATCAACAAAAAAATCCAGAGAAAAAATCAGTTAGCCTAGAACTACAAATAATTATAACATATTTATAAATCCTTTAAAATGTGAAACATTTATAAAACAATTACAGTACATAGAAAACATACTTAGAATTATTAAAGACATTCGTTTTTTTGAGATTACTTATTTGTACTATTAATTAGCTTTCCATTTAGTCTTCTGGTGGGATCAATCATCAGGGAACCATATTTATTACATTCTAGCTTTTACCCGGTGAAATTTTTTTTCGGCTATTACTGTTATCTTTCTCTAATCATTCTAATTACGTTCACATACCTTCTCATGCATGCTCGTTCAGTGTTCAAATTTCTAACACAACTGTCTTCCAATATCTGTTTTACGTCATCAACCCTCCTATTTTCTTTACCATTTGTCCTCACAAATGTTCCACGTTCCAATGACAAAATTTCCTAAGCAATCCTTACTCTTGTTTAATGGGTCACAAACAGCTTTGCTGAATAATTTAATTTGTTCATTCTTTACTTATTATAAATAGATTTTTCGTATATATACCCGAGTGACCGCTTTTACATAGCACACAGTTAACTTTCATATCCCTTTTAACAGCTCCAGGCTTCACATCCATATATGTGTTTCATTTTGCACCGTTAATCTTCACTCGGGTAACAAGTTTCCATTAGAAATGCAATGCACCATTCACACTATTCCCTGCGGTCACTCTCCTTAATTATCGTACATTTATTAGTAACTAACGGTCCATGCCCGGCATTGCCCACGATTCGGAAATAGTTATTTTAATTTTATTATGGGATTTTGATAGTACAAACATAATAAATAGTTAACATGTGATACTAATTATGAAAATCCACAATAATGTTTAGGTACATAATACAGCAGAAGATAAAGAAAAATAAGAAAGGTGGTAGAAAGGTGGGGAGGTTGCAACTATTGTTGTGGTAAAGGGAGAGCAAAATATGTTTGTAGGTAGAATGATTAGTCAATATTGAAATTATGGTAATTCATAAAAATATATCTTTAAGCGTAGTAAGGCTAATATTAAAAAAGTCATTATCTGTTAATTTCTCGTTATGGTATTTGCATGAACGGTGAATGAATGAATTTAGTATGTAAAATGTTCTTTTTGTAGGAATGTGGAAGAGTACGGATTGCCGGGTCGATCTAGATGGTATATGGAAGGATATTAAATCTAATTGGCTGGGACAGTCATAATTTTTAATTTAAACACATTATAATTACAGTTACAGTTTAAAGTAATTAGTTAAAATGTTGGTTTTTAACAAAAGCATTTTTATTTTATAAAAATATGCATTTATTTTCGATTTTATAACTCATTATTGCGCGATAATAAATTCAGTTTAATACATCTATGCTACAAATAGAAGGGTTGAGGTGGTTAGGGAATAAGGGATAGGAGGTGTCTTTGTTTTTCGCAGACCCTAAAGAGTAACGATCTTTGCAAAATTGGTTCAGGCACGGGGAGAATGCGCTGTACGGGGGGCAGGATGGAGTTCCTATATTTTTCTTAGGGTCCTAGAGAGTAAAATTTAGAATGCACAGCATTCAATATAATGTACATTTATTGGGAGTGTTAGTGGACGGCCAGGGAATTGGTGGGTGCCTTGAGTACTAATGAGTACCTATGCAAAATTTGATTTAAATCGGTCAAATATAACCGATACAAGTAAATAGATACACACGTTCAAAATTACACATATATATATATATATATATATAAATTGTTATGCACTCATCTCTCGATTTACGCGGTAGAAACGTTCCAGGAAATTCCACGAAAAGCGAAACCGCGTAAATCGAGGCTTAGAACGCATACAAAAATGGATGATAGGTTCCAGAAAATTGAAATCCGCGTAAATCGAGAATTAAAATTCATATAAAATAGGAAGATTGGTTCCAAAAACCCGCGTAAAACGAGTACATACCACAGACGTGTATCCACATGAGAAAATAAAAAAAAAAACATTTATAAAATATGTAGCTTTATTAATTCAAAATAAATTTATAACACGTACATAATTTAAAACATAATTTTATTATTCCTCTTCGCTGCTATATTATAATGAAATCATTTTTTTCTTTCGGGTTGGCTCGAAATCACTACTATCAGATTCATATCCAGCAGCAGGTTCTTCAGTATTAATCCTGATTAAGTATTCTGTAACTAATTTTTGTGTTTTATTTTTTATTAAATCCTTGTAAATTTCTTAATATTGCGCGCAACGGCTTTTAAGGGCGTGCTTTTAAAAATAATTTATATTTTCGCGTTTTTTACGAAATTGTGGGTTTTTATTATTCATTTATATCAAAAGTTATGTACTAGATTTGATTTTTTAAAACTATTACTTAGGTTATAAGTTATAAACAATTCAATTTGTAGTACATGCGATCAATTTTCGACGTTTTTAAAACACTTTGTGTTAGTGAATACAAATTATTTTAAATAATTTATTATATTTACTCACATGCTTTGAGGATTCAGCTATTTAAAATCAAGTTTTTTTTATCAAAAACACGATAATTTCTTACTAAATAATATTTACGTCGATCATATTAATGTGTTTTTTTATTGTTTTTTAATTGGTGATTTGAAATTAATAAACCCAAATTGATTTATTTGATTTAAAAAACCGCGTGAAAGTGAAACCGCTTAAAACGGATACTGCGTAAACCAGGCGATAAGTGTAATTAGTATATGACCGTCTGGTTTCAAAAATACATTTTTACCCTGGGAAACCTAATTTATACAATTGATAACCAAATGTATCGTAAGGTAATGTAACCGAGTTCTATAGTCTTATCCGACAATCACCGTGCTCGAAAAACTACAAAATTTATCTCTTATGTTATATTTTAGAATATGCTATATTTACGAAAAATAATAATTTCATTTTTCTTAATACATCCTGATGTTATTTAATTTATTACCGCCTATTTTATTGTATAATATAATAACTACACCATCTGTTAACCAAACAAGTACTGTCCTGCATATGGCTCATTTAAATGTCCGTGGAAGTTTATGTCTGGAGACTCATTGCTTCCGGAAAAAGTTTAATTAACAAGTAGGTACCTACAGCGAAGTTCCAAACCAACACAAACCTAGTTTGTCACTTCCATAACGGATCGTCCCGCAGGAGGAAGCAAATAATATAACGATCCTCTAAATATATCCGTAGGGAGCGCCCGTGTCTGCACACGTGTGCGATTGTCTCCACTCGAATGCCACAGTCAACAACTAAATTTCTAGCTGTCGCTTTGGCAGGTTCATTATTAATCTTCTATGATACACGGCACACAGTCATGCTCGTAATATATAAACTTAGTGAAGATTCGGTCTTGCAACAATTTCCGTTGTTCAACAGATGTTCGGTTCTATTTGTATTGTTGCTTTTGTTCCTAGAAAGGTGTTGCTCGTTTGACTTTGGAATGTATGTAGATCCAGTTTCGTTCTAAATTTGTCCTACAAATACCCCGAAGAGACGTCGCTAGCGAGTAAATAGTTAAGCAAATTGTAAACACAATTCTATCAGACCTAAAAGTGTAGATTACGACCCGCTTCGATTTATTTTATTATATTTGTAAAAAAATGTTAAACATTTTTTGTTCATTTCACATATTTCTGACTACGGTATACTGGTGTTTCATACTTATTTATATTATATTTAAAGTAATACTTGTTATAACTCTGAGTGTTTCTCTTACATTATGGAGATGTTCGAGGTTCATAAAGCGACATTTTATTATAATATTCCATTTGTATCCAATAGAAGAAGAACACATGTTTCAATTTTAATGTCGCCAAGTAGTGTTTATTTATTTCAATACATTTTCTTTTTACTAAGATTGCACTAACCTGTTGGTTATCATGGGTGACTTATTTAACTATCAAAATACAAAGTAGATGTAAAACTACTACAAAAACAAAACTGACTCATCTATTCGCGTTTTTTGTGAATTTAGGTTTTTATTATTCACCTATATCAGCACTTATACACTAGGTTATACTTTTTTAAAACTATTATAATCTTTACACTAATGTAAAACTAATAAACTGAATATTATTTGCCATAATTAAGACAATATACGCATTATTGAAAAACCACAACCATTTAATTTTCAGTGTGCCAGAAAATTTTTTAAGTTACTTACGAAAAATTCATACATATACAGAATATGTTTTTTATGGGTTCAAATCCAAGGTTTTAAAGATAAATGTATTCTTATGAAATTAACAAAATGTTAATATTAATAGAATTATAAATTGTTGAATTTGCATAATATTATTTCATTTTTTGGTGTTTTTAAAGTGCTAATTACGTGTTAATACAAATTAAATGTATCAATTACTAAAATATACAAATAAAATCAATTTATCGAAAAATATTTATCGAAAAAATATTTTTTCGATTAATTGATTTTATCTGTATATCTTTGTAATTGATACATTTAGTTTGTATTAAATACCACAGCCACATATTCTGAAAAAATTGCAACTTCACAATAAAAATGTGTTCTCCTTAAAAATAAATATTTGATTTAATGCATAATTTAGTTGACGTTAGATTAGGTTGAGCCTAAATTTTCTACATCCTGTCAGCCTATTAAAACTTTATGTGTGCGTAAGTTTAAAGTTTTACTGCAACGTATTAATTTGCCCGATTATACATCATTAGTATGGAGAGTATTTTTGGACGCCCCGACTGCGCCGTATCGGTGACAAAGTTTGCTGCTAGCCAACCTTCACCGTATTGCAGGATCATCTGCCGATCCTCACTCTTCACCGCTATGACTCACCGACTGATTTCCGAGAACGCTCCTCGGTCGGCACTCTCACTTTCTTTTTGTATTTGGTGTTTATTCGCTGTTTGGAAATTTGCCAGGCGAGAGTATTTTTATTCCGAACGCAGCATTTGCATTTCATCATAATTCAGGATAAATTTGTGGCTATACAGATACTCCGCCTGTCTGCGAGTAATCTCGCGGTGCCGACCGTACCGGGGACGCGTTTTCATAGACAGGGGCATTGCAAATATCGGTAATGATTATGCTCATGGTCGACATGCGTATTGTAAACTATGAGTAGGTAATTAAGGAGAACACATTCTTATTGTGAAGTTGTAATTATTTAGAACATTGGTCTGTGATATTTTTAATATAAATTAAATGTATTAATTAGATAGATATACATACAAAATCAATTCTATCGAAAAATATTGTTGTTACTACCGGGATTCGAACCTGGAATTCTTCCAATCCGGGGAACGTGCATTATCCGATTATATATATATATCCTGATCGAAAAAGTTGTGAAGATGTTTTCAGATAGGATTAAGTTGATTAGGATACAGCAATTTTTCTTGTAACGTTGTTTTTCGTTGTAAAAGAAAAACAATTTTGTAAAGATTAGAAGATGTAATTTTTTAGATAAGCAGGAAGTATAATCCTGACGAGGCTAGGCATTTTCGGTTGACAAACAGTTATTCGGCATTAATCTGTTCCGAGAAAACCACAATTTCCTAACTCAAAAGAGAAAATTTATTCGCTTAATACTTCTAGGGATCACAAATTGGTAAACATTTTTAATAATAATTTGCCCGGTAAATCGTGGTGGCTGTTGACATCTTGAATTTTTATGGAGACATTCTGACCTTTAATGTACTTTTTTGTTAAATTAACATTTATTATTAAAAGTTGCCGTGTAACGCGACACGTTTTATCATAAAGCGAGAACCTTTGTTTTATTACGCGCCCTTCTCGCCACGCGGTCGCGGGCTAAACACGCCGGAGTAATGTTTGTAAACCTCGTGCTCGCTTCACGTACATTTATCCTAATATTCTCGCTTTATTAATTTGTGTTATGGTTACGGTCTGTGTATACTGATTACGGTATGCATTCCCGGCATTTTAATGTGTAGCTTTGTGCTCGTTAACATAATATGAACGAAATCAGAACGTTCTCGTTACCATATCCCGGCATTTATTTCCTTTACGATGATATACTTATATAGTAATTACCTTTTTCAAAATCCGTCTTTTTGTATAGTAGTAAATTAAGTGAGAAGCCTATATTTGAGTAATCGGATTCGTTATGCGATTAATAGGTTATATTTAAAATTTCTCTGATTAAAAATTCGTAATGGGTACATATTTTTTATTTATGATGAGAATACGGCAATCATATTCCATTGCGTAATAAAAATGATTTTATATTAAGAATAAATAAAAATTCTTAAAAAGCACTAAACAATCTTCTATTTGCTATTAATACATTCAGAGTGGGCCAACTTGGAATGGCTGATGTAAAATGCATATAACTTTTGTAATTCTAATATTTATTAAAAAAATATATTATTACATGAAAGTGTACTTTGTTAACTTTTTAAAAATGTATATGTGGAAAATAACACCATTTAAATGACCTCCATTTTCTTGTTGACAAATAATTTCTCTTTCTAAAGTATTTTGCATTACATTACGCAACGTTTCAGTCCCCATATTTGTTATTTCTGCACGAATATTTTGTTTAAGCTCCTGAATTGTTGCTGGTTTGTTCATGTAAACTCGGCCATTTAAGTTGCCCCACAAAAATAAATCAGGCACCGTCAAATCTGGGGAACGGGGAGGCCAAGCAAACTCTGCATTTTTTTAAATTAGCCGGTCACCGAAAATAGATCGTCGGGAAACATAATAAAATTCAATAATTTTAACGCGCTCTTACACTGGGTATGTGGCCATTATAAACTTTCATAAATTCTTTATTATCTGCAAAAAAATATATAATCAAAAATAAACCCCACCAAATTTATAAAATTTTTAAAAACAGTCAGCCCAAGTTGGCCCACCTTTATTTAGTTCTATTAGTACTATATAAATAATACTTTTAAATACAATTTTGGTCTAACTTCCTTTACATATGTAATAAACACTATAATAATGCGTACGTATTTCGTTTTTTATTCGGTGAATAATAATCAAGTTGCCTCGTTCGTCGGCCATCTCCTCTTGCGGTGTTTCCTATACCGCTCTAATGAAATCGATGCACGAATCTTATTCACGTAACGGTTATGGTTGCCGGTTGCCGGTTGCCGACAACGCATACAAATACGGCGTACTAACGTGTTTCGGAAGTATTTACAATTTTTCTCGTCTCGTGAGCTCTTGATACTTTACGAATACCTATATCATTTACGTACTAAAAATTTTTTTTTTTGGTATTTCTCTAAATATACTTAATAATAAGTGCTAAAAACCTGCCCTAGAACGGGCGCCAAAACGTACATAGGAATTTAAATAATTTTTTATCAATGACCCTACAGCTGCCCATATCGAGCGGTGGTCTCATGAATCTTTCGCCTCTACATACTCTGGATCTTTCTGATTATCTTCTATATCGGAATCTGTAGCAACTCTGCTGCGTTCTTCCTTACCTCATCCTCCCAGCGGATTCAAAGTATTTACACTTTTCTCCTACCTAGTCTGCTATATTACTTCTATAAATATAACAGCATTTATGTTACAATTTTCAAAATTTTGACAATAGATCTATTATCTGAAAAACTGACGTATCAACATGTAAAGGAAAATCAACATGAAATTAATCAATTTCCCCACTTGCGACACACAGGAAGACATTGGGATATATATATTATTGTATACGAGTACATATATGTTTCGATCAAGATACAGTTTCAAGATTTTTGTTTGTAGATATTATATTAAAATTGAAAATGTAGGTGTCTCACATCTGCCTACACGATTTGACCGTATTTATCGTAAATAATTTCTAGAAAATAATCACGTGTATATTATTGTTCGATGGAATATTAGGTAAGAGTTGATAAAAAATGTCGTGTTTTCAGTTTGAAGCGGCGTTGTAAGAACTAGGTCAACGCCTTCGTGAACTTTATCGTGTAGGCCGGCCTGATACGAAATAAAAAATAAAAGAAAACGATTTTAAACACCAATCGGGACGTTGTCTAGATAAAATCGAGACCAATCGAACTATTCAAATAACATACCGATAGGCGTGGGCTTCTGCTTTCTATCAGATACGTATTATCTGTGTGCGTGAAGCATTAACGTCTAGTACATAGTTATTTTAGGTAACATTAAGTAAATATAATAATGTCGGCATGCACAATATTTATTACTTACATCCATCTCGCGTGAAACAAGTTACAAAAATAAACATTAAGATAACACATTTCTGACCCCGCACGACTCTCCACCGCGTAAAGGATATAATGTAAAATATTTACATTACGCTTGTGACTTGACTTGACTTGAGATGGAGATGATTCCCTCTGTAGGGAAGTGTTTATAATTTACTTGTCTGTAGCTTATCTTGTCATTATCAGCTTATCAGCACGCCCGCCTTCTGCTTCGTCGTCGGAGACGTGTTTTGGTAACCGGCACAGCTATAACACTCGAGTCTTCGTGTAGGCGGGATGAACTGTCCTGTTGTATCTACATGTCGTCCAGGTCGCGGCTTCCCCGTATCAGTAGGCCTTTTACCTGGCGTACATTGAGGGTAGATACTTCATACTCTCTACTCCCCCTACACCGATGCAGGAGGCACGTTGTATACACACTTTTATTTTTGTTTTGTCAGGCGCTGTGAAAGGTTCCAAATATGGTAATTTTATAGGATGATAAAACTTAATGGCGTTAAATTCAATATAACAACTCGGTATTATAGCATCTAACAACTGTGATTTGAATTGGAGAGTGGTATTTATTTTCGTGAATTTCGTGAGTCCTATCAGTTATCTGTTCCATTTTAAATAGGTTCCTATGTTTGCGTTTCCCGGAATTCGAAAAAATTGTGTATAATTTTGTATATATATAAAAATTATAATTAAATTTTTAGAATCCGTCCAAATATCCTATATTCTTCTTACCGCACACTCTAATAATATCTTCGTTTTTGTAATTTACAGCATTTTGTAAAAAAAAATATGGTGTTTTACAATATAAGTATAAAAATATACTAGCCTTTTAACCACCCTTATTAAGCAATTGGACAAATGGGAAGCAGTGCGTAAGATACGAAAGAGGGACCATATATTCAACACTGAACCCAGATCAGAAGAAGATTAAAAAATTAAGAGGTACTTTAGAATTATTTTTAATGCAGTATAACAAAACTTTAGCTTAACAATCAGTATAAATACTAAATTAATGTATTAATTATAAATATATACATATCAAATCAAAAATATAAAATCAAAACAAAAACAATATTTTTCGACAAAATTGATTTTATATGTATATATTTATAATTAATACATTAATTTAGTATTTAGAATATCACAGACCTATGTTCTGAATAATTACAACTTCACAATAAGAATGTGTTTTCCTTAATAATATATGTTGTATCAATGTGTCCAAAATTTTATAAAAATGAATTGATAATTCTGGCGTCTGCAGTCGGTTTACTCAAAGGTATTTGAGATTCTGTAAAAATAATGTAGATGGCTTTCAAATAATGGAACGACAGGTGTATTAATTTGAAAAATGTAACATATAGGTTCGAAAAATTGTCAAGAAAAATACTGGCGTTATAGCACAAAGGTAGTGCACTTCCCCGGATTGGAAATAGAGATCCAGGTTCGTATCCCGGTGACGCAAAAACAATATTTTTCGACAAAATTGATTTTATATTTATAATTAATACATTAATTTAGTATTTAAAATATCACAGACCTATGTTCTGAATAATTACAACTTCACAATAAGAATGTGTTTTCCTTAATAATCAGTATAACGTTTCACACGTGTCATGGGATGGGTATAAGTGATGAAATGATTTTCATCACTTATACCCATCCCTATACTATAAAATGTTTTATAACTATCAACGACCTGTCAGCGTTACTCATTGTCAGACATGCTAAACATGATAGTTAACATTATTAAAATATTTGGTGCAATACTTGTAAAAATACACAAATTTTGGTAGGTTCAAAAATCATAAAATTCTGAATCAAATTCTAATTTTGAAATTACTGATAGTAGAAAATCAGAATAAGGTCACATATTCACATAATTCGTATTGAAAAAAAAATTGACACTTCACTCCCAAGAATATATCGATTTCTTTTCAAACTTACAAAATGATAGCCTTAAACAAAATAGATATACGGAATACATCTCGTCAATATTTTTCACTTGTGCTATGAAATATAAGATTTGCTTAATTGTCTCGTAAAAAAAACGTTCTGGGTGTGTATTTATTTCCCAATACAAATAAGTAATACCATTTATTTATTTTTCTTCTATAAGACTAAGTAAAGTTGAAAAATATTATTTAATTAATTATAAAATTCTCATGAAGTACTCGCAAGTTAAATATTTCACATACAACATAACATGTGTCACTTCAATAACGAAGATAAGCCCTTTAATTCTAAACAATCTTATTTTTCCATTTTCTTTCATTATCACAAATGTAAATCGTAATTGGCCCAAGTATTTTTCAAATAATTTTATTTATTATATTATTGATTTACGAGTGCAATCCAATTTTTATCGTTTGCTTTTATGTGGTCTCGGATCATGTTATATGATGCTGGATGAGGGTGAGGGCATCTGGGAGAGATATTATTTTTTATTTCCCCCTTTTCAGTATCATTCATTCACCCGTGATATAAACGTGTCCTAAATATATGAGGAAAGGTCTATAAGTTTGCGAAATAAAATTGGTATAGAATGGAGGAAAGTATAGAAAATTATTTTTTCTAATAATAAAGTATATAGAACACTTCGAAACAAAAACTTTTTGATTAGAACTTATTGTGAATTTGTAATTATTCAGAACAGGTCTTGATATTTTAATTACCGATTAAATATATTAATTAGAAAGATATACATATAAAATCAATTTTATCGAAAAATTTTGTTGTGAATATTAAGAATGTGTTCTAATAATATATAAGTTGTATCGATGTGTCCAAAAATTTAATAAAAATTAATTGTTAATTCTAGCGTCTGCTATCGGTCTACCCAAGGTATTTGAGATTCCGTAAAAACAAAGTAGATGTCTTTCAAATAATGGAACGATAGATGTATTAATTTGAAAAAGTGTAACATATAGACTCGAAAATTTGTCGTCAAAAATAGCATAGTTGGATAACGCACCTTCCCCGGTTTGGAAGGAGATCCAGGTTCGAATCCCGGTAGTGCAACGACAATATTTTTCGATATAATTGATTTTATATGTATATCTTTCTAATTAATACATTTAATTGGTATTACATGCAGTGGAAATGAGATCACTTAGGCGTATTTGTGGCAAATCTATTTATGACAGAGTAAAGAATGAAGAAATAAGAAAAGAATGTAAAGCTGATGTTAGTATAGTGAGTAAGATTAAGAAAGGTTCACTTAGGTGGTTTGGTCATATGGAAAGGATGAATGAGGAGAGAATGGTAAGAAAGATATATGACGCAAGTGTTGATGGAACCAGAAATGGAGGACGTCCGCGGAAGACTTGGCACGACCAGGTAAACCAGATAATGGAGGATGGTTCTGTTAGAAGCCTCAACAATCGGCGAGCTTGTATGACAAGATGTATGAATGTGGATGAGGCGAGAATTGTATGTCAGGACAGAAGAGTGTGGCGCTCTATCCTCTCTGCCTACCCCCACGGGGAAACGGCGTGATGGTAAGTAAGTAAGTAAGTAATTAGTATTGATTCTCTTATAAGTCGACCAGAAGTCAGTTTCTTGAAAAAGACGGCTCACATGTTATTATTTTTCTAACTAATCTTGTTTTATGGAATTACACAGTACTACATATTTAATGATTATATGATTAACTTCTTAATCTCGCCCCTCATCCCCACAAACTACTTATACCTTTCAAAACAATCCTATTTTGAGGAGATGGTTTTAGATAGAAAATCCTCAACACTGTAAAACATTTAAATAATTCCCATATTTTTTATTTTTTCCTTTTTAGGTCTTTTATTTTATAGTATAACTTGTTGAATAAAGACTATTCATTCTTAACCTCTCAAATCTCCTGGAGATTTCGTTTTTTTAAGAATTCTCAACCTAGACTATAAACATTGGACTACTTGCGACATTCATTGCTTTCCGGGGAACATAATGTATATAATATAAATACATAGTTCGTCCGTGACACTTACACGCACTTTTCATTTAAAGCGGTATTATAATTTTACGCACTATTCAATAAAACGTTAAATTTACTTTATATTTATTTCGACAGATATGGTTTGATATTATTAACAGATTTTTTTTTTGTATTTATTATTTTGTAACATTGATTAAAATACCGATTTTAGGGACATTGACCCCTGTGTGTGTAGGAATGCATTTCGTAATTTTTAATTAATTTTATCCGTTATTCCGAAAATTTCTACATCTCCCTCCGTGTGGTGGAATGTTTTCGATAATTTCACGATTCCACGTCTTATGGCTTCAATACACGCGACTGAAATTAGATATGTCGAGTAATTCTACCCTCACACTTACGTTCCTTTCATACTTTTAATTATCGTTATATATTTTTTTTTGCTTTAACTTTGTATATAATGAACAATATATGATATACCTTAATGTTTTTTCCCTAGGGCTAGATAAATTTCTTTCCACGAAACAACACGTATAACATACACAAAAATACCGGAATCATTATACTCCCAGCATACAAAGTGGTTAGAGTTCGACTAGTTAATTTACGGGTAATTTCCCTCAGGCTGCTGCTCCGTTCTTTTTTATATTTACAAATTATTATCCTGCCACGTTCCTAAAATTAACTATGAAACAATCTCACTTTTAAACTCGGTGCCCTGCTTTAAAACTGTATGTCTGACAATTACCGGATTGTTCTGAACAGACCTGAACTTGACTCTGGAATTCAACAATAAACCGGGACAGCGCGATACTGAGAATCTCGACACTTAGTTGGCTGGTGTGATCGTAACGCTCCCCCGGAGAACTCTCGTTTTATTAGGTCGTCTTCTTTTTACCGGGTGTCTTTGTTTAATATCTTAATCGCGTCCCGCCATCAGCGACGGAGTGAAACGGGTTGTGGAATGACTGAGTTTGAATACCGGCCCCCGCTCTCTTCCTCCTTTCCGCGTCAGACACCGGTGGGTGCTTGCAACCTGCAACTAGTGATGAGATACACCGCGTTTGTAACTGTGATTGTGTGAACGTTTGATAACTGTAATTAACTAATCACAGTTACCAATCATTGGTACAATCGAACACTAATCACAATCACAATTTATCTCATCGCCAACTGCAACTCGCCACCTGGACGAAGGCCACTCGAATTTAGTTTTCAAAAGATTTTTCTATTCTCAGCTACAAATTAATAACTTTCCTAGATTTCCCAACAGCATATATAATATAAGTACACCGAGTCTAGGTATATTTTTCTCTTACCCTGTGTTTTTGCAAATCTCTCCAGGTCATTGAGTTTTTCTCTCGTGAAATGTAAGATAGTTCTTAAATAATTGACCTTTTAACTATTTTCGTAACATTTATATACCACAGTGTTTGAGTTAGGTAATAAATATTGAATCACTGATTATGGTTGTGAAAAAGATTAAGAAAGTTAATCGAAAGCTTGGTTAGTTTGGTTATATAACAACGAAAGAGTAAGGAGAGGATGGTAGGAAATATATATATATGTATATTTTATTTTTTTATATTCTTTTTATTTTTTAATTAAAACTATACACACGAAACGTCTTGCTAGACGTTTGTCTGCAGGTTCATTTATATCCATTTTGTTACATTTAATATAATCAAAACAACAATTAATCAGTCACAGTTTAAACAATGCATTTCATTCTTATAGGTACGATAGGTTATTATCGATGAGCCATTTTTTTTTATAATCTCTTCCAAATTGAAAGAAAGCGTACTCTTTTGTAAAAACCCAGGTAGTTTGTTTTTTATTGTAGGAACAACAAATTCTATTGTCCTCGATCCATACTTATTGATGATTTTGGGAATTGTTAAATTCAGATTAGCTACACCTTTTGTATTTTTTCCGTGTGAAGTCACCCTATTTAGGGCGTCATTGTTATAATTGTATTTTATTAAAATGAACAGTAACAGCCCGTGTACAGGAAGAACGTTTACGGAAGAATATAACAGTTTTAGATTATGCCTCAATTTAAATGCAAGGCTTACAATATTTTCACTATGGCTGTTTGAATATTTTGTATTTGTTTTATATGACGCGAGTGTTGATGGGACCAGATATAGAGAACGTCCGCAAACCATAATACATTTCTATGTAAATCAGATATGGTACTGCCTCAATATTCGACGATCATGCACGATAATATATAATATATTAATGCAGACGTGACGAGGGTAGTATGTCTGTAAAGGAGGAAGGGACTAAATGTAAGTGTGATCACATTTTGGGTTAGATGACTTTATTGACACGTTATTGCTAAACGATTGTGGAAGTTGGACATGCATATAAGAAATATATATTTTGTAAATTGAGTTAAAACACTTTTATTCCACTATATTTTTTATTGTGTTAAACGATATAACGTTTTCGGGAACATCTTCCCATTATCAATATTATAATTTAACTATAATTAATAACACTTTCAGACAGTAATATATGGTGTGTTTGGAGTTAATGGAAGTGGGGTTAGGGGTGGAGTTAAAGGGATAAGGGAGGAGATGTAATGGACGATATTTGTATATTTATTATGTTTTTATTGTTATTTTAATATTAAAGTTATTTATTTTAATAATAAGAAGTATTTAATAATAACAATAAATACATAATAAATATTCAAATACCGCCCATTACATCCCCTCTCTTATCCATTTTAACTTCACCCCTACCCCCACCTGCGTTAACTCCAAACACACCACATATTATTGTTTGAAAGTGTTTTTAATTTTAGTTGAATTATAATATTGATAATGGAAAGATGTTCTCGAAAACGTTATATCGTTTAACACAATAAAAAATATGGTGGAATAAAAGTGTTTTAACTCAATTTACAAAATAATTATGGAATTTTACAAAGTTTCACCAAAAACTTTTGAACAGGTAGAAAAAAATATATATTCCGTGAAAAATATATATTCATATTTTATTAAAGATTCTTGTTTTTTAATAAAAGTAAAGAAACAAACGCAAAGCTGAACTGCGTCCGTACTTTGCATTCGCGATTGAACCAATTATAATTAGACCTGATTCGATATAAAGTATGTATATATTTGCTAAATGTGGCGGAAAGCTTTGAGCACAAATGTAAAAAAATATTTTTGAAATGGAAAACTGTTTATCGTGCATAAAAATATATGTACATATAAATTAGTTAGATATTATTTTTAAGATTTGTCATAGTTTCACATTTTTTATACATTTGCCACAATGTTAAAACTATAATGTAATTAAAGTATAATCAATTCGAGTAACATTGGAATTCAATATAATATTGGACAAAACCTGGACATGTGCATTTTTTTTTTTGTTGTCTTGTGATAGCATTGTAAAAATTGATGTTAATGACAAACCCGATTTAGCTGCTGTCTATATTTAACAGAAAAAATCACCTTTGATTGTCGAACTATTTTAAAATGAACATATTAAAAGACAACAAGCGTTAGAGAATTTGAAGGTTGTTTTCAATACATCATCTAGTATACTTTTAGTGCCCCGAGACGGCAAATTTTATTCAAAACCATAATTTGAAACTTCACACATGGTCTGCAAGCAAAAATATCATTCAATTATGCTGTTTTTAAGTAAAAAAAACTTATTTAATTGAGATTAGGTTTTAATAAGACCTCATTTGGGTAACATTGGACATGTCTAAAGTCACTAGAAAATTTAATTCTTATAAGTTTTTGGTTATTTTGGGTATCTTTAGATTTCACAATTATAGCTATTTATTTATCACTCAAGAACAAAATAAACTCTTATGTTTCTTAAAAATCAGAACCTAATGTTAAAAACACTGTTTTCAAGATTTCAACGACCCGAAAACATTGTTGTGTCTACCCGGAATAAGAAAATATGATATTAAAAACAACGACATTCAATAATTATTACAAGAAACCCTGGATAAAATTTAATTGACGATAGCTATCCATCCATATTGCTCTGAGTATTAACTCTGTTGTATTTCAAAAGAACGATATCAAATATCTCTAGAAAGAGAATTGGGCATTGCCAGGTAACCTCACATTTATTCCGATTGAACTTAATAGAGTCCCCAATGTGTTAGTGTGGTGCCGAGGAGAAAACCCTTGACCATATATTTTTTGCCTGTCCGTTGCGGATCGCAGGTTTTTTTTACAGTAATCTCGTCAATGGTAATTTTCTACTCCCAGTTCACTTGTGTCATCTTCTTTCCCTTACCTTGCCACATTCAATCTATATAATAGCAAATTTTTTGAACGACAATGGTATTGACTTGTAATATAATATTTCCTATTCTATAATATTATTGTACTTTTTTCTATAAAATAATGTTTTAACTTGATTAATGGCACAAATCACTCTTGAGGGTGGATTGCCTATTTAAAAGAATAAGAATTCTGTTTTGATCATGGACTTGAAACCGCCCCCCAAGTTCAAGTTTCACGGATGAGTGACAAAACTTGTTATTTTTTTCCTGAAGAATGGTTTGCCTATCCTGAAATAATAAAATCCTATGACGTGATGAGATGACAAAACTTTTTTTTTTTTTCCTGAAGAATGGTTTGTCTATCCTGAAATAATAAAATCCTATGACGTGATGAGACGACAAAACATGTTATTTTTTTCCTGAAGAATGGTTTGCCTATCCTGAAATATAATATTTTAGAAATTTATTAGTCAGTAATGGAGACCTTTTGGAAACACACCCATGCTCAGACTCAAAATCTGTACACGTTAATTCTGCTATAAATTAGACATCTAAATTACGAAGGTGTAATTATTCCCATGATAGATATAAGAAAAATCTCCGTTAATATATTCATTAAAAGAATACTGGATTCATATGGTCATTCAAAAGAGACATCGTGACTGAATATTACCGATATTATATATAGATGTTCACCAAGTATGGATGGATGGGACAGCGTATCTCATTGAAGATGATTTCTTATGTATGGAGTCGGGGGAGTGATTTTTTAATAAGATTAGATAGATAATGTGGTGAATAATTTTTATTTAGCCTTCGATGACTGATTATTTTATCAAATAATAAAAAAAATGTAAATATGTCTTAGCTTAAATCACATGATTTAATATCGCAGAAGGGTAACAAGTCAAGTCTATTTTAAATTCTCGATCAGTGGAGTCCTTTAAACTAAAAAAAATTACATTTCAATGTTACTCAGAAAGAATATATAATTAAAAATCAAGGAATTTAGTGACCAAAAATATTGAAGTGCAATGTTACCAACTATAAAAACAGGGTTTTTGTCATGTTTTCCTGTATTTTAGTAAATTTTGTGGCCAAAATTAATTAATGAAATTATAAGAACGCCTAATAATCAAATAATTGCAACCGACTGTTTCAGAAAACAAAAATATCACCAAAAACATCTCAAAATGGTCCAATGTTACCCGGAATGACTGTAGTAACTATATATTAAAACTTTTTTGAATCTTACAACATTTTAATGGTTTGAGACACATCTATCTTGGGAGTTTTATTTGGGTTAAGTGTTCACACTTAAATATATAAAGTGTGTTTTCATTACTAAGTTTTTAAAATCTAAGTACATGTTACTTATTAATGCTTTAATATAAATTAGAAATTAAACAAACAGATTTCCCTGATGTTTTACGGTATTGCATGTTACGAGCAGTTATCATTTTTGTGATAACAACATTTCCGATTCCTGCATTACCATCATTACCACATTAGACAATATAAAATATTGTTTGTCGTTAGATGCAAATAACAATGTTTATAGAGACCGCGTTTTCACTTACCTCGAATCAACACGTATGCGATCTAGTTTCACCCGCTCCTACTTTTAATACATTAAGAAATGTTTTGCAAAAAAAAATCTGTGTTGTAAAAAATATCTGTTGAAATAATTATTGAATTTTTATATTTCACAGTTTAATATTTTATGACTTTATTCGTTCATCTTCGCCATTAAATTTTTTTGAACGGGTCGGAGCTTTAATGCTGATGCGAGGTTACTCCGTATATCTCGGTTCCCTTCTGCCACTGGTAGATACTTATTACCACTACTATCCAACTTTTCCTCACCCAGTACAAGTATTTTGTAGGCGTCCAATTGGTCTTCTTCCTGCGCGTTATTCTAAGAATAAACCTTATCACGTGTTCTAACCGTATATTTTATTCTGGTTGATATTTCAGGTTAATATTTTATTATTGTATATATTTCTTGCCTTTATTGTTATTTTCTTATCTTGTACCGAAATTATTAATTCAATTTGATTACTAAAATATCTTTCATATCTTAGTAATTGAAGTCACACATATACGATTAAAATAAATTATTTATGTATGGTAAATGCAGAAATAGACAGCAATTACTTTCCCTAGCATTTTTAGTAATTTTCTTTAATAAAACTCTTATTATGAGGAACGAAAGTCAGGGAGGAAGAATTTTGACGGTCCCACTCAACTGTAATGCTTCATTTTAAAACACATTTAGAAATTCCTTATTTGAAGCGGTCGGTGCCATGCTTTTAATGAAATGTATATAATTAATCTTACTAATAACTATTGTTTTATTAGTTAGTAACTTGGGTCTATAGTGCAGTTAAGGCTATTTTTATATTTTCTCATAGAATACGCGAACTGTTAAAATACTTTCCGAGAAAAGAAGATGAAAGTATCTTAGAAAGAGGAAAAACTATGTTATACGAGTATATATCATTTTTAAAAATAAAAATGTGTCATAAAAATAAAAATAACTCAGTCTATTAGATTATTTTCTTATTTTTTTAACGGATATTTAATTATTACGTTAAAAATCACGGTTTACTAATTATATTTTTGTAGTAAACAAATAGATACAGTTTATTTTTTCATTGAGAATTTTTTTTTATGCATCTAATGATTGATTTTTTGTAGTATTTTAAATTATTGGATTTGTTTTTATCGTGGAGGACATTTAGTTTATACTTCTACCCTTAAGTTTCATCAATTGAAGTAGGCTATGTTAAGTTTAATGACTAGTAAATTATTTAAATCGTTAAATAAATTGAAATATCCTGAAGAAGGAAAAGTGTTTTCCGAAACCGGTAGATGTTTTTTAAACTCAATTGTGGTTAATAAAACTAAGATAATAAATAAAAAATATGAAATATATTATTATATGCTGGGAATTATATTGTTCACGAAATTGTACGTTGAAGTTTTTTTCAAAATAAATTGAGTTCAGAATAAAAAGAGGCACTGTGCATAACTTGTGCACTATGGTCGAGTTTTTGTGGCGTGTGCTGATACCATAAACCAATTTTTAGGCATTTCTGAGATTTTTCGGTTTTGTAACAGTCTGATTATAATGATACGTAATATAATCTACAACATAAATAAACGTTAACGATCTACTTTTGTGGTGATGGAAAATATTGTCGGAAATTCCTTTAATTCAACGCGTGTGTTTGCTTTTCTTTGTGATATAAATTCACATTATTGTCTTAAATCGGGGTCATTGTTACAAAAAAATACCTGACCAGTATTAATATTGATTACTTTCATGGCTCCACCAAATTTCTCTTACGGCGGCGGAGCTGTTGCGCCCAAATTACAATTAGTGGCAAATGAATATATGCGAGAACAGTAACTCATATTATAAAGTCTATTAATTAAACATTTTTTAAACGATTTGAAAACATTTTTATATTTAACCTCAATAAAAATGTGCATCACGTGGTTATTGACACCATACCGCTACAGAAACATATTTTGATAGTCTATAGTGTGTTGGAAGAGTTTTTTTTTTACTAAGAAAACTTGTAAACAGTGAATTTTCAATCGGACAAGTTTCGAAGAAATGCTGTGAGGTACGCTTTTAAAAGGTAAATGTTCCGTTATAGCTGTTCTTGTTAGTTTTATGAAAGAAAGTGGGTACCTACTTGAAGAGAAAAAGTGTTTTCCCGGTTGTCGTTGTTCCTGTAATAACAAGCAACTAACCAACCCTATAAATTAATGGTACGTACTCGTTTTCTTCCCTTTACCAGGAACTCTACTTTGAAATAGTTGCTTTTGTGATAGCTACTGATTTTTCTTGATTAATTATATTATTTGCTAGCAGACCCGGCATTGTCCGGATGTAGATCACCTGTTTATATTCAGTATCACTTATCTGTGATATACTATACATTATTTCTATACTTCATACATAAATTCTATGTTTCATATATTACATCTATATGTATAATACCTTTTATAGTTTAGTCGCCGTTTTAGTTTAATGTTCCGCAAGCACGATTTTTTTTCGAGTTCTGGAACGTATTTCTTCACTCCCCAGTCTCCCGATACGTCGTACCATGATGATATATAGCTTAAAATCCTCCCAGAGGAATATCAAATACGTTGGAGATAATTGAATCAACCATTCTCGAGTTTTAAAGTACCAAACAGGCAGATGTTGCTTTTTACAAGTGTCGAAATGTCACAGGATTTCAAGATTATTACTGAATGTGTACTATTACCGAATGTGTACTATTATCGAATGTGTACTATTACCGAATGTGTACTATTACCGAATGTGTACTATTACCGAATGTGTACTATTACCGAATGTGTACTATTACTGAATGTGTACTGACTATTTATCAAGCAAACGATACAATAACGACACTTATTCCGTAAGCTATGAAATAAATTTACCGAATGCACCGTAAACATTTCACCAATGACGAAATATTTGTAACGGTGATCCAATATTTACATTAGTACCATGTATTTCAAAAAGCAATCTACCAAATATTATTTTGCATATTTTATAATAAGTATTACTGTTATATTGTATACAAGTGTACTATTGAAACCTTTATGATAAAATGACAAAATACATCGATTACCAGAGCTCTGAAATTTCAGCAGTGTTAAAAATATAACAATATTTAAAAATTAATCAATTTCTTAAAATGAATTTCCACAAATTAAAAATAAAGGATGTAGTATAAAGAAAAGTGTTCAAAATACAGATTCATGTAAATAATTAAAACTATCATGTTATAAATATTCGTATACTTATGAATTTTTGTGTGTTTTTGTAAGCCTTGTATATTTTTTAATCCTGTAGTTATAATAGTTACCTACCTATAGGAGTCCAAAAGATTCCAAGTTTATTATTTTTCTATCATCTTTACAATTTATTCACCATATCACATAAAACTTTAGTCAATATGTATATAAGTTAATTAACTCTTATATATAACAAACTAATTTATACGATTATTAAGGAGAACACATTCTTATTGTGAAGTTGTAATTATTCAGAACGTAGATCTGTGATATTTTAAATACTCATTTAATGTATTAAAATCGTATAGATGGCTTTCAAATAATGGAACAACAGATGTATTAATTTGAAAAAGTGTAACATATATGTTCAAAAATTTTTTCATGAAAAATACTGGCGCTATGACACAATTCAAAGGTTCAAATTCCGGTAGCGCAAAAACAATATTTTTCGATAAAATTGATTTTATATGTATATATTTATAATTAATACATTAATTTTAATTTAATTTATACGTGTTGCTTACTTTATAGTTTAACCTTTTTTTGTAAATAAGGTATTGTATTGTTACATTGTTATAGATTACGGAGTTAATGAGTTCTAAGTAATTTGAAGTGCGGTCCAAAACTCACGGAGAACCCCTTTTTCTAATGGCGGTCTCCAGCTCATCGCATAATATGTAGTTCGATGGGATTGAAATACAGACATTGAGATGGCCAGTTTATCTTTTGCAAAATTGATTTCTCTTGTTTATCTTTAATGTTATCCTGACTATGTTTTAATAAGTATTGTGGAATATTATTTTGTATCAGGGTATATCTTAACCAAGATAGTACAGCATTCATTTCTAACAATCTTGGTCCATTTCAGATAAACTGCTTCTTCGCTGTTGACATTCAGAAAACATTTTTTTCATTCTGCATCACATAATATTTTTTAACCGAAGACTTCCATCGTATTTTATTTCATTTATAGGTGATCCATTTTTCATAATTAAAGTAACAGTAGTTGCTGTAGTTTTAGGAGCGACATTTATCTAACTAATTATAATAATATTGTTGAATAATATATAGTTTTCGTAAAAAAAAACTATTTATGGACGTGCTATGCTGTACATCGTGCTTAATCCTACTAAGCATTTAATTTAATTCTATAAATTAAACATGATTTTGTGAAAACAGAAGTTTTTAAATATTTTTAAATTAACTTCGTTTTTTTCTTTAATTGCTGAGAATTGAAACTTTTTCTTATTGTTGAGTTCTGGAGTTCCGCGCTTTTGGGCCTATCATACCAAATGTTCATTGAATTTAGTCATCTGGCAATGGCTGATAGGTTCTATAACTTTTCCTACAGCTGTATAGTCGTTCGAGTTTGACGTCTACCTTGAAGTTGTCTGGGATGCAAAGTTCTTGAAGATGCAGAGGCCCCGTTGTGTGCCGCCTTGAATGTCGCTTCTAGTCTTCTAGGGAAACGGACCAAATATAGTTCTCGCAAAGGGGTGTGATGTACGTGAACTTTGATGTGCCGTATATTATCCGTGCTTGTCGTATTCAGAATAAATTGTAATCTATCCAGCTGAAACATCGGAAGGCCAGTATAAATACAGTGCACTTATGGTGCGTGTACACGGATAAGCTTGATTTGATGTCTCGGAGATTTGGCGGTTGGTACGCATCAGTCGGCAATTCTGCGTATAATAATACTAAAAACAACGAATTAAAAGCTCGCTCCTAGCTCAACCTACTGTCATTTGGGCGAGTTTCGAGACAAATCTTGTCATGTACACGCATCACTGTGGTAGTCTATACAAGACATCACAGCTGAATTTATGAGTAGATGGGCTGCCTCAGGTAGAGGATGTCTGCAAATAATTTGATCATGCACAATTATATTGATTAATCTTACGCAGGTACAGTGCATTCTGAACATTTACTTATTTTTATAAACTCATGGAATGTAAACACGTCGAAATATCATAAACTCGTGCACTGTAAACTCGTAATGACCTCAAAATCACGAACTGTGAGTAAATTACTGATCACTGACGATGATTAAGTATCTGAATATATCGTGATTTTTAAGAACACGTTCTTATTGTGAAGTTGCATTTTTTTTACAACGTAGGTCTGTGATATTTTTAATACAAATTAAATGTATTAATTAGAAAGATATACATGTAAAATCAATTTATCGAAAAAAATATTGTTGTTGCTACCGGGATACGAACCTGGATCTCTTCCTGTAAGGGGAAATGCATTCACTGATTATGCTACACCAACACAGTAAGTTGGCAAATTTTCGAACATATATGTTCCACTTTCTAATTGATACATCCCGGTAGCTACTACAATATTTTTTCGATAAATTGATTTTATATGTATATCTGTCTAAGTAATACATTTAATTTGTATTAAAAATACATTAATTCATGATTTGCTATATTTAGATTTGATTTTTCTTATTTATGCTAGAAAGTTATTTAACTAAATATTCATTATACGCGGAGGAAGGGTTCAATGCTGTATACAATACAGTAAATAAAATATTATTAGGGTGCTAAATCATTTATAATTTATTTCGTATATTTTTATTGATACAACTGCAGTTTATCCGTGTTAGATAATAGTGTTATAATGTAATAGTGATAATAGATTTTATAATGTTATTTAAAACGTTATTGTACTATAATTTTAACGATGATCATAACGGTTCAATCATTGTTACAATAGAATTCAATCACAGTCACAACAGTGGTTTACTATCACTATTAAATAATATTTATAATTATTTCTGATTGGTAAGCGATTATTCGTACTAGAAAATACACTTCCAACAGTTAAATCTCAGTTACCAATCATACACAATATAACACAATAACAGTCACAATAATGGTTTAAATAACTGTTTAAATAACTGTCATTAAATAGTCATTTTTTAAAAATATTGCTGATGCCTGGAAATTTTGGTTTGCCAGTATTACGTAAGTATATAAATCCTGATTCCTATCGAAGCAACTACACAAACTGATTGGTTTGCGTATTTATTTCCTTACTTTCAATATATTTCAACAGAAATCGAAGGATGTTAATAGATCCTTTTTATTTTTATTTGTGTACCTTATTTGCTGTATTTGGTTTGCAATTAATGAGGTACGAGAGATACGTGAAAGTGAACCAAACTAGCTCTGTTTTCATTAGTGGAAATTATACCGAGTGATCATCCATTCAGTATGATACTGTAATGTACATGTTTATGTAATTACTTAGCGAGCGAATTTACCGAGTTTACCGATTATCACCGAGTTCATTCCAATCTGTTGAGCAGATAGATAGATTCATAAGTAATATTGTCAGGATATATATTACCTATAAATTATTGGAAGAGTGTATTAATTAATATTAAAATTAAATTACACTACGGTCAAAACGACTTCCCTCAAATATGTTTTGGGAACCAGCTGATTGAAAAAATAATATAATTTTAAAGTGACTTTTTCTTATAAAATATTATTGTATATTATTATATTCAATAATATGTGTGTATATTTCGGTATAGCTAAAGTTTTTTTTTTCTTGTGTTTTACCTATGCTTACTACGGTTTGCTATAATCGTGTTTGTTTTCCTTTACTTTATGACATATCGTGTGTTTGTATATATATGTGTATACGAACGTGTATACATATCTAGTGTAATTTTAGATTTAACTATTTTTTTAACCAATATCACGTGTATGCGTGCATTTATCAGAACTTGTGCAACGACAAAGGTTACTTCGCGTTTTATTATTGTTAATAATTTCAATTATTATTTTTTCTTATTAATGGAATATGGTACATGTTTGATTACACATTATTAACACATCCTCTGTGGTGGTGGGTCAGATCTGACCCGGGTATTGGTAAAAATATAAATTACGCAACAAATATTCTTTTAATGCTGTTTTCCTTCTAGCTAATATTTATTAAATATTTCCAAATAAATGTTATCTGACGAGATTCAAATGAGTTATTGATAAAAATGCTCAAAAACTGACCTAAGACAGTCGCTTTTACGGATTGAATCTCAGCGCTTACACCGAAACATATATTCTCAACATTTTGAGCATACGGCGGGTAGACAAAGGATACCAGGTATGCATCCATTTATTGTTAGCCAGTTCAATTATTGTACAGATTTATATTTATGTTATTTGTTTTGACTTATTTTCGTCTGGCGGCCTGGCGTCTGTGACGTTACGTTACTGTGAGTTTTATGACCCTTTTATGAATGTTTGTATTTTGGCTGTGTAGGGCGTCTGTTGATGCGTGAGAATACGTACATTATTCGTAATATTTTTTAATTTTTAACTTTAATTTTTTAGCAGAAACATTACGGCACATCATGACATTTCATTAAATCATATTTAAAATGAAATATCTATAAAAAAAATTCCACAAAACGGTTGAAAAACCGAAAACTTGAGGTAGGTCTAAAATGACCCACCACCGCTGGACGTGTTTTGTTTTGACCCACCGGGCAGTAAGTGTTAAACTAAACTAAGCGCGACGGGCTATAAAAATACGACTGTCTGCTGATCTTCCCGTACGAGACTCGAATCCCCCGACAACTTGATCACTAGACCAAAAACACAACGCTCAATTGACTGGGTGGGTAATATAAATATATTGTCATCTTTGTTGTTTTATGAAACCAAACCACTCGATTAGTTAAGGTGATAGACATTTACCCACACCACACCGATCTGTATCTCAAGTCATTAACGATGCCTCCGCCATTATAATTTTATAAGTGTCAGTCAAGAGATAACGTCCATTACGATCAATAGGTTAACAGCCATAATATACATTCATTATTGATGATATTAATTTTTGTGTATACATATATTATATTGTGTTTAACATCTTATAATATGTAATGATAAGCGTGTACATTTTTATTTATTATGAATATGTAATTTATAACGTGTAGACTGTAGATCATGTATAAAAAAGTTCATCTTAAATCATTACATTCCTCGCGATCATGGTCTCTTGGTAAAGTCATTAGATTTTTTATAAATTTAAAAAAGCTTTGTTCAAACTTGCACGTCAACAAACTTTCGATGATTTAAATCGAGAGGTAATCTTTGAATATTTAAAATGTTTATTTATATAAATGTCCAATTGAGCATTAATCTATTAATAAAACAAAATAAAAAATGAAAAAATGTGTGATTCATATTAGTGTAAGTATATTTCGTCCGCGGTTTGATGATCTGAGGTCAGATATTTGAACAAAAATTTTCGCAGGTTTACGGATGGTTGTAGTAGAATGGGTATAGGAATAACTCTACTGGTTAAAAAAATTCTTGAATTTACACGCCTTTGCGCGACACGTGTTTTGATTCTTATCAAGTCAATACCAGGGTTTCAGACCCGGGTCGACCCTGGAATGGATTCCCGGAATACAAGGGATTTTCGATGCATCGAGTCCCGGGAATGCTTGTATCGAGTCCCGGTATTCGTAATAATTTTGGAAGAGTGTAAATAAAATAATTTAAAAAGAAATTTTTGGGTCAAAACAAAAAAGCATACTTTTCGAATGGGTTCCAGAAAACAATAACAATGGGTTCAGGAAACAATAAATCACGTAGTCGCAAAATACAGAGTTACAAATTCTTGGAAATTTGCTAGCATTGACGACTATCGGTAAAGTGCAATAAAAATACGAGTACATACATGAGTGAGTGCTTTCGCTAAAACGAAATTTGATTTTTTTATCAAATTATGCCCTGACTTGTAACGGTTTCGAAGTCATTCGGTAATAAGAATTCTTAACCGTCGAGCCGTCGTAGCACAAATTTGTTAGTTCATCAAACGAACATCGTGTGTCTGCGAGAACTTTTAACATTTATAAGTATTTTTTTACGATTATACTATTATCAATTAAGTATTTTTAAATAATTTCCTTTTATTTTTAAGCTAAATACGGAAAATCAGTCGCAAGTGGAAGCATTTCATAAAATGCAAGAATAAAGAAACGGCACAATGTCAAATATGCACATACAAAATTTGATTTTTTAAATATTTTTTTTAATATTAAGAATTTATTAAATATGTATTTTTAAATTTATAATAACAATTTAATTGAAATAAAATTAACAATGTTTATAAAAAATAAACATAAAATCTTTTATTTAAAAAAAATATTTATTAACATATTACGATACTCGGGATCCCGGGAATGATCCAGAGCTGCGAACCGAGTCACGGGAATGATCGGGAATATCTAACTTTTCCACAATAAATATATTGACCTCAGAGACGTGAAGTTGAGACAAAGTATTATCCGTGTGCGCACTATTGATGAGAAAAAATGCTACTCTTGACTCACTGGTGTGATTGATATTCGATAATATCAGTGATTGAAAACTGTGACTGATCACAGTTTCATTACTAATACGCGTGCGCCGCACGATATCACAATACACGAAATAAATAAATAAACATAATTTTGAGCGTGTTTACTTATATTATTCAAACTTTATATTTCCATAAAAAACATATTCTAACATATGTATCTAATTTAATATCATCACAAGACAATGAAAACCCTTAAAAAATGTGAGTTTATTTTTCGGGTCAAATTCTCAGCATTTCGGGTCAAATGCGTAAAACGTTTTGACTGAATCTACTAAATGGCGTTTATCACGAATTATAATGAAATTCCTTCATGAATATTTTCGTTTTATATGCACATGCACTGAATTACGGTTCACAACAAAATATAAAAACGAATCACGAACCACGATATTCCCAGATATTCAATCACTGATAGTGAGTGTTACTCAAAGATATCAGTGATTTACTCACGGTTCGTGATTTTGAGCTCATCACTAGTGCGCACAACCTCACAATAGATACGTAAGTAATCACTGAGCGCCTGAGCCGTGTTATTCTAATTTACCCGAGTGACTACAGCGGCTGACGAGATGAATCGTAACCAGGATTAGTGGTGCAAGAAGGAGACCGTCGAGTCGTCGCCGTGAATCAACCGGTATGGCCGGCGGCTCGCCTGTCTACCGCCGCAGCTGAACCATTCCGCTCATTGTGGCTCGTTTGTCAACGGGTGTTACGTAATTTTAAAATTAATTTTTAACACAAATTTTTCATAACTAAACAGTAAAACTATATTTTATCTCGTAAATAATCTCCCAGTTAGTTTGACATAAATTTATTATAAACATACATTTTCATTAACACATCTTCATTAAAAATTAGTTACATTAAATTTTGTTTTCAGACACTAATTTGATATTAAATGGACAATGATAATTACCCACAGTTAGTTTGAACCAGCCCAGATTTAAAATGAATAATTAAAATCTTTTTAAAAAATTCCAAATGCAGTTGTAGTTGCGGTCGCGAGATATATTATAATAATACCACAGACATGAACTAACGCAAATTCCTTGTTTCACCCACGTGATCATTTTGGTACCACTTACTCAATCAAATAGCTCCGAGACTTTTTAAAAATATTTGACTGATATGATATCGATTGGAACGAAAATTTAAGCGCTGATAATATAATTATTGTAAAAAATACGTCTTGTTTACAAAAAGATTTAATTTTCGAAGAGTAAATACTTTTACTGTTGCATAAATATGTTATAAACTATTGGATTTATGTTTTCACAAATAATGTTTGTAGAATACCCCTCGTCCCGCAACTAATGTTCGAAACCCCTCTCCTATATGTACACTTTATTTCATGTCTACTGATTTACTGGTCTATGAATAATACTAATTTTATATACGATACGTCATGAAAAATAATGTTTGCAAAATAAAACAATCACATCACATTTTATAGTTGGTCATTACTTTTAATGATTAAAGTTTGACCTGAAATGTTGCACGGACATTGACCCGGTGCGGTGATTCAGCCTCGAGTGTCGAGCGAACGTTGCAGGTTTTTTTGTTTGTATTACCTATTCTCGTAAACAGTGTACGCTGATTTGTGGAGCTTCGTCGGTATATCGAAATTTCTCGAAACTAGCACGGCCAATTCCTGACACTCGCGGCCGATCCTTCCTCGGTAAAACTCATTTGGTATTTTTACAATATTAAACAATTCAGTTTTTCAAAAATGTGTGCGGAAAAGCAGTATACAAAATTTAGCAAAATTTTAATTCGTCTTTTGCAAGAGAAGATATAACGAAATATTTCATAATATTTTGAAAAAATATACAGAAATTACCCTCGTGTAGATAGGAGGTAATGGGAGACGGTTGGAGATGCATCCGAAGAGGACCATATACGAAATGTTGTTGGTAAATATGGAATGGGTACTCGCAATGAAAGAGAGGAACGATTAATCCAATTCCGGCAGGGTCACCAAATTAAAATTTCGTTCACTTAAAATATATAATATATAGTAGACGTACACAAACTAACGTGAAACCCTGTACAATGACTGATGTTAGGTTATCAAATGATCGTAACTGAGAAGAGGAACCGATATTCTGCCACAGGAAATAGAACTAGCAATTAAAAAACTATGTTAACAAAAGCTGCGGAACCAGATATAATTACATCAGAAACATACGAGCATTGGGAAATTAAGGTTTGAGAATTATCCATAGAATATGGCAATGTATTTGGAAGTCTTCTAAATGGCCGAAGGACTGGATAAAAAAATATTATAATTCCTCTGCAAAAAAAGGCTGTAATAAGTATCATCTAATTGCTCTTATATCCGAGTAAAGTGATGTATATTCTACAAGCCGGATTACAAAACTTTCTCTCATGGCAAATAGTACCAAAACAGGCAGATTTGTTAAAGGCCGGCGAACTATAATGCGGCAGATAATAGAGAAGGGACGTGAATTCTCCATTCCATTATACCTTTTCTTTATTGACTACTCAAAGGCATTTGATGGCATTGGCATTAATGTCAAATGGACGAAACTATGAATGGTTCTTGAGAAAATGGAAATCTCACCACATCGGAATCCTAAAAAGCCTTTAGAATGATAACACTGCCGTAGTTAAAGTTGGTAATATTCCTTATAACAAGGCATTAAGAAGGGCGTAAGACAAGGGTGGGTACTTTCCCATTGATATTCAACATTTACTCAGAATACGCCATGAAAAGAATACTGGAATAATACCAAGGAAATTTTTTAATCGGTGGAAAGAACGGTGGAACATCAATCTACATTTTGCTCAGTGGCGTAACTACGCCAATGCAGTACATTGGGGCTCACGTTAGATAGGGGCCTAAAAAGTTCGCGCCATATAATCTATTAGCATTAATATTTTTGCAAGTATCGGATACCTTTCCCAGTGTTAATAGTAATCCAACGCAAGAAATGTAATTATAAAATATAAGACATCGTTTCTCACGTTACTATGAAAAAATGTGAAAACATCGATAGTATAATATAGTATCGTATGTATATATAGTAGCGGTACCGCGTTAATATGTCGGGTTAAGGACTAAACCATCGACGTAAAGTGAATATAATAATAATACAAAGTAAGTATTTTTTAAATTGCTAGTGCCTAAGAATATTTATGTTTTCTTCTCGAAAGTGTGAATATTATATGAGACAAGAGGCTAGTTTTGTTCTTACTATTTAATAGATAAACCACGCAGTTAAAATATTCATATATTTTATATACAATACATATTTAGGGGGCCTTTTTTACATTGTACATTGGAGCCCAATATTTACGTTTAGTTACGACACTGGTTTACGCCACAGAGATTAATCTGGAAATAATTTAAAAAAAAAACAATTCGTGAGCAAGTAGTATAGTTTTACTTATAATTATTAAGTAGTATAGTTTAATTACTTGTAAATCGTGCTAATGCATCATGCAATCTCGTCATAGGTAATTTACAGTTCCCGGTTAACTTATGTCATCTTCTTTCCCTTAACTCGCCACGTTTAATCTATATAATAGCAAGTTTGCTATTATATAAAATAAACGTTATAGATGCATCACGTGGATTGCCTATTTAAGAAAAGAAGAAGAAGATTACGAACACTAGTGACAGGAAATTCGAATATGTGTACAACTAGCTAAAATTGTTATTAATCAACATACGAAAATATGAAAAAACAGTGAAATCAAGCAAACAACTAAACATATGTTGGCAATATTTGAATGTGTCCAAGACTACACAATTGCTGGATTTTCACCTACACAGATACTGTTATTAAACCAATAATTACTTATGTTTTTGCGCTACCGGGATTTATAACATTATTTTTCGACAAAATTGATTTTATGTGTATATATTTATAATTAATACACTAAATTAGTATTTAAAATATCACAGACCTATATTCTGAATAATTACAACTTCACAATAAGAATGTGTTCTCCTTAATAATATAAGTTGTATCAATGTGTCCAAAAATAAAAATGAATTGATAATTCTCGCGTCTGCAGTCTGTTTACTCAAAGGTATTTGAGATTCCGTAAAAACAATGTAGATGGCTTTCAAATAATGGAACTATAGATGTATTCATTTGAAAAAGTGTAACATATAGGTTCGAAAATATGTCATGAAAAATACTGGCGCTATAACACGATTGGTAGTGTACTTTCCTGGATTGGAAATAGAGATCCAGGTTCGTATTTCGGTAGCGCAAAAACATTATTTTTCGACAAAATTGATTTTATACGTATATATTTATAATTAATACATTAAATTAGTACTTATTATTATTAATGTAATTACCCATACTTCCATTAAATGTAATAAAAAATAGCTTCATCTATGAGATATCAATTTTTTATTATGTTTCGTATCTCGTGGACGGCATGACGCACGAATGCCTCAATCCTGCAACAAATCCAACCACAGCAAACCTTATCTAACGATTTTTCCAATTCTTCGGCCGATTGATAAATGCCTTGCATCTAGCTGGAGATCCTGGAGTCAACTGTGAGGGTGACCCGGGACCAGAACTTATAGAGGTGCATTACAAGTCAGGTTTCTTGTCAAGAAATAACGGATTATGTTACATCTAATACATCTGTTGTGACACATCTACTTTTTTGTTGGAAGCTACCGTTTTTTTTTTATTTAGAATGTTTCTCAAAAATTTATTAGTTGTACCTGCTATATTTTTTAGATAGATTAGATAGATAATTAATTTCTGTTTCTTCTATGTGATGCATCAAATTTTTTTAGTATCAAGGATGTTCTGAAAAATCGTAACTTTACATATAAAATATGATGTCATTAAATTGATCTATTAAAATATCACATGTTCCATTTATGTTAATGGATGTGTATTTTTTTATGTTTATTAATGTTTGAGTAATGTGTTTATTTATTTTAAAATCAATTGTTATATTTATTTAAAATAAACCTCCTGACTTTTCGCAGACAATATTTAATCACATTTCGTATGCTGGTTTTATAAATATTTATGATTGTTCAGCTAATTGAGATTGTTTCCATAATTTGAACCAAAGTTTTCAAAACTAACGTATTTATGTATTATTAATGGGTGAATACGTGGAGAAAAAAATGTCATATGTATGAAAACTAAGATGTTTCCGTACACTTATCAGCGATTGCGAACGTTTTTTCGCAAGCGAGTAAAACCAAATTCTTAAAAAAAATCTCGTCGGTAAATAATACTTTTTTCGATTCTAAATGACTATTTTATTACATATTTGTAAATAATACAAAATGACTCAATTTTTTCAAGAAACTTATTTTTAACATGATCGTTCACTTTCCCTTGGTTCAATATACAGTTTTTGTTTTTTAATCACAGATATTTCGGTAAATGTAGTTAATATAATGAGCAGAACGTATAAATTAGAAGTTTGTCCGCGTGTTACAAAAATGGTCCGAGTGTCACGAGGTGACACTCGTCATAGGTTCGCCAACTCTATTCTATATTATTTTTATATAAACATATACAATAGTGTATCGACATATGAAAACAATGTAATGAATAACGAAGTAGTGAAGATAGTACCTACCTATGGCAGTATCAGCAGACTACCAAATATATATACGTGAACTAACGGAAATTCCTTGTTTCAATATTTTCTTTTTGGTGTCACCCACATGATCATTTTGGTACCGCTTAAGCAAACCAACAGCTCCGCGACTTTTTTTAAATATATAACTCTATTGGAACGAAAATTTAATCGCTGACAATACAATATGCATTAATGTAAAAAATACGTCTTGTTTTATTACAAAGATTTAATTTTTGACGAGTAAATACTTTTACTGTTGCATAAATGTGACATAAACTATCAGATTGATGTTTCCACAAAGAATGTGTGTAGAATACCCCTAATGTTCCAAACCCCTCTCCTTACACTTTATTTCATTTATCTAATCTAGTTTCTAGTTTTGAAATAATGTTTTACCAAATGATGATTTGAAATGAAGTGAGGATATATAAAATTATATTTATTGTACGTATTGTTTATAAGTAAATGCATAAAATTAGTCTTAACCTTGGAAAAATTTTGCTACGTCGATAAAATCAAACCACCAACTTCGTGTTACTTGTATGTCCCATATAACCTCGTAATAAGTAATATCTTTATGTAGAAATCACAAGACAAATTTAACTTATATCTTTATAAATTTCATTTTATTTACAAATCAAGCTTTTTACTGCACATGAATAGGTAAATAATGAATTTTTTACATTTAAAATTTTTTTTCAACGAGCACATCATTTTCTTGAACTATTTCTTGTCTGAATTTATATTCGCGTTTTTATAAAAATAAAACGCTGTCAGTTCAATTTTAAAAAACATTACTCACGTGGAGTGTCGAATATAGGAGATTACTTCACGAAGAAGAAAATATTTGAGCATATTTTTTAACCTTGTAATATTATTTTTAAGCTTACCTACCGCTTCTACAACGTAAATCGCGCTTATTTTTATGAGGTCGGTATTTTATCTTCGCCTCCGAGAAATAATTTATTCACGCAAAAATCGTCTCTCTTTCTCTCTTCTACCATTGATTTTTCTCCGTAACGCATTTCTAATGATCTGGATGATATTTTTTTGTTAAATTTCATGTCACTTGAAAATCCCCATTAGCATATTTCGCGCATTAAAGGTACTTGCATTATTCTATGACCTCGCATTTCATATGATGTTCTTTTCTGTTTGCAGGTTGGTACCCACTACACGGCATACTAGTGAATATGTCTACCGAAAATGGCATTCCGCGAACGGCGTTCTACATTGGCTGAACAGGAATCCTTCACATAGCTGATGGTTGAGTAATTCTGTATGGTGAAGTTTTTACATTTTGTTTCTGACGCTGAATGTCAGAAACTTATATTATTACGTGCAAATATTATAAAAATATAAAAAATGGTGCCATTTCAAGCACAAAATAGAATTTTAAAAGCATTTTACAATTGGTATAATTTAGGTGGTGACACGTAGCACGCACGCTTTTAATTTTTAAAAAAGGTACTTTTATGTCACGAATGTTCCGTAAATTTTATCGTCACCTATGGTTTCTCGCTTAAATGGTCATCTCCTTAATGTTTACGGCTTGTACGAAGTGCGTATTCATAATTATTTTTAAGGAATAATACACACTGATACATTAAATTCAGAATATCTTTTAATTGAAATATTTTGTCATTATCTAATATTAAAAATTTGACAAATCAATGTTCTACAGCTATTATAGAAACTTCAGATTTTTTTACTACCGCAATGTAAAGGTACTGCCAGGATTTTTACCATTGGGGTATTAGAACATTTCTTTTTTGGAAGAAACTACTCATAGAAAAAAACACATGAAAAAATCTAATTAATAATAATACACATTAAATGTATCAATTAGAAAGATATACAAAAAAATTCAATTAATCGTAAAATATTTTTGTTGCTACCGGGTTTCGAACCTGGATCTTTTCATATCCGGGAAATTGTTTTTTTTTTTTTTTACCAATTACACCACGCCAACAGAGTAAGTAGACGACAAATTTTTGACGATATCCTTGTACTCCTTAATAATTAATAATACATTATAGCTTAAGTATGGACCCGCAAGTAGAATAGAATAATTCATAAAGAATTACTACTATAAATTATATATTTAAATATATTTCATAAATAATTGGCAATATTTTGATCCAATTAATTTTTATACAGGACATTCCAATATCGTTATTCTTTTTGTTAAAATTTGTATTAGACTCAATATACGTCAGAAAACTGGTTATTTATTCTGTTCTCCAATAAATTCTAATAAAACAATTCTGATAATACAATTCCACAGAAAAGTAATATTTGTAGTATTTCATTTTTGTTTAATAAAACGTTTTATAAAATAAAACGCCAACAAATCGATTACATCATAAAAATATTCTAATGAAGTACTCAATAAAAAAAAACAATTGATTAAAAATGATTTCAAATACTAGATAAATATATTAATTAGAAGGATATACATATAAAATCAATTTTATCGAAAAATATTGTTGTTACTACCGGGATTCGAATCTGGATCTCTTTCCAATCCGGTACAACAACAATATTTTTCGATAAAATTGATTTTATATGTATATCTTCCTAATTAATACATTTAATTAGTATTTAAAATATCGCAGACCTGTGTTCTGAATAATAATTACAACTTCACTATAAGAATATGTTCTCCTTAATAAAAATGATTTCATTTAATTTTTTGTAAAATTTGATGAATCAAGGTATTTACTGTTGGTAACCAATTCGTACGAATTGGTTACCAACACGTACCGTAGCTATGGGATTTAGGCATTAGAGTTTGGTCTTCACAGTTAGAAAGTTTGGAAGTTATCAGACTTTCATCAAAGTTAGCTTAATCGATATTGGAGGCTATCACGAATTTTTGAAACTGAAACTGCAATGATAAGAAAAAGTTTCACCCAGAAATATAATATATTCGTAATAGGTTTGTCACATGGTGCAGAACGGTGGTGAATCTACCTACGATTGAAACCTATTTATAAAACGAATTATTCAGTAGAATTTAGACAATTTTGTATTTTGTTCCGTATCATTTTTTTTTTCTATACCTACTCCGCGATATTGGAAACACGTTTATTTCTAACTATGTTTATCTCTGTACCGATAGTGAAACGTAACTAGGAGTGTGATAAAAAATAGTAAAAAATGTTACACCTCTTTTTTACAATTTTTAATGATAACTTATAAATTTAAAGACGTATGCGTGAAATTTATGTTACATTGATGTTCTAATTTTTTAAAAGTATATACAGAATGTGTCATGATCGTTTATTATTATTTTCTATGCACTGCTGGATGAAGGCCTCTCAAATGTAACGTGCCCATTGTCATATCATTATTATGGTGTATTCTATTATACTCGTATTGTGTTCTCTTTCTGTCTTACTACCCTTGATGTGATTCCCAAGACACACCTATCCATGCCCCTGTGCGCCACTCGACCTCTCCGAGTGTTTAGACTTTTGTTAAGAGTCAAGATCGAGCCCAGTCACGTTTTGCGAACAATTTCTCTGGTTGTGGAAACTTGATGTCCTAAATCGATATAATCATCGACTCGGGTTCCATTAACGCGAATGTCGATCGAGTCAACAAAGCAGGTCATCATTACTTTAGTCAATAAATTAAAGTATTTTCGTCGATGAATTTGATCAAATCAACAATAATTAATCGTTTTGGTGAAGATTTGACAGCGTGATAAAAAAAGTATCGGATGAACATTGTACAAAAAAGCATCATATAAATAGCAAATGTCTCGCTGAATTGATAAATGTGTGTATTTTTTAAGATTGTGAAAAAGTACATTCTACAATTATTATTGTTACAGACTATATAAAAACCCATAATTAAAAAAAAAAATACATTTTTTCTTTTGGTAAATTTGTATAAATTGTATTTGCATAAATTTATATTTTTGTATTTTATGTAATTAATGCAGGTGTTTTTAAGAATAATGGAGAAAGTTCGCCATCATTGAAACCTAGAGAGTGTTGAGGATTGCGGATTGTCTCAACAAAATACTTCCAGGTGTCCCCGAACTTCGCTATTTCGGAGACTGCAGTCCATTGCAGGCGAAGCTTCTCTTTGTATCATGTGTGGGTTTTTTCGTTTCTGTACCACTCTACGGAAAAGAAACGCAACACTACAATTAGTTTCTTATTGACCAAAATAAAAAATCCTGATCAAAATTATAAGTCTTCTCCCCTACGAAATGTACCTAGTACCAATTATGTATTACCATGTATATTTGATGCGACTGAAAGAACAAAAATTCTAATAATGTAAATGAATCTTAATTTTATTTACCTAGTTTTTTTTTTTTTTTAAATAAGTAATCCAATGAATTTGAGGATGTAGAATATGTACATTCGAACGAAGAGTTTATGATATGAGAGATGAGAAGAGAAACTTATATGAGAAAAGTTTGTATTAAGGTGGATTTGAGTAGAAAAAAACAACATGCAGAATGAAACGGTAGATTTAACGGTTAAAGATAGTGATGATAAAATCGTTATTTTAACTATTATTGTGATTGTGTTCGATTGTAACGATGATTGATAACTTATTAACGTAATTCTTTGAGCAATGACAGGTGTACTCGAAAGTAAGTCTCCGACAGTTAAATCTAAGTTAACAATCATCGTTAAATCTCAGTTACCAATTATCGACACAATTACATAACGATTTACCATCTCTAGTAAAAGCTAGTTAACAAAATACTGTAATTATGGTTGGTTTGATCGATGTGCCACAAGAAATTCTCGCAACAGGATAATCACTGAATATGCGATGTCGCGGGGATCTGTTGAAGGTATTTTTTGTAGAATTAAAAAATTATACGACAACGGAGCATTGGCAATTGTGAAATAATACTGTTCAGTTCTGCGCGTTTAAAAGAGATCGGTTAGTAGGTATGGATGAAATATGTGCACTTAGACCACTAGATAATAATAAATTTACCATTAATGACATTCTATATGTCTAAATTAAATCTTTAGGTCATGTTCTATGACATTTGGGGGTCATTGATCACGTTAATAATTTAACCGCAAAGTTAATTTTGCTAATTTCAAAAGTAATAATAATACGTTTATTCTAGCGTGATCGGGTTTTTTTATTTTTATGAATACGCGAATCGTCATAAAGACAGTACGTATTATATAATACATTAAAGTTACGAAATATTATTTATGTTATGAAAAGAAAACCAAGGAAAATATAAATAAATAAAAAGTTCACATATATGTATATATAAATATAAACAAAATATAAATACTTTAGTCACGAGTATTGTTGTATCTGTAGCTATTCTGTAGGCGTTCCCATTCTTTGGTCAGAGAACCAGCTTTCTATGAGAGCGCCGCTTGCACCGGAGAGTTGGTGCTGAGCTCCAGTCGCAGCCTTACGCCCGCAAATCGATGTCTCAGAAGCGGAACGAATTCTTGTATACGGCATTCGGTAAACATTGTAGATGCGCTGCAATAACGCGCCAATCCGAACAGTATTCTATATGAGCCAGTATGAGTTTTTGTACTGAATTCGGAGACGGTTGTATGTCACTTGCTTGTATTTCGACCAGAGCAGGTATACATGCTGGTGAATAACGATTTAAACAGCTCTTCACCTCCTTACTGCATCAGTAGAAACGCCGTGACAGCATATTTGCACGAACGCTCAACTGTCTCCTCTGCTGTTCTATGTCATCATAGTCTTTATCGTCGGTATTTGACCTTATTTTGAATTCTCAATTTCGTCTCGTCCAGCCACACTGGAGGGATATTATCTGGCCCTTTTCCATATTTGAACGCCATTATGACCGATTTGCTGGCATTGTATAAAATATTATGTTCACTGGTATATGTTTCATATATCTGTAAAAACTTTCTTATCCCTTTTATAGATGGCGCTAGTATGACCATATCATCGGCATGACTAATGTGGTTCACATTTGTCCCGCCCATGTGGCAGACAATTTTTGCATCAATTCGTCCATGTACATATTGAAGAGGATTGGCGACATGCACCCGCCCTGCCTCACCCCAGTGCGCAGGTAAAATGGCTCGGGAGTCGGCGCCTTCCCACCGCACTGAGTTCTCTTGCTGCCTGTGCCACCTGTCAAGTATATCTATCTATAACTGGTTGGGAAACGTTTCGCTCGCGCAGTTTCGTCCATAATTTGTCGTATCTGACTTTCTATATTCTATAAAGCTTTCTAAAATATGTCATTGCTTAGTAATTTTAATTAGTTATAAATAATGGCCTTCGACTGTTAAATTATTTTTTGTTTGCCAAAAGTTGGATGATAATTCATGTGTAATAATAAATTGTCGAAGTCTTGCAGATATTAAATATAAACACAATATTGTAAGTATTTTAACGCATGAACTTCTTGTTCCAAGTGTTAAGTTGTAAATAATTCCCCTCGCTCTCCGATGGTCCTCTCCATTCTTAACTTAATGCGTATCTACTGAATAGGCCCCTTAATAAGGATTACTGAAAATTCCAGCATTTGGAAAATGTCCATGTATTATAGGTCAACAAGCGTTCTAAAAGAGATCCTTTGAATAATTGGATTCGTATTATCTCATTAGAAAAGAACGTTGGAATGAACAGCATATATATGTGAATGTGGTAGTATGTAAAGATTACACAAACCGGAAATCGCCAAGTTTACCATAAAGCCCGAGTTATACGGTTCTGTGAGTTTTGTTTTGCTGGCGGGGCTTCATTGTTGTTTTAAGTGCCAATTCATGCAGCAAACTTCGCGATATTAATATTATACTAATATAAAATCGATATTGTTTTTAAATGTCATCCTACGCTTATTCTAGTGGCGAACGTTGTGTGGGAGAATGGGAGTCGACTTGTAATGTGAGTGTGATCAAAATTAAAGCTAGGATTGATTATTTATTAATGTATTTCTACATTACCAAGACATACTATATAAGTATATCTGTAATGAAATGTAGAACACAAATTGTATTAGAATTTTTGCTGCGTTTTTTTGGAGTAACCAAAGTTATCAAATAGTAGACGATAGACGATGTACCCGATATCGTCATGCAGTGTCATTCGTGTAGTCGAAGAGAGACAGCATTGGATTGTTCTCGATAATAAATATCTGACAGTCTCTTGAATTCGTTTATACAAAAATAAATTTATTTTATGTCGAATTAAGTCATGATGGTGGTTAAAGTGAATCGTATACTAAATAATAAAAATATAGATGAAATATTTAAAAAATAATGTAATGATTGTCGTAAAGAAAATAATCTAGAAATTGAAAAATTAACATGAACTTCTATCGTAAAAGTGAAATCATTTACTTCAAAATAAGTTTTAAAGAGTGGGAGCTTTCGGCGTACTTGTAAGTTTTGTGGTTTTTAACAGTGGAATATACATGTATGTTTGTACTTTTTTATTAGCAGTGGAATAAAATTGCCTTCCTGGATGGAATTACGCGCCAACTACGATCGCATACTCCGCCGATATTTTTGTTCAATTAATGACTCGGAATGCTTAGGGCGATCGTGTCACCGAAGCCGCCGTAAAGCCCACTCTACACTGTCGTTTTCTTTATTCTCATTTGACTGCGCAAATTATCTATTTCGGCCAAATTATGACTAAAATGGGAATTTCTAAACCGTGTTATAAAACTTGGCATTATCAAAGGTAATAAATTCTGTAGGTTTTTAGTTTTCTGATATGTCAGAAACCTAGAACTAGACTTGTGTAGGATGTCGCATGAATATGGTTAAGTAGCGAAAGGTTTGTGTTAGGGTAGAACTGTGTGGTGTTTTATGTTCTCTTCTCATCCCTCCAAAATATAGTGTGGCGTTTGCTGTGTTAATGTAGGAAGTTTTCAACCAACTTCAGGCAGTCTCCAGTGACTTCACATCACAAGCGGATGTATTATATCCTTCACTGGCACAACTCAGTGCATGTGAAACTGTGAATATATATAATTAAACATGTTGTGAAGTTGAATTCTAGTTACTTAATTATTTCCTGGGGGGGGATGCTTTTGTGTGTGGATTGAGTTTTGTGGCATTCATCTTATAAAACTCCCAAATGTAAGCGATATTTTGTTACAAAGTTACGTTAGGTCAGTGTTGTGTACTTATAATGGCTAATAACATAATGTGGTTATTATTATATCGACCTCCTGTTCTACTTTTCCTATGACTGTTGGTGTTGGTTCACTGGTTAATATCAAAATTCACTAGTAAATTTAGCAGTTCCTGCTGATTTTTCCCCTTTCCCAAGTCTTCAAGAATCTTCAATAGTTATATGATATTAATTTATTTAATTTATTATGCATTCCAGTGTAGTGCTTCGGTTTGATATTGCGTTTATGCCGATATTAGATATTCTGTGAATATGTCAATTGCTCAATTTTGTTCGAAATATCCATTTAAGTAAGCACAAAGCAGTACTCGAAGTAGTTGGATTGTGGGCTTCTCTGTGACTTTGATCAGTAATCAGGACGTCCTTCATCTGTCAGGGCCTCTTCTGCTAGCAATTACGAAATGTAGGATATGATATTTTTCTGGATCATTCATGATTTGGCCTAAATACTGCAATTTATGTTTTTTTATTGTTTTAAAGATTTATTTTTCTTTTCGTAACCGAATCTCCACATTGATATTAGTGTCTGTCAATCCATCTTATTTTAATAAGTCGTCTATCCATCCCGTCTATCGTTGTTGTTTTAATGAATGTCCATGTTATAATCAACGTCGTTATTGAAAAACAGTATGCATTACAAAAATAATTCATCATATTCATTACTCATACTACAGCCTAATCAGATCTGTTGCACGACAAAATAAAAGCGAAAGACAAACGAAAATAAATTTCTATTTTTCCTTTTCAACAGCACTGTACAATAAATTTTTAGTTAGAATAAAACAGGTGTATAGAGACTCTAATGTCGGTGTACCACCAGTCACCAGAGTTCGTCCCACAGCCGTGACCGCCAATGAATATTTTATTGAACACATCGTGGAGTTCTCGCTCGATTCATAAACAAATCTTAATATGGATGTGGAATGATGTGTCTGCTGTATTATCGCCGTTCTAATTTATTGTCTATGACGAATGCTCTAAAACTCCGGAGCATTTATGGAATAATTTAGAATCATGTTCCGTGACACGCGCGCTTCGCAAATATTATATAATGGGCAGTCATGTTATTACTTACTCAATCACTTTATATTATATCTACATCAATAATCATAGTAGTCAGAAATATGTAAAATAAATTAAATTCACCTTTAATACGATATGATAATCACCCCGATGTATAAAAAAAACAACAATTTTTACACATTAAATGAAAGTATTATACCATAATTAATTTCTATACATGCTTACTTAAGATTCAAACTTACTTTTGATGCAAACAGGCGGGCGCGTTTCGTCAAATTTTCCGATTTTTTTTGATGGAGATAAGCGTGAGTATTTTATAGATAATCAAGAGTCTACTATTATATAATATAATTCGTGATTTGTGAATAATTCAAATTCGAAGAGATTATCTTAATAATCTGACAAGTCTTAACAATTTTTGGAAGTAATTTATTAAGGAGAACACATTATTATTATGATGTTGTAAGTCGAAGAGTTTACTCGTGAAATGCCCGTGACCCGAATTCATTTGTATCTCGTAGTGGTCCAGCGCCGTAGGACCACCCCCACCTTTCATTTTTACCTCCACGAAGGGGAGAAAGGTGTAAGTCCATCTGCCCTACGTGGCAGCGTTATCATTTGAAAGATTTAATTGGTTCTCTATTCTGTATGTACTATTGTACCTATATAACATTTATTGCAATCGCTTCAATTTAACTTATACGCGCCGCCCTTTCAAGAATATCATTTTTTTTTTTTAAATATTAAAAATATCTTTTAAAATTGTAAAAAATAAATATACAAAGCAATTTTATTATTTTGGGAAGAATTTTGATAAGCTTATAAGATGTTTAATTTATATACAAGCATTGTTCGTCATTCGTAAACTGTGTTGGCATAGTTCTGTGATGAATAATAGTGGGTTTAAATTAGTTCACCAGACAATGGTGATCATTGAAACAGATTCGCGCCACACTACGAGTATACATTGTATTTTACAATACTAAATAAACTTACTTATTTTCTAATCTATAAATGTAGGATAAAAATATTCACTTCATAAATTTGGTACCTATTTAATGATACGCTTTTTTTTGTTATTAAATTATTATTTTTCTCCTTTTAATGTGACTACTATTTCTTTGGGCACTCGATAAAAAGTGTCACTGTTATTACTTTGGACATAGAAACTGCGTATTATGACCCGTTGCAAAATTTGTTATTCGTTTTTTTTATTAACTTTGCAAACTTTTCGCGACAGTACGACACTTACAATTTCCAATTGAGAAATTCCCACGCCTTAATTAATAATACTGCGCCATGATGATGTGCGTGTACCTGCCTGCCTAGCTTTTAGGTTGCTCAAAACATTAAAACTTTTCACTATTTGTTAAAACACAAATGCTTAAATAGCGTGATGGAAAGCAAAAATATATAAAATTTCCATTTTTGTCGGAGCTTTTTTTATATAACAACTTTTTTAAACTTTGTAAGAATGGTCGCTTTTGTGTATTTATTAAGAAAGTTTAAAAATTTAAAACAAACGCGTGTAAGTTACGCGTATTAGTATGTAATTAAAACATTTATTTAATACGATGATATCTGAGAATCTGTAAACGTGCGTATGTATTGAGTGCATCATTCTAATCCGCATGTAAAACAGTGACTTATGAATCATCACCCCATATGCTTTGTACGCACATTCAGTTATTCTCAGAGATCAATGTCTCATTGATAGATTACACGTACTCTCAGAGATCAAAGTTTCATTGATAGATCATCGTGGATACGTGCCATAATTGTAAACTGATATTTATAAAAAAACACCTTTACAAAACTTTTTATTTATTCTTCTGAAGGAATGTATTGGTGATGTTATGCGTAATACACTGAAATGTTAATATTAATAATGGTCGGTGTTGAAATCCATGGCTTGAGGTCCCAGCCAGTCTTGTTTGTTCTTTAGTCCATGTTGAATTTGCGGACACCTGTGCGCGTCTTATTGCCCATGTAACGTTTGTTGATACACTTTTCGATGTTCAATCACGATCACAATTACAATCACTTGTCACAAATTGTCAGATAGTCTGTCGCGTGTTTTAACCACCGTTATTCCCCACGTGTTGATTTAACTCACGTCATTAGTCACTAATTTGGGGGTTAGGTCGGTGGTTAAATGAAAGAAAGATGATTGATTGGCGTGCGGGTGTTTATTGAGTCGGATAGAACAATGAAGATAGATGAGATTGAATACAATTAATGAGTGAAGATGTAGAAGGTGTGCGTGAATTCCGAAGTGAAGCGAGGCGGCGATCTCGCTCAGCGCGCGTGGGCCGGCAGGACCGCCGTTGTGAAACGATGAAACTGGGGAGACTGCTTGGCGGTAAATGATCGAGCCAGACCAGTAGCAGCAGCCGGTATCGCTGTCGCTATCGTCGATGCCGACTGAGATGGCGGTGGATTTGAATTCTGATCCCTACATATATATTTAATTTTAATTGATATTGTAGGGTGTCTTGTGACGCAACTACCGGAAAATTTCGATGCATTTTCTTCAATCACGACCAGGAGATCTCGAAACCGTTCACTTTTACAAAGTTCATTTGTATTAATATATATATGTGTGTATATTATATTCGTGAAGTACCCACTTCTCTAGTTTTTCACTTTCTCAATAGCAGCCAGTTGCCATGAAACTCGTAAATCTATTTGCAAGGCATCGGAAAGTTGTTTCTGAATTATCTTTTAACATTTGTATCTTTCTTATTTAATCCTCTTTGCAAGTCTTCCTCTATAGTCGTTTTGTCACCTGTCCGGACTTTATGAACCCAACGTCGAACTGTCTGATCCTTCTCCGAATCCGATAACGTTTCTTGCGGCCTCGGTTGTAATGGGTTTTTAAATTAAACTTATTCGGTAATGTAATCGGTAAATATTTTGTCTACATTAAATGTTTGCAATGATAAAAGGTATTCGATATTTCACAGAAAATGCGGATTCGGAATCCAAAAACTGCCTTTTCGTGTGAATCGTTCTAGTTGGCTGTTTCAATCACTACTCTTTATATAAATTCACTTGCCTTTTTTTATTTGTGTGGTATTTATCCAGTCGACAAATAAAAAAATTCTTTCTAAAATTCTTTACCCTGATTGTGTTGAGTGCTGGAAGTGGGAGATTATATAACAAAATTAATATAGAAATAGTTATGTTATTAGAATTGGAAATATGCGTCCTTGCTATTGGTTGATTTCAAAGTTTAGATTAAATTTGAATATGTCGCATGTGTGGAGGACAACTATTTTTTCCATACAAAGCAGGTAGTTTCATTATATTTTCCTCATTTGTACTCCCTTAGAGCTTTCATGGCTTTGTTACGAAAATATATGTATTCAGGACAAAAATGTGTGCCTCGGTCTTATTCACAGTAGTAATAACATGTGCTGAAATACCTTTTTATTAAATGTTATACGATGAGGCTAATAATAGCACATGCTTGGCCATTATTTCTTTCTTGACGTCACTGAATGTTCTCTAATATTATTTTTTTAACATTTTGTTGTGCTGATGTAATCGATGTATTTTTCTTTGTTGATAATTTCTTCAAGAAATAAAACATTGCTTTCTTTTTTTGACTCTAAACGTAATTATATACTTATTTTCTCCACGTTTTTTGTAAGATAAGTACAAACATCGTAAGCTATATAATTTGTCATAAGCTAAGTATAAGTAGGTTTAATATATTGTTATTTCTAAAAGTACCTCTAATTCATTTCTGAATTTGAAATAATTCTGAATATTTTTGTTACATAATTCGAATAAGCAATGTGATCCCATATGATTTTTTCCCCTAATTTGCGGGGTAATACGATAATGTCAGTCCCTGGAATTTAGAATTTATGTGGGATGTGCAACACACGTAAATATCTCATATTCTACACTAGGTAATGATAATTTTAATTATTAGATAATATCTAAAGAAGATAAATTTCGATTTTTAATCCTTGAAATAATAATAGTACAGTGGAACCTCTCATAACAAGCATAGTTCGTTCCAGAATCTTACTCGTAATATGAAACACTCGTTAAGCGAAACAGTTTATCCCATATAAATTAATGTAAAATACGATAATGCGTTCCGTGCTGTAAAAATACTCCTTTTTTTAATTTGTAACGTTTATTCAAAGATAATGACGTATTATTACTTAATACCGTTGAATAAATTTGTAGCGCCCATAGCCACCGCCCCATTAGGGTGATGCTTCTCAATATACGACGCAACAGTTTTCCATTTCTCTTATTGCGCCAGAAGATTGTTGCTTTGCTACCTCCTCCTCTTCCACTGACAAACTCTTCTCCACAATTTCTTACTGTGAAACACGATTCAACTTCCTAAGCTCTTCGGTGGTCAGCTCTTGGCTATGCTCTTCCACAAGCTTATCGATGTCATTATTATCCACTTCCAGTCTCTTGGCCAAAGATACAATCTACAGACTTCACAGGGACTGTCTCAAACCGCTCAAAGTTATATTCAACAACGCTCTCTGGCCAAAGCTTCTTCCGAGCAGAAATGAGGGTCCTCTCGGTAATCCCTTCTCACGCCTTGTCAATCATCTTGAGGCAAGCAACGATGTGGAAGTGATCTTTCCAAAACTCTCTGATGGTGAGATCGGTCCCTTCAGTCACCTCAAAACAACGCTCGAAGAGTATTTCAGTGTCTTTTCAGTTTCTTTTCAGTTTCAGTGTTTCAGTTTCTTAAAGTTAGAAATAATCTCATGGTCCATAGTCTGGAGTAACGGAGTGGTGTTGGGAGGCAGAAACTGGATCTTGATGAAATTAAATTCTTTAAGGAGGTCATCTTGTAGACCTGGAGGATGACCAGGTGCGTTGATCATAACAAGCGAGACACGGAGTGGCAGATTCATCTCGAGTAAATATTTTTTCACAGAAGGATCAATCAATCAGTAAAAATGTCAAGTGTCACCCAAGCCTTCTTGTTGGATCTCCACATCACATTTAGCATGCTCTTTTGAACATCGTGGAGTTTCTGAATGGTAAACAAGCGCGTCGCTCGTTAAGGGAGCCGTTTTTAAAATTTGTTTTGCTCGTTATGCAAATTGCTCGTTATGAGAGGTGCTTGTTATGAGAGATTTCACTGTAATATATTTGCCAATTGCAATAATTAAAAAATCGACAAGGTTGTTTAATTGCGCGCTTGAGAAGTTTAATGAACGTGACAAGTTTAATGAACGTGACAAGAATGTATTTTTACTCGGAGAAGAATTCGGCGTTCGGACCTCTTCCGCGCTAACTTTTTCCAGAAAACAATGTGATGATAAATAAGCAACATCCATTCAAACCATTAAAATACTATAAATAATAATTTATGTGAAGAATATTACTGCTATTAAGTTATAATCACAACTGAATATAAAATATTAATATAACTTATTTCAATGATTTAGTACTTTCTGAAATATTGTAATTGATGCTCTCTCCATACTTTTCCTTCTAAAATATGTTCTACTTAAAACCTCATTAGGATGAAATCAATAAATTCCTCTGTATTTACTATAGAAATTATTTTTACTTGCTGAAAAACTGCTGCTTTATGTAGTTTGTAAGGTTTGCTAATAGACGTAAATCATAATAGAAATTCTTTTTCTTAGCTTAGTTACATTAACTCTGATCATGGCCACTGAAATGTGACCCTAAACACTGCGACAAAAATGTCTACGGCTACAATAAAAAACAAAACACGGTAGAATAACCCAAATATTAAATGTAATGTATGTTGAAATTACATAGAAAAATCTATTATTATTAAAAAAAAAACTTGCTTAAATGGGTAGTATCTGAAATAAGCTACGAGCAACATACTTTTTTTTTTGGCTAAATATTCATATCAATGAGTACCATAAGTTAACGTAGTTACATTTTTAATACTTAATTTATTGAATTTCTTATATATTATTCATGTCTTATATATAGGTCATGCGAACATTCCATTTTTGTCGTAGCCGAAACCCTGGGTAGAAATCATGTAACCTAAAACTCGGGTAGTCCAAGTACGTTTTTAAAATGTTTTTTTCTGTTTACTTTTTAACACCGTTTTTGTACGCACCTTGCGACGGTATCATCGCTTAGTACATTTTCAGACTTACGTGAATATGATTTTGAACGTAGGTTGTTTCTTTCCAGTTTAGTGCTATCTATACCACATTTTCTTTCACAAAAAAATCATTTCTAAGTACATATGTATATATTTAACTCATTTCACGACTTACGGAAAGCGAATATTTTAATAATTATAAACAAATTAACTTATATAACATATACGAATGTAACTTATTAGAACATTTAATCTAAATTAGAACTAGTTTCGCCGTATTTAATTTATGTACATAACTATGTAATCCACAATAGACTATACTCGTAGATCTTTTGAAAACATGTGCGCTTATGCATGGTCCACCGGTTCTGAGATAGAGGGAGTATGATCGAGTATTATCATATATAGTGTTATACCTAATACTTGGTTTCTTGTTTATACGTAAATAAATATTAAATTGATCTATGTATAATGGGATTTCAATAGTATGTCACTTTATGTTTTGAAATCTTGATATGTATACATAATCTTTATTATTTAATTGCTATAGTAATAAGAGATCCGAAGAAAAATAATATACCTATATTAGATTAAATAAAGTACAATCACTTTGTACGAAACCACGAAATTTATTATACATCAACCGATTTTGCTAATATGAAGTTTCATCAGGATGTATTTAGAAGCCCTCGAAATAAAAAAAGGCAGTAAATAGTGGTGCGCCAATTCTTAACAATCAAATTAATTTATCAATTAGCCCCATATTAGGTATATTTCCTTTGAAATCAATTTAATATCCATCAACTCTGTATTTTCCCCTTCCTTAATGTTCCGTCTATCTGTATATATAGTCTGTCTCTCTCTTTCACGTGTAATTTTGTATTCTATCATCCTCTTTATGTATATATAAGTGCACTCTTTTTGTATTAAATATTGTAGTTTTAAATACGTCCTGACGAAGCTTGAGATAAGCGAAACCGGTTGACGTATTATAAATTTCGTGGTTTCATACAAAGTGATTGTATTTTATTTAATCTAATATGTCAAACCACAAAGTGATTGGTTTCTACGAAAATATAATATATTATGTCGAAAGACGTTGGCTGGCTCTTCCGAGGATCACAAATTCGATCCTGACAGGTGTAAATTAAAAACTATTACGTCATTACGTTTGAACAAGGTACACATGCATTAATTACCTTATGGATGTAATGGGTTCTTTGGAAAATAAATAAATGTATTTTGTATGTATATTATTATCATCATCATAATCAGCCAATCCACTGCGGGATGAAAATCTCCTCATGATGTTCCACTCGCCTTGGTTCTTAGTAATCCACTGTTGTGCACTCCCCACGTACGTATACAATATATTATTTACCCAGCTCGCCTTTGTTTTTCTGAGGGTTTTTTTCACACTGCGTGGGTACCATTGGAATACTACATTCATTCAACGTTCGCCTGTCACCGAGCTAGATGACCTGCCCATTTTCATTTTAGTTTCTTCATGGTTTTGATAAGTTTTTACACTTTTGTTTGGACATTTTTTTCATTCGTTTTTTTTTCAGTTTCTATTCCCTCGTTGCGCTTTCGGTCTCTTTTTGTAAAGCCTGAATGAACCTTTCTATACCATGTTGACTCATCTGAATTGTACTGTATACATTGGTTGAAGGTCTTCCATTTGAGATTCATCAAAAAAGCTCCAGACCAATTCGTCCATCTAGTAATTTCATTCATGGTGTAACTTTCAAGTGGAATACACTGCCCAAGATACAGGTGAATAAAATTTTAAGATTAAATTGTAATTGCTCGTTAGCCATCAGGGTGAGGTATGTGGGAGGGGTATTGTCCGACGTGCATGATTTGGTGATTTGGCAGTCGCAATGAGCCACTGGTCGGGAGCGCAATAACTGAGCAATATTTAAAGTGCGGTGATTCATTAGTTCGTGCGCGTCGCGTTTTTTATACTCACTTTAATATTCGACGAGTAAGTAGTGGACCGAGCATGCACTTGTCTGGTGTTGGGTTCAAAAGTTCAGACAAGAAGGGACACTGGTTAACCAAACTCCTCCGGGACCATCAACGTCAGCAGCGGCGCCAGAACATGTGGCTCAAGTTCGACGTGAAATATACGCAATCCACGTAAATCAATAAGGATGATTGCAGCCTGTACTGGAATAAAAACGTCAACAGTGCACGCTATTTTGAAAAATAAACTGCAGTTTTATTCATACAAACTGCAAATCGTGCAGTTTCTCAATAAAAATGACTATTCTTTACGTGAAACCTTAGCGAGAATGATGCTGGAACATTTTATTTTGGAGAATGATTTTGGAACAGCACTACTTCTTGGAAACATATTGTTTATTGACGAAGCACATTTTCATATCGATGGCTGTGTTAATAAACAGAACGTGAGATTCTGGTGCGCCGACAACTCAAGGGAATGCCATCAAAAACGTTTGCATTGTCCGAAAACAACAGTGTGGTGTGCTATTTCTGCCTGAGGGATAATTGGCCCTTATTTTTTTAACCAGCGAAAGGCAGTCACTGCTGACGTGTATTGCCGAATGATCGAAGAGCTTTTGATACAGTAATTGCAGCTGTTTCCGGGTTCAACAACAGAACACAACTTCAGCAAGATGGGGCCACTCCACACACCGCTAGAGTTTCAATGGAGAAGCTGTGAGGAATTTTTCCCAATAAATTAATCAGCAAGTACAGAGACATACCCTGGGCACCTCAGTCACCGGATCTTACACCGTGCGACTTTTTTTGTGGGGATTAAGTCGAGAGTTACAGCAACAATCCTCAAACAATTCAGGCCTTATAAGAAAATATCCGCCGTGAAGTTGCTGCCATTGAACCAACGCTTTGCTCTCGCGTGTTCGCAAATTTAAGAGTCCGATAGCAAGAGAGAAATGGACGCTATTTAGACGATATTGTTTATAAAACGTTAAATTAGCATCGTTAAGCTCCATTTTGTATAAATAAAATTTGAGACAAACATCGTATTTTAAAATTTTTTATTTAATATTAAACTTGAAAATTTTCCGCTGCACATCCTTTATATTTGTTGGATTTCGTCAGATCAACCACAATTCTTCGCCTCGTATATATTTAAAAAAATATATATTATGATAAATTTAAAATGTTTGTTTTTGTTAATTTAATGAGAAATTTACTCAAGTTATTTCAGGTATTCATTTGATTTAATTAATTAACACACCGTCCGTTAAATAACTTCACCAAATCAGTTTTGTTGTACAATATAAAAAATTTTCAGCGGTTTTCCTTTCTAAATCGTTTGTCATTGAAATAAATTTGTCGTAACCGTACCGAGCAATTAACCCAAATTATTAAGTTTGCGGTTCATCGAAGGTGTCACACGTATTCAGACTGACACGAACAGGCAAGGCTGAGAGCAAAAAGTCGGCGCCTGTCCGCGACAATTGAAGACCTGAGAATTAGAGAGTGGTCTATCCTTCTAATGTGGTAATTTTTCTTAAAGTGTTTTGTTCGAATTCGTCATCATATTACAAGTTAGGGTAAGTAACTGCAATATTAGAGAATTGTTTATTTAGTGCAGCATTAGAAGATTATTATCCTATTATAGCCAACCATTAAATTGAGTACATTGGCTGCCGCAATTCGCACGCAATAATTCCAAAAAAGTTCGATCATAGTTTGTTACATTTTGTTTAGTTTTGTGGTCTCTTATTTCTTTTTAATTAATCTTTGCTTTATCGAGGGGTTCGATCTACGTCCCTGGAGACGAATAGAGAAATAAAAACAGTTATCATGAAGTGACATATATTGTATCGTATATATTACGAAGTCTGTATTGCTAGCAAAAAAGTCACTGACCATGGTTACTACCGGGTTATTTTTTAATTCACATACACGCAATTCATGGATTAATGTCGTCATTTAGTATTAATTAGCAATTTGTATCGAATCTACCAATTGTATCATGCACGAGCATGTAATTTTACCTAGAGCCCTTTGTGTTTTATAACCTAAAAACTGTCTATGTCACATATTTAAGACGGCTATATTTCGATTAAATGTTAGTTTAACCCTTTCTATCCTGATGGTACTTTAAAGTACCATCTACTTTATCTGGCCATATACATATCTTACTGAGATGTCAATTCTCTGACGATACTAGTCTACGTAAATAATATTCTTCTAGATTTATTTAGACTTTTAATATTCGTTATTTTTTGTTATGTCAACACTGCGATTGGCGAAATTGATGAGTTGCGTATCGTTACAAGGTTCGGTTTTACGCGCTTGTATTCCTTGTGATTATTAATAGTTCTTTTGACCTAATTTTTTTTTCTCTTTAATTTTCAACTATTCTTTTAATGTTTAAGAATATTTCTTTCCTATTTTTTGTACTATGACTGTATTTAAAAACACCACGAATTATAATTAATATTATCTGTATACTTAAATGATTATTTTTTAAATTTCCATCACAATTCGCTTATTTTATGTTTGAAGAATACTACAAAAAATATACAGGTGCTAGGCACTTAAATTTTATAATTTGCGGTAGAAAGGGTTAATATGTCACCAGTAACTGATTTCTACTTCTTTTATTCTATAATATAATCTTTGTTGAAACTAAACATCTTTCAATATTAGAAATTGTTCCCGATTTCTTGCTATCAATAACATTTTCTAACTTTTTTATTTTTCTGCAAATGATAAGCAGATCATTGGTAAAAAAAGGTGAGTAAGTAATTTCTGAGGCAAGCATCCATGTTCACATGTACCACGATTGATTAACCGGAGAACGAACTAGACATAGGTCTCGTACGTAACATCGTATTTTTGCATATGGCCAAGACAAATACGCTCGTTCCAGCAGACTAAAAAATAATAATAAATAACTAATAAAAGCAGACTAATAATACCTAATAATAATCACCGTCAGAGGTGCGAGACCCTGAAAATATATTGTCACCAGGTTGCACGCATTTCACCGAAACGGTAATTACCTTCTTGAGTTTATTTAATTATATATTTTATGTAAGTACTAACATAAAGGGAATAGAATACCGCTTTTTGGAACAACGCAGATTCGACATTTGAAATGACATTTTTTCAGGTGATCACTTTGTGGTATTTAATTTTAGTTTTTTTTTTTTTTCTCTTTATTATGGCCTTCGCCAATTAGGCGTAATTAGCCATTACAAGTATATACAAATGAAATAATACAATTTTTTAAATATATAAATAATTAACATAAATAAATAACCATGGTAATATTATTAATAAATATTAGTAACAGTATTTGATTTTTGAAAAATAATTAACACATTCATTAACATACATTACATAGTATAGTAAGAAGAAGAACATTTATATTGTAAAATAAAAATATACCAATTATAACTGAAGTATAAGTGAAGGATTGATTTAATTTTAGTTAAATAATATGTTATTATCAAATTCACAAAATATCGTTGAACAAATGAAAATTTCAGAGTTTCGCTATATTTAAAATTGTACTCGTATGTGAATATTACATTAAATTAATTTCTTTATGCAATTTTATTATACTGTAGAAAAGCAGTGTCGTGGCTTTTCTCATTCAATTTAATTTGCAAGTCGTTTAGAAAAATTATAATTTCAGAATACAGAATTTATTTCACGGTACTAAAAATTATACTATGGTTAAAGTATAAGTCTGCGTGGTTTAGTTGTGGGTTATATTCTTTCTTCTCGTTCCTAGACTTCTTTCATTCTATTGTTCGTCTTTGCCAGTCCTAAGAAAATATGTACCTATTACATTTACCGAAATCATGTAAACCGCAGATAAAGCCTTCGATAAAAATATGCAATTTAAATGTAAGTTCTTTTATTTATAAACATAATATTTGTTAAGTAAACTCAATCGGAGCCGTTGTATACAGTGTACATAATAATAAATAAATAATGTTTTTAGAAAAAATATACACGAGGTTTGATCAGAAAGTTTTCGGATTTTATATACTTATATATTTTTCGTCATACGTATCTGATTAAACTCATCTTTTTTCTTGTGTTGGTACAGATGTTTATGAAATGTGTGTCAATGTTCAGCCATATTGGTTGCATAGTTTTTTATTAACAGGCAATTAAGTAAAATGCATATTAGTGTGCTTGATGATGATAAAAACAAGTGTTTATGAGTAGTATAAACGTTTCGTAGTGTTTAACGAGAAGGGCCCTGAAGACGTTGAAGATGAAAAGATGAAGAGAGTTGGACCATGTAAACTTCCGGTGAAAACGTGAAATTAAAAAAAAATGTTTTTGATAATCGTCGAATCACTATGAAATTACTGAAGAAGTTGGTATAACACATATGACCATTTTTTACTGACGTTTTGGATGTGAAATGAGTGGCATTCAAATTTTATGTAAAATTGTTGGATTTTCAACAAAAACAGCTTCGTAAAGAAATTGCTGATTGTTGAATTCTTCGTCTGTAAGTCTGTCTTCTTTAGAAGCTGCCGATCGAATGATATAATGGATGTATGGTTGTAACATGGTTATGGAAACAAGGCCCAATAGTCTCATTGGAAGCGAAGCCAAGCCCGACGGTTTGTGCAATGCCGGCATTCTTGGATTATTTTTAACCCAGTCATTGGTTTTTCTATTAGGTTGTTGCATAAGTTCTTGCCATTTTTTCAAAAGTAAAAGCCTTTTTTTTTCAGACTTTTGCACCAAGTGATTTCCATTTATTCCGATCTCTGCAAAATTTTCTCATTGATAAAAAATTTTGTTCAACAGAGTAAGTCAAAACATCCCTTGATGAGTTTTTTGCCCTAAAATTCAATTTTTTTTTATAGGGATAGAATAAATAGGTGGGAGACAGTCATATTTAGCAATTGTCATTATACAATGGATAAAAATATCTTTTTATAAAAAAAATGAAGTATTTTATTGTAAAAAAATGGCAAGAACTTCCACCTCAACCTAATGTTTCCCAAGTCGGTATTCAGCATTATACTTTCCAATGCATTTAGCGTAACTACTAGTTTTGACACAATTTGTTAAATAAGGATCAGAAATGGTAGAATACTGTGGTCATAAAACTTTTGCCTGTATAAAATAATCGGGTAGGGTAATAAATCCTATAGATATCCATCAGATCTTATATTTAAAGAGTACAATGCTTTAAACATTAGACAAATCTATATGTTGAGACTCGTCCAATATTTCCATGCTAACAACAACTCACCCCAAACAATAAATCATGGACACAAGTCAAACAACGAACATTTATAAGCCAGTTCTGAGAACAACAACGACATTTTATCAAAGATTCTACATCTTCTTAGCTCTGAAATTGTACAACACACTCAGCACCAACTGGAAATCGTTAACTTCCAATAAGATTACACAAATATGGACCCAATATATGATCCAATTGGGTAGAGATCAATCAGAAGCATCGCTATCCAACATTATAACATAATCATTATACAGTGCCTACACTAATAATTCACTAGTCCTAACACTCTCATTACATTTTTTTTTCTTTCTGTATTTTTTTTTATTCCTGTCGAATCTTTATCTTTCTTAAATTAAATAACACCACAACCACACACACACGAAAAAAAACTGGCTACTTTAACACAAACAACAGTCTAACAAAGTAACCAGGACAATGCTGTATATATCAGAGGTGGGTCTACTCCATCCCACACAATAAACTTCGAATTGCAATATAATTGTATTTTGTTTATATCATTTTATATTATAATATATTCATCTCTGTTACAACAAAAACGTGTATGTCAATAAAGTCTAATAAATAAATTTATTAAATAGATTTCACCGGAACGATGACCTATTACGGAATGATAATACCTCGGTCTTTTCCGAGAGTATGTGCTAGGTGTGGGTATTTTGCTGGGAAATGCTGAGAGGTCTTGCTACCGGGGACTGTAAAACCAGTTGGCTCCCCTTAAGATTGCCGCTGCCGGATTGTGACTCGCCTTTTTTGATTAAAACTATGCCTCGGGATGCCCTGTGTGCGGTGGACACATATTGCTCCCAGTATTTTGTCATTGAATTAATGTTATGTATGTTGAACAATTATTCACTCACCCATACTCATATTTATCTTTTTACACCTCTGTACGATTTTCTGTATTTATATAATAAATTATAACCCCCTTCCACACACATTGAATGGCAGTAAATATTAGTTTCAAATCAGGATGAAAGAAAATATCGGGTTGCTTTACTGAGTGAATCTGATATGGGAGCACTATCCCTTAAAACGGTTTCGGGAAAGTGGTGGGATCGTTCACTGGTCATAGATGTGTGTTCCGAGGGGCTGTGGTATCTTCTTGTTCTCGAGTACCTACCTACCTAAGAGTTTCCCCGAATGAGGCCCGTCCCTACCTTCGTAAAACATCGAGGTAAACAATTTCACTTAAATTAATGAGCAGCATAGGTCGAATTGAATTTTTCAATTAGTCGTTAAGATATAATAATAACAATTGATGTAAACCCAGATTCTTTTGATTTATCGCATGAAAGTAAGTTGGTACTAAATATAAATTACACCGTCGCCTTATTCAGGTCAGATACTTACATTCTGTCCTGGTTTACACGTCGTTCCTCTCTATATCTACGAGGCGCCTTTCTTAAGTAAGTACCGGAATTTTTTTTTAAAGAAACAACGCACCATTTTTACAATAGTTTACTTTCTTGGGACGCTACATACCTTGAACTATTTCTCAACATAGTTACCATCTTGGTACATAGTTATCATCAGGTACTTGTCACCAATTTTTGTATATTCGTTATAGAACAATGCCGCCTGGGATGAAAACCATGTCTGTACTCCGTCTTTGAGTTCATCATCGTAAATCAAAACGCTTGCCACCAAGGAACCGCTCTAAATGAAAGAAAATATGGAAATCACTTGGCGCCAAATAAGTACAAAACAGGACACACTTGGCGATGAATGTCAGCTTGTTTCATCTTTCGTGCATTCAAGAAACGAATCACGGGCCGTATCTCACAGTCGGTGGGCTGATCTATTGTCTTGAACATTTCAACCACTCATTACAAGACGGCCACACTATGTGAATGTCTCTAACGTTATATATGGTGAGTCGACAGATGAAGGAAACCATTGTACATGCGCAACATCGCAACCGCAGCGTTACACCGGGGATATTCGGCAATGCTACTTACTTAAAAAAAGCGCCTCGTACATTTGTAATCAAATAAGTTCTTGTATTCATAAAAATGGCTACACTACAAACTTTGTATTCATTCACTCCACAAACCTCTGTGTGGTTTATATCCCCATCTTTTCAACACCTTCGTTTAGTTTACTCGAATGGTGAAAAGGTTACAGGTGTAGGTATGTAGACCTTTTCTAATTCTCAGGTCCTTCAATTTACATGTTGTGTGGGTTATTTATCGCTGACTGTCTGAATGGTGCGAATTGGTATTTATGTTGATACAGTGCGCTCTATTTTTAAGTCTGGTGTTTCAGTACGAACAGGCGGAAATTTTATTAGAATGTGGATTATTATGTAGATTATTTTTTGTTTCCATAAAATTAATACACTTAATGTGCAATAAAGTAATTTATTTTCTTTTCATTGCCTTTAGCTGCTCCCTCCCCCATCCTACTTAAGCTGCGGCCATGTCCGTTAGTTAATTTATTTATATTTTTTTTTTTGGATGTCAAAACAATCAACGTGGTTAATACAAAATCAATTATTTGTTTAAATAAATAAAACATTATATGTTGTATCTAAATACGTATACATTTTCACATTATATTGAATAAATTTCAATCATTATGTCTTCTCTTCGCAATTATCAATAAGTTTGTATATTAAGGAAAACACATTCTTATTGTGAAGTTGTAATTATTCAGAACATAGGTCTGTGATATTTTAAATACTAAATTAATGTATTAATTATAAATATATACATATAAAATCAATTTTGTCGAAAAATATTGTTTTTGCGTCACCGGGATAATTCTGGCGTCTGCAAGTCGGTTTACTCAAAGGTATTTGAGATTCTGTAAAAATAATGTAGATGGCTTTCAAATAATGGAACGACAGGTGTATTAATTTGAAAAATGTAACATATAGGTTCGAAAATTTGTCAAGAAAAATACTGGCGTTATAGCGCAAAGGTAGTGCACTTCCCCGGATTGGAAATAGAGATCCAGGTTCGTATCCCGGTGACGCAAAAACAATATTTTTCGACAAAATTGATTTTATATGTATATATTTATAATTAATACATTAATTTAGTATTTAAGTTTGTATATACTCGTACCTACACGTATACGAAGTATAACCCATTTTATGCTACGATTGTTCCGTTGAATATGATATATTTGTAATTTTTTAAACATATTGTTTATTATAAAAAATAAATAATAATTGAACATATACTCCTACTAAACTATATTCCAAAAAATGTAATGATTGAAAAAATATTGTTTTATGAAAATAAAAGAAAAATAGTGTATGAACTTTGTCGAAGAGGGCTAAGCGGCGTGCTTGTGTTATAAACGAATTTACTTACACGTTACCGTTAGGGTAGGCAGAGAGGATACAACTCAACACTTTGTCCTTTCACCGCTTTTGCCACATTCACATTCATACATCTCATGCACGCTCGTCGATTGTTCAAGCTTCTAACAGGGCCGTCCTCCTGGTCTATATATCTATATATATCTGGTCTACCTGATTGTGCCAAGTGTTATTGAATTGATAAGACTGTTATCTTTATTTAAGGACAAATTTTTCGTGGCTGTAGTTTTTCTATCTTAATACAGACATCCTTGGGGCTAGGAATGTGTGAAATTTTGGATGCGAACTCGGTGTGTGCGTAATACATAGTTTTTATTTATTAAAATAAGTGCTCACAAAACGCAATTGGCTTCACTGAGTGTTTTTGCTAGGTAAGACGGTCGACATTTCCGTGAAACCTGATTTTCAATGTTGACCATATTTAGGATTAAAAAAAGAAAAGAAGTGGTCTATCTCAGTACAACTTAATTAATAAAAGCAAATCAAATGCCCAGTCAGTCGTATTCATAAAATGATATAAATAGTAGCGTAATTATCTGATCCGGCGACAGATACATTTTATGTTAAAAATAAAAACGGGCTAGTCGGCGGTTTGAATTTGCACTACCACAATCACGATTTCTGAATCGCACGCCTTAAAACTCTCGGCCACAACTTGTAATATGAAACGTGTCGATATTATCGTATTTATAATAAATATACAACATCGTACGTTGGTACGTGTTAGGGGCTTACTTGCTTTTCTAGGGTAATATAATATAATGTAGGATATTGCATCACAAACTAACTGCTATTTCAATTTATTATTATTATTATTTATTTAATGATAGTGCAGTAACTGTTACCATTACGATACATACATTTTTTTTTGCCATGACGCTACAGTTTTTAGATTTAGTCTCGCACTGCCAGTCAGTTATGGTGTCTTCACAATACATCCTGCATTTTTTCAGCAGTCTAAAAATTAAAAATTTTCATCCACTTGAATTTCCATTTGATCTCTCCATTTCACAAACAAATTATTATTGTGCATGTTCTTATTTAATTTTTCTGCTCGACAGAATCGGCTTGTTGTAAAATCAACACTTTCCTATGTGAAACCACTTCCCGCCCAACTCAAAGATCCAAATCTGTTATTCTCCCGCTCAATTTTAAAAATAGAATATAAATGTGAAGCGGGTTTATTCGCTTATATCTATAAAACTCAATTCAATAAACAGCTCTGGTATAACCGATCAATGCACAGATTCAACATTTTCTCAATCGAGCAGGGCCTGCGGTCTAGAAATCAGACATGCCAGGGGGTCGCGGTTTCAAATTCTGACGGATGCTAATTAAAATTATTTATTCTGAAAACGAAATTGATTTCGATTGGATATTATGAATATTGTAAATTAATGAAAATTAAAAAGCGTTATATTTATGATACAACTTAAATATGTCAATTTGAAAGATATACAGATAAAATAAATTTATGTTTATATTTTTGTTGTCACTCGGAGTCGAACCAGGAACTCTTCCTATCCGGGGAAGTGCGCTTACCACGGTACCATTGTAAGATAACGACAATTTTTCGAACTTGCACTATGTTGCACTTTCAAATTGATACTGGTTCGAGTACGGGTGGCAATAAAAATGTTTTTTCGATAAATTGATTTTATCTGTATATCTTTCAAATTGATACTTTTAATTTGTATTAAAAATATCACAGAACTATGTTCTGAAAAACTACAACTTTACAATAATAATGTGTTCTCCTTTAATAATGTTTCCATAATTTAGTAAAAATTAATTAATTAATATAATTGATCGATTTAGCAGTTACTTTGTGGTGTAACATATATATATATATATATATCTTTTGTTCTACACTGACTAGCCTGTGAAAGGGAAAGACGTAGGTATATATATATATATATATATATATATATATATACCTACGTCTTTCCCTTTCACAGGCTAGTCAGTGTAGAACAAAAGATCCGCGGGTTCTTTTACTTGAGCAACACATACCCACCTCACTTTTGTCACATTCTGCCTTTATCCTAAACTGGGAAAAATTTATAGTAATACCTGGAGATGATAAATAAAAGATGTTATTTATTACAAAAAGAAAGACATCTAATCAGAAAAAAACGCATGACTATAAGAAATAAAATAAAATCCAGACGACAAATCCTCATCTCGCCGGGATGGGCGCGAGTACGACGTCCTTCTTGCATGGGACACCAGATGTCTTGGCACTACATTACGTTTGAGACGCGGAATCCAGGTCAACGCGACCGGATTCCTAGACGGAGTTTGTTATAGATGATCATCATAATAAAAAATGTCGCCTACAGTGAGGCGACTAACTCCTAGGTAAATCCAAAGTAAAAGTTAAAGTTAAAAACCAGAGACATAAACCAGAGGCATAATCCAGAGGCAAAGTCCAGAGGGAAACTTCTTGTTTCCTGTAAAGATTATTTACCATGCGATCAGATTAACAAGTTAATAGTAAATTATGCACTAGTGATTGAACAATAAAAGACACTTACCCTCTGGCTATAGTGAATCGCACACAGCTTAGTCTGACAGCTTCGTCGATGCTTTTGAAAATGAACCATAGATGCAACCGTTTTTATAACCTCAGACACAGAGTGTGATGCCAACTTAAGCGTGACAAAAAATAAGTGACGGGGCAATTTTGTACGTGGCCCAGATTTATAACGTCACTCATATATACATATAAATAAATAAATAAATAATATAAAACATATAAAAGTAGATTGCTTTCAAATAATGGAATGAAAGATTTGTCAATTTGCAAGTGCAACATATAAGTTCGAAATGTTACTATGGTGCCATGGTGTAATAGGTCAACGCACTTCTCCGGATAGGAAGGGTTCTTGGCTCGAGCCCGGTGGCAACAACAATATTTTTTCGATAAATTGATTCTATCTGTTTATTTTTCAAATTGATACATTTAATTAATGTTAAAAATACCACAGTGATATGTTTTGTAAAACTATAACTTCACAATAATAATGTGTTCTCCTTAAAAATAATATTTATGGTTAAACATTTTCAAGTGATTTTTTATAGTATGCCAGTCCTTTTATATTGTGTCTGTTAATGTATCAAATTCAACGACAAAGTGGAAATCAAAATTTTTGTCCGAATAAAGAAAAAATATAAAAAATTCATACTTTGTCGAAGTCACTCTGTTTCACTATTGTTTAGTTTGCTTTTGAAGTTAGGCAGTCGCCGATAGCGGTCGGTTTCCTGTGATTCTATTTAGAGACGAAATTACGAGCGCGTCGTACCCCTTGCAAGGCCGACAGGCCCGACCCAATACAAAGGATGGTTTTTTGATTAAGCGAGCTTCGATCTTGGTATGTATTTGACAACTTACCAACGCATAAAAAGTCTTTTTATTCGACCCACTATTTTCTGCACCTAAAGCTTTATTTATATTTTTTATTATTATTTATTCTTTGTTTTCTTAATAAAATAATAAAATCCTGTGCTTGTATTATTTTTTGTAAAATGAAAATATTCTTATGAAAAAATTCCAAATATATTTTTATCAAGATTAACTTCCTCGAGGTATTGCCACAAATTACATATTTGCCCACTTAATAAATCATATTGTGTTTCATTGAAACGTCGAGAAAACTACGACTCGACGAATTCTAGTAAGTTTTTCGCTTCCCACTCCACAAAAGTTTTTATGTACCTGCCTATGTTCTGTTTCTATTTTTTTCTCTTGCCTTTTTCGTTATTAACATTTCAACAATAATATTTGACGGATATAGTTATTGTATTATAAAATTTGAAGAAAAAGAAGAATGGAATACAGAATCTATTTTGATTTTCTTCTTCTTAGTGTTTGTTTTTTTTAACTTTAGCTGTTTATTTTCACATCGATAAATTTCAATTTTTTATTACTGTTTAAATCGTTCTTCACCAGCATGTATACGTGCGAGCTCTGGTCGAAATACAAGCAAATGACGTATAACCGTCTCCGAATTCAGAACAACAACTCATACAGAATACGGTTCGGATTGGCGCGTTATTGCAGCTCATCTACAATGTTTACCGAAAGCCGTACACTTGGATTCGTTCCGCTTCTGAGACATCGAGTTGCGGGCGTAAAGCTGCGGCTGGAGCCCAGCACCAACTCTCTGGTGAAAGCTGGTTCCGTGACCAGAGAATGGCAACGACTACAGAACGGCTACATATACAATAATAGCCATGACTGAAGTATTTATATTTCGTTTATATTTATATATGTGCGTGAACTTTTTATTTATTTATATTTTCCTTGGTTTTCTTTTCATAACATAAATAATATTTCGTAACTTTAATGTAATCTTAACCCTATCACGCTGGAATAAACGCATTATTATTTTATTATTATTATTATTATTATTACTATGAAATACAAGCTAAATCCAGTTACACGCACGCTTTACGTATTACTTTAATCTTAATAAATTCCAATTGAGATTTGCTATTAATAATATAATAACTAACTTGTTTGCCTCTCGTGACGACGATAGAATTCGGGGTTTTATCTTAGACCAAGTATAAGCATTTAAACCTTAAAGCAACACTTGAAATTGAATCTCGATTATCTCTGCAGGAAATTTTCGATTTAGAATTTGGATGGGTAACCCGATCGTCCGTAAAATATTGCGGACCAAGTCTTGCACCCTGTATCCTGTACGAAGTACGTACGTGTTTAGTTATAATCCGTTTGCTTGAATAAGCGACCGAGAGAAGCACAACTATAATTACCTCGTTTTGCAAGTTGATATAGGCGGGTTAACTACTAACTGGAAACTCGTATACCTGTGGGATCTACTAGCCTGCTTATATGAAAGGATATATATACTTACAGACTTAGGTTTCTAGAGTTTTCTCTTCAAATATGTTTTATTCAAATATACCTATGTGATTCGTGCGTTGCTACTGCTGTAGAGACGAGTTTTCTTGTCTCACCAGGCCAATCATTGATATTATTAAGAAGAACACATTCTTATTGTGAAGTTGTAATTATTCAGAACAGATGGTCTGCGATATTTTAAATACTAATTAAATGTAATCTTTAGAAATATATATATACATAAAATCAATTTTATTGAAACATATTGTTATTGCTACCAGGATTCGAACCTGGATCTCTTCCAATTCGGGGATTATGCTATACCAACACAGTGGATTGCGACAAATTTTCGAACCTATATCTTACACTTTTCAAATTAATACAACTATCGTTCCATTATTTGAAAGCCACATACTTTGTTTTTACGAAATCTCAAATACCTTTGAGTAGACCGGTAGAAGATGCCTGAATTAACATTTAATTTTTATTAAATTTTAGACAAATAGATGCAACTTATATGTTATTAAGGAGAAGACATTTTTATAGTGAAGTTGTAATTATTTAGAACATGGGTCTATGATATTTTAAATACGTATTAATTAGAAAGATATAAATATAAAATAAATTTTATCGACAAATATTTTTGTTGCTACCGGGATTCATAATATATATATATATATATATATAATATTATTCCTTTTATTTTACTTTCTTAGCTCTACAACGTTAGTTGCGGTCAGTTATAAAAAGTAACAGTAAATTGACGGTTTAAACACTGTCTTTTTTAAACGATACATACACTTAAGCATATGTACGTGATCTGTTTCGTTTCCGAGTCATTATTTAATAACGTACATAGCGCAGTATATTCGAGACTAATTTCTAATTCTTATTTGAATCTGTGTTATATTAAAATAATGTAGGTGTATATATGAGGATGTTGAATTTTGGTCTATTTTTCATGTCTTCATTTTAAAATATTCGCCACTGCCTGGTTTATTTTATATATTTTTATACTTTTAAAATTTGCGATATTAACTTTGTGGTTAAAATTCATATTTTTTATTTATTATCTTTGTTTTATTAACCACTGAATTGAGTTTAAATACATCTACCGATTTCGAAAAATACCATTTCTTCAGGATGTCATAACTAACTGAAAACATATATTATTGTTTCTTGACCAGAATCTATTTTTAAAAAAACAACAATTATTTAAAAAATAAATTTAGTATCTAACTCAAATTGTTGCTTAATACAAATTTAGTCGAATAATTTTTAGGAAATTTTTTTAGAATGGGACTCGTAGTTCAATTTAGTTGGTTGTTTATAATTCTTTGATTAGTTTTACATGCTTTATTTATCTCCAACGATTCCAAATTATATAATTTGTGACCAACACCATTTATATACAAAATTGAGAATCCCAATTTTTTATCAAAATCGTGACCATTTTCTATCAAATGATTAGAAAATTCTGAAAACCTACTATTGTTCAAACATCTCAAATGCTCATTTACTCTTATATTAAAATGAAGAAGAAAATGGTATTTTTCGAAACCGGTAGATGTATTTAAACTCAATTCAGTGGTTAGTAAAACAAAGATAATAAATAAAAAAAATAATATAATTTTAATTGGATAGTACTTAGACATTTGTTTGGAACTGTAGATAATTGTAAATAAGCACGTAGATTCCTTTTACGTAAAGAGCTGCAGCCTAAACATATACACATAAATGTATATATATAATTTGTAGCATAAAAGGCTATAATAAAAGTAATTCTCAAGATGCCAATTCGAACGTGGTCTAAAATATATTTAATAAATGTGAAGTTCCGTCAGTCCTACAAATATATTTGAAAAAATTACTTCTTTATCAATATAAAGATTCCAAAAATTACTCAATCACACAACAGTTGAAGATCACGAGACGCTGCGAAAATAAGAACTATAAAATATCGTCTACAGAACTACATTTGGGCAGAGAATTATTAAATATTACTCCATTAAATTATACAACTGCTTATGGAAATAAAATACAATACAACAAATGGAGAAATATTTAAGAAACTAATTATTAAATAGATCAAAGAATTAGACAAAGAAATGTTAAAAAGGGTTTTAACGTAGTGCACTTAATTAATACAAGAAATGACTGACAGCGGGTGGAGGAATTTATTCCTAATAACTAATAATTATTAGTTCGGCCTTCTGTCAGCTACTGTACGTTGAGCCAATATATGCATTATGTTAGTAGCAGAAGTAGGATGTTTTAAAACTATTACTAACTAAAAAAATAAATCGTATTGTATTATATTTTATAAATATTGAAGTGACTCCCTATTGTTGCTACTTACAAGGAAGCTACCGAAAGATAGTAAATGTCCGAATTATTATTATTCATAAATAGTAATGCGTACACGTAATACTATTATACTTTCAAACTAAGTTAAGCACCACGTAACTACGTTTTTACGATTTAAAATTATATACTCGTTATAAATCGTTCAGTTCCAAAACTCTAATGACCCTTCATTTCGACTAAATCATTTGAAAAAACTATTCTAAATATTGAAAACTCTGAGCATTTGCGAGTTCATTCCGACATTCAAATGCAATTTACAGTGTAATTAACTTTGTCATTATTTATGTATGTTACAAAACAATTAAGAAAAATTATTTATTTAGAACAAAGATATAAGAATATAGTCAGAAAATTACAATTAATAAAAAAAAAAGAATAATATTTTTACAAAACATGCCAAAGAGAAATTTGACAGATTTTTAAAAATACATTGCCCAATCAGGTAAGCCATTTTTATGGAAAATTATTAAACAATATCATATTTTTTTACATTGCATATTCTAATACCCATAAACAAAAATTATTTCATAATATTCAATAGTTAAATTTTTAACAATACATTTAATACATTCTTTCTAAAGACTTTAATATCATTTAAAGTTTGATTATATATTCTGGTAGCTTAAAAAGTGATCTTTGATGAAATCTTTGACCAAAAGTAGTTTTAATTTTTGGAACGATTTTAAGATTATTTGCTCTTGTCGAATATTATCTTTCAATCGGATGGAGCGCTTATTTTCCTATAAAAGCTAATTAGTATATTCAGCACATATAATTGTCTTACACCCAAAACCTGAAATTCCCTAAAAAGTGGCTCTGAAGAATATTTAAAGCCACGGTGGTGTATACCCTTCTGAGTGATGTTTACTTTATACATGCATGTTGATCCAAATGAGACTGAAGTGTTAACAATATCCATAACTTTTTGGTTTTATGTATTTTTTTTCTTTATACTGGTTATAAAACATTTTTTATAGACATACGATAACTTATGGTGTGCAACAACGTGTCAAAATTAATATATTTTTATATTCTTTTGAAAGGTCTCCCGTTTAGAATACTAAGTCTCCCGTTTTGAGGTACAGAGTCCAGTGGCAGATCTTTCAGGAAGAGGTCTGTGCGCACTAAAGCAGTTGTGGAGGTTGTAAACGACGATCCTTATGTCTCGTCGTCGTTGTACTCAATTTGGCATCTCAAGAAAATCCCTGCAAACGAATATTGAAAATGAATCTTAAAATGTTTCCGTATAAAATTTAAATGGTGCTGGAACTGTTACTCCAAGATCCTCAGGCAAGCCTGCAATATGCTATCAATGTTAACCCTTCAGTCTCATTTGGGACACCTGATGCACTCCCCAAAATTAATTATTAATTACATTACAATCTTAATTTCTGTTAAAATCAATAATAGCTGGTTTGGAACTGAAAGATTCATTCTGTAATGGTTTTGCGTATATTTTAATTTGAAATTTATCACATCGGTTACTTACGCACGGGTACTTATTTAATATTAGTTTCACTTTTGAAACAACAAAATATTTCACATATAATATATTCTGGCTAGTGACGACAAACTCCGCAGCGGTATTTGAAAAATTAACCTTTCGCACGAACAACACTTACAAATATTTTACACATTTACATAATGCGTACGTTGACTTTTATTGTAACGGAAATTATCCCGCACGGTGTGCCAATTTTTCCGAAGTATCTGAAAGTAATTCTATTTATTATTTTTCCTCAGTAACTTAAAAAATCAACTTTAAGAATTTTCAAATCAAGTCTAAATCGGCTTACGAAGTTTCAGATAATTATTTGTTTCTGACAGCTTATGGTCCATTTACTTTTAGATTGTTTTATTTTCTGGCAATTTCTTCTCTGTATTCTTTACTGAGTTTGACACCCATTTTTCAAACCTTGGATACGAGCGTTCAAGCAAACTTCACAACTATATTTCTCTTCAACATTGTCAAAGTGGCTTTCATGCCTTTTACCCACTAGACACATTTGTACAGAAATTTTCTCTTGAGATAAACCTTTAATGATTGATTATCGATATTGAGTCCATATAAATATATTTTATTGTTTGCCAGCTGTAGAAGGTTGACGTTTAATTTTCTTCTCCGCTGACAAACTCGGAAAAATATTTCTCGCCAGTGAGAAAGTGCCGATAATCTGAAGAAGAATACGAGCTTAATGTGATATGAAAAAATCCCCTCAAAAAGCTCTCTTCCATTTGACTATCTTATTCCCCGAAAGAAAACCTTATATTGTGCAATAAATTAACAATAAATCTCGAGTTTTTTTTCAAAAGAGCGGAAAGCTTGTTTGCTGTTTAAAGCAGTTTGTTCAAGAAGCCTACATTCTATATTTTCCTTACAAATTATTTTTTGGTACATATCTCTTTGTCAGAAAATATATTTCGTTTCATAAAATTCTAAATTTTGTCAATGGTTTGAAAACGTTTCTGCAGTTCATATTTTGTGGTTTTTATTTATACGCGTTCGGTTGCTAATCGTTATTTGTTTTACAAAATTGATTTCTCGTGTATTAACTAAGTAATAAGAGTAAGTAATAATTAGACTAAATAATATTCTATAAATAAATTAATCACAAACAAAACAATAGCGAAATTTATATTTTTACATAAAATAGAATTATAAACAATAGGGAGGCAGCGTCCGATGCATTAATCAAATTTTTTGTTCGCATGTCAGTAATCTCCCGCGGTGAGGCATTTTCTTTTCCAGAGCGAGCGCTCAAGCTTATTGGCTTTTCGTCTTCCTTGTTCGCCATTTTATATACATGTGACCGAATGCTATTTACATTTTAATTTTATAGAAAAGAATGCTATTGAAATTTTGCGTCAAAATCACCTACGTGATGCAGAAAATGAAAAATGTGAAATTTTGAACCCCGTTTCAAAATACAAACAAGCAGACGCGAGACTACGCGGACAATGTGTCCTATAAATGTTATATTTTTCATGGGATAAAAGAAAGTGGCTATATAGGGAACGGGGTACTTGCACACCATATAATATTTTGGTCGAGTTTGCTTATTGTGCGGTCCGTAGAGCCAGCCTATGTATAATTTATTATTAAAAAAATATGTTAATGAGGTAAGTTATAAGAAAATAATGTAGTTGGGGAAAATTAATCAAGAAAATATACACGCATACAAAGTGTCAAAATTTATACCACTATAGTTACTAGCGTTTAAAACCCCGCTTATGACAGGGACACTTTATATATATATATACATTCGACAACATAATACAACAATAGAGTTATGCACCCCCAAACATTGAATTATGGGGGTGACTATTGAAATTTATGTAAAACAAGATCAAGATCTATTATAATACAATGTGAAAATTAATAACAAAATATAAAAAATGTCGAGAAATTGATCATATTAGAAATTGGGAAACAGAAAGATGTCGAATACATAATTATTTAATAATTTTGAAAGCCAACCTCTATGAATTTTAACCACAAAGTTAATATTGCTAATTTTAAAAGTACATTTATATTTGCTACTAATTTAGTTGATTTTGGCAGTTGGTTATACAGTCTAGGGACAATGTATGCTGCATGTGTCTATCGTATTCCTGATTTGGACATTTAAAAAATAACATCTTCGTTAGATTTTTTTAATATAAGGAAGATAAATCTAAAATAGGAAAATCTTTAAAACTTGTTTGGTTGGAGTAATCTCTAGCCTTTTTTAAAATTATTTTTATTATCTTTTGAGTTGTAATTATTGGTCTGAGATGTATGGGGCAAGTTCTTCCCCATCCTAGTATTCCGTATTGTAATATTGATTCAACCAATACATGTATTTATCGTTTTAAGAGTTTGCAAATTACAATATTGTCTAAGGATGTAGAAGTAGAATAAAAATTTACTTAATTTATTATTTTAGACGGTTATGTGTTGTTTGAAGTTTAAATTATTATTTAGGACTAATCCTTAATATTTGTACTTGGTTGTTCTTTGTATATTGGTTTTACTTTTACATTGACAACTATAGTTCGTTCGCAATCACAGGAATGTAGGATAGGTTTATATTCGTCAGTCGGTTGCCCTACTTTTTTTTCAGAGAAGGTTATTATTTAGCAGATTACAATACAGCCATTTTTAATTGATCGAATTCCTAATGTCGCTTATTTATAAACTTGTTTCCAGGTGTCTCCGCTGATTTGGATAACTGTATCGACCGTGAACCTGGTTATCTCCCCTAAAACTATTTATCTTACATATGTAATTTATATAGATAAGTAATAATAAGTGTCCTAATACTGTACCTTGTGATACTCCGCAATTAACCACTAGTTTATCATTAATGCAGTCATAATTTTTACCTCCTGAACTCTGCCTTTCTAAGTTATACGCTACACCTCGAATGCCACAGTTTTCTAGTTTTGATAGCAATTTTCCATGACTTAGTGTATCAAAGGCTTTTTGGAGATTTAGAAATATAGTTAGACATTTTTTTTTTGTGAGTATATACATATACATAAGATGGCTTCGTAATAATAATAATTTAAGTAAACGTAGTGTTTAGGTTGATATAAGCACTACGATTACGAATTAACATTGGGATTCATCATAAAAAATCGTTTATATTGTGGAATTAATAAATATGCCATTGTACACAGTTTTCAATTAAGATAATCCCTTTGAAAAATGAGAGTACAATAAGAAAAAATTGTAGCAAATTGGCAGACGTAACATAACACAGCTTTAGTAATAAGATATTCAGTTCAGTTAGTTTGTTTTGCTAATGGTACGAACAAATTGGATACGCGCAAATAAGCAAATTTATTCGCTGCAAAACTCTAGCCGCGGGTTACGCTAATACGTAATATAACGGCTAAAGTTTTATAGGATCTTCAGAAGATAATAATATTTTAATACATATTTATTTCCCAGAATCTTTAATAATGCACAGCTTTTTTTTGCTTGTATCCAGCGCGCGCCTCTGAGACTTTACTGTCTCTTTGCTGTAACAGTTTAAAAAAAACCAATCATGGTGTAGAATCGTCGAATTGCTTTTCGTGGATTATCTCACGAAACATTAATAATAAATGAAGGCAGTAATTTATCAAATCGTGAACACCGTCCCACGTCTGAACTAAAGAATTGTTAACTCCAACCGACCCGAGGCTGCGGTGACAAATGGTTAATATCTCCGCAATTCCAGTTTTTTGCGAGAAAAAGCGCATTAGAATCATTGGTTACGCTACAAAATTCGAGGATAAAATTTTCCTTGCCTTTTATCTTTCTATTAAACTTCAGTTTTCAGAATTAGATAGATATTAAAAATATTCTCTTACATATGTTATCGTTTATTTAAAAAAAAAAAAAACAATAAATCCAATTTTGTGTGAATATTTTTAATCGCGATAAATATAGTTACAGTTAATCCTTAAAACAAATTCCTGTTTCAATTTTGTTTTTTTTTTTTTTGTTGCGGTAGGTACACTATTAAACTGTCAGGTGGTAAATTTGTTTTGGTTTTTATTTTACCAAATTTCTATTTAGTTCAATAAAGTAAGGATAAGGCCTTTTTAGCGAAACAAGGAACCAATTTATTGTTTCGTGTAATTATTGCATCGCGTGATCACAAGCATTTTGCAAAGATGCCCTATTTTACATTGAAAAAGAGGGAAACTACAAGGTAGCTTACATTAAATCTATTATAGAAAATTACGATTTGGTATTAAATTCCTTTTATTTTACAATGCATACCTGTTTTAAATTTTAGTTTTTATATAAATTTGTACTATGTTAAACTAAGTTTTTTTTGTCTCCCTAGTAATATTATTATATTTTTTAAGTAATGTAAAATTTTAGTAACCAGGAATGTTTTTATAAATTAACAAACGTTTATTCAATTTTATTAATTAAGTCTATTTGTACTCATAGGTTTTCAGATTTTATTCATCGGTTTCTACCGACGTTTTGGCTAACGTTATCAGGTATCACCCACAGCAGAATATCCCGAATGAAATCCTATTAAAATAATATACTGATTTCATGATTACGTTTTTTTATTCATAATAAATTCACTATAATATTACTAAGTACAGTTAACAGGTTGTGTCCAAAAACTATGCACTTCACCAACCTCAAATAAAGAAAATGTAATAAAATAAACCATGACGTGACATCTATTGCGAATCTCATTTCACCGTTATCAAAAGGATAAGAAAATGAATTAACTCTCCAGACGTTTTGCGAGTTAGGTTCTTAATTTGGAATTCATAGACACCTCTCTCTACACGTTTCATTCGTCAGTAAAATCTTCGAAAAATTTATAATGCACGACATAGAAATAAAGTAATCCTCACGATCCACAAAATCCACAAAAGTTGCTGTCAATATTAATACAGATTTTTATCAAATCTTTTCGACATCTAGGTTAGTTTTTGACCCCGCTTTTCATATTAATGATAAATTTGACAATTCGGTTTTGTTCATAAACTGATAAAAAAAAAAACTACTGAAACATCGTTGAAAACTTTTACTTACCAGAAGTCCCATTTTTTCCCTTTATCCCTTCCTTCTCCCTCGTTACACAACATTTTTTTAAGCCTCCCCCCCTCCAAAGTTATGTAATGCTGACCCTGATCCTCTCCTTTTTACTTTCAGTTCTTAGGTACATCACGCAATTCCTCGTGACGCGGGTTAATTTCACTTACGAGTTAGAATAAGTTTCCGGAAGTTTATAAAAATAAAATAAATAATAATGTTACATTGCTATTAACATCCGCCTTGTACTCTGTCACACACGAGAATACAAAATTATACTCCTCCCCAGCAGATGTATCGAATGGGAACCTAAACGATACTCGCACCACAGATAAACTATCGTAATCGAATATTGTTACGATTATTGGTCGGTTTGATGACCGGGTAGTGAAATATAACACATTCAAAAAATATATTGCATCATTATACACGTTTCCTCAGAAAAGTCCTACACGAGGGGGAACTCGCGACGATAAAAGAATTGAAGGATCTTCACATTAGGTAAATGCAAACTTTTATCCCGTGTGCATTTTTTATATTTGTACTTTATAAAAATGTATGTAAAATTAATAACTAATACCTTATTAGTTTTGAAGAGTTGAATAAACAAAATGATTTAAAATTACAAGAAGTGAATGAACAAAATGATTTAAAATTATAAAAAATAAATGAACAAAATTATTTAAAATTACATTATGTTACGTTAATCTTCATCTTCCACGGAAGTGAATTCCGGGGTGGAATTTGGCCTCCTCTACAACTACTCTCCGTCGACTCCTATCCTAACACTCCCATCCTGCTCCAGTCCTATTCTACAGTCAGTCCACGTTTTCCTTGGTCTGCCTCTAGATCGCTTCCACTGGGGGTATCCACTTGGTCTTGATCTTTGCTGTCCTGTCACCTGGGATTCTTTCAACATGACCAGCCCGTCGTAGCCTGTGGGACTACAGAATCTTATGACTGGTCCTTGCTCAATTACCTTTTTGAGCTCATGATTAATTTTTATTCTGTATGTTTCATTTTTTAGTGAACACCATAAATTTATTTTCTTCGATTTGGATTAGGCACCGCGTATTGCACCCGTAAGTTTTCACTAGTCTTATTATTGTTTTATGAATATATTAGCAGTTTGCTTTGTTGACTCGGTATTTTCGACCCCACCTATTGCTTACAGGCGTAAAGTTTCTATTTACAGCTAGAAGGCGAATTTGTAATTCATCCGTTGTCTTATTTAGCCCAAATAAGTAAAATTATCAACGTCTTTAGATACATGTCCTACATAAACATCTCGGGGTGCCAACCGTTCTCGTGTATTGACCGTGTACTTACTGTTTTTGAGGCTTTTATATGCAGTTCGAATTTTTCCGCTTCCCTTTTCTGGCTGGCAACATGATCGATTGTTCTGTGTTAAGATCGGCTCGTAATAAGTAAATCTTCAGCATAGGCACACATCTGCGGTGTATTGTAGCTAACAGTCACAGTTAAGTTACAGACCGTAATGCTAACTTTACGAGATATTGCCTCTAACACCAGATTAAAGTCTACGATAGTGAGTGTTTCACCCTATCTCCTATCTTACTCCGGACTCAATTTCAATAGTGTCCGTTAGCTCATTCTGAACATTATGCCTCGTATTTTCAGAGTAAGTAGCGTTTGTTTCTGTTTATACTGCCAAAAAGCCTGTTAAAAGTCAATAAATAGACAGTGAGTGGTATGTTATATTCATGTGCTTTATCCAAGGTTTGCCGCTTAAAATATATGTGATCTATGGTGGATCTGTTAAAGTAGATAATTTACGCTAATGTCGACGTGAAATCAATCACTCAATTTCGATTGTAATAAATGATTCACAAAATAAAAAAATATATAATATATAAATAATAAGGAAAAAACACTTTACATAAAGTATTTCACCGCTATTTATTGATACATCAACAATGGTAATGTATCAATAAATCAACATTTTATTAGACCTATGGTCCCTTCTTTAAGAAAAAAATTTCCATAAAATATTTGTGTTCATTTTGGAACGAGCATACCATAATTATGATATTACTTTACATAAAAGTACCCGAAAATAGATATTACATTTTTTATAATATTACCATAAAGTGCCTTAAGCTGAACGCCTCCTCGTGTTACAACAAATTCATCGCAATAAACTATCGATCGTTAGAAACAAAAAATAAATATTAGTAAAAAAGCAAATTTTCAGTACCATTTTCAAATTTCGGATAAATCTCAATTATACACTAAATTAGCATATAATATTCAATAGCAGTTTTATTACCATATATTATAATATGTATTATTAAGTATTTGCTTTTTTTTTTTCTTTTTTTTACATTTTTTATTTTATTTTATTAATTTTTTATTTTTTTTTATTTTACATTTTTACATTTATTAATCACAGTTGATTTTGTGTTAAATGAAAAACCTCAATTGAAGTTAATACACTCTAACAATACACCGTTTTTCTATTTTTTAGTACCTTTAAAAAATTGCACATTTATTTGAAGGTACAAAAACTGTTGGCTTTTAAAACATACAAGCTTTTAAATTTTCACTATTCGTATTACAAAACCGAAATTATTTGAAGTGTAATGTAAACACTATAGGTAAATGTTTCATACATTTACTGATACAATAAAATTAAATTAAAGAAATACGCATATGTTAAAAATAAATATCAAAGTAATATTTGATATCGATTGCATATATACGCATCTATGTACCTAACCTAGATATATACATACTTCCCATGTTTTCAATAATATTATAATTTAATGCGATACCAAAATGTAAAGTAGGTACCTATCAACGATTTTTTATCATTATTGATGGTCTTTCCACATAAAAATTCGCCCTTATAATGTTTCGAACTATATTTTCTGTGAATTGTGTTATAATATAATAAAGATATATTTTCTACATTTTGTAACACGGTTTTAAAACATTTTTTTTTACATAATTTCTTAGACTTGTTCACACATTAAGATTATAAAAGCATGGACATTCAGAAATTTGTCATGGAGCTAGTTACTGACATATTATAAAGGTGTCCGAACAAGAGCGGAAAATAAATTTGGCGCCATTTGACAGTCAAATCATTATGACAGTTCGATTGTAGGCAGTCCGCCATTATTAAAAATGTATCTCTATTCGACACAACAAAGCATTCTTATTGTTAAATATTATTTCAAAAATAATAGTTTGACTGGCAAGATTCGCTAATTGCATCCAATTTTTAGTAATCAAAACGTTCCAAGTGCATCAACTGTGAAGAGAATAATCGAAAAATTCGAGGAGACTGGGTCGATTACTGATGTCAGACATCGACACTTGTTCGTCCAGGTCGTTCAGCAAAAAATATCACGGCTGTTCGCCAGAATCTGACCGAGAGTCTGGGAACTTCCATTCGGCATCGTGCTCAAGAATTGAACATTTCAAGAAGCACTATGCAGCGTATACTCACGAAAGATTTGCATGCCTACAAAATCCAACTGACTCAATATGACCGTACACAGCGAAGAGAGTTCGTCATCGTGTTAACTCCCATTATAAGCGACTAGAATTGGATCGTGCGATTTAACGCCTTTAGACTTTTCTCTGGAGTTTTTTGAAGTCAAAAGTTTATGTTAACAAGCCCGTGACCACCCAAGCCTTGAAGGAGGCGATTAAACCCTGCATTACTGAAATCCAGTCACAGTTATCACCCATTATGGGCGACTAGAATTGGGCGCCTAGTACGATAAATATATAGATTTAACGCCTTTAGACTTTTCTCTGGAGTTTTTTGAAGTCAAAAGTTTATGTTAACAAGCCCTCGACCATCCAAGCCTTGAAGGATGAGATTAGATCCTGCATCACTGAAATCCAGCCACAGTTATGCCAACCGTGATTGAAAATTTGAAAATGAAGAGGTCATTCATCAAATGTGTTATTCTATACATAATTCCCACATGTCTACTTTTTGATTAAATAAAAATTTCAGTATTTTTTTTTTTTTTTAAATTTGTTTTTTATTTCAAAATTAATTTTCGCCCTCTTATTGAGAGACCCTTTGTTTACAAATTATTAATGAAAGAATAGTTTTACTTCATTGTCAGTTTTGTCCCGATGAAGTCCACACATTACGAAAGGGTTCAGAAAAGTTATTCATAACATCACTTAAATAAGTAATAATAGAAAATTAATGGTTTTGCGTCCTAAAAAATGTTGGCGTTCACTGCTTCAAAGAATACCACTCTAAATCAATTTTTGTGGAATATTATTTATTTTTTCTTTTAACATTAATGTTAATGTTTCATTAATATTTTTATTTTGTTATAAATTTCAGCTTACCGAACGATTTTTTAGTTTTCATTAGAAGATTTTTTCTCCGTACGGATTAATTATGATGCAATATTTATTCATATTCGTCTTAAATGGCAGTTTAATTTGAACTAATTACATTTAAAAAATATTACATAAATGAGTAAGTAGTTTTTAGGTTTTTATGAATAAATCCAATGAGTTAATTTTCATTACGTTAAAACATTTGAAATATTATAAAAATCGATGTCTGTATAAGAGAGTCTGGTGCCAACTAGCGTGACAATATCCATCGGTTCTCTGTAATTATCTTAAATTGGTCGCCGCGACCGTCACGGCGCAGGCGTCCCTCAACCGGTGGCCCCCTTTTTTGCCGTCGGCGGATATCTACGTCACAACACCAAATCTTATTAAATATATTTAGTGTTATTGTCAAATTTAATGCTAAAAATATATACAGTACTTTATACAGCTAAGTCTGAAGTGACCGTGTTTGAAACAGATGAAGTATTGACGGAAGAAAAGCATCCTGTGTATGTGAAAAATAAGCGCTTGGAAAAGTTAAATATTAGTATTTGTTAATTTTACGGAAGAATTTTTTTTTTACTAAATATGATTCTAAAAATTTTCCGTATGTTTTATATATGTATGTTCTATATATTTTTTTTTAATATTACCCTTATGCAGACATTCGCTCTCATACTTTCTACTTGTAATATTCGGTTGGGTGGCACACGAAAATTTTGCGAATTCCACTTGCGTAACCTGACGCGTAGACAAATGTTACAACTACATATAATTGACAAAGTAGTCTGATTTGTCACGATGACACGATTCAATGTTAGTTTTGTTAAACTCCATTAATTGAAAACATCTATTGTGATAATTTTTTTACCAATGCACTGTTGCTTTTCTCTAACAAGCGAATTATACGATACATTATCAATATTTCGATGGGATTTTTAATCTTGTGTATGCTGCGCTTATTGCGTTTGTTTAAATATACCAGGCATACGATTTTTCAACATTACAGTAGTTCATTTTTTTATATGTGAGATTTCTGTAAACCCATATAAAACAATACGTATTCTTTTAAAAAATGGAAGAATATATATGTCGTTTTTTTATGGCTATATTTTATATATAGACAATATTATAATTTATACATAATCTCACAGTATTTTATTTTTTGATGTAATATTTTTAAAAAATGTCTCTTACAAGTATTTAAACAAATAAGCTCTTCGCTTAAGTTGTCCCGATATTCGAGCTCAGAGTGGCCATAAGTTATGCTTAAAATGCGTAATAACTTCGGCTTTGCTATAAGTTTAGTGAGTCTAAAATCCGCCATTATGATTCGCAATTTTATTTCCTTAAAAGAGCAAACGTTACAATTAAATTATTGGGTATATGGAAAATTTCCAGTATTTACAGTCGTAGTATTTATAGTCGAAATAAACAAAAACAGATCACGAGAACACTTGCAGAAATAAAAATGTCGATATGTTTATAAGATACTGTTGTGACGTAAGAGGAACTTTTGCTTTTAACATCATTCGATGTTTCCTCTTCTTATAAATGTTAATATTTACAATAATTCGTACTTTATTTTAATGTTTTGTAAATAAAAAATATACTTATTTATACGATCGAGTAAATTTCGTAGATTATTGAATTCAAATCGAGACAATTGAGGCTAAAATATCTATGGTGCATGGTCAATAAAGTTTTAAAGATTTGTTTCTTCCAACGTACTTGTCTGCTATGGTACGTTTTCGGCGTGCTTTTCTTTCTCCCTCTCTAGTCATTCATCTAATGTTTAAAAGTTTTCAATACATACAAATATTTTCTGATATTATTAATATTGTTTACGTCAGAAATCTACTTTTAAATATTAGTCTGTAGCCTTATTCCGAAAAGAAGATAAGAGAACAAGGGGTTCGTCGCTGACTACGCAGCGAGCTGGGATGTCCAGTCAGATCCTGGCAACTGACCGTCGGTTGCCCCATATCACCGGAGAAAGACACCGCCGTAATTTTTGTTAAATAAAAATTATTATCCCATTCTACAACCTTCGCTCCGCTTGTGATATGGGTTCAACCCTAGCACAGGCGGATCCGTTGTTGTGGCGGGATCTTAGAAAAAAAAGAGGCAAAAATGAAACCGCCTTCGAGTTATACTCTATTCCGACGAAGTGCCGCCAATCGATAAATTATCGTTTTATATTCATCTTGGATTACATAATTTCGCGTATTGTTCTTGTCACGAAAAATACGAGAATTAAAAATTCCAAAGTGTTTTATATTGAATTACGCTTGTGGGCCCCGAGCAATACAGCAATGACTTGTGCGAGTTATGTACGCTTTCATTCCACGAATAAACGTATTCAGAATTGTTTGGAATACGAATTAGTCAGTATTTACGAGTAATACTAGGTTTGTTTTCAATAATATTTTTAGTTATTCTTTAAGAAACGTTTTGACTTATTGTCGATGGTAGGGGGGAAGGCTTGTAGGCTCTCTTAAAGCCCCTTTCTGACTGTCAACATGACATTTTTAAACATTTTAGACATATATATTGTGACGTTACGCAGGTACCCGCACTTATTTTTTTAGTATTCTATAGGATTCTGATTATATTACATTAGGATTCTATTTAAAGCAATTTTAATATACTAAATGAGTTAATCCGGTAACCTATGGAATGAATTACGATCGGAGTATCAATAGTGGTTGAAACAAAGCATTTTGTTTTATTATTTATAGAAAATAAGTTTTTAAAGTAATGTGTGTCTGATAGTCAATACGAACTGGGAAGCGCGATGGCTTCATTTCATTTAACATATTTTTTTGTTCACGTCTTTATTTAAAGTTGATTTATTTATTATTTCGATACACTGCTATTGTGAGACGGAACGTAACTTGTTCCTCTTTCTCTGACCTGTCAAGTGCAGTTGGTGTATTAATAACGCAAAGGATCTAACGTGTCACTCTTTTTCACCTGTTAGAAGGTTTTCAATATAGAAATCTGCTGTGGCGACGATTTTATTACATGTGTGTTGGCTGGTGACGATATTTCGAATAAGTTACATTTCATTCCACGAACTCAGCCTCGTCGAGCGCTATTAGTGATGCCCATATATATTACTACGTAGCCTTCCACTTATAGGTATTGTATTTCTGCCTCTTTGTCCCGTGTCAACAATGTGTCGTTTTGAATTATTTTATCTGGGCACTGTGTATATTATTACTTTACGCGAAATCATTATTGTCGGTGTTACGTTACCAACTCTTAAAATATCATTAACCATAGTTCGTTGGGGTTCCATATAATTATGTTTCATTTCATTTCACGTCGAGTAAATTGCTTCTCTTATTTTCTTAAAAAAATATGATATTTTTGGTATACTTCATATGATCAGAATCCAACATTGCACAAATTAATCGGTAAATCCGCAGTTCAATCATATGTTTCCTCCCATATATTGTTTTTTTTATTTTCAAACGGTATCTGAATTATAGCGATAAAAAAATAACGCTTTACATATCTCAGGCACACCTGAATAAAATATATTTTACAGATTCGATTTTTTTTTAAAATCATTTAAATAAATAAAAACCTCCGTGGCCGAAAAACGAATTTCGGTATCCGACCCGACAACCGAGGATGCTGACCACTACACAGTTCAATAGGGTACCCGTTTTTTAAAAATATATATAAATGTTGGTTTTAAAATTTGATATTAAAAATGTATAAGTAAGTCAAAAATATAAATCAGTGAATTAAATTCTAATACAAAAAACCAGCATGTATACAAATATGACAATTTGACACCACAGTGTATTAGGGGAATTGTAAAATGACAGTGCACTTGCTTAGCATATGAGAGGTTCTCGGCGCTTCCGAAATCAAAAAGGTTTTCGACGCACCTGGTATCGATCCCGATACCGGTAATAGGTAAGGTAGAAGAAAAACATGGTCAAACTAAATAAAAGGGTAAGAGTAAGTACCTACCTATATAAAAATGTTGCTATTTTCAGCGTAGTATTCTTGAGAAATTTTACTGCGGTATTCGTTGAATAAACATTCTGTATTGAAATCGTATCAGGATTTCGTGGTCTATTATTATCTTTGTCTACTTCTACAGCTTTATTGGAATTTGAAAACATTTCGAATTATCTTCCCGAATTTATTGTTGAAGCACAACAATTCATAGGCACTATTTCTAGTACATTTTATATGATGTCACCGTGTATATCCGATCAGCGACTGTTTTTGTACTTTGTACACCTACGTAATGTCGACGACTAGGCCGAGTGATGTAACCATCCGTGATCATTGTTACACCTCGTCAATTTGAAAATGCGGCGTATCACGGCCTCGTTTAACATGTAACTAATTCTAAAATATGCACAAATATACTGATGCAATAACACGTTAAAAAATACTTTCAGCACGTACTAAACTAAATTTTTTGTTCATATCTTTTTAGGAAATCCATGGTCAAAGAAATGACACTGATAATGAAACACATCTATTATAAAATGAGTGGTTAAACAATATTTTAAACAGATCACCATTTTTAATTTGCTATTTCTTGGTTCATTTTAAAATGAGTAGGTTTTTTATAATTCACCCACGCACCAAGGAAGCAAGGAAGATGGATAGGTTTAGTAGATCACTTATATTTAACAGCAGCATGATTGCAAAAATACTAATTTTTTGGTATTATAATGCTTTATTTAAACCACTAAATTAAAATATGATTTATTAATAATTTTATTTATTTATATACCGATGCTATTATATTTTGAGTACGATAAAAACTACTTTTATATTTTCTATCCCTACTTTTGTGCTAGTGACAGCAGAAACTCATGGTGATATGAATAACATTAATTTTTGAATGGTTACGTCAGAAGTTTCTTCATACCAGGTCTTTTCTTAGCCACTCTTTTGTTAATGGTTTTACAAATATTTTAGAGGTTTCAAATTGGGGTTATTTCAAAGACACGCTAAGAAAAAAATTCAATTTCATTATAAAAATAGTGAATCAAAAAGTTTAATAAATTCATAATTCTTTTGTTTATCAGGATTGAATGTCAGAAATCATCCTTTTGATCCCTGACATCCAAGTCATCTAGATGAGTCAATTATTCATATATTTATTTTAAGTCAGGACATTTGTACTATCTACTAGTAATTTAATTTAATATTATTACTTAATTTAATTACTTTTATTCATAGTTCTATAGTAACTTTTTATTTTTATATTATTGTTTAAATCATGTCCTTGGACCGGTGCAGGACGATTTAATAAAAACAAAATGTGTATTCCTGTTACAATTTTCAAATATCTGACAATAGAAATTGAAAACTGTGTCATCAGAGTGTAAATGACACATCAACTTAATTCGTATATTGCAAAGAAAATTGACACTACTGTGCAATGTAATGTGTCAGTTCCATTTCAAATTTCTCTATGTGTGAAATGCAGAAGGACTTTTGAGATATTATATCGTTGGTATAGAACCATGGGTATGGAATCTATCGAAAAAACCTTTTTTATTTCGATTCAAAACCTTGTATTTAAACATGATTTATTACATAGAAAAATAGTATTCTTCTTATCTTATCGATAAAGCTGATCTTAATGCATGTCAAATATAAGTTTTTTTTTTAAATCATATAATAGTGTGGTAGTTTAATCAATAAAAACAAAAAAAATATTTTTTCGACAAAGCAATTTGCCATACAACCACTTACATAAAATAAGAATGAATATAGAATTCATCATAATTAACGTCAACGTACAGTTTGCACATAGAATATAGAATATTTACAAGAGGTTAGTTGACCATATTTTTAAAACAAATTAGATGAATTATACGGAAAGGTATACAGAAAAAAAACCTATCTATCGAGCAAATATCTAGTTACCACCGGGACTCGAACTCGTAACATTATACATATATCTATATATTAAAGAATCGTGTAAGTAAAAAAACATATAAATATATATTAGTATAATTTTTATTTTACATTGTTTTAAAATATAAATTATTTTATAATTTGTGTATGTTTTTATTTTAAATTACATGGTTAGTAATTTTTAATGTTTTGAAATAAGAACCAAACTTTTTGGATTAAGTAACATTTCCTTAGGAACCGTACACATTACATCATATTAAAACTTTTAAAAAATATGTACAATTATTTTTTGTATTTTTTTTGCCTTTTCAAATGATTATAATGAGAAAACAGGCAGATGTTTATTCGGATAAACCATAATAAGGGTCGAATCTCCATTACGAGAAATACGGTAAATTGATTCTTTTGAAATTGTCTATTGAACTGTGAATACTTATTTGTAAGAAGTTATCCCCTTGGAAGATATCTTATATATACTTTCAAATCATACCGACTCTGGAGGAATAATCGTTTATGATAAACCGGAGATATTTGAAATAAACTTGGGTAACTTAATCTGATGCCCTATTTTATAATGTATAACGCATTTAACTGGGAGATTAAAGTCTTGTGTCGTCAAATCATTGCATATGGCTTTCGTTGATTGCTGGAGTTAGGCCCTGCGAGCAGCTATTTTATCGCCGCTGCTCGGCTATATGATTGGCGCAACTAGGCCTCCACCGGTGCCTTCTGAATTGACATCACAGAAAAGAAACCTATCTATCATACGAATAAAACAAACGAATAAATATTACCAAAAAGTTATTGCGGATAAAATTTAATTTATTATATTTCTAACAATTAATATGCTCAATGATTAGGTGTTACCAAATATTTGTATTAAGTAACTTTCACCTCCGTATTATAATTTTTTTTACGGTCATATGATATTTTACACTTATCTCTATTTATAACAGTCCATCGTAAACATAATACAATACTACTGTCTGACTTAATACAAACAATTTTGTAATAAAATGTCCGCGATGACGCTTACGACTGTCTTTGTCGTCGTCCGCGCATGTGCAAGTTTAGCGCCTCGATTTAAAATCAGTAAAATACTCGTATATTACTAATAAAATATATAGCGATTAAAATAATAATATGGGGCCCATATTCAGAAGATTACAGATTTTTCTGAAGATTATCGAAAAATCTCATTGTAATATGACTGAGAATTTGAAATATGTTTAAAAATGTATATATATATACATGCGCTTACAATACACAAATAATTAATAAATGTACATAACAATATCTTATGGTGGATGTAAGTCAAGTGACGATATTCGATAAAATTAAAATAAATGGTCTCTTGGTTCGATACTCGGTTATTGTTTTACATTCACTGACATTTTGCTAAGGTCCATATTAATCTTCCATCTTAATTCTGTTCAGACGCCGACAATGCCAATGACAAAAAGGCACTGACATAATGAAAAAGTGCATTGATATCACTTTTACCTCACCACTAACTAAAATTCACTGCATAAAGCTTAAATGTTATTATATTATGCGTAATGTACAGTAAATAAAACGCAGTAGCAGGTAACTAAACGAGCGAAAAGATAAACCTCATTTACTGTTTCCGATGTCAGTTAGTAGAACTCCATTATCGCAAATGTGAACATAAAACAATTTATCTCAACAACATATATTTATATCTATAGACATAAACACAAGTTATTGAGTTAAATTGTTAGATTGATAATGGCCTTACTAGGCGAAACGCGTCTCAAGTAAATTAAACGAGTACAACAAAAACAAGTGTTTTAATTTCACTTGTAAATCTCATTCATATTTATTTTTTCTTAAACTTAATTTAAATATGTTTCGGAAACAAAATTATAATAACTTTGCTCAAATAGCTTAGCCGTCTCTGGAAAAGTTAGCTGTTTTTTTGGTTTTACTTTAATTGAAGCATTTTTATTAATGCAATTACATAATCTTTTATATTTTCTTACTTAATACATATATATGTGTTCTTTTAGTTAAAGATCTCTCATAACGACTGCCACTTTCCTATTATCTATTTTCCAGCCAGCTGATTCCTGCTCTTTGTGTTGTATGTTGTCGGCGACTAGGTTCAGGACCTCCGCTTCGGCTTTCAGTACAAAAACTCCACTCTAGGATTTTTTTATTGGTAGCATTTAAGGTGCCATACCAATTAGACTATCTGAAGTATTTTGAAGCGGGAAATTCCTGAGGACATTCCAAGCATAGTTCTATCCACGGTTCACTGCAGATGAGAAAACACGTATGCATCTGTTAAGAAATGTAAATAAATAAGATAAACGTTCGTTGTACCCTCTAAAACATAAAATTTTATTATAATTTCCATATTTATATCTCCCTCGCCATAGATTGGTTAAAGTTTATTTTACTAACAAATGTATTTTTTTAAGTAAACAACATCTGTGCGCGGAATTACCACAATCCGGAAAAATATAATTTTAAACCAAGAACTAAAATGGAAACTTTTCAACTGCGCGGTCGGCGCGATGGCAACTGCACTCCCAGCGCCCCCAGCACGGCGAAGCGTATTCTGTTAAAATGTTTCAAGTTTAACTTTATTTCTGACGTGCGAACCGTTGGAAGGCGGGAGCAAAGACAAGTTAATCCGACGCTACTCCATGTCCAGAACACCGAGTTAGCTAGAACACAGTTTATTTTTAATTCAATTTTATTTATTAACTTTTTTTATAATATAATCACATGGATGGATTCCCATTGCGTTGTCCCTCTCGATAGCGTTGGACGATTATTGGAGTCAGTAAATAATATAGTGTTGATGTCACCAGAAGTAGAGGACGTCCGTGGAAGACTTGGCACGACAGGGAAACCAGATATTGTAGGTGGCCCTGCTAGAAATCTCAATAATCGGCGAGTTTGTATGAGAAGATGAATGAATGTGAATGAGTGCGGCGCTCTATCTTCTCTACCTACCCCCGCGGGGAAACGGCGTGATGGTAAGTAAGTTTATATATATATATATATATATATATATATATTATTACTAGAATCAGCGTTAACTTTGTAGAGTTTCATCATAATGGATGAATATAAATGAAACAATTATTACTCTATTCGAGTTTATTAGCACTACTCGAGTTTCGAGAGTAACTCTCATCGACAGGTGAAGTATCAAATTGACTACATATAAATATAGGAGACAAGGCTTAGGTGGTAGACACACAAGTAATTAAGTACTGACAGATGGAGGGGGAGGGGCGGTGTTACTGATGGAGGGTGGAGGGGTGGTTGTAACGAGAATATTTAGATGAAAGGAGATGAGTTAGAAAATGTAATATTGTTTAACAGATTAATACCCAAGTTTAAATTCCTTTTTATGCGAGGACTTGGCAGGTTTTAATCGAAACGCTTATTAAAGACTGGTGAAAATACAGTTTAAAATTTCAAATTTTCAAATATTCTCCTAGTGGTCACTCTTTCACTCACCGGCAAACTACTCCACGTCTCTTTTGTATTTTCTCTTTAAAACAGTTCAATCTTTCTTAATAATTTATTAAATGTCTCTTCATTCATTCTGAAACAATTTTTATATAATAATCACTTGCACATCGTTTATTTCCTTCAATAAGTTGATAAGTGAAAATTTTTCCACATTTTTTCAACGACTCCTTCATACATCAGCGGTACTTAACATGACGTTTCGCTCCTAAAGCTAAACATGTTTTTAGTCGCAAATAATGATAACAATAAGAAGCATGTAAGGTGTGAAAAGTGATGAGTGCTGTAATGACGGTATCATTGATCGTGTAAGGGCCCCTTAACAGTTAAGTAATAACGCATTGTTTTAATTACTTTTTAAGTGACTTTCAGACTGGCAAAATTCAGTAGAAGCTAGTAGTCTATTATCTCTAGAAATTGTTATAAAGGTGTCCAGCGGAAAAATTTAAAGATTAAATTGTAATTGCTCGTAAACCATCAAGGTGAGGTAAGTGGGAGGGAGGTATTGTTCGATGCTCGTGATTTACTGTATGTCTAGTCGCAATGAGTCACTGGTTGGGAGCGCACCGCGCGTTCGCGATTGAGCAATATTTAAAGTGCGGTGATACGTTGGTTCGTCCGCGTCGTGTTTTTATACTCACTTTAATATCCGATGAGTACGTGATGGGCCGAGAACGCAACTCATCTGGTGTTGTGAAACCTTAGCGATAACGATGCTGGAATGTTTTGGAATAGCATGAACGCTTAGAAACATTGTTTACTGACGAAGCACATTTTTATATCGATAGCTATGTTAATAAACAAAAAATGAGGTGGTGCCCCGACAACCCAAGCGACGACAACGCAATCAAAAACGTTTGTATTATCCAAAAACGACAGTGTGGTGTGCAATTTCTTCCCAAGGCATAACTGGCAGTCACTACTGACGTGTATTGCCAAATTATCGACGAGTTTTTGGTACCGCAACTGCAGCTGTGCCCGGGTTCAACAACTGAACACAATTTCAGCAAGACGGGGCCACTCTACACACAGCTAGAGTTTCAATGGAGAAGCTGTGAGGAATTTTTCCCAATAAATTAATCAGCAAGTACGGAGACATACCCTGCACACCTCAGTCATCGGATTTACACCGTGCGACTGGATATCTTAAGTCGAAAGTTTACAGCAACAATTCTTGAACAATTCAGGCCCTATAAGAAAATATCCGCCGTGAGGTTACCGCCATTGAATGCCGTGAGGTTACTGCTTTGCTTGTCCGCTAATTTAAGACTCCGATTGCAAGAGTGTCTTGAGAGAAATGGACGGCATTTAGACGATATTGTTTATAAAACGGAAAATCCGCATCGTTAAACTCCATTTAGTATAAATAAAATATGAGAATAACATTGCAGTTTTTTTATTTATTTAACATGAAAATTTTCCGTTTGACATCTTTTATATACATATATTGTTACAATAACACATAGATATAAACAAATGTTTTTAATAGCGTAAGTCATTTAATAACCAATTACTTACTGCTTTGTTCTAGCCGGGTTTTCTAAAATAAACATTTTCCATGTTTTATTTGCTAGATGATACTTCGCATGTATAGGAAAATGTAACAAAACTTATTACATCCCTTTATGTGATTGAACTCGGGCAGGCTATCGCACCCCGTTATAAAACTGCCCTTCTTCGGAACCCCGGAGGGTGGGGGCTAGAATGTCCCGCGGTCTGCGGTCCGGTCGGCCATTGTGGTCGGCACTATTTTACCAGCGGCGATTACTTGTCTTTCTGGGTCGCTTTCAGCGAGGGCGGAATGAAAAGATTTACTTTACCGTGCAAGATCGGTGATAAATTTATATGTTACAGATTTTTATTTAACAATTGTATCCTTGTAAATTGAAGACATATGTAATTACTACGTTTTACACGTTTCATTATCATAATACATATGTTCTAATTATATTAATGAAGTCCACATAAATCATTTGATATAATGTAAATATGTATAGAAAATAAATGTTTATCTTCAAAAAATCGCACAAATGTAATCATTCTCTTAGAGAAAAAATACGCGATAATACGCGATAGCCAAATCGTACAAGTAAAAAGTTAATTTAAAGTTAAAAGCACCTACTTTAAACTTATTTATTGTGATGTCGATCAACGATGTTCCACATTTAAAATTACGAACAGAATACATGTTTTGCTAGATAGTGACTGTGAAGCGGCCACGGCTTATATTTTCGTAAAATCTAGTTTTCAATATTGAAAATATAATATATCAAAAAAATGGAGGTGGTCTGCCACATAACAATTTAATTTGACATACGTGTACATTGTTAACCTTGGTAGTTTGTGTCTTGCCTAAAGATTGAAAATAAAATTCGTGCCTCGGAAACTGAATCTTAATCTCAGCTCAATATGCCATGATCAGTTCACGAAGATGTGTCAATATTACCGTAATATACATGTAAAACATATTACTCGCGGTGTTGGCTCAATATATTGTAGTATATGGATTGTAACAGATTCGAAATTCTACTTGTGGTTAAATTATTTCTTGAAATATTGTTGTATAATTTTGTTACTATAATTTTAGGTAGGAACTATAAATTTATGCTCAGACTGGAAATGTACATATTATGTAAAATAAATGGGAACAATTCGATAGTTAAGGATCACCACAAAAGGGGGCTAATCGACAAAAATATCAGTTTGAGAATATGATTATATAAAACCGTCATTCAAGGCATTACACAAACTTCGCTTGGCTCAAAATATATGGCTTTTAGATGTGTGATCCCTGATCCTCGAATTTTAGCCGTCGTATTTTGGTACGGTTAAATAAATCGAGTTATTCAAATCTTATTTTATTCGGTTAAGCCCCTTTTCAAATTTTAGAACCCCCATAAAAGTAATAATAAATTTGATAGGGTAGGATAGAATGACAGTGGGCATATTGCCTCAGACATCCTTCTAAGGTGCATATTAATGTGCGTATGTGTGGTGCGAGATGCGCTCCAGCCCCTCAATGTAAGATTGGAAAGTCCACCACTGACTAGTTCAGATGTGAGCATGAAATTCGTGGGTACTTATCAAATTCAAACTACCTACTGACCATATTCACCATTTAATGATCATGTTTTCAGGAATGTGTAATTATGTTTCTGTGTGATGAAAGGTTGTGTTATTTCTATAAACAAGCCAATTTAAATATAACAAAATCATGTACCTATTCAAAATAAATTATAAATTAGTCAAACCTTGAAACAATTTACATCTTGCTTTACAATTAAATGAAAATTATTGACCACAATTATTTCTAATTCTATACCAGCAAAGTTTTATCAAATAAGGTCGCAGAAAATAAACCCTCGTAGAATTATTTGCACTTATCTTGTTCAGTCCATAATCGTTTGCGGGATCCGAAGTGAGAACTCGGTATCTTAGTTTATTCATATTTACCAAGCGTCCGTTATCTTGACAAAGGTTTGGCTCATTCTTATAACGCAGATTCCCATCCTAAGACAGCAATCCTATTTACTCCATTCATCAGAGTAGTCGGCAAATAGTCATAAACAATGACAGGTCCATCCACACAGCGGAGCCGTCTATTCCATGGCAGCAATTATGTCCAGTATGCCCCGTCCATCAGGGTAGTTCGTCAATTTAGACCATTAGGCGTGTCTGACTCGAAGAGGTTTCGCCGTAAATTTCTCAAGAAACGGCCTCTTTAACGACCTCGGTCGCCCAACCGAGTGGTCGGCGCACGACCGATCCTCTGATGGCGGCCCGTGCGCGTCTGCCGATGCGAGAATGGCCCCCACTCCACCTTCCGTCCACTGCTCGCGGCATAGACTCAAAATATTTTGTAATATCATAACTGAAAAATTAAATCCAATGATAATTAATATTAATTACCAATAACAACATTTGCATGACGTATTTCATAACGCGATGGTGGTCAGGAATGGAATAATTGATGCTGTTTTTTTTTCTGTTTATTTCATCTAACTTAACTTCACTAAACTTATTGTTATTTATTTTTGGTGGTAATGTTATGCGTAATTTTTGTCACTCATCATGGTCGTCATTTTTGGCGCTTAGGATCATCTACCAGGAGACCCCTAATGCGACGAATATTAAGAAAGCAGTCGCGCTTAAGTAAATGCAGAAAATGCAGGAAACGGAAGACCCAAGCCAGTGAAAGAAATTGAAAGTATTTAATAGGGTGATGAACTAATTAATTAAATTCTCGGTTACGCTATTTTTCATTTATTGAAATTATCCTGTCTCTTTAGAGCTGTCATTTAGTGTAACAACTTAATTATCAAATAAAATTACATAATGGTCCTCCACCAGGGTGAAATTGTCTTCAACTCAGAATAACTCATGGGTTAATAGAATAGCTCTAACTAAATTCCAAAAGTTTTGTGCCTTCTGGTGACCACAGAATCAAAAGTACACTTCTTTCTTTTCTTTATAGTGTTATTCCTAATGTTTACGATTTATTCAATAACCACATTTTTTTAATAACATGAGCTTATTGTTTTATTATATTTTAATATGTTGTTTCTAAGATTTCGATAGCTTCCTGAGAGCCCTGCCTGTTTACTGAAAAATGTCGGAAAGAATGTTGGCATAATTTAATTTGGTAAATGTATTATGTGTTATTTTGAAATATATTTCTGTGAGTATTTCAAAGGCATCATCAGCATTTCAAAAAGTATCTTGAGCCTCTAGAATTTTTATTATAATATTACAAAATTGAAAAACAGTATCTCCTGTTTCTGGGATTAAAGATATTGTAAATGTAAATATTATTTTTAATTCTTCACATAAAATATTCCCACAAAATTAAACATATATTTTCAGGAGTAAAGTTTGGAGTGTAAAGAAACATATATTTATAAATAATAAAATTTAGAATTTTGGTGCTTTTTTTTCTATAGTATGATGAATGAAAGACTTACTGCACATGTATTATTTTCAACATGGTCGGGGATTCGATCTTTGTTACGGAAGACATTCAAGCGACTCTTATTTCTCACACTACAAGCGCTTGTTTAGTTTCAAAAACAGTAAGAATATTGATCAACATTTGCGCATCTATTGGTTTTGTATAATAAAACTTAAGCAATAATACTTTTTGAGTAATAGCCTACTTATAGCATTAAAATGAACTCTTCTACCTATCAGTGATATTCTATGTCCACACTCCTCACTTAGCCGCTATTAGCTCGCTCAAAGCACTGTCCCAATCAGGATTTTTTGTTAATATAGGTAAAGTAATGAATGCGGCAAACATATTAGTAATGTCAACACACCGAACTCATACGCGCACATGAAGATGTAACTAATACATACTACTTGTTGTTATCTACGTAATTTGCACTTACTAGTATTTCACATGGTGATGCATCGAACGCGTGTTGTTGATGTTGCATACCAATGTGGCACTTCATATGGCGATTCAACGAATTAATGCGCGCATGCATTCACTTTCTTACACCGGAGTAACAACGCCATATTTGTCTTCGGGCTATTTTTTAATGAGTTAAACAAAATCGGTAACATGGTCAAATTGATATTTTGGTATACTCCATTTTGATCCAAAATATTTTGTCTTCGGAAGAATGCAATAACATGAACAGTAGGTAAGCGCTCATTCGATATTATCAATTTAAATTCTATTGCGAGAAAATCTTTAAAAAGCACAAAGCATAAATATTATATTTAATACATGCCCAAATTATAACTTCTCAAATACACTTTTGTATAAATGAATACGTCGTTTAGTAATATCTCAATAACAATAAATCAATAATAATTTCGAACCCGTGACTGGGATCATGACGAGACTTACGTGTATACATCTCGCGTAAGATAAGGTTATTAAAATATTATTTTAAGAGTAGTGAATAAGTTTTAAGCGTTATTTTGTTTTTGTTTAATCCAGCGAACCTTGGATTTTGATGGCACTGATGCCATTTTTTTATGTTTTGCACCCCGTGCGCTTTCTCATCCGTTATACTCGGATGTCGAAGTTATTAAAGATATTTTATTTGAAACATACGAGTTCAAGTGAACTAGCAACGAAATAAATCAAATTAATGTTCTATTGGCTGTCGGCCACTTCCATGCTACATTCATGTTTCTGAACGAAACGAGTATCACGTAGTAGAATTTTCTTTTCCTCCCCGAGGGGAATTTTATGTGTTTTATGAGTTCCGAAACAGATATTATACGTATACGATATCGAAGCCCGAGATCTGTTTATATTACATATCACCGAAATTTCATATTGTGAATATTATATTTATTTAATGCTATATTTTATATTTTGATTTATGAAAAGGAGATTCGTTTATTTTTTTCTTTCTTAGAAGACACCTGAATCTTGCGAAATGAATGACACGGCGTATAACTATAAAAATATATTTTCAGATCTCTGAAGTTGAAATAAAAATATACACACATAACACATATACGTGTATGTGTGTGTGTGTGTGTTATGTGTGTTTCATGTGTACATTACCAAGAAAACTATCGACTTTGGAAGTGCGATGTAGTATTATTGTTTTTCCTAGGAAGTTCTCATCCTTTCAATAAAATGGATTGGAAAACATAATTAAACCAACCCCAAAACTATGTATAAATATAGAATTACTCTATTAATTCCTATAATGACGCAACTTCTTATAAACTTATAACTACTTATAAATTATAACGAATTTTGTATTTGCGTACATTTTTAGGTGTATAGGTGTATAGAAATTTAAAAAATAAGGAAATGTGTTTTCGAAGGAACAAGAAAGTGTCATCTTTAAGATATTTAATTAAAATAATCGCGGTGATTTTCAAAAAACTTGAAATGGTTATCAACAATAATAAATGACAATGTACAAAAATGATGCTAGATTTTCTTGCAATAGAATTCAAATTGATGTGTGGGTGAAGACAAAATGTTTTTACGCCAAATTGTCAATTTGATATTTTAATATACGAGTAAACCATTTTGTTTTAACTGGTTTAACTCATTAAGAAATAGACCAAAGAAGACAAATATTTAACACAGGGAGTGCAACTCTAGTGTTTGTACCTATCTTGTTTTCAATCAAATTTTCCAAATTTAAAGTTGTGTGCTTTGAAAAGGTACAATATTATGAAAAATCTCTGGCTGCCGGGAATATCGACCACTTCAATATTATTAAAAACTTTGTATAATAAAGAATTATTTAATTAACCATACAAAGTTGGAAATTAATTAATGCCGTGTGTTAATTTGGAACTGTGACATACATTTTATAATAACATAGTGCAGCGATAACAAACCTATAAAACTTGTGACGACACGCGGGATATTTTTAGTAACACGCGGGTAATTAATATTCGAATTTAGCTTCCAAAATCAATTTAAAATGCCCCATGGCTGTGAAATCAGAATAATAGTAAAACGTTTTAAATGTTTTAAATCATTTGTTAAATTCAGATCAGTCCAGTAATACGTCATTTCACATCAAGTCAAACTTATTTTTCGTTTTGCTATTAAGAGCAGTCGTGTCCGACAGATTTTCTACAGGCGTGGTGCCGACACTGCATTGAATGTTATTTAACACTGTTTCATTTTTACTCGCAGTCCTGTATGAGCTCTTTGAGTTTCGCGATCTTGTTGTAAACTGAAAGTAACTTGTGAACTTCATGAGAATGGAATATACGCGGTGTTTATTTATGTTAATGTTACATTATTCAAGAATTACCGATGATGTACCGACAAAAGCAGTGGTATTATTATAATTTGTATTTATCTTAACTCGTGAATTACTATTACTCAACTAAGTTTGTGTACATATATAATATAATGATGACTTATCGCTCGATTTGAATATTTTTTACTAAAGTGCTGGAGAAATTCCATCAACCGGAATATGTCTCTATATGTATTTGCAATATTGTTTTTAAAAATTTAATGAAACACATTTCAGAACATAGTTCTATGGTATTTTTTAATACAAATTAAATTAATTAATTAGAAAGACGTTAGTATATATCTAAACATTAATATATGATATCAAATATAGCAACCAAATATTGTTTCGACAAATAGATTTTTTAATTTATATTAATAAATTTTTTATATATATTTTTTAAAAGAACACATTATTGTGAAGTAATTGTAACGCAATTCCCCGGATAGAAAAAAATCCTGGCTAAATCGTTTTTTTCTGTATAACTTACTTATTGCTATTTTACTGCTATTTTAATAATTTGGTCACTGAAAGTGCATTACAAAAGTGTTTGTTTTAATTTACAGGTCAGTGCAAAGAATCATCTTCAACCTTGAATTTACTCCGCTCGAAGTAAAGATTCCTGTCGATGTTTGATATTGCAGATCTCTACCAAAGCCCACTAACGTCAATATTGAAGTTTATCTCGACATTAGCACATCTTACTGCACGTGCAACGGTAATGTAAAAATATTATTATTGCAATCCGTATCGATTATCGTTTCTTATTAATTTGGTAATAAATACTCTTAGCTTGTGAGGCGTGATGCGGTGGTAAACAGTCCACACTATGCACGCCTAAGTGAAACACAATAATATATATTTATTATACATCAACATACCACCGTACGTTGTGCTCTGTAATTTAAGCAGTATGCCGCCAAGCAGTCATAATGTGAATTAGTTGAAATTGTACGTAAATAATAGTGCCTAACTAATACGATCTGCTATCGCCGATTGTTGTTAGGCGCTGTGGGGGGCTATTTTGTGGCCGTGCCACTTGTCAGCCTTTTTATGACATGCGTTAATCTTTGGAACATATTTGGTGATTTTATTAATTAAACATAAATATCTTTGTAACTAACCATTTGAGTTATAATATTTAAGGCCAAACAGTTTTAGTGTCCACTCCTGCAAGACAGAATTGAAGCAATGAGAGCAAAAGATGACTAACCCACAAATTTTCCGCGTATGAGTAGTAATATTAAATTACAATAAATAAAATAAAAAACTGCTGGACCAACGCTTATTTTTAAAATAATCACTAAATGGTATTGTACATTTTAGCATTTATTTTATTGTTATTGTATTTAAAATACTACTATTATACTTCTCAGGGTTCCTCTCGACTACCTCAATTATTGAATAATTTTTTTTAACAAATAGTTTTTCCAATGAATCAGAAAGGTCTTTGAGAATTATAGACATTTAATCAAAATCATATGTTATATAAAAAGATTGATCCTGATATTTTCTTCTATGAATCCTGTATAATTTACTTGACTAATTAATTAATCACCTGAGATTTTTTAAAAGGCGCCTTCAGACTTCCATACAGTCACTAACTATTATATATAATAAAAAAATTACAATATTTATTAATATACTTTAATTTGTTATTATTATTAATTATTTCATCAATGGTGTATTAAAACATAAAAAGTATAATAATACGAGAAGCGATTGATATTTTCTCAGAATCAGCCGGGAATAGAATCAGCCGGGATAATAACTTATTTTAAAATTGTCCTAGATTTTAGTGTTGAACATGCAATTTAGCAACTTTGAATCGATGATGTGTTGAATGTAGTAATTTGATTTCTAATCATGATGCTATTTTTAACGACTCTATGATTAAGTTATTCATTTTCCGACTTCGGTGATTTAGTCTGGTGCTTTTAATGAAGATAAGTGGTCGTATTAATGTTTCAAATAATAAATCATATTTTTTATAAAAGTTTGTTTATTTCAACAAATAAAACTATTTCTATTAATAATTATACAAAATACTTTGTTTAAAACACTATTTATTAATTATTCTACATGTTTCGATACCTGCGGTATCATCTTCAGGAAACAAATGTATACTGAAATTAAAAATACAAGCATAGATGAAAACAAAATTATAAAATGGTTGATAAGTAAGAACTAATATGAAAACAAATTTAAAATTAAATTTTCTAATCATCTCTTGGAAACAAACCATTCCTTTGATATTAATAATGGTTTAGAAATTATGCATACAAATACTAGGGGTTTACAGTTAGATAAATTAGAAATTTTAGAAATAAGAAAAAGTGTTAATAGCAAGTTTAATATTATAAATAACCAAATCCTCTTATAAATAGTCACTTTTTAAATTCGTTTTCATATTATATTTAGTTCTTACTTATTCACCATTTTATAGTTTTGTTTTTATCTATGCTTGTATTTTTAATTTCAGTATACATTGTTTCTTGAAGATAATACCATAGGTATCGAAATATATAAAATAATTAATAAATAGTGGTTTAAACAAAGTATTTTGTATAATTATTAATATAAAATGAGCCCGCTATGTAATTTTGCAAATATTGAAGAAAACTATTTCTATGTATAATTTACTGTCTAACCATTTTAAAACCTTCAGTATTTTTAGAGTCCCTTTTGTCTTTTCTGGTCCAAGGCTTATTTTTTTTTTCTACATTATTGACTCATTCGTTTATAATGGCTGTAGAGCTTAGAAAACCTTTTTTTATATTTTTATGTAAAATGGATAAAATAATTCAAGATTGTGAGACTACAGAATTGCCAATACACATACAATTTAGTCAATTTGTGGATATTATGAAATTTTAACATCATTTTATTGTTGACATCGTAAAATGTCAAGACCCAAGGATTTCTTTTATTAAAATCTTTGAAGCTTTTTTCCATTTATCTTTCAACATTTTACATTTTTGTATACTTTATTTTAGGCTTGCTATTCTTTTAATTTTACCTGCGCCAAAATGTTATTTAATATTTAACCATCGTTTTATAATTCTATAATCGATTTTGCTTTCATGTTTTTTAATAGAATTTTTGTGTTCACTGATGTTCTTTTCCAGAGAATGTGCATTTATTAATGTATATTATATACTTTATTTTCCTAGATTTAAAATATCGGGGAATCACGTATTATATGTATTTATATTATTAAACGAAGCTTAGACATTTCAGTGTTTTTATCAATCGATTAATTCGACCCGTTTTAATTCTAAATTGTCGGAAGGGTAAGAGATCATTTTTATGATTTGAAATATATTTAAAAACGTAAAAACCATCAAATATTATCCCCATTTACTTAAGCATCTAGATAATGTCGCAAGAATATATAAAATAACAATTTAGTACGTTGTAATAACATAAAAACGCATTTTTAAATTGTGCATTATTTATATTGTACATTAATTAAATGTGAAATATTTATTTTACTTTTAAAATACTTTTTACAAAATTATAAATTATAATAATATTACAAATGAACATCTTAAGGGGATAAATAATTTCAGCATAAACTCAGAGATGACCGACCATGCAAGACCAGAGGGTCATCGTTTAGCCCATGAGAACGTAGACATATTAGATATATGCAGGAAGGGAAGAAAATTAGACATTCTAGAAAATATTGTGATTAATATTAACAATAAAAATGTACTTAACATACAAACACCCCCTATTATATCTCCATTCCTGTCTATATTAGTCCCGCCCACAACCACCTTCACTTTTCATCGAAACTCCTCCCCCTCCACAAAAATGCTCTCATCCCCCCATGTAGTCGATAGTCCATCTTCTAGTTTAAGCTTTAGTTTATTACTGACGATGATGCAGTGAGCGTCGCAAACGTTTTAATTAAAATGTTCTGTGAAGTAAACAACGTTTAATTTTATATTAATAACGAAAATTTTGAAATAGTAAAATATTTATTATTTTACCTGTCGGTCCGCGTTTTTAGTATTTTTATTCGTTTTGGCATTCATTTATTATATATTATATATTTATTTATTAAATAAAGTAAAAATTCTGTCTACGTCAAAGACCATCTGTTTAATGAAAATGTATGTAGCATATCTCTTATTTTAAGTCTTTGAAAGCCTTATTTTAATTATATTTTTTGTAATTTTTCGCTTCCCAGAAAATTTTTAATGTTTTGCCTAATAATATTTTGTTATTGCCACTTTTCTTTCAAAGCGTTGTACGCACGTGGCATATCTTTATTTAAGGAAAACATTACCGTTACTGAAAATAAACAAACTTCTTCCTGTTTGTCAAGGGTAGTCAACAAGTGTAGAGAAAATAAAAGCACAGCTGTAGATACAAAGCGGATACAACGCAAACTACTATTGTTGATAAAAATTTGTAAAGTTCACCAATTTTAATTGTTTTTAGATCGAGGCTATTCATTTTTGACTCCCTCTTTCGTCAGACTGTTATTAAAATCACATTACACTCCCCCCTTCATAAATTCTGCAATTCATTATTTATGCAATATTCTTTATTTTCCAATATAATTTACGGTGGATTTTTTTTGCTTATATTTAAATAATATTTTTTTATAAGCTGATGGAATTTTAAAGGAATATTAGAAATATTTATATATTTGATTAAGTTTACTGACTTTTAAAAATGTTACTTTACACCGAATAAGTGACTAAATATATTTTAACAACAATTGGAGCTAAATCGCTGGAACGGGATAATTTAATTAGTTTTTATAATGGATGAAATTCTAAACTAATTTCTATAATAAAATTAGAATCAATACACGTGTTTTATTTTTACCATTATAAAAATTGAGTTACTTTATTAAGTTTTGGTTTTCATCAAAAAAGAATGCATTATGTAATTTGCGGTGTACGCTTTCAATTTTATATTTTACTTGTCATTTGATCCATATCTGAACGAATCATACAAACCATTCGCTATAAATTGCGCCCCTATTTACTATTGCCTAGACGCAATAATTTACTAGCTTTTGCTTATAATTTGAAAAATGGTCTCTAGTTGGTCTAAAACGAAGTATATTAAGTTATTAATTTTTAATCACACAAAATGAAACATTTTTTAAATTATTTAATTATTATAATTTAAGTGAATGCATCTATATTCATGAATTTATGTAAAGTATTAGTATCTGTAAATTGTAATCTTACTTTTTCTTAGTTTTCTAAGAAAGCGATTTAGAAGATCAGTTGGATCAACAACACACGTTTGCTACATACATATACGTACAACATAATCCTAATCCATAGCGTAATCCTGTCGACCATTCTGTGGTTGTAAATTGCGTTATAGCTTAGTGATATTTTTTCTCCTCCACTATCTATCTTTAAGTGTTTTTTGTCTTTATTGTCAGCCATAATTAATCACTATTTTAATACAACACAATATGTTTCTCTGCCCCGTCATTTTTCTTCCCATGATCACCTTTTTTTCTTCGAAGGATATTTTCTTTAGATAACCTTCATATGTAGATAAGTCTTCGATATCGTAATAAAATATTATCACGTACCTACTTGTACTATATATAACCAAAAGTATTATATATAAAATATTACTTTTACATCTTTGGAGACAATTTTTACTTATCCTAAAAAAGGACTCCACAGATAAATAGGTCTTAATTAGTTCTACGTATTATGTAGATAAAATAACTTAATATTAAGATGAGCGTTTTTTGTAGATGTTTTTCTCAAGAAAGGCTAACGTTTCGGCACGGTACCATTGTCAATAAATTTCTCAACTGTGGGAGATTTACGAGGGCTGTCTGAAAAATTTCCGACCTCAACATGGCTGCACTCGTCAACAATAGTTGGGGAACATGTTTGCGCATGCTTCGATAAGTACTCACGTAAATTAATCTTAACCGTTTTTATACATTATATATACATTTCAGATACAACCTTGAAGCCCGCTCACATTACCAACACGAGGGCGTTGTTCGTGATTAATAATTATGGGGTAATTTTGAACGGGACATTAGTTTTGTAATGTCACAATACTTTTCATTGCTATTGCTGGTTGAAATTTTTTTCCGTACATAATTTTAGCAGGTCTGTGGTTAGTTTTCCTGTATATAGGAAAATATATATTCCCTGTATATAGTAAACAACGTTATTTTATTTTAATAATTAATTATTTTTTCAAAAAGTTAATTTTTAAAAAAAGTTAATTACAATGGACTTCCACAAAGTTAATCACGAAAATTTTAACGTATTATATAAATTGTTAATTATTTTTTTTTACATTTCTATAACTTTCACTTGTTGAAAAATTTTTGATAAATATTATTCAATTTATTTTACAAATTCAATTACCAATATAAATTATTTTGCTAAAGTTGTTTCAGCTTTTAAATTTTTTACTTCTACTCTAAATTGTTGTTTTTAATCGTAAATAATTTTTTTTATTAATTTAAAACTCTTTTTGAAAACTAATATGTTTTTATCACTTCGACTTTAGGGTGTTCTTTATGAAATTTCATTTCAAATAATACGTAAAAATTTAAACATACATGGTACGGGTAAGTATTTCAGATCAGCGATCTTAATAAATCAGAATAAAATTTCTTAACAGAGATGCTATTTTTGCAAGTAAAATAATTTCAGATTTATTGCGTTTAAATTATTTAATAAAACAATAAGGATTTAATATCATGATGTGGGATATGACAATAAAAGAAGAAGAATAAAAAGAAGACGATGCTTTAGAATTTTTTTATCATCAGAATTTTTACAGAATATATAGTTGTGACAGGAAGATGCAGATGCGGCGGAATATTATTTATTACCAATATGTTGCATATATATATAATATCTCTGATGTTGGAACCTGCAATGGGATCCGAAACATCGGTCAGAGAGGTCGGTCACACACGGCATAATATATAGCCCAGAAAACTACACAGAAGATTCTATAAGGCCATGAAAAAGTGAGAACATTTTAAATTCTTTTATTTATATTAATGAAACGAATTTCCAAGTACGTATAAAAAGATTTCCCTTTCCAAACATTCCTTTTGATGACAACTTTCGAAATATACCTTATATATATATAAATATAGTGTACATAAAATACTCGTATATACGCATATAGTAAATAAAAAAGTATAGGTAATGTCTGTATTATATGATAACCAAGTTAATTTAAAATATTTTAAATGCTAGGTATATGTAAGCACGATATTCTCATTGGTGTAGTTTTTTCCGCGCCCTATCCTTTGACGTAGCTGACACTTCCTGGTAGAAGACAGCCTTTGCCATTATATGGTTATCGTTTTTCGCTCTTGGCTTTTTCTGTCCTTACTTCGACTACATTACTCAACAAATTTGTACCATTTTTGGTAGAACTTATCAAAGTGAGCGTTACTAACTGCTTTGGCGCTCTAACTTAAAAATATTGAAACAAATTTTCCACTACGTCGACGTTTATATATTTTTCTACAGGTCGCTTAAAAAGTACAAATAATATCGTGATATTATTATTATTTTTTTAAAAATAGAGATGCGTACACGGAATACATGTCACATCAATATTCTTACTATTTTCAAACTAAGTTAAATAATAATAATAATAATAATGTGTTTATTCCAGCGTGATCAGGTTTTTTTTTTAAAACCTGATTCGCCATAAAGATAATACATATTATGTTATACATTAAAGGTTATGAAATAAATTTGCTGTGAAAAAGAAAACCTAGGAAAATATTAATAAATACAAAAAAATATATATTTTAAAAAGTTAATAAAAAGTAAAAAGTTCACACACACACACAAAATATAATTATTACATATATAACTACTTCAGTCATGGCCATTGTTGTATATGCAGCTATTTTGTAAGCGCTGCCATTCTCTGGTCAGGGAACCAGCCTTCCGTGAGAGCGCCGCTTGCACCAGAGAGTTGGTGCTGAGCTCCAGCCGCCGCTTTATGCCAGCAACTAGAAGCGGAACGAATCCATGTATACGGCCTTCGGTAAACATTGTAGATGCGCTACCATAACGCGCCAATCCGAACAGTTTTCTGTATGAGTTGTTGTACTGAATTCGGAGATGGTTATATATCACTTGCTTGTATTTCGATCAGAGCTCGCAGGTATACATGCTGGTGAAGAATGATTTAAACAGGATGCTCTTCACCTCCTTACTGCATCGGTAGAAACGCCGTGACAGCATATTTGCTCGAACTGCCGTTCTATGTCATCATCGTCTTGTTCATCTTCATTGAATATAAGCCCAAGGTATTTGACCTTATTTTGTACGCTCAATTTCATCCCGTCCAGCCACACGGGAGGAATATTATCTGGACCTTTTCCGTATTTTCCGCTTGTGCTATGAAAATAGGACTAACTTGCTGGTGTTCTGGAGTGAGGCGCGAACCCCCGACCACTAGATCACTAGGCCAACCTCTTGACCACTACACCAACAAGCTACTCAAATATTTTTAATAAGTTTAAAAAAAAATGTGCATCTACAGTGTTCATTATAATAAAATATAATGAAGACAAATCAACCAATATTTAAAAAAAAAATTGAAATGTATTAAGTTTTTTGACTGGCATTGGAAGGTTTAATATTTTGTAGTCTGACATAAAGTTCTCAGTTTTTTTCTACGACACAAAACTCTCAATGCCTTTTTAAGAACTGTCATGTAATAAAATAAATTCAGTTTAAGAGTACCATCAAATTTCCTAAGTTTTCACATTTGACATTCTTTATGTTTCCTCTACGGTGAATGTTCCCAAACATTATTGATGTTTAACATGCCACGGTAGTGTTTGTTGTACTTGTGTAATATATTTTTATTATTATGGCTCAATGCATATTAGAGTAAGTAAAATATTTTTAGCATTTGGTACAAGATGTAACAGACCTAGTACACAATATTTTAGGGGTGAATACTTGACTAAATTACGCATCGTAAATGTTCAAACAAATATGTGCAAATTCTGCACCGTCACAGAAAATATAATTGTTTGAAATTTTTACAATATCATGTTAAGCTTTAAATCTACGTACTTCGAAATAGATATTTGCGAAATGTATCCATTATTAATCTATATGTTTGCTTCAGGCTCTAAATCATCTAACAAAAAATAGTCTGCCCGCTCGAAAGTCGATGACCTTTAATTTTTTGTATTTAATGTTATATACATAATTATTCCATCTCTGACATGGTTGAGATTAGATTACATATTTCTTGAACATTTTCGACTCGTATATTGTGGACTAGGTCTGTTACATCTTGTATAAGACCTTTAAGTTTGCTTTCCTATATAATATTTCTAAGAACAATGAATTTTGTTTCTCTTTGATCATTCTTTAAAATCATATAATATTTTAGTGGGAATAAGATTCCAAAAACAAAAATTTTATGTTAAATAACATTCCAAGAAAAAGAGCTGGATGCTGTTTTAATACGTTCAAATATCGTACAAGATAAATAAATATTTTGTGTCTCGTCGATTCACAGATATTTTCTTCATATTTTCCTTTACCGGTCGGTAACCGAAATAGCAATGAAAAAATATGTTCAGAATTAATACGGCTATCGTTTTCCGGTCTCGAGCGTAGAAGACGTATTTTTAGCAAAGGACTCGCAAATAAATTCACTTGGAGACTTCCCTTGTGTTCCCGCGACATGAACTAAAAAATATATAGATCAAATAAATAGGCCGCGAATTTTCAGATCAGAATGCGGGTACAATCAGAAATCAGTGGCAGACCAGGATAAATGTCTCAAAGACTAAAGTATTGATGAACTGCTTTGTTGACTCGATGGTATTATCGAATCGATAAGATTTGTTTTATTTTGTGACTCCAAAAGAAGTAAACATTTAAGAAGAAGTGAACATTTAAGTGGACACCAAGAGCACCGATACTTTATTTTCCTCCGAAAACTCTGGATGTTCAACCTGTATCACACGGTTCGCCCAGTATAAGCAAAAAAAGCACTTTACAGGACTCGACACTTATATCGATAGCCTTCGAAGATCACAGATTATGAAATGAAAAATTGATTATTAATGAAAAAAGATTGAGAAAATAATAATGAATTCAATAAATCAACCCATAGATGGCGGTAGAGTCATTCACAACTAACATATTAGGAAAGATAAAGAATTAGTTAATTAATGGGTGGTTTTGAATTAAAATTAACTTAAATGTGGGAGATTTATATCTACTGCGAAAAAGTGCGGTTGTACCGTAATTTTTTGAGGCAACACCTTGACAATGAAACGTCGGCCTAGGTTTCCCCAAGGAAACCGTACATAAAGAGCGCGATCTAACAGAAGAGACGCCAGTTGGATATACTAGTGCTCAGTGCTCAGTGCTCAGGGACACCTCAAAGTAAATGTATTAATTAGAAAGATGTACTTATAAAATCAATTTTTCTATAAAATATTCCTGTTTGGAATCCTGGTAGCAACGACAATATTTTTTCGATAAATTGATTTTATAAGTATATCTTTCTAATTAATACATTTAATTTGTGTTAAAAACATCACAGACCTATGTTCTGAAAAATTGTAACTTCACAATAAGAATGTGTTTTTCTTAAAATATATATATATGTATATATATATATACATATATATATACATATATATATACATATATATATACATATATATATATATATATATATATATATATATATATATATATATATATATATATATATATATATATATATATATATATATATATATATATGTTCCCTAATATTAACACTGGTAGAGATATATCTTCTTTAACACAGACTTAAAGAGACAATGAAGTACTGTATCAGAAAGGCCAAATAAAGCCTAAAATTATTAAACAACTTTATTATTCAAGTAAATTGTTCGTTTGTTACGGAGATTAATATTGTTCTGTTTACGAGGTAAGTTTGTAGAATTCCATAATCACATATGTGAAAACAAAACACTTTGTTTTTTAATTCTATTCCTTTAATTTATTTGAGACGCGTTAATATTATTATTTTCTTTCTTTCTCTCAGTCTATGCTGTCATATCGCGGTTCTTTAATTTGCTTCTACAACGCGAACTGCCTGTCTCTACTCTTCGCGATCCTGGAATATGTTTCTTTTTTCTTTCCCAGGGTTCATGTTCAACTCCATATAGAGCCATAAGACTATAAGTAGTCGGAACTTTTTACTTTTCTCGACTTTAGGCGGTTCTTTCAAATTTATTTTCAGAATACACATTATTTATAATCAGTATTTTATAATTTCTACAAAAAGTACAGACATTTATCATTTAAAATGCACACTATTAGATTATTTTACTTTTATAAATACAATTTTAAATATGTGATATGAGAACAAGATAAGATAATGAAGCAAGAGTTGTACGAGAGTAGATAGAATACCACTCAAGGGTGGGGTATGTTATCCTCGTCAGTACCTATCAGTATTAAATTGTGCATGAAGTACATACATACATATATCCCTAAGTATTCAGTTGCTCTTATTAGTACAAACTAAAATCCTTAATTATGTTATATAATAATGTACATGAAATACACCTAGGTACGTATTTCATAACGCAAATGATAAATAATTCTTATTAAAAAAACCCAACGTAAATAAAATTATTCTAGAGGATTTTCATTTAATCGGACAATGGGCCACCCGACAACACTTTAAATGGAACGCTGTCTAATTACAATCCTTCAATATGCAAAACAAAGCTGTTTAATTCTAAAGAAGAATTTTATATTTTGCTGAATACCTCTAAAGCATGTTATTTTTAAATTTTGTGCATGTTTTACTTCAATAATGAAACAACCGTGTTATCTCAAAGTAAAGTGTGTTTTATTAAATGATTGTTTTATTAACTCTATTGTTAATCTATGTATGTTTTGCTTCTCAGCTTATTTTGATTATTTCATTCAGATTAATCGGCGAACTACTTATTAACACGACATCGCAAGGTCATTTTTAAACTCCTTCACAACTTTTAATTAAACGATTTATAATATTTAATATAATCTCGCATCTAACGTACAGAAACCTTGGATGTGAATGCCTGTACAAAAATCAATAAGATTTATTATTTTCTTAGACATTGGAGTATTTCATCCTCAGAGCTCTATTATATTCGAGCTACTCGCTCCAACAGCCGTGCAATAATTAGCCGAGGTTCATCTTAATACACATTATTGAAAACCCGCTAGGGGTTTCATTATTTCTGCTTCCGGTGCTAAAGCATGGGTTCCGTGCTCTCATTTCTTATTCATCGGATGGAAGCTCGTACACTAGAACGTGTCGCCGGTTAGTATTTCACCATATCCATTCACGATCACCCGCTATTACGATGGTCGGTGGTCGAGTTCATGATTTAATGAAGTCCTTCCTCCGAACCCTAGAACAATCATGCCACTTTTTATCTAGTCCATACTACATTTATTTCTTACTTACGCTCCTTTTTGATTTATCATTTCTGGATATTAAATAATCAGTCATTATATTTCCATATTTATTATATATTATTCCAGTAAAAAGATAACACTAAATTACAGATACGAGATCTTATATAAGTGTATCAAAAGTGTTTTTAATATATTTAGGCAAGACTACTTACATGTTTTTTCTTTTGTATATTAAAGAACATTTATTATGCATTTACATTACAGTAGGCAAATTTAACTTTTCGATAAATAGATTTTTTTCTGTACTTCTTTCTAGTTGATTAAATTAATTTGTATTAATTATGTGTTCTCCTTAAAAAAAGATTTTAATATTAGTTCACTATTTTTTTGGTATTTCACAATATATGGTATTTAGCAAGATGGCGTCAGTCTTTACGATGACGTGACTGGTTGAAATATATTTGGCGCAGTTTGAAAGTAAACCTCTAGATTTGTCCACTTTTGAGAATAAGTCCTATATCTAGAAGGTTTTTTAAATGGATGATAAAATAATGTCAGGCACTGCCAAATAAAAAATAAGAGTCGACCACTTTCGAAATTCACCTTATATATATATTTATATATATATCAGCACCCCAGAGGTAAACAAAATTTAAGAGTAGAGATATTTAAAGGTTCCCATGCAAATAAAAACATTGTAATCTGACCAGGGATCATTTTATTTGAATGATAGTTATTTATTTTATTTCGTAATATGAAAGACAAACTAATTTCTAGAAGAAATGGGAGATAACATTTTTTTTTAAATAGACGTAACACAGTTTACCTCTGGGGTGCTTATATATATCTAACTGGCGTCTCTTCTAGTACCTCAAGGACACTACCTATAAAAGACGCGATCTAACCTATAAGAGACACCAGTTCCATACACCGGTGCCCGCGAAAGAAGAGTGTAGTGCTCTATCATCTGCTTATATGTATACCTAGTCGCGTATGTTTAAATTCCACATTAAATTAGTCTGAACAGGTTGGACAGGAAAAAAAACACTACATAATTTTACTTTTAATTTGGCCATACTTTATTCTAATATTTTTTTCAGATCTTTAAATTTTCCCTTAAATAAGATAAAACAGCAGCCTGAAACTATTCACCACTTGTATTTGCACCCACGGAAATCGGGCTTCAAATTTGAAAAGATATAATTTCACCATGTCTGAGCTACAAGATGGATGGTCGATTTAATTTTTGGTCAGCAGCCTTAACAGGAGGTGTGTGTCACTGGTGCCATTGTCATGCAATAACAGGACTCTTCGCTGGAATTTCCCACGCCGCTTCTCTTTAATTATTTTGCGTAATCTATATAGGAAGGATGCATAATATGTGTTATTTATGGTAGTATTTATTTTCTTATCCAAAACTACTGCAGCTATGATATTTTTCGTCAACGTACGACACTTTTACTTTTCTTGGAGGCACTTCACTTTTTCGCTTTCTGGATCATAGAGGGCCATGATTACATTGCCTGCAACAATTTGGTTGATAACTTGTTTCTTTTTTCGCCGCCAAGAACTTAGTAGCACAATTAGTGATGAGCTCAAAATCACGAACCGTGAGTTAATCACTGATATCTTTGAATCACGCTCACTATCAGCGATTGAATATCTTAGAATCTCGTGATTCGTGATTATTTTTTTTATTTTATTTATATTTTGTTGTGAACCGTAATTTAGTGCATGTGCATATGAAACTAAAATATTCATGAAGGAATGACGTTATAATTCCTGATAAGCGCCATCTAGTAGATTGTGCCAAAAACGTTTTACGCATTAGACCCGAGAATGCTGAGAATTTGATTCGAAAAATAAACTCACATTATTTAAAGGGTTTTCATTATTTTTGTGATAATATTAAATGATATATTCTAGAAAATATTTTTATGCAAAAGATGTTTGAATAATATAAGTAAATACGCACAAAATTATGTTTTTTAAATTTATTTCGTGTATTGTGATATCGTTTTAGTAATAAAACTGTGATCACAGTCACAGTTTTCAATCACTGATATTATCGAATATCGATCACAATCACACCAGTGAGTCAAGAGTAGCATTTTTTCTCATCACTAAGCACAATGCACTTGTTCCTATTTCTGAACTGCAGAAAGAAGTCCTGGCACCCATATTGCGCTGATTTTACTCATGAAGATGACACAATGTAGTACTATGGAAATTATTGACCCAGTTTTTATCGGTCGCATAAAAAGGTTAACATTACCGTACACATCACTTAGCCGTTTTTTTTCGGCTGGTGCTTGTTCCTTTTTAGACAAAAATCTTTATCACACTCCGAAACCTGCTCAATTTCCAACATTTTTAAAGATCGTGTTACTTATTCGACACTACTCGACAACAAGACAAGTATGAACACGAGACTTCTGCCACGTCATTAATATCAACCACAGCATATATAATTAAACAGCTGACAGCTTTAGAATGACGAAATAATAATTTATTCGTATCATTATTTATTAAAAGAATATACGAAGGGTTAAAAAAACAACATATTTATGTATATTGCGTACATAAAGAAGTTTCTAAAAATAATCATTTTTACAGTATGATTGTGTTTATTACAAATATATTAAGATGTCTGAGCAAGTTCTAATAAGTTTGTCACATTTTTTTCTGTAAAATTCTGATAATGTACGACTATCGGTAATAATAATTTTAATCCATTGCAATAGTGTTTCGATTCCTACACTTTTGTTTTCGGCAGATTTATGTGGTAGTTTTGGGATATGGTATTTTTATTTATATTGATGATTATGTGTTTTGAGTTTTTTTAATATCTTCACCATTTTATACCTATAGGTTTTAGTGTCTTTTGTTATGTTATTAATATTATTTTGCTGATTGTCTTTTATTGTTGACATTTACGCTAATTATCAAGATTATAAATATTAAAATAATTTTGATAGATATTTGTATTCTTTTAAAATCTTTTCAGTTTGCGACTTTTTTGCGAGAGATTTGTAAGCTTCGATGCAGAAATAAATTCTCGGTAATGAAATATGAATCTTGTCATCAACATCAAAGGAATAAGTTAATCGCCCAAAGGAGGCGAGTGGTACCGCCTGGGGAAAATTACATTTTTTTCATTAAGATCATAGAGCCTCTTTCTTAGCTTCGAATTGAAAAGAATTGGAAAGAACGTTAAGTATGATCGAGATATTCCTTTACTATCTAAAGATGAATTTAAACTAGCAGAAATATTTGGTTTGCTTAATTAACAAATTAAGATAGGTTTTTTTTGGTAATTTATTATTAGACGTTCTAGTTGATTTCCAGCAAAACTCCCCTGAGACCTTTCATCACGCAACCTCGATAAAAGTAAATACTGCCACCCTTCACCGTACTTCATTGCTTCCTTGATTGCTGAGCAGATGCTTTTAATTATTATTACTAGAGTAAGAGGAAGGAAGATCTTTATAAAAACGAAATGTTACATCATCATTTTAAATGTCTCATCGAAACCATCGAACGTGGTTCACTTTCGGAAAATTTTTCACATAATCGTGTTTTCAAAGAATTTTATCCTGTGATCGTTATAATATAATCGTGGATATTTGGTGGTAATTTTACAGCATCATTTAAACTGACATCGGCATCATTTATGACAGAGTAAAAATGAAGAAATAAGGAAGAATGTTAAGCTGATCTTAGTATAGTAAGTAAGATTAAGAAAAGATCACTTACGTGGTTTGGTCATATGGAATGGATGAATGAGGAGAAAATGGTAAGAAATATATATGACGTAAGTTTTGATGACACCAGAAGTAAAGGAAGAGTTGGCACGACCAGGTAAAGCAGATACTAGAGGATGGTCTTGTAAGAAGCCTCAATAGACGGCGAGCTTGTATGAGAAGAAGTATGAACGTGGATGAGGCGAGAATTGTGTCACCTAACGTGCTTCAGTTTCGGAACATTTTTTTTTTACATAATAATTTTGGTAAAAAAATATCCTTTGATTATTATAAAGTATATGGTAATTTTTACACATTTAACATTGCACAGAGAAAGTTTCCACTCAAATAAAATTCTTCAACGATGGAGTAAAATCGGTATGTGCTTGATGTATTTTTCATGTGACTCCTGGGATAACGGTACCCCAAATATTTAAAAAAATTATCGCCGGCAAATGATACCCGCTCCGGTAAAACATGTGACCCACTTCGCATATATTTATACTAGCGGGAAAAGCTGCGCTGCAATTAAAAAAAGGTTTGTATTTTTCGCACTTTAACGTGTAGTTATATTCTACTCTAAATGCTTTTTAAACTCTATTGAACTGAACCTAACTCATTCGAATTAGAAACGCCTTTAAGCATTCGACTTGAACCAGTTTCGGTTAGGTAAGTGGTATGTATTCCGGTACGCGGAAGACCGCGCACGGCGCAATGCCAGCGGACGAATTCTAGCCCCTTCGGATATTTTCATTACGTTCCGGGTTGCCCGGCCAAAGGATTTAGAATGAATTAGTATCTTTTTTATAATATACAGCGGGTTTCCAGAAGTTTTCGCCATCAAAATATCTGGTGATGTTAATTGAAAGTGGAAAACGGTGGTCGTAGATTCTGGGCATATATATACTCATCATTTCGCGGATGTATTATAGATTTTGTGAATTTATATAGATTTTGTAAATTTATATATGTGAATTTATATACTCAGAAGGTGAAGGTTTGGAGTCAGTATTAATATTTCTTAAGACTTATATATAGGGGAGGGGACCGTATCCTGGACACGTTCGTACCTTGTTCAATCGGTTCCCTACGCTCAGCTATCGAAGATTTTATAAATAAGGTGTATTAAATGTCTTCCAGCTATTACATTGTCTTCATTAGAACAAAAGACTTGAAACGTTTTGGTTAAAAAAAAAGATGTGAAAATCGATCGGTCGAAAAGTAAAATTTTGACCCAATATTATTTTTGGAATTTAAGGTAAAGCGATTTATCGTAGTATATATTTGTGTTTCTGTTTACTGATTATATTGACTCTTAAAAAACATCATATTATTCAAGAAAAGCATTATCTTTAAAATGTTGTTGTCATTTTATTCGCCTTACTGTGTACTGCCGTACCTTGGACCACCGTAAGATACTGTTCTTTGAGCCATGAAGAAGGTACGCGATTTTGATGATATTTTCATTAATTTGTTTTGTATTTCATAATTTTAAAATTCCGAGGAGTAAAAACAATATTAAATGAAGCAAACTGGATCCTGCTGCTGTTACTATCGCGGCAAATCGTATTTTTCGGGATAATGTCCAGTTAATGCAATGTCGTAGACAGAGAAAAATTTACACCTGGTATGATTTATAATGTTGATGAAACTGGTGTTTCTGCGTGAGCCACCATAAAGTGTCCAAACAAGTAGGAAGCTTGGCGCCTGGAGAAAGAAAAGTCAATATCAGTCGTTTCCAAAACCGGCATCATAAAAATCTATTTCTTCTTTTAAACAGGCAATCCACTATAAAAATCTATTTGAGTAGGTCGGGAGCCTGTAGAATGTATGAGAGAATATGAGCTTGTCAGTGCTAGGCTTATGTGGATCCGTTTTAAAATTGGAATTACGAGTGTATTTTTTTTTAGTCGTAGGTTATGCTCCCGTAAACTCAGAAAATGATGAAATGAAAGATAAATTTTGGACAAATGTAAGGGATGTAATGAATGTAAAACGGAATAATGAAATAATAATTTTAGCAGGCGATTTGAATGGTTGGGTGGGGACTCGGATGGATGGTTTCGAGTCAGCCATTGGTGTGTACGGTGACAAAAAGATAAATGGGAATGGAAAAAGTCTACTTGAGGTATGCTTGGAATGGAACCTTTTTATCTCAAACACCTATTTTGATCACAAAGAAATCCACCAGTACACATGGGAGAGAGGAAATGAAAGGTCGAGGATTGATTTTGTGGTGGTTGACTCTAGACTGAGATCCGCTACTGTTGATACTCGAGTGTTTCGGGGCGCCGAGATGGAAACTGACCATTTCCTCGTTGTTTCAAGAATAATTTTATTCCAAGGATGGCGGTCCATGAAAAAAACAGTATCGACACCATCTAGAGTCAAAATTGAGAATCTGCAAAGGGATGATGTCAGAGAAAAATTTGAAAGGAAAGTGTGTGAAAAACTGAGTGAACAAGGAGCGAGTGATCTGAATATAGACAATGCATGGGAATACATTAAGGTTACTTTATGCGAATCAGCGAAAGAAACCTGTGGAATAGCTACCCAAGGAAGGAAGAAAGGTGATGCTTGGTGGGACGATGGCATAAATGAACTTGTGAAAGAAAAGAAGAATGCGTGGCGCTATCTGTTGATAGTAAATGGGGATGAATATAAGAGAACAAAAGTCCTGTACAATGTCTGTAAGGAAAAAGTTAAATCTGGTGTGAAAGAAAGGAAAGAGCGGCTGAAAAAAGAAGAAGGGGTGAAAATGACTGAGAATTTTCAGGATAATATAAAATTCTTCTGGAAGGCGGTCAAAAAATCTCGATGTCGTGCTGAAAGCAGTAGTATGAAAGCTATTAAGTCAGTAAATGGAGAGATGTTAACGAATGAGGATGAAATAAAATATAAATGGATGAAATATTTCCAGGAAACGTATGAAAGTGTAGAGAATGCAAATGACGAAGCACCTGAGAAGCTCTCTGGGGTAAGTATGAATGAGGAAAACGATATAAATGCAATAAGTATGGAAGAAATAAAGTGTGCAATAAAACATATGAAGAATGGTAAGGCTGTGGGGTATGATAACGTTGCTGCAGAGTATATCAAGGCTGGTGGCCCATTAGTTATCTTGTGGCTTCATACGCTCTTCAATCAATGTTTGGAAGAGAGCCACACCCCGTTAGATTGGAGGAGGGCTGTTATGCCTCTTTACAAAGGCAAAGGGTCGAAAATGGAATGTGGTAACTATAGGGCTATTAGTCTACTGAGCTCTGTAGGTAAACTGTATGGGAGAATTTTAATAGAAAGAGTAAGAATGGTGACGAAAGAAAAAGTATGGGACGTGCAAGGGGCATTTGTGGGTGGAAGAGGATGCATGGATCAGATCTTCTCTCTACAAGTGATGACGGAAAAGTTTTTGGCGAAAAACCTAAAACTTTTTTGTGCCTTCGTAGATCTACAGAAAGCATATGATAGAGTTATAAGAGAAAAGTTATAGAAAGTACTCTCTGATTACGGGGTGAATAGTAAATTTATACGCGCAATCGCATCCCTATACGAAGGAAGTTCTGCGTGTGTAAGAATCAATGGAGCACTCACACCATGGTTTGACATTACAAAGGGTGTCAAGCAGGGTTGTGTAATGTCTCCATGGCTGTTCAACTTGTATATGGATAAATGTGTGAAAGAACTAAAATGTATGAATGTAGGAGCAAAAATGGGCGATTTGATTGTATGCTGTTTATTGTACGCCGATGATGCAGTACTAATGGCGAATAATGAACAAGAACTACAGAATCTGGTGAGTAGAATGTACGATGTATGCAAGGAAAGCGACCTCATGATGAATGTTAACAAGTCGAAAGTGATGGTATTCAAGAAGGAGGAAAGCAAGACACCATGCAAAATAATAATTGAAATAAAGTAAACGGCGCTTTGAATGGAATTATATCTAACGGGAATTTGTCAACCGAGGCAAGACTAGCGGTGCACAATGGAGTGCTGGTACCGACACTGATGTATGGAAGTGAGGCCTGGAGCTGGCAGAAAAGGAACGAAAGTAGACTGAATGCAGTGGAAATGAGATCACTTAGACGTATTTGTGGCAAATCTATTTATGACAGAGTAAAGAATGAAGAAATAAGGAAAGAATGTAAAGCTGTTAGTATAGTGAGTAAGATTAAGAAAGGATCACTTAGGTGGTTTGGTCATATGGAAAGGATGAATGAGGAGAGAATGGTAAGAAAGATATATGACGCAAGTGTTGATGGAACCAGAAATAGAGGACGTCCGCGGAAGACTTGGCACGACCAGGTAAACTAGAGAATGGAGGATGGTTCTGTTAGAAGCCTCAACAATCGGCGAGCTTGTATGACAAGATGTATGAATGTGGATGAGGCGAGAATTGTGTGTCAGGACAGAAGAGTATGGCGCTCTATCCTCTCTGCTTACCCCCACGGGGAAACGGCGTGATGGTAAGTAAGTAAGTAAGTAAGTAAGGGAGCCTGCTAGATGTCGCATTAGACACACAAAAAAAAATGAAAAAGTCTAACAGTCGCAAAAAAAAAAACAGCACAGTAGCTATTAAAAAACACACAGTAGCTATTAAAAAACACAGTAAAAAAAAGTTCAATCGTGTTTTTTTGAAAAATATTGATATCAGCTCTTCAGAAGAAAAGATGTCATCGAGTGATTCTTTGTAAAATGTTAATTTTGGCAGCGAAGAAGAAAACTCACATATAGATGACCAATTATCAGTAAATTGTTTGGTTCTGGTTTGACAATTATAAAGAAGAATAAATAACATTATTATGTAGCCGAAGTGTGAAGGAAAGACGCACGACTTCTACTTTACTTTTATGTAAGTAAATTTTTGAATAAATCCAGTTTTATCTTTAAAAATAAATGTATCTGTAGTTCTGAAAATACGTCGGAGCTTAATATGCAAAATATTGCTTTTAAAAGTGCCTGAAAAATAAAATTTACTGGGTCAGTTAGGCAAAGTCAGATTTTATTATTTAGTGTTGATTTTGGCCATTATAACGTAGAATAGAATACGGTTTGTCAAGTACATATTACGTATTTTAAATATTCGCTATTCAGTTCCTTTATGGTTATTTTTGTAGGTGCCCTTTTTAGTTTATTATTCTTTGGATATTAATTCATATTTATGTAAAAAAAGTGATATTTTTTATTTATATTTTATTTCATTTTTGCATAGAATATGTGATTCTCTTTCACAAGCCTTTTAGTTTTTTTCGTTTCCTTAATGCTTCATTTAATACATTCGAATATATATAACTTTATCAACAATATAAATAGTTTTATTGTACAATTAATTTGTATGACCGAGGTACGTTACCATATGGCCCAAGGTCCCGCATCTTGGGCCATAATAAGAGTTTACGTAAAATTGAATTCCTATGTTTATTGTCAATGAAAAACATATTATCACATCTAACAATCGGAACATAAATAATTTATCTAATAGATAGTGAAAAACAACAAAACATTATTTGTCAATTAAATATTTTACGAGACTTTAAAAAAACAAATGGCTCCTTCCTCTACTTTGTGTTTAGCTGACATACGAGTACGTAGCAATTTAGTATTTATGTTCAATGAATTTATTATAATATATTTTAATTAAAGGTACTACTATCTACTAAATTTATTACTGAAACGTATAATTGAAACATCGCCGAAATCTAAAAAGTTGACTGAAAATTTCCCAGAAACTAAAACTGTTTTTTAATTCGATAATTGAATAATTAGAACCAATAGTTGAAATATTACATTTTTACCACGTTTAAATCTATCGGTCTGCCTCGCGGCCGAATCGAGTACACGAGTTTTTATTGCAGTGTTCCATTAAAAAATAATACAAAGATAGAATAATTGATCAATTAAAAAATATCTTTGTACTTTAGAAGTTTAATAGTATCTTTGCATTTTGTTTCCTTACTTAGTCTACGTAAAATTATATTCATTTTCTGTAGCTCAATTAACACATACAAAAAAAAAAACTTAATCTAAAATTAAATTTTTGGCGGATGAATTAAACCTACAATATTGCTTTTATACTATTAAAATATGCGCGTGATGATGGAAAAGTTTTTGTCGGAAAATTTATCACTTTTTTTGTACCTTTCTAGATATTTGCTGAGAGACATACGATAGAGTGGAAGATATTAACTGGGTTTAAGGGGAATGGCGTTCTCATCCCTGTACAAATGAAGCAGGTACTGCATGTCTTAAAATCAATGGATCATTCACTCCATTGTTTGATATTACAAAATGTGTCAAATAGGGTTGAGTAATGTCAACATGGCTGTTTGCTTACATGACTTATACATGGATAATTATTGAAGGTACCTGATTGTATTTATGTATTATGTAATGGATTAGATTGTATGCTGTGTATTGAGTGCAGATGATGCAATGTCAATGGCAAATAATGAACGAGATGTATTATATGATGTTTTAAATAGGATGTGTAAGATATAGCAAGGAAAGTGATCTTCTGATGAATTTGAACAAATCTGAAATAATGATATTGGAAAAAGATATTTTTGCGAAGTAATGGTAAATGATAAATGACCGGAACAAGTAGTAGTAATCGTGTTTTTGAAATAGAAACAGATTTGAAACTGCAGGGAATAAAATATTTGATTAAGAATTGGGACAGTGATAATAGAAATACTATCAATGGACCAGTGGGTCTCACGACGCAACTTCTGAAAAATAAATTGAAATGCATTTTCGATCACGACTAAAAAACCACCCTTTTAAAAGTTTATATATTTTATAAATATTTACGGAATATAATCAAAGAACACCAAATATATAGACATGAACTAACGCAAATTTCTTGTCTCAATATTTTCATTTTTGTGTCACTCGCATGATCACTTACTTACGCAATCAAATAGCTAAACGACTTTTTAAAAAAATATGACTCGATTGGAACGAAAACTTAAATTCTGACAATGTAATACGCATTAATGTAAAAAATACGCCTTGTTTACACAAAGATTTAATTTTAGAATAGTAAATACTTTTACTGTTGCATAAATGTGTCATAAACATAAATCGGATTTATGTTTCCACCAAGAATGTGTTAAGAATGCCCCTCGTCCCGCAACTAATGTTGCTAACCCCTCTCCAATATTTACACTTTATTTCATGTCTATTCATATACCGGTTTGTGGGATATAACGGTTTTTGTGGACACCATGACTACTGTAGATATTAGATTTCGTTAAAACTTTTCTGAGATCGCATCAAAACTAGTTAATGAACCTAGTAGATATCACTACTGAGTTCATTAACTAGTTTTGATGCGGCATCTTGTTAAAAATGGCGGCTCTTGCAAACATTCTGTAATTATTGGACCTAAAGAACAAAGTAACAAACTTACTTTTTTCTTTCTTAATTTATAGCCTTTACTACAATACTTTAATGAAAGTGTGCAACAGTTAAAGAAATTACATACAAATTTGTTATAGATACTTAGTAGTTACTTAAAAAAAATAATTTTCCTTACATAATTATAATAATTTTGGATTAAAAAATAGACAGGTAATTTCATGAAATTTCATCCTCTAATCGTGATATAATATAACTATATTTAAAATAAGTAATAATTAAAAAATATTTTTTAATTAATTAATTAGTAATATTTAACAACTAATTAAATAACTAAATAACCAGAAAATTATGAAAATATTTAATTTTACACATTTTAATAAATTTTTGTGAACATTTACGAATTATTCGTTCACGGGAGAGAATGAAAAAAAAATCACCGCAATACTAAGAACTCTATTTGGCTTGTTTATTAACCAGGAACCCTTCCAACCAGAACGGGTTCCTGGTTCAAGTCCAGGTGGCAATATAATTCTTATCTGTGCATTTAATTTATATTAAAATATCACAGAACTATGTTCTGAAAAACTGCAACTTCACGATAGTAATGTGTTCTCCTTAATAATATATATGTTGTATTGGGAAATGTTTCCAAAAATTTAATAAAAATGAATTAATACATTTTATTTTGGCATCTCCTATCGGACTTTACTCAAAGGTGTTTGAGATTTTCTGCAAATATAAAGTAGATTGCTTTCAAATAATGAAATAAAAGTTGTATAAATTTGAAAGTGCAACATTAAGTTCGAAAATTTGTTATTAACTTACAATATTGCACTCGTGAACGCAAAAATATTGTTTCGATAAATTTATTTTATCTTTCTTATTTTGCCGGGAGAGTGCGTTATCAATTACATCACAATAAGGTCTTGAGAAAACGTTATACTAAAATCGTACAACATTGTGTACCTTTGTAATGGTACTGGAGAAGTGTTAGGCTAAGTGTGTTGAGGTAGAAGAAAACTGTATACAAAAATAAATTAGTTTTAAAATGATATTTTTTTTACTCGTTTCAGAAACTTATAAACCAGCCCTCATAATTAAATACTGATATATTAACAGCCATCGTAATTGATATTTGCAAAATTGACCCATTATTATCCAGTAGGTACATGTCTTTACTTGGGGACCCTAAAATATCCTAAATCATCAAAGAAAAAATAATCCAGCTGTTGGAAATTCAATGACCGTTTTGGTATTCAATATATTGTTTGAAATCAATAAAATACATTCAATTAATCAAAAACCACCCAGTGATTATAATTTTTAAATGGTTGAAAATAGGACATGGTAACTTGGAATATTTTCGACCCATATTTTTATATGGTATGAAAACCTCTTGAAGTATTGTGGACAAGTCTGTTACACCTGTATATATATATATATATATACAGGTAATATTTTATTTTTTTCTTTCCTATATTGATTCTGAACAGTCGCGTCTAACTATTCACTAGGTATCTCATCCAAGTAAAACATTTAGGTGGTGAATTCGTAACCTCACTAATGAAATCCTTGAATGAAAATTAATAGAGAAATAAAATAAAAAGCTACATGTTAAAAGACAGTTGCTATACAAAGTCAGCTAAGTTAGGAGATCGGAATTGAATTGAATACTTTGCTCTTCTAGAGAAATGTCTCGCAACTAGAAGATCTTAAAGTTGAATGGTGTGAGCAGAGATCTGACCGAATCTGCGGTCGAGCTTCATTAGCAGTTTTCAAGTTTCTTAGAAGCATAGAAAACTCGTGGCATCTATCGATAAAAAAATGTTAAAATAAAAATATTATTTATATTCTGTGTATAAAATGCATATTATATACGCATAGACCCAGGATAGGTTTCCTTTATGGTTAAGACTCAGTCACGCAAGCATTCATTATTTATCCTTTCCTGTTTATCTAAATTTAATATAATCATTTTAAGCCGTTTAAATACTAGAATTAATTTTATATTTCCTTATAATTTCTTGTGTTTTAATATTAACATAATAGGTACGTTATTTATATAACTTTTTTTATTTAATTAGAATGTATGTAATTAAATTAACAATAAACAATTGTTTGAGATAATTAATGTATTGAATATTTTCGATTTTATGATACGAGGCAAATAAATTCACTCAATGCCGAATATTTCATTTTTCTTCGAATACATAGTGATAAGAAACAAAAATTAAATAAGCGTTTAATATTATGACTTATTTTTTACAGTTAAATATTAACATTTCTTTAACCTATTTCGACTCTTTTATTTAATATTTTTAGTTTTTACTCTTTAGCGTACTATTTTTAACTCCAAAATTATCTGCGGTATGTTTTTTTATATTAGCACGTAACCTTTCTATAAATATGTATATTTTGTATACACATACAGTTTCGACTCCAGTTGAGTATTATACGTTAAGGTTATAAAGTAGAAAAAGTCCATTCTAAAAATTGGTTGATTACTGTATAGCTCCTTCACTGCATCTCTAACAATTTTTTGCCCCCATTAAATTCCTGTTATGCGCTTCGAAGTTTATCAATATTGTTATGTCAAGAAAATATGTAAAAATTTATATTTAAGACTTATACTATTCTTTAGTTTCATCTATATTTATGTACCGTATTGGCCCGACTATAGGACGACCCTGATTATACGGCGATCTCTAATTTTTAATCTGCTTTTTGGAGAAAAAACATTTCCCTCACCACTTTTATATGAAAAATATTAATTAAAACAGAGTACCCAGGTAGTACAAAAGTAAAGAACATGTTTAAACACGAAAAGAAGAAAAAAAATCCAACTACAGTAGCTAATCAGATCAGTCAGATTCACGTATGGCTATAGCATCCTCAGCATCAGTCTCGTCTTCAGTAATATTATCGTCTTCGGAATCCTCAATCATATTTTCCCACAATCATATAGTTGAATATGCGACGTTGATGGTCTCATTGGAAATTAGATTCCAGGCCTGCAGAACCACTCACTAAGACTTTCGACTTTTTCTAATTTAATTTTTCACAAGCTCCATCAGATTACCCCTGAATGCATCACGTACCAGCAAACTTCTATTTTTACTGAATCTAATCTGTCTTCTCCAAGCTGTTTTAATCCAATCAACAGCAAGATCCACCATCCCCTTTTCTGTACTCTCACAATAATTCCATTCGATAATTTTTTCTTAAAGCATGGTTTTTTTTATTCAAAATAACACAAGATGGAAGTTTTGTGCCATCTGCTAATATAGATAGCATTACTGTTACTCTTGATTTTTCATTCCATGTATTTTAATTTAAATTGGTTCATCCCCTCTCTTTTTAACTGTAGGTGTATCAAAATATACTGGTGTTTGATCAGCATTTCCGATCAAATGTAACGGATATTCATGTTTTTTTCTTAAATTCGTAATATGTTGAAATGTTAAAGCACAAAGCTGGTGGTCGCACAGTTGTTGGTTATTTCTGCAGCACGCACTGCAATAATATTAAAATTGGAATCATAGCTTCTGCGTATTCCTTGAGTCACTTTCAGTATGGTTAGTCATAATATTTTTTTAGGTAGCAAAGATGCAAAACAAAGCACAATACAAAAAAAAACACCTCAAAAACTGTCAAAAATTACTACACACAAGCTATGTGTAAACAATGCCGTCTTTTGAACGGTATTAATAATTTCGCTAATCGCGAGTAGTGAATTTATCGTTACTCACTATGTTTGCGACTCGAATATAAGGCGACCCCTCTATTTACGTGTCACCTTTTTAAATGCAAACCTCGGCTTATAGTCGGGCTAATACGGTATTTATCTGTATTTCTATTTTATTTTTACAATTCTTTACATACTTTTAAAAAATACGCATGTATAATATTCGTGATAGATGTTTAAAGTAGCGTGGGTTAGACATTTTAAATAAGGATACAAATAAAACTATGTATTTAATAACCTGGCTTTTATTTTCCAAAATTGATGAATTTCGGAGTGACCACTTCTCATTAAATATACCTCTGAAACCGGTCCTATGAAGCCCATGTTGAGGTTAAATACATTATGAAAACTTACAACAGATTTATTAAATTCCTGTAGAGATAAAAAAATTAACCCTGCCTTTTATACAAAAACGATAATGAAAAATATATCTTGAATAATAAATCAAAAATACCCCAAGAAGAAAAAAGCGGAGTCTACAAATTGAGTTGCAAGGATTGTGACATATTTTATATTGGACAGAGCGGAAGAAGAATAAGAACAATATTGGAAGAACACAAGAAAGCTATAAAAACTTCAGTCTAAACTCCGAAATGGCTGAGCACGCAATAATGGAGGGCCATTCATTTGATAATATTAATTTACAACTTATACATAGTTGCGCCAAAGGACGAAAGTTAGAAAATGTAGAAATATTTAATAATAAAAACATAATAAATATTCAAATACCGCCTGTTACATCCCCCTCTCTTATCTATTTAACTCCACCTCCACCCCCACCTGCGTTAACTCCAAAAACACCATATATTAGTGTCTGAAAGTGTTTTTAATTTTAGTTGAATTATGATATCGATAATGAGAAGATATTACCGAAAACGTATATTGTTTAACACAATGAAAAGTGTAGTGATATAACAGTGTTTTGACTCAATTTACAAAATGATCATGGTATACCACAAAGTTTCACCAAAAACCTTTGAACAGTTAAAATTATTTTAGTTACACGTTAATTATAGTTACATGTAGTCTCATTTCTTAGAATATACTGAGAAAATATTTCATATAGAAATCGATATAGGTAGTTTATAGATATAATAGTATGTTTAATGAACATATCACTCAGGTATTCCTAATTTGAGAAGAGTGATTTATTTTATTTTATTTATTTTGTTTTTTAATGCGTTACAATGTGGAACGTGAAAATGTGGAACATGGTGTTATTAAAAATAATTAATTACGTAGCTTGTATCACAAAACAGGGGCGTACGTTATGGCTCTCGTCAGTGGGTTGACAGTGATGTTTCAGGAGTATGGGCACGCGTGGAGGGGTGGAGACGCACGGAATATGCCCGCCCAGTTGTTGATTAGTAAAAAGTAAGCGTGCGGAGTACGTGGAATGAAATTTGAGGTGCGCCATTTCAGAAAATTTTCACCAGACCTGCGCGTCTATACAACTCGATATGACGAAGTGCGTTAATAAGCCTGAACCGAAAATAATAATTATTATATCTCATTCAAAATAAATCTAAAATATCGGCTACATGATGTATTCATGTACATTATTTTTCCATCCGATTCATATTCCTTTATCTTGTTTTAGACTATTGACTTTGTATTATTAACCACGAAATGAATTAAACTCATCTATGTTATTAACAACGATGTTATTAACTAATCAAAAACATATATTGTTTCTTTAATATAATCTATTTTTAAAAAACATTAATTATTTTATAAATAAATTTAGTACCCAACTTAAATTATTTCTTGACGATACAAAATTATAGAATAATTTTTAGGAAAATATTTTAGTATGGGGTGATTAAAATTAGTTGATTGTTCATAATATTTTGGTTAGTTTTACGCGTTTTATTTATTTACAAAAATTAATTTAACCATTCTAAAAATAAAATATTTACATTTATATCCTTATTTATATACGCTACTAATTTAAAAAAAAACATATTTTTAAAAATTACATAGTGATAAATTCAAAGGCGTTGTTTAAATCCTATCAGGATGGCCGAAATATCTATCTCGGTTTTGTTGGCTCGCGATCGGGCCCGCCTCCCTTTTCACACGTAATATTAATATTTATCCTTGATCTGGATTCCAATCGTGCCACGTGCAAACACACCTGGAGTTTCGCTTGACATTCAAGACTATCGTGATTTCATTACATCGATATTCATGGCACGACATTTGCACTTTTTTTATCCAACCACTATTGCATATGAAATCGAAGGTGAGATTATGCCGACAGACGTGTCGGATTGATCAGTATTCATGGTACACCTTAGTTTTGCTTTATTCTTGTCCTAGCCATTTTGGGAAAGGTAACATATTCACGTAATAACACCGAACACATTCCCAAATTGTTTATCTAACGTCCACAGAATACAAGCAATCAGATGCATAATTTATTAGAATACTCTAAAATGCAAATAATTTTACATAATATCAAATATCGGAATGTTAAATATTTTATAATTTTATAAGTTCTCTGTTAGTAAGATTTCACGATGAGGAATTCTGCGTAACTTTCGGAGTCGAGGTGCCATTGGCCACTTTTTTTCGTAAACTTAATCATAGGATTTATTTAAAAAAATGTTTTCCTACCTTTTATGAAATGATTTTTTTTTTGGCACAGGCAATTTATTACATTTTATGTTCTACTACATATCGGATAACAAGGCTCATACCTACGCGCGTTCCTTTATTTTTATTCTGTTTTGTGTGGTAAGCCTCGCATTTCAACAGCTTAGCGCGATGGATAAAACCGGGGCATAATTATATTTCGTGACTTTTATCTACGAGGGGGGCTATTTGGCGCGCTCGTTTAAGTAAATTAATGTTTGCCAACACCTACCCCGTACGCCGTGGGTAACCAGCCTTCCGGTCGGTCAAGGGTTGCTTTTTGCGGTCGACTACTCGTACACAATGGCGGAAGTCTGCACGAGCGCCGCACTTCGCCCCTGTGCTCCGGGACCCCCGAGAAAACTCGAGAGAATCGATTCGCTTCAGCTCATTCAAACCCAAGATTGAAAGATTGACGTGATGACAGCTTAACATTTGCTTTAAGGGAAAACAGTTTCCATATGACTTGATTATAAAAGCGAAGAAGGGAAATGGTATGACATAAACGCAAAGGGTTTATAAATACCACGATAAGTGACAGTTCAGTTCAGGGTGTTCATCGGAGTGCTCGTTTTGCCTAGGGAAGACATTACATATACAATCATAATACAATAATAAATGTTCTGATATTCTCAATGTAATGCATTCATCTTTTACAAGTATTTCCCCCTCAAATTGATAGGTAATCACAACATTTATTTGTTTTTTTATATATAAAATGACTATTCAATACAGAAGTTCATATTGCGGATGTATTTTAAATAATATTGTATAAATTTTTGAAATAATCTTTATTAATTTAAAATTAAGCATTTATAATTAATTTAATAAAAAGGAATGAAAGTCCATCAGCATCCAATTTAAATTTAACACCAACAATTTAGTACAAAGTTTTGTTTTAAAATTTAAATTTAATTTAGCACAATTAATTTTAACCACAAAGTTAATTTTGCCAATTTTAAAAGTATAATTAATATTTGATTGTTGTTATCTAAAGTAATAGTGGTATTTGGTCTTGTGGTAAAACATTTAGTGATCATGCGGTCGAATGATCGAGATTCATCCCGGAAAGCAAACTAATTAAGTCCTATTTTCATAGCACAAGCGCTTGGCTTAATTTGAAAATAGTACGAATATTGATGTGACATGTATACCGCGTAAGAATATTACTTTAAAAAATTCTTCTGCGTTATTTTGCCATAGGTTCATTTTTTTTTTGTTTCAGTCCATAGTGACCATCATCAGCTCTGAAGATGGCTGCTAAAAATAAAATAATAATAATAAACACTTAAAATGAGATCTACCCCAAAAGACTCATATTTTTTTGTTTGCTTTTTTATTTAGATGTAACATATTTCAATTATATTTTCATAAGACTGAACTATAAAGAGTCTATAAAAATGCTGATAAATGTTGAATTAAAAACTAAAATACAAAAAGTCAATAAAATAAAACCTCGTGTCGTGTGTATATCATCCGCAAACACTAATCATTTAACATATATATAGTTATTTTTCGTAGCATAAGCGCTTAGATTTATATTAATGTGTATTCCACGTGTTTCTGTATTTATGTACATATAAGTGTTCGTCCCTCTGGTATCTGATCTCAACCGCAGCCCTTGAAATTTTGTTCTTTATTTCAAATTATTGATATCCAATAAGTACATTTATTTTTTATATTTTTCGTTCCGGGTCATCAGGCTGCCGGTGGCGTCGATTTCACTTGGATATTAGTTATTCTATGTAAATGTATTTAAATTGAGGCCATGAAATAAACGGATTCAATATAGAAAAACAAATAAAATAATAATTAATTTCGTCACGGAATATAAATTGGAAATTATGTTGTATTTTGGTAACGTTTCCATGATAATATTCCTTGCGGTGTCTCGGATGTGCTAACTTGATGACTGCTCTATTTGGACAGAAACTATATCTGTTCACGATCAAATATGTATATATGAATATAAATTGTCAGAATCTTTACTCGTACAAAGAAACGTTGTTCTAACAATATAGGTGCTAGTGCGATAGTTTTGCCTGACTAAATAAGAGCTCAAGAATATGAAAATTATTTTTAATAACTAGGAAATTAAACACAGTTTTTTAATTTAGTTTTTATTTATCAATTATTTGGTTTATTACAATCATGAATGGAATATAACATCGGTCAAATGGTCGCTTCTGGCAGTGACACAAATGCATGCTCTTTTAACCATATTTTTCATAATATTCTCGCACATTTCGCGTACATTTTAGCAATTTCATTCCGAATATTGTCCTGTAGCATCGGAATTGTTATTGGCTTATTGGCGTAGACCTTTCCTTTCAAGTACTCTCACAGAAAATGGTCAGGAGCAGTCAAATCCAGCCGTCAAATCCGAGGAGGCCAGTCGATATTACCACTTTTAAACATTGTGCTGCTGGGAATTTTTTTATGTAAAATTTCAAACGTAGTGTGTGAGGTGGCACATATGTTGCAGGCCCAATCGACCCAATTCAGCCATCAAGTTTTCCAACATGTGACGATAGCGATAACCATTAATGGTTACAGCATTGCCATTATTATTTAGATAAAATGTTTTAATGACTTCAACACGTTGTTGAGGCGTTGAATGCTCTATAATAAATTGTAGTCAACTACTCTCTACGACTAGCAAATACGATCTGACAAATGGCGGCCAAACAAAATCGGCCTGGAACATAACATTCACCTGTATGTAATTTTTATTAATAATTGGTTTGATTAATTAATTTAAATAAAATACTTAATTTTTTGTATTACTGTGCATAGTAAATAAATGAATCTATACGGTTAAAAAAGATTAGTATGTTTCTCAGTCAACATCGTGATTGAAATATTAAAATAAATAAAACATTTATAATTTTCCAGATGTTTTGAAGTCTTGTCTTTCTTTTTTTTTGATTTGTCTTATTTTCAATCATCGGTCTCATATTTTATGACGAAATTCAAACATTAATATGTTTTGAAAGTTTACAACTTACAAAATTCGTTCGATCAAACCATTTGGAATTCACATCTAATTTAGCCCGCTGTCCCTTTATACGTTCTATCATTGTCAAATACTGAAGAATTTTTAAATACCGCTTGAATATCTAAATCAACCACTAAACAAACGGGGTCCAATAAAATTCCTCTCCTACACTAAAGCAACTATGAATAGTATATTCCTTTTTTAGTTTGCTTAAATATAATGCGGTGGTATTCCGCACCCATGCGTAGACAATTACTTTTTAAAATTGAATCTTGACGTATTCAACGAAACTAAAGACGAAAAAAATATTTTTTCGTAGAAAGCAATCACTTTGTCGTTTGACATATTTGATTAAATAAAACACAATCGTTTTGTACAAAACCACGAGTTTTATTAAACGCCAACCGGTTTCGCTTAGCTCAAGCTTCGTTAGCTTGTTTTATTAAAATAAATATATGTTTACAAATACTAAATTAATGTATTAATTATAAATATATACATATAAAATCAATTTTGTCGAAAAATATTGTTTTTGCGTCACCGGGATTCGAACCTGGATCTCTATTAATAATATATGTTTACGTTTAGTTCTATACTGCCCCGACGATGGTGATGTTAAACGGTAATACTTAAATGGTCGCGTACAAAGTTGTTTTATATTAATTATTAAATACTATTTCTCTAACTCATTGGTTAGAAACGAGACTTAGCGGTTAAATAGTAGTTCCATCACAGACCATGGTCTGTTAGTTCCATTTATTTTAATTTAAAAAAATGATAAAACATATTTGTGTTTAAAGAGAGATACGTATAGGATTTCTCTATTCCCGGACTTTTTTCATTCCCGGAACTTGATTCACAGCTACGGATCATTTCCGATATCCAGGGTTTCTTGATATGTTAATATTTTTTTTTTAAATAAAAGATTTTATGTTTGTTTTTTATAAACATTGTTAATTTTATTTCAATTAAATTGTTATTATAAATTAAACATATATTGGTAAAAGAATACTATTTCTAAATAAAAATACAAATTCTTAATACTAAAAAAAACATTTAAAAAATTTTATTTGAATAAAATATATTGTATGTACATATTTAACATTGTGCCGTTTCTTTATTCTTGCATTTTATGAAATGCTTCTAAACTTGCTACTAATTTTCCATAGTTAGCTTAAAAATAAAAGAAAATTATTTAAGAATAAAATTAAAAATATTGATAAATAGTAAAGTCGTAATAAAATACTCACTTGATCGTTTGATGAACTAAGAATTCCTATTACCGAATACCTTCGAAACCGTTACAAGCCAGGGCATAATTCGGTAAAAAAATAAAATTTTGTTTCAGCAGAAGCACTCACTCACGTATGTACTCGTATTTTTATTGCACTTCACCGACAGTCGTCAATGCAAGCAAATTTCTAAGAATTTGTAACTCTGTATTTTGCGACTAAATTATTTATTTTTTCCTGAACCCATTGTTATTGTTTTCTGGAACCCATTCGAAAAGTATGCTTTTTTTGTTTTGACCCGAACATTTATCTTTAACTGCGTTACTCTATTGGAAGCACGTTCTGTTAAGTATTAGCTCGCAATACCCTGTTGGAAGCACGGTCTGTTAAGTATTAGCTCGCAATACCCTGTTGGAAGCATGGTCTGTTAAGTATTAGCTCGCAATACCCTGTTGTAGGCGATACCGTGATGGTATCGAATGCAATTTTGAAATTTCAGTTCTACACTGTACAGTAAAATAAATTTTATACTGTTTAAATATAAATTTTGAATATCTTAATTCTATTTGTGTAAATTTAAAACACCAAACAATAATGAAACTGCTTCATGTGAGATACGATTTTCGGTTCGATCGGATATATTTACAGCGGCATTTTAAAAATATTTTATATTGTATTTTTTCGGATTATCGGTTGTGATGAAGTTTCGGAGGCTTATCAGCAGAGTTTAAAGATTCAAGACTGCAAGGATAGTGACCATCGGCGTCTACCAGCCTAGTTTCATAAACGTTGGTGTATTTTTATTTGCATGGATTGAATGAATATATTCAACAATACCAATAGAGAGCTCAGGACTAGCTATCGAAGGGTAATTACGGCAACATGTACTATTCTTAATTCTTTGGAAACAGTGCATACTGACAGGTTTCTGATGTGCCATATTGAGAAGAGCTAAAATCATATTCCGGTGAAGATGCTTATTTAAAAGAAAAAATAATTTTCAACATTAAAACACACACTACATATAGAACATTTGTATTATTACTTTTAATTGATCGTATTTTTCTAGGTATTTTATGCTGTGCATGCGATATACAAACATACGTAAGTACTACGATAAACTTGTCGATAGCATTTCTCTAACTTTAATGGAAGTATAAAATAATATCGACGTCGAAAGATATCATTCCGTCTCTTAGGTTTAATAATAACTTATAATGTATATTTTTTACGTATTGCATTCCAAGCATAAGATCTACTAGGCGCGGTCACTTCATGCATGCTTTGGAACTGCACTGCTGCAAATACATTCGTTCTGTTCTTTAGAGACCAGTCATAACATATACTACGACACGGCGCGCGCATGGAGCGAATCGAAATACATATAAATTCTCAACAGTATACATATACATACCAGCAACAGTGGATTCTATCATTCATTTCATATTCACAAAGTTTGAAGGTATTCGACTTTCGCGCATGCGCATTCAGTTCCACCTGTCAACGTCTTCGAATACTATATACATATTCGTGAACTACATCCAGCGTACAAAAAACTACTTTAATGCTTATGGGTATAATGCACAAAATAGCATATTTATTACGAAGCGAGCGGATTGTTATGAGAAATTTGTTTGTTTGACGCATTTTTGACAGTTTGGCTTGAATTATTGAAACATTGAATATTCTTCGATTACACATTATATTTGATAGTAGGTATAAACTTGTTTTCCAACATCCCTTCTACAAAAAGTCACCGACCGCCACTGGTACCTTACCTGTATGTTTCATACTCTTGTCACTTTTTACTACAAAAATATGTTCAGTGCGTAGTGGCGTTTATTTAAGTAATCGTATTAATTATTATTATACTGCGTACCTGCAAGATAATAATAAATTTTAAAAATACAAATATTTATAGTAAACCTTTACTCCTGTGGCATTTTTATCTTAAAAATATTTGACACCAAGACCACTACAGAACTTGTTTTGAAATCGTAATATCGTTTCGCGAGTAGGTCCCAAAATGTACCAAACGATTTCACCAACGTATTAATTAATTTAATTAGATTCATCGCGAGATACTTCACCTATCCCGTTCACAATATAAACAAATATGGTATTTCAACTGTTTGGTTGAATCCGTACCGTGCATGCATCGCAATGCAGTTCTCTGCAGTGGCAATACCCGATTCATGCATGATATACGATCTCATAATGCATTCATGGTCTCCTAATAAATATCACAACACTGCAAATGGAGGCTAGACGGTAGTACGTGTGTATCATGTACACAACTAAATTTATTTTTTATTCATTTAAGCTATACGAGACTTGTTATAGAATTAACATCGAACCATGCGTCTCATACTAGAATAATCTCTTAAACAGGTGAAGTTTACTACATTAAGGTGTTTAAGTCAATTATTTCAAATCAATTAAGTTCACATGAGTATCTGTTATATAAATAAGATAAAGATTGTAGTGAATAGTTACAATATGAATAATTGTAACAGAATAAATATTTAGCTTTATTGCGTCCATTGCTGAACATTGGCGTCTCTTGTTGCCCTCCATTAAGGATCTTCAGATATATTAGAAAAAAATTAATACAGCACTTTTATCATTTTATTACACAGTCGATGTAATATGTGAAGTAATTAATTCTTTTAAAATTAGCAATATAGATGTATTTAAACTCAATTTAGTGGTTAATAAAACAAAGATAATAAATAAAAAATAAGTAATTAATTATTATTTTTTATTTATTATCTTAGTTTTATTAACCACAATTGAGTTTAAAAAACATCTACCGGTTTCGGAAAACACTTTTCCTTCTTCAGGATGCCATAACTAACTAAAAATATAGTATTGTTTCTTCACCATTGTGGTTAATAAAACTAAGATAATAAATAAAAAATTTGAATCTTAACCACCAAGTTAATATTGCTAATTTTAAAACAATTAATTATTAATTCATGTTATTTACTCCTTTAAGAAATATTTATCCAATATAACAATATAAAAACGGGTAACCAAGATATGAATTTATGATAAATTAAGTCATTTTATTTTTAATTTACTCGAAATGAAATAGTTATGAGAGGAATCAAAATATTACTTCTACAAACTTTACATACAAGTCTATTTCGAATATAATGTGTTTAATATTTAGCAATGTATTTCATTTAACTAAAAAAATAATTTGCTTAATATTTTCAACTTTTTTGGTACCTTCTCCGAGGTTTTTTCACAAACGATTCAATATTATTAATAATGAAAACTTCGCTTATAAAGTTTGGTACGGGGTATTATTAAAAATTAGAATGTGCGCTTAAAGTGTGTATTTACTAAGACTATTTTAGGACAATGCTAATAATATAATATTAACTAAAACAGTCTAGTTAGCTCTTCTCCTTTAGCCCGTTTGCATTCATTGTTGAAGATAGGCCTCCCCAGTTACTCTCCACATTCTCCTCCTTCGTTCGTTCCCGGTTTTGTGCCTTCCCCTTCTCCAAATTTACTCATCACGTTTAAGTATTGAAAGTATAAAGGCGTCGAATTTCAAATTTGTCGTTTACTCTTGCTTCGATAATAAATGCAATTAGGAATCTGTTATACTTTTAAATTGATTAATAAAACGTCCTGCTTTATTTTATAAACAATCTTTACATTTATCTATATATTTAAAACTGAATATTTGCCTGTCTGTTCTTTATTACACGTCATTTAACATATCTATACCAAATTTTGCACAATCTTTCTTTAGGACCCTGCACAAAAGATTAACTTCATTCTCCCTTTTCCTGCCCACCCCATTTCCCCCTCCTGCTGATATAGACACTCCTTGGGATTCTTCCAAAATTGCTATTGGGACCTTGCGCAAAACAAAAACACCCTCTCTACTCCCCCTGGCAGTCCTTTCTCACCAAATTAAATGTGTATTATATTGAATTCCATCCGTTACAAAACGTCTTTGGACCCTTCGCAAAATATAGGCAACCTTCCCCTAGCCGCCTCATCCCTTCCCCTCGATATAAATGTGTTATATTGATTGCCATCTGATCCAACCCTTGCTCAGTTGCATTCTAGGACTCTGAAGTAAAATATAGTCATTCCACCGTTCCCTTGCATATACTCGATTCCGCTTAATTGGGACACATTAGGCCCAAACATTTTGTCCCAAATAAGCGGCTGCCTCTAATAAGCAAAGTTTAAGGTAAAATTAAAAAATTATATGTACATATTTTTGAACTTTATTGAATTATTGGAAAAAATATTGAATTGCAGAAAAATAAAATATAATTTTAGATATTGTGACGTTATAAATGGGGGTCACGTACAAAATTGCCCCGTCACTTATTTTTGTCAAGCACCTTGACATTTCACAAATAGTTACCCTCAAATTGGTATAACATTCGGTGTCTCGGCTAATAAAAACGGTTGCAATCTATGGTTCATTTTCAAACCATCGCCAAAGTTGTCAGACTAAATGTAACTGTGTGCGATTCACTGTACCCAGAGGGTAAGTATTTCTTATTCTTAAATCACTAGTGCATACTTTAATATTAACTTGTTAATCAAATCGCATGGTAAATAATCTTTACAGGAAATAAGACGTTTTCCTCTGTGTTTTGCCTATGGCTTTACCTCTGGTTTATGCCTCTGGTTTTAACTTTAATTTCTACTTTGGATTTACCTTGGAGTTAGTTATCTCACTGAAAGCGACAATTTTTATCATGATGATCTACAACAAATCACGTCTACGAATCTGATCGCGTCGGCATAGATGCTGCGGGCCAAAAGGTGATGCCACGACATCTAGTGTCCCATACAAGAAGGACGTCGAACTTGCCCCCAGCCCGACGAGATGAGGATTTGTCGTCTGGGTTTTGTTTTATTTCTTGTAGTCTTGTTTTTCTTGATTAGATGTCTTACTTTTACTAATGACTAACATCTTTTATTTATCACCTCCAGGTATTATTATAAATTTTTCCCAGCTCAGGATAAAGGCAGAATGTGACAGTGTACATATGAATATGAAAAAATAAAATAATCAATAATGATGTGAGTAGATGAGTGGTGGGGGACGAACCTTATGAGAGTCCGTCTCTGGGGGAACAGCTCTCTTCCATCACAGCTTCTTCTGAATAACTAGTCTATCTCCGAATATATAATTTATATTACTGTATAACGTGTTGTAATAAACGTATAATATTGTTATCTGGAAAGACTGAGTTTCACTTACAAGGAATTGGGGCCCAAGTTATTAAATAGTTAAAAGAGAATAGAACCCCAAGGGAATCTGGTGGTTATCCAGGAATTATCACAGTTAGGATTCAAGGTGTAACACTTATGTAAATTTATAAAAAAAAATTTGAAAATTTTAAAATCAAAGATCATGACAAGCCCCGCAAGAAACAATAATTTTTTAAATGGATATCCTGAAATGTTTTTTTGAGTTGTGTCACTATTCTTGTGCACCAACGATTGCTCAAACGTTTTACAAGTACATGCATACATATTTATTTTAATTTTTAATTCACTGTCCCAATTTAACGGAATGGTGTCACAGATAACCGAATTAAATTATTATTAGTTACTTTATTTGGTTTCTGTTCCTCGGGATTCGGCTCAAATAACCGGCTGTCCCGATAAACCGGTGGTCCAATTAAGCGGAATCGACTGTACTAAATATTGTAGAAATCGTCACTCTTTAGAGCTTGCACAAATTAAAACGCCAGCATACTTCATTTTATTTTAAAATTAACGTTATTCTGAATCCCGAGCAACGCCGGGTATTATCAGAGACTTCTTGTCTCTGATAATTCTCACTTTATTTTTCCTTCTTATTTATATTATTTATTGTAACAATATTTTCTCATTGTATCTATAATTTGAGCAAATCAGACAACATAGCTTGACACTTCACCGACCGGCTTTCGTGGCATCGTGTTTGGTATTACTAAGGCACATCGATGAAAATACGAGTTTCACATTAATCCTCGTTCCCAGGCGGAATATAAACCTTCATTTCTTATCCTTATTTAATGTAGCTTCCACCGACGTTCTACAATGCTTTTAAAATCCATAGACCGTGAAATTCTCTTTACAAAATTAGTTGGGTTGACACTAACTTCACACAAGAATTGTTTTCGCGGATTACGTAGTGTGTTCGCAATCAAGCGAGAAACTTTCTCCGATCAATACATTTTCAACTGGAACTCGGATATTAATCCTGTTATCAGTAAAATTGGTCGTGTCGTGTAGCGGACAAATTTTCCTCGTCACTCATTTGTCATTTTAAAGTTATAATACTCTTCAATACCATCGCAATTAGCGATTTTCATTATGTATGTAGGAGTAAATATTCCAAACACCGAAATATTTATGATATTTGCCCGTCTACTGAAATCCATTATTAAAAAACATCAACATCAACAAGACATTTTGGTCTTTAGTCGATTTTTGTCTAGGCCGATTGGTCACATTTTCGGGGCAAAAATTAGAATGAAAAATGAAGTGATGGTACATCCTACCTGTATCGTATTACCAGCAATAGTTTTTTAAATGCAAATTAAATGTATCGAATAAAAAAATTTTTTTTTTTTAAGATTGGCAAAATCAACTTTATGGTTTAAATCCATTATTTTAAATTGTTAACATTGTTTTATTAACCATTTAATGAATTAAAATACATCTTCGGTTTCGAAAAATGCCATTTTCTTCTTCAGGATGTCAATAACTAATCAAAAACATGTTATTGTTTCTTTAACACAATCTATTTTTAAAAAACAATAATTATATAAAAAATAAATTTAGTACTTAACATAATCAAATCTCTAAACCCTGGCTACTTGATCATTAGGTGAGTGTCTTAGAGCACGACTTTTAAAAATACTTGGTGTATGATAGATTACTCACTGGTTGCTGACAGAGTGGGAAAATGGCCGTATTTCGTCAGCTTTAATGGGACAGTAATAGTGTACTTTTCCTATGCAAAAAAACATTTTCAAAAATAATAATATCCTATATAATGTTGATAATTATATATTGGAAGCATATACCCTTCTAGGCACTTTGAAATAACGCATATATACGCATTCCATTATATTACAAAGGTTACTTAGTATAATATGTCTAAGTTCATAATTTTGGCAGCTTAGTAAATAGAATATACAACGACTAGGTATTCTAGACGCCTTCACCGATGGTTGTCTTGACGAGGGAACGTGGGGTATTTATGTGTCGAGTAATAATAAATGCTTTAAATATTTTCATAAAATTATTGTTCGTCCAGTGACAACCAAGTGAATATAAATAATTTTATATAGAACTACGTACTGGGTTTATTATTTAAAACCAACCGATTTAAATCAAAAACATATTGTGTTTAATTGCTACGAATTAGAATATTTATAACATAATAATCATTACGAACACATTCTTATTGTGATATTTTATTTGAACTAAAATTAAATACAGTTAGCTATTGGGACGGTGAGGCACGTAGGGTTCAGTTCAATTTACACCTGTAGGTGGAAAGTACTGCTCTTCCCAAAACTAGTCGTGATACATCTCTAAAAACTGTGAGTGTGTGTAGTACAAAGTAAAAATAAAAATTACATATTTTTTAAAATTAATAATCATTCCAATTCATAAACTTTATTGACAAATTAATAAACCTGATTACTAACATGATAGGTACAATAATTATATTATAATAACATTGCTTTAATGCTTTGATTTTCTCATTATGTTTAATTGAAAAGAGCGACCGATTTGGAAAAATACTGCTCAGATATTATTTTAATGTGTTATATAATGTTTTAAATAAATTATTCTTTCCTAAAGAATAATTTATTTAAAACATTAAGTCTTATATTAATTCTATTAGTTAAAACTAAAAATTTTTTTTTAAATTCGTTTCACATTCTGGGATTTTTATCACTTTTTAAAACTAAAAGTAAATTGTTATGCTTTTATCGTAATATAAAAATAAATTGCTATAGTAATATATATTCAGTTTCTTGCTTATATCTATAGCCTATACGTGGCTCTACGGTTGCTACGTACCTGGATCCTCGGCATTTGAATCCGTAGTTTGATACGCAGTCACCCATCTGGATTAATTTAATTGTCTCAGACAGCTTGATAATGTTCTCAGCACAAGGTGTGGTCGACATTAGATAATTATTTTTTATAAATAATACGACAAAATACTTTGTTTAAACCACTATTTATTGATTATTCAACATGTTTCGATACCTATGGTATCTTCTTCAGGAAACAATGTATACTACAATTAAAAATACAAACATAGATAAAAATGGCGGGTAACTAAGTAGGAAATAATATGAAAATAAATTTAAAAAGTTACTATTTGCAAAGAGGATTTGTTTATTTTATAATATTTAGCTTCCTATTAACACTTTTTCTTATTTCTAAAATTTCAAATTTATCTAACTGTAAACCCCTAGTATTTGTATGCATAATTTCTAAACCATTGTTAATGTCAAAAGAATGGTTTGTTTCCAAAAGATGATTGGCGAATTCAGGATAGTTGTTGCTATTTAGGCATCTCAAGTGCTCCTTAATTCTAATATCAAAATTTATGCAATTTGCAGACCACTAATTTTTTTGAAATATTGTTCTTTTCCTTGTTATTTAATATATAATTATTTAATTTGTTATTATTGTTAAAATCTGGTTGTATAGAATTTGGGATATTTTTTATAATTGAATTTGAAGTATGATTATTTAAAAACAAAGTATTTTGTCTTATTATTTATGTGTGGCAAAAAGTAATTTTACTAATACTAAAGAAATTATTTTTTGTGGATTAATGTTTGTCCTTGAGATTTGTTAATAGACACGACAAATCATAGCCAAATAAAATTGTATTCTAACTTGCCATCGCGCCGTTTCTTCGTGGACTAATTTTCTGGGATACAAAGCTCTTGAAGATACAGAGGCGCCATCTTATGTGTTGTCTTGTACATCAACCAACACAGTTTAAATTCAACTCTTTCAGGGAACCGGAGCCAATGCAGCGCATGTAAAAGGGATGTTTTATGAGAGAATTTGGAAACGATAGATTGTAATTTATCTAGCTGAAACATTAGCAGGCTAGCACAGATGCTGTTGTTACAATTGTCCACAAATGACACCACAAATGCATTTATAAGTAGACGGGCTGCCTCAAGAAGAAGATGTTTCCGAATACTTTTAATCTGTGTCAGTTGATAAAAGCATGCACTTTCTTATCATTCTCTCATTCTTCCATTCCATATGACCAAACCATCTAAGTAATTATTTCTTAATCTTACTCGCTATAAGTTTTTTACGACAGCAGAAAATCCCTTTTTCTACATTTCTTTCAAAATTATTAATAAGATTACCGTTAATCTGACAGATATATACAGACTCCATCGTAGGACATGCATGTGAAATCAATAGTTTTTTTTAAGAAATGTATCTAATACTTTTTGATTGTCCCTAGAACATATGACTTGAGATTACAGTACCATAGAGAACACGTATCGAATATAGTACTTACTACATGATAAAATATAAAACATTTATTCATATAATGTATCCAAATTACTCAAATGAAATGATACTTTGTTGTTCAGGACATTTTTTGCAAGACACTTTTGTATCAAACGGGGTCCGTTTATCCATTCATTACCGATGAAATAAATCTTTGTAATTAATCTAATCGCACGTGCCAGCTGTTAAGTGACGGACTGTTCACGGACCGGTGTCCTGTGAATTCTAATTCTTGTTGTGCAGGCTTAAATTTCGCTTAAATGTCCCTTATTTGTTACATTAATGTGTTAGTTTAATACCTTTATTACCCATTTATCACCGTGTAAATAAATTAACTACCCTTTCATTTATCATTTTAATTGTTTTGTGGGTATTCTATGATCCATTATATTGTTTAATTTTGATTTTTAAAAACCACGCTATTTTATCTTTCTGGACCGTGTGATTATCGTTTTATGAACGTTTAGTTTAAGAATGTAGAAAATTGTAGTATTCGTCCTGAGTATTTGGTTACGCATAATTGTAAAATACGCTAGGTTCAACACTCAATATCTACATCTTTCGAAATTATATAGTACACTATGGGCCTCGATTTACCCTGCGGGTTAAGGTCCGGGAAAGTGTGACGCACATCGGAACGACGCAAATTGAATCACCCATTCCATAAGATCTCATTATATTTTACGAGATGCGCTCCGCAATCTTCGAGATTACTTTATTAAATAAATAAAATCTTATATTATGCTAAAATACTTCATTACATAACTAAATCGTTCCAGGTATCAATGCTAATAAAATATTCAATCATAAAAAAAATGCGAGATGCGCATATAATGCTGTTTTTTGTGTTTGAATTTATTACATCGATTTATATTTCGATATATTATACTTTATTATTTATACATAAAAATGTTACTATTTTTACTTTGTAACAAGCTTAATTATTAAAAAAGAGTTTTAGATATTTGTAATTGTCTATTTTCACGATTCACGTTTTATATAGTTTAGTTCAGTGGATAGTATAACCGTCAGTCACGCGGGAGATCTGTGTTCGGTTCTCCACCGGGAAGAATTTTTAATTTTTATTTAACTAAATTTATGAATATTTTTCCAGAAAAACATTTTCTATGAAGGGGTGGTAAGATACGTGTGCCTCGGGCACACTTGTTGTTTGTATTGAGTCAGCAGTTAAATTCTATTCTCTGGCTTCGGTCGTAACGGGGTCTGTCTTTATGGAGCCCAAAGGTGCTTTCGTCTGACTACATTTCAACTCGTCCCAGATTGTGACACCGAGCATTTCAGGAAAGTCTTTATTTGAAAGAGTACTGAATGGACGCTAGGTTTTCATTCAATATCTTTTTACTGGAAAGCAAACACCTCCATTTCTGAAAGATCACCTCGACTTCTGAGGGAGTGCAAACATGTTTTCGATCTCGAAGGTCAATGCTTGTAAATATGTAGTAAACAAATTGAAATCTTTGCTTACTCGAAAATAATATTTACATAAATAAAGTGAAAATGAGGTCACTCAGGCGTACAATATATGCCAATTCTGTTTAGGGTGGAGTAGAGGACGAATATGTTTGGAGCGAAGGCACAGCTGGTTGTAGCATAACGAAGGGGTTGTTTAGGTTGAATGTGGGAAATGGCAATGTTAATGTTCGATGCGAGTGTTGTTGGCCGTAGAAGTGAAAGACCCCTGTAGGTTAATAGAATTGTAAGATCATACTGTTAGAAACCACAGCAATCGACAAATACGCAATTGCAAATGTATACGCGATGAAAATTGTGTGAATATAAAAGCATGGCTGCTGCGTACTCCAGAGTAGAAAAATTAAAGTCGTTCGGAGACTTTGACTACCATTAAAGCTCCTCGGGAAGATGATGTGTATGAAAATGGAAAACATAAATCCAATTTAAGAATTTCTTGCCAACCACTTAGTATACAAAGTTTACAAATTTTCATTATCTTTGAAGAGGTACACGGTTTCATAATTATAAATTAGTTGCCTAAAGTAATCAAACATTCTCCCCTTAGCTTTGAAGCAGCCATTCGCTTTATTTGTTACTAATTGATTGTTCTGAATATTGGATCGCGGTCTATTCTATTTAGGCGTCGAGCGTAATCAGCTCTCGTTTCCGGGCTTTGCAGTGGAATTTTTCATTTTCCCTATGCCCTGGGGAAGCTATAGAAAGGATATTCGTGCCAACACGCCGTTGTCTCCAGCCGTTTAGTCTTCTTCGGTATTTTAATGAAAATCATGTCACCGAGTAAAATTGTTACGTTTTACATTATTTGTTTGACACGTTTTGATAATAACATTAACTTAACCTTTTCGCTCGGTGCCTTTGAACATTATTCCAGTTTTTGTCTTCGTGCGGCATGCAGGCATACCATCACCCCTTACTGTCGCCGCACCTTTGTTACAGTGCCCACTCAATTGTTAAACACGCGGCACCTGCCATGCTATCATGTCCTTTATGCCAGTACCGCCATCGATTTTAATTCGATATATTTCTACAATATAAAGCCTTTTCTATAATTTTACTTGGTCAACTCTAGTTGTAGCAACTAGCCGGAAGAAAACTGCGTTTCCTGGAAAAAAATAAGATTTTTACATTATTTAGCAATTACGTAGGCGTATATGTGGCAAATCTATTTGACGAAATGTAAAGCTGATGTTAGTATAGTGAGTAAGATTAAGAAAGGATAACTTAGGTTGTTTGGTCATATGGAATGAATGAGGAGAGAATGGTAAGAAACATATATGACGCAAGTGTTGATGGCTCCAGAAATAGAGGACGTCCTCTAAAGGTAAACCAGATAAGGTTCTGTTAGAAGCCTCAACAATCGGCGAACTTGTATGAGAAGATGTATGAATGTGGATGGAAATGGCGTGATGGTAAGTAAGTAATTAATTAAGTAAGTAAGCAATTCTGTGTTCAGCTTTATTTTTATTAAGATCGCTTAATTAGCACCACTTCTTATTACTCACACTATCGGTAACAATCGTAATCGCCGTCCTGTAACAGTGCGGACATTAATATATATATTTTTTTAACTTATTTTATATTTCTGTTTCTTATTATATTGGTACACAAAAAATGTATTGATTTACAGTGTGGATATGTAATATTTTCCTCATAAATGGTCTGTGCTACAACTTTCTATGCAATTATATTTCGGATGAATCATAATGTTCTACAAATCTAGTTATTATTTCATGTTTATTTTTTTATAATATTTTGGAACGCCTTTTGATGGTTAATTTGTGTTTTAATTTCTAATTACATGTATAATTATCGTTCTTACATGGATTTTGTCCTATATAAGATTGATCTGATTAACATTGATCCTTAGTTGCGATCTTCCGATCCGACAACCTGATCCTTCGACTCTTGTCTTGTATCGCCAGTCTCTCATGTGTACGTTTTGTGACATCCTTGCCTAAAATTTCACAATATGGGCAGTTAAGTCGTGAAAAATATACGTTATTCAACATTTATTTCTTGTAGAATAGAGCTGTTTTTTTGTGTGTTGTCCATCGGTTCGCAGCATACGCCACCATTACCATACACCCAATGCTTGTACATACGCTCTTATTATTTTAGTGTCCATGATGTGTCTCAGATAGAATCAGAAACATAGAAACGAAAGACTGATATTCTGACAACCTTCATGACCAGGTGACGTTTTTACCCAGTGTTTGAAATTAGAGAAACAAGGTACACGTAGTTCTTTACGATTTCGCAATTGCTAGGGCTGTGTCCTATCAGTTATTAGGTTGCCGGCCAACAATCATAATTTTAATACATATTAAATTAATTAACTAGAAAAACAAACAGAAAAAAATCTATCGAACGAAAAAATATTTAGTTGCTACCGGGATTCGAACCTGAACCTCTTCCTATCCGGGAAAGCGCGATCACCATTTCACTATAGCAATCGAATACATTTTCGACAAATTTTTGAACTTATGTTATGTAATCTTTCTAATTGATACATCTATTATTTCATTTATAAAAGCAATCAACTTTATATTGCGGTGAATCTCAAATATCTTTGAGTAAAACTCGAAGCAACTAAATATTTTTCGATACTTAGATTTTTTCTGTATATCATTCTACAATCGTTGATTAATTTAATTTGTATTAAAATACCACTTGCAAATGCAACTTCCAACAAAAATGTGTTGTCCTTAAAAAAATTATCATTATAGTTTTTTTCTTTCTACTACTGGTTCATTGAAAAACTTTTCAATGTCGTCTGCATTATTTGATAGTGAAGTTCAGCGTCAAAATATTTTTTACGTTCTTATTAAGTGGCTATCTCTTAACATTTTATACCACTTTTGTCTCGTATTTTGTGTTTCATTAACTTAACCGTATAGAATATATGAATTTTAGTGTAGATTGTTTTGATACACGTATATTAGTTGTTAACGTACATATGTAAACGTTTTTTTTCTACTTAGAATATTTTTAGCACGCTTGTAATCAAATGTAAACTTGAATAATCAATATTAATGGTTGATCCGTCTATTGTCTGTTGATTTTTGTTAACCTTTTTGAATAGTTTAGTTCATTGCCGTCCAACCAGCGGCTCGTAAATCATTCTAAATTTCAAGTAAAATTTTAAAATAAATATCTGTTTTACAACTAATGTGTTTTTTTATCCAAAACTCATAAGCACTACCCTATGGAACTCGGTATTAACCATCGAATCGATAGTATTATATTATTTATTGTAACATATATAACTTGTACCTCGATTCTGGTATATTTTTATTATTTTTAGTTACGTATTATTTTTTTTCATAAAAATAAAATAACTTTTGAGGTGACATGAACTGACTTTCCAATTACCTACTTTTTTTTGGCCCGCGAAATGTTTGCAAAAGAAAAAATGGCCCGTGGGCCAAGAGAAGTTGGACAGGACTGGTCTTGCTATTAAAACGCCCCCATGTTTCAAACTACCTTTTATAATATACTCATAAGGTATGTAATAAACATTGTATTATTGTTTTTGACGGCTGGCGGTTATAGGCTGTGTTGATCTTGACTCGTGATGACAGGATTTTTCAGCTTATACTCGTAATACAACATAACATGTAAAAGGAATGAATCACGACTAGGTACCTGTATAGAATATAAATGATTTAAAACTTTACAAGTTGAATTTCATACATCAACCGGTTACAAAAATTAGTAAAATGGTAATTTTTTATTTTTTTTTATTTCGATAAATATATTATTTATTTTTCTTCTTCGTTTTGCTGTCCTCGGAGAAGTCGTGGCCATTAGTCACCCCACAGGCGAGCTGTCGACACTACAGCAGGTATTATTTGATGCCATTTGACCTGACATTTGAGAAATAATTACCGAGTACATTTCACACCGCGTGCCTGCCCGTTCTGCACAGCGGGTACATACAGAACACAGTATAATTTATTCCACGTACTTAAATTCTGTGAGTCTGAGAGTAGGGGGATATTATATTAGAAAATAATGTAGATAACCATTAATTTCATCTTATACTTGTTAACAAATTATACGGTGGGGGCACTCACCACCGCTCTGCCTAAGACTCCAACAAGACGTAAACGTTGTAGCTAATTAATATCTTCACTCCTTTATTATACTGGTTTGCTACACATTTTAACAGGGATAACAATATATTTTTAAATTAAAAATATATATCAATGTAACAAATATCAGTAATCTACTTTGGGAGTACCTAGATGTGAGGGAGCTAGTTTAGAATGTGACAGGTACCGGAATCGATACTCGATTTCTCCACATTTTTTGATTTAAAAAAAATTATGAATGCGCCTGGTGATGTATGGTATGGCAAAATAAAACATAAGCAGGCAAAAGTGAGAGTACATTTTATGACGCGTCATTTCTAACGCAGTTTTCATGATTTTAATTGAATTAATTAAAGGATTTTATCAGTGTGAATAAACATTAAAGAACAAACATAATATATGACATATGATATACTAATTTAAAAAATCCACACTAAAAGGTGATAGAAAGGGAGGGGAGGTTAAAACTATTGTTGTAAAAGGAGAGCAAGATATTTTTGTAGGTAGAATGATTGGTTAAAATTGAAATTGTAGTGGTTCATAAAAATAACTCTTTAAGCGTAGTAAGGCTAGTGTTGAAAAAGTCAATTTCTGTTAACTTTTCATTAAGATATTTGCATGAACGATGAATGAATGAGTTTTGTGTGTAAGATATTCTACTTCTAGGAACATGGAAGAGTGCGGGCGTTCTGCCGGGTCGATCTAGATGGCAAATGGAAGGATATTAATTCTAATTGGCTGGGACAGTCAATGTGGCCTTGCAGTAGTTTAAAGAGAAGTATTTGGTCAGCACGTGTTCTTCGATATTCTAAAGTTTTCATATTGTGGAAGTTTGCTGATAATATAATAATTTTAAAAATTTGGGGCACCCGCATAATAAACATATTCAATGTTAGGTATTTGGAAATGCTGATGATATTTTCAAACACAAATATTCTAAAAGAGGAAAAAAATACGATTTCTTAACTTTATAATATGTCAGAAACTGATTACGTAAATAAATTCATATTCTAATATAAGTGCACTAGGTAATCACTACCGTCCCATTTCTTTGGAATCGCTTCCAATTATAAAGTTAAGTTCCCAAACAATTTTCGGTACTTTATTAGTATTTAATTTTAATGTTTAGAAAACCGCGTGAGACTCGATTCTTCTGTAATTCTCAAAAATTAATTTTTCTCTTGTAGTTAAATAAAGAAATGCGTCAATTCGTGTCCCTTGAAAGTTTTGTGGTGTTTTGATCGGCAAGTGTATCCGAATGGCGTAGATGCCCGAGTTACATTGTATAATGGAAATTGTGGGCGGTCCATTGTTTTCACCGATCGTGGAAGCGAGACACGGTTTTCCAATCACACAAAAATGGTTTAATCGTTCGCAAAGCGACTGAACAAGATTTATTCATTTACCCTTCTGAAAAGAAAAATACACCAACTTCATTTTTACACACTAAATATTATTTTTAATTAATGCACCTATGCGTGTTGTAGAAAACAGCTTTTTGGTAAAATTGCATCAAATTACATTCCAGAACTCTCAAAACAAATCCCTGCTTCATAATTTTTTTGTTTCTTCTATCTTTTCGTGTGTTTTAAACAGTTAATACAGCTGTACTATTTATACGCATAATAAATAATATATGTACACAATATAAAGGGTGGATCGAACAGGTATGTAGGTACTTTCTCTGGCCGACAAAAATTTTTTTCGCTCCTTTATAGAATGTAGATTCTGAATTTCGAATTTTCAGTAACCATTTTATTAACAACCAAATTTCCACTCACTATTTTATTACAAAAAATATACGTTTTTACAAATTCAAATTTTTATATATTGTCTTGCTACTTACATGGTTTATAAACCAATAACATATAAGTGTTTAGATAAACGATATTTAATAGATTAGCGATGTAAATAAAAAATGACCAATTTTTTTTACACGTTTTCTATTTTTATATTTTTCTGCAGAAGTATCTTGATGAAGCAGTCCGCCAAGATTTTCTCAATCAATTTATCGCTATAACGTTTTTTCATTTAATAAATATTTTTATTAAATATCCATGTTTATCCGAGTCCTCACGATAGGAACAAAATTCAAATGTGAATGCAGGAAATGAATTTTGAAGTACATGGGAGCGTATTCCATGTACTGCGAGATGAAATGGCTCTGTTCTTCAGAAACTGCGTACTGAAGAAAGGCTTTCTACAATATTCAAGAAAATAATTCTTTCATACATTGGACACATTGCCAGAATAAATGGAGACAGTCTGGTAAAATTGATGATCAAGGACGAAGAACGAATATAAAAATTTCCAGCCAAATATAGGATATTGCTGTCTAAATCATTTGATACATTGTCACGTGACGAAATCTTCAATGTGGACGCTGCAAGACTGGACTGTGAAGTTGGCGAACTTTGTTCGGAAGAATTTTTAGTTGAAACCAGAAGATTTGTACAATTCGTTCACGTTATTTTGTCAGGTACTTTATGTAAAACTAGAATTATAGTTTGAATTGTAATCTAACGTGTATGCATTTGTTTGATCCACCCGTCGACAAAGCATCCGGCGCCGCACTTGACTGAGCTAAGCTAGTGACAGTGCTTTCCGGCGTTCGATCCGCCAGAGTTGGAAAGCACTGTTACAATATCTCTAAAATTATTGTCAATATTGTCATTTATTGCCTATATTTTAAACATCATATCTTTCAACTTAGAAATATTCCATATATGTATAATATCCTAAATAAATATTTTCTGTGTATCACGCGTAGGGAATTTTGAAAGTAAATTGATATATTACATTGGTTTGAAGTGTCAATTTCCTACGAATTACGTAATTATGAATGGTTTTGAATTAATATTTTTCGAATAGAAAACAAAAATTCATTTCTGTTGTCGGGAATTACAATATTAGAAAACTGTAATGCTGCTGTACATTACGTTTAAATAATTATTTATTTTGTTCTATATACGCCTTTTTTTTATAGTTAAAAATAATATTTGTTTGTTAGTAGATAGGTCGTCATTTTTTATACATAGTATTTACATGTATTATATAATACGTTATTTAGTAGCAATGTTGATGTTTTTGCAGCAAAGTAAACACTTAGTTTATTGCCCTGGTTGCTATACTAGTTTTTTTTTTTACTGGATTATATATAGCATACTGAATTGTACCGTTAAGTTGGGTAATACAAAATGTGAAAAAAAAAAAATTAGTATAAAAATTGTCGTTGAAAAATAAATTAAAAAATTAGAATTTTATTTCAATAAATTCTCATCTAAAATATGGTGTAAAGAGAAATAAAAATAATATTGTCGCATACTATTTATATCTTTATATCACGTCTGAACATATACGAAGGAAATTCTGTAAATATGTAAAACGTCATTGAAAATCCACCCATCAATTGTGCTCATCTTCTTCGGAAGTGAACGGTTTATACTCCAGACTAATTTAATCAATTAATCTCTTATTACAATCGATTAATGTGATGTCATATGTCGTGAGGGGGTCATAAAGTCATTACTAGCAATTTTGTTCAAGTATAAAAAATAAGCGTATGCGATGTGTGTACTGATTATTTTTCTTATTCTATATTGAAAGAAAGAATTATGAATTGAATTGTTAACCAATGATCTATTAATATTACGCCTACGTTAATGCATCAGAAGAACATAGATGTTGCCGATTTATATTTGAGCACGAACATTTCTTTCAGAATCTCGTCAGAGCTCATGAACTTGGAACCTGTTAGCGTACATCGCGTTACCATTATACTATTTTCATTTAGAAAATAAAGAAATTAATTCCAGTTACCTCCATAAATATTCTTCGTGCTTTATTGACTGTGCGCTCTTTCTTCTGAGTGCTTTACTTCGGCTCGGTCATTTATCTAGTGATTTATACATTGCTGACAGGAGAAGTGGGAAATTCATTTTTCGGTCCAACACTCACATCTCGCATTTCTGGCCGATCGAAGGCATTCCGAAAACATTGGGCAGACGCCGGCGCCCTTCCAACTCTTTCCTTACCAGAATTCCCTTTTATGTAAATTTATGTATATTTTCAGGAAATTAAAAAAAAAAACACACTACATAAATAAACAAATACAAAAAATAATGGTTTCCCAAAATATATCTAATATAACAATCGAAGAATTTAATAAAAGTTCTAAATACGTTTTTACTCACTGAAATATGTAAATTAATTCAAATTTTTGAATTGGATAATAAAATCAAATTATAATTCAATTTGTTATATATAAAATAAAATTATAATTCAATTTGTTATCTATAAAATAAAATTAATGTTACTATCGTAGAAAGGGGCTTTATTAAATAACAATGAAATAAGAACAGCGCGCGTATTCCATGCTTGCCCAAATTCATGCACGCACTCGGCAGTGCACAGTGAACTTGTCATGTACTCTTATATTTCACACTAAGACCCGGCGTTCAAACTGTAGTTTTTTTTTTTTTTTTAAATAACCTGCACTGTTGATTTTTTTATTCCAATACAGGCTGCAATCTTCCTTATCGATTTACGCGGATTACGCATAATTTCACGTTGTTAACTTGAGCCACATGTTCTGGCGTCGTTGTTGACGTTGATGATCCCGGAGGAGTTTGGTTAACCATTGTCCCTTCTTGTCTGAATTTTTAACCTAAGATCAGATAAGTTGCGTGCTCGACCCATCATTTACTCGTCGAATTTTAAATTGAGTACAAAAAGCGCGATGCGCACGAACCAATGAATCACCGCACTCACATATTGCTCAACCGCGAACGCGCGGTGCGCTCCTGACCAGTGACTCATTGCGACTGGCGAATCTACAAATCACGCACGTCGAACAATACGCCTTCCATTTACCTCACCCTGATGGTTTACCAGGAATTTTAATCTTTTAACAATTTAATCTTGAAATTTTTTCGCTGGACACTATATATATGTACATATGATTTGATTTAGAGAATTTATTCGGTATCGGTTTATGTATTTAAAATACGAGTGTGTTTTTTATATTTTAATTTTTGTTAAAAATAACATTATTCTTTACCACGCGACATAATATGCTAAATCATACTATATTTTCTTGGTGCTAAATTAATATTTAATATGTATAATAATTTCTCTTTTTTCGGACTCAAAATATTTTCCACCATGTGACTTTGTCGCTCGACTAGTAAATGATAAGTTTTCGAACTAGGGTTGAATACAGTGTACAAATGTTTGATGATAGTACAAAACAGCCAATTTTCACCAAGTTAACAACGAATAATATATCATCTTAGGGTTCTCACCGAATTACTTCTTTTTTATCGTTTCACACTGTAACGTTTCTACGTCAGGTAGGTTCATAGGCTACAAACATGATAGCATTGTAATGACCGTTCTACAGAATGTCTTAAATTTATTTCGTGTACCTGAATAAAGAAACGCAAGAGTTAAAAGTTTATAACACTTGAGAATGGTGCGTCATCGCATCTTTGTAAATCTCATTACTCGTTCTGTTATAGTGTTTAGTTGCTGCGTACGCTGTGCGACAGTAAATCTCTGCACGCGATCCAAAAAGACACATGCCGGCGTTAAATAACGGCTGGCGGGATAAATAGTACTTGCTTGAATAAATTCAAATGATCCATCGAGAAACGGTCATCACATCGCGCTAGTTAGATTATATGGAACTACACATTTTACCACGATAAAAAACCAATTTCTTATAAAGCTATTTTATAGTGAAGGATATATTTTCATCTTGGCTCGAACGAAGGAGGCATCTTTCATTATAGACTTTATTTTACTCAACGACATCTATGAAACTCTCGCAAGTTTTTATGAATCTCTATAAAATATTAATTTATTTTAGAGAAAATGTGGTTACCCATTTTAATTAAAACATAGATGTTTAGGCTGTTTTCTTTTTTCCTTATTTTATGATATGAAATATAATAAAATTATTTTACTGTTAAAAGTTAGCATTTACGAAGCAAAATGTATTTAATTTACTTAAAAATGATCTAGCCCAATCGACTAAATATTTTCAGATTTTCTTTTTGTCTGCTTCGGGGTCTGCCGCGGGAAATATAGGATTGATTATCAGTAATCAAAATAAATTATCTGCATCTTTTAGTAGGTACTGAATTCGAATATTTTAATCATAATGTCTTTGAAATTTCGTTGGAATTCATGAATACAATGATTTTATATTAATTACTGAAAACATTGGTTGAGGTCAGATGTACTAAATTTTATTGGACTGATTCCGATTTATGACCTAAACCACTCATTCCCTTCGAAACACGAGATTTTCGAGATTACTTTCAATCAACGCTTTCATATTCTTAAAATATTTTCATTATCGTTATATTCTTACTATATATATTCTGTTCATGCTATTTTGGATGTTGGCTTAATGTTCTGTGAATCAAAATTTATTTATACAATTTTCGCATTATATTTAATTTTTAAACGTTTAAATACGACAATGCATTTTTTTTATGGAAGTGACATAAAGTACAAACTTAATTGATAGTTCTAACTTTGAAAGAAAACAATTACGATATCTTGAAGTGGAATGTTCCATAATAATCACTATTATTAGTATCAATAGCTGAGACTTCACAATACAGATGGCGTCCGAACCACCAAATACTTATTTTTCGTAATAAAGACGTCGATTGTTTACAAAGAGTTATTATTAATTAAATTATCTAGAAGAACGTTGCTGAACTATAATTTTATTATATACCTAACTAATAAAGCTGTTCAATAGCATTGATTTGGCAATCAGTCAGCAGCAGTGCGATGAATAGATTTCGTACGTACCATAATAATAATTAACATTTTTGTGAAAAAATATCATCCAAAAGACAAGATGTTAATTTTTTTTTAATGCTTATACCTCAAATGGAAACTTATTCCATGCCAGAGAGACCGCAAATAATTTTCTTTGTTTTTTTGAAATCTTTTACACGTAAAATGTTTATTGATTATTTTTATTAATTTAATATTTTGATGTCTTCATCTAATAATTTGACAAATTCCACAAATCGTGACTAAAGATTGACGAAAAAAAACTTTTTTAGGTTTGAATTTTGTTAGTTCGATCTTTATCTTTGATTATTCGTCTTACAAATATTTTTTGGTTCAACTACACAATGAAATTCATGATTAATATCTCAAAATATCTCAAATGCGCCCTATTTGTAATACTATATACATACGTGAAGTAACCAGGCCCACGAAGCAACCTTGTTTCGAGGGACAGGTATACGTATAAGCATACTCTCTTTGAGTCGAGCACTCAATGACATAAAATTCTCCAATTCCCGATATCGCCACTCTAACCGATTCAGTGAGTCAGCTTTCTCCTACTATAAAATGTTCCCGGCTTCACCGACCTAGTATCTGGAGTGACTCGAGTGTCAGGAGAGCACAGGAAAGAGTCATCTTGAATCTACGTAACGACGCTAGAGGTTCTAAGCTGACCCTTATTTTTGACTTGCTACTCCTTAACTTATTATTATTCAATGTTATATTTTATTGGTGTCAAAATGAAAACTTTGATAAATACTAAATTTTGATTTCACTTATTATTCGATATTAATCACTTCAACACTCTTTGTTAAACGATTATTTTGTAATAATACAAATTAAATGAATAAATTAGGGAGGTATTCAGAAAAATTCAACCCTGACACGAACGCGGAACTTTTCCTATACGGAGAAACGCGTTATCATTTTGTTCCGTTTTCGACAAAGTTTGAACTTATTTTCTGTAATCTTTTTTATAATTGATAAATCTATTATTGCATTTAAAATAAATATTATACACGTCTTTGTTGTTGACATCCCAAATTTAATTTATCATTATTTATTTACAAATTCGAAAAAATGATGTCTACAGATGTGGACATCATATTGTTAGGTCTTTTATTTCAGCCCGAAAGTTCCCAATATTATTTATAGGTCCTATGTATTATAATTTTTACAAAAAAATTTTAACATAGGCTCTCCTTCTCTGTTAATGTTTGATTAATTATTCTTCTCATAATACCGCTTAAAGGTGGCTGTCGCTGATTAGTCCCATAGTCCATTTCGCTTGTGGTATTGGGACGAAGAGAATTAATTACCAGGTATAAATTTTCCAGAGATTTTGGATGTTCAGGAGGCTTCCATTGTCTGAGAGTAATAATATTTTAAATGGTAAATTATTCTTGCTACAATTCTGTTTAATAGCCGGTACAAAATGAAGATTGAACCAATATTTAAAAATTAGGGCAGATTTCCAGATGAGTGGAAACATTTCTTTATCTTTTCCCTTCAACGCTCTAGGCTCTATTGATTGATAAATTACCATTGACATTAATTTAAAATCAAAATCACCAGCCAAGTTTTCATCATGGAACAATATTGATCGATTTGAACGACTGATCCTTCCTTCGCCAAGTTCGAATGTGTAGGTATTTTTCTCCAAAATGCCTAATCCCGTTTCGTCAGTGATATACGAAGAATCCCCCAATTAGTCAATGAATGTACAAATACGCGAATTAAACGAGTCGAGTATATGAAAAATATTTGCGGACTTGCTCTTACAACTTTAATTACGGATTTATGGTTTCCATCATCTTCTTTCATATGAGAAATCTTGTATGTTACATGTATCTATTTTTTATTTATTATCTTAGTTTTAAAAATTATTTTAAAAGTATTACATGTATCTCTTCACTAGTCAGTGAAACGCCCAAATGATGCCACGACTGTGTACAAACACATTTATTAAATTTGTACATACATAAACACATAATTCCTTTTTTAAACTACGGTAGACTCCACTACGCTCTTCGTCTGTTTTGTGAAATACTCACATATTGGTTAAAGTTATAAAATACAATATTGCATGCATTCCAAAATGGCTACAGAGTTACGCAAAAATAAAACTATCAGGCGTTGCCTGAGCTAGAATAATCTACATTAGACTGTATTGGAAGCGCGCAGGTTCTTGATATTGTTAATTAAAAAATTGAGCCCACTGTAGTATTTGTCTTTTTAAAAAATGCGCAGAATTTTAATTAATATATAAGCTCATACGAAATACAATACAATATTTTCTTTACGCATGTGTAGTGAAAGTATTTGTTCGTTTTTTGTCTTTCTCACTTTTAGAATGATTCGTCAGGAATTCCGTTATTAATCTTTTAATTTTGATAATACAGTTACGAAATACGAAGTTACGTGATAGGTGAGGAGACCGACGAATTACGTTTGACTCGAATTCGCGTAAGTCGGGATACAACTTTGTATATAAATACATACAATTTTGTTTAATTGGGACCAAGGACTAACAAAAACACTGGTTTAGAAGAAAAATATTGAATAAAATTGCAGTTCTTTGTACATATTAATACAAAAAATTAAACGATTTGCGTAAAAAAGTTCAAGGATTGAGCATTCTTCACCCCTTCAAGAATTCTTTCTTTATCTTTTCTTATTGTTCTTACTGTGGATTCCGGTAGCTCACTTTGCCAATTCACAAATTTTCATTCTGCTATCAAAATCTATTATAATCTTACGTTTACATTCCAAAGATATCGTTTTCCTTTTCTTACTAGTTGCAGGAAAATCAGATTTATTTGAATTGGACGTTATAGTTTTTTTAAGGGCTTAGAAAATGTATAAAAAGTCAATCTTAATTTTCATCGATCGTTGAACCGTAATCGTGCACGTTGAGTCCGCGCAAAACGCATCTAATGCGTATCACAGTAAGAAAAACACTGAATATATCGGGCGGCAGTCTAGCGGCAGTGTCGCCAAACGAACCGCGTAACTCTTGAGTTCGCGTAAGTCGGCGTATTACTGTATTGAACTCTGATATTCCCAACTGAGTATGTAATAGCAAAATATTGAAGTAGGTACCTACAAAATATCTTCATTTGACCAAGAAGGTAATCCGTTCCCGGCGTTGCCCGGGATTCAGACATGGTTATAATTTTAAATGGAGGAGTGGAGGAGCTATTATTTTACGCAAGCCCTGAATAATAACGATCTATGCAATATTTGGAATGCTATTCAACCTATTATTGTATAATATACATTTATATCGAGAAGAGGAGTGCCATGAGTAGGCCACGGCTTGCCCCTCCACCGACTAGCTACAACGGAGACATGAGTAGTGAATCTTTCGTTTATCAGATGCTACCTACTTACCATGGTGTGAAGATCCATCTTAACCATCACTGGGAAAAATAAAATGAGATTTGAGATGTGATATTTCAGAATAAAAAGTCAATAAATATTATTTGAATTTATTCAAATGACAATTGGAACATATTAAAAAAATTAAACTCAAGAAAAATTGTAGGTACGAATCTACTTAAATGTGACGACTGCAACAATAATGGTGCGACGACCAGCGTCACTCTTCTGGTATGCATGGCAAATACGGCATCTTCCCGCATTCGTCTCTCGTGGTGTCCTTGGAGCACCATCTGCCGAGGTATCCGAATGCCTGGCAGTTTCGGTCAGGTACTCCTTCCACCATCGGCACATGCACACGTCCTCTTCTCCAAGGTGAACCATTGTGAGATAATGTCGACGGGTGTTAGGATGAACCGTGATTTTGCATTGTAAGTCAACGTAGAATTGTAGCAAAATCCATGTCTTCCGTGTGAAAATCACAAGGTAGGAAGAATTTCAATGAAGCGTAAAAATACTAAGCAAAGATTTGAAAAGTAAGATAGGAGAAAGAAAAAAAAAGATAAAAAGAAAGGATAATGAAAGAATGGATCAAAGAAAGAAAGTAAGAAAAAAGGTAAGAAAGAAAGAAGGGAAATTTCAATTATTTCCTGCAACAATTGAGATTTTTACGATACAATTAGAATTTGTAATGCTAGAAATGAGTGCGTTACGAGATTGACTAAAAAAACGTTATTATTACCCTTCAATGTCATCCTGAGCGCGACGTTCCAAGTCAAATTTTGCGTCGTATTCGCTCCTGGATACTTCAGGTTCCGGTTCCATCTTCAAGGAAAAAAGTTCCGCAACGCGCGAGACGGCCATGCCGCCCGTTGAGCGTGTACTTCCAGCGCAACACGCGAATCAAAAGTGCCACTCATTCGCGCCGGTCTGATACGTACCCTGTCGCTCTAGCGACTAACTTTGAAACTGGTGATAGGCGTTCCGCTCGGCGTGTAAATTTACTAACCATGGAGATCTTAGTTTTATTTAGGTACTATCGTTATTTTTTTTTTGTATGTAAAATTTATAACGTTACACTGAATATTCCATTTTTTTATAACACATTTTTGCTGTGAAGATATAGTTTCAGAACATACTTAGTTTTGTGGTATTTTTAATACAAATTAAATTAATCAACTAGAATGGGCAACACGTTTCCCGTGATAGGAAGAGGTCAAGGTTCGAATCGCGGTAGAAACTAAATATTTTTTTGATAAACAGATTTATTCTGTATGTCTTTCTACTTAATTAATTTAATTTGTTCAAAATATTTTAAAAACATCAATAACAAATGTTAAAGCGACAGGATTGAACAGATTCACAAATATAGATAAAATCACGTGCACACGTATTCCGCGGCAATATTTTAATTTTTATCGCATGTCCTCTGTTGGAAAATACCACCCGCCACTGCCACGAGTATCTGAATTTCCCGAACAGTGAACCGCCAAGATTGTCCCAGCTTCCTGTACTCTTGTACTTCCTTTTAGATTCAAACTTTTAAAACCATATTACGGCGCAAATTTCTTTAGCGAGACATTGGAGCTTTTAATTAATAAATCGGCGGCTTTTGTGTGCAGTTTACACCTCGCTCGAGTTAAGAGGATGGACGCCCGTGAAGAGTAAAACTTTTAATGTGAAAGTGCTAGAAATTATAGCCTTATAATATTGTAGTATAAATACTTTATTTAAAGAGAATCTTTCCTGTGAAGTTGCATTTTCAGAACATAGTTCTGTGGTATTTTAATACAAATTAAATTAATCAACTATCCTATATACTATACAAAAAAAATATATCGAAAAAATATTTAATTACTACCAGGATTCGAACCTTGACTTCTCCTATCCGGGGAAACGCGTTCTCCTATCGGGAGATTAGCCTTAATATATAAAGGGGATTGCTTTTGAAAATGGAATTGTAAATATATCAATTAGAATATAAGTTCAAAATTTGTCGGAAATGTATTCGGTAGCTATAGTGAATTATTTTTTTACAGTGATTAAATTAATTAGTATTTAAATACTTCATTTAATCAATAATAATGTTCGGTATTTTCCTTTGGATGTTTACTTTGGATTTTGACCGTGAAGTTGGGCACGATTAGTTATACTAGAACATTAGGAACGCACCGAATGAGCCTTTTTAGAGTCATCCGAGCGACCGAAGTGAAAACGACTATAATTTGTTTTCACCATTCCTGTCGCAATGTCATAAGTCATGAGGAGTATTTATAATAAGAATAATTCAACCTGAAACATTTCTGTGAGCGACATTTATCCCCTCGTTGGTCGCTTGGATAAACCCAAAAAGGAAGACTCGCTTGCGTAGCGAATGTCGGTATTACGGGTAACTTCTTATGGACAGGTTAGATTTTCATCATAGATAACAGGGAACAACCAAGGCGATCGTTGTTACTGCTAGGCTCCCCGAAATTACTAAATATAATACATCATGTTGTTAATATCTTCAATTAATAGTTTCAATTTATAATGCTCATTGAGACTCTTGTTTTAAGTAGGTAAGTGTGCGGTCATTATACTGCCACTGTCGTCTTGACCCTTTACGGTTAAAATTTTTATCGCCAAAAATATTGTCATGGATTGTTTACAATTATTGCGTTCAAAAATCCACCAATGACTCTAATCCTCCTGTCACACGTTTTTCGATACCTGTATCACTATTTTTGATTCTAATAAACGTACACGCACAAGTCTTATTTAAATTTTATTTCTTTGTTTATCTAGCATCATTATTGCGCTGTTTTAATTTCTCAGTTTTCGAATACCATCACTTTTAACTTGACAATATTAATCATAAGATCACATTTTTTGCGTACATCTTGCGTAATCGTATTTGCTATTAACTCTATCGTTTTATCTGCGTTCTCTAGCATACGTGTATAAAAAGATCACGCTTTCTCGCTCGTTTTATATAACTTTCCATTTACATGTTCTATTGCCATTTTGATATACTACAACCTTGTTTCACACATTTTAAATTGCGACCTCAGCGTGATTGATTAATTGATTCTTACTCATGCAGTACTCCCATTGTACATGATTGCAATTGCCCGTGTATATTAATTTTATTTATTTTACTTCACGTTTTTATGTATATACTTCTTGCTGATCAATAAAAGTACAAACATTACCGCCCGCGGTCGAGGACAATGTAAGAGCCTGCTTAAGGTAGTACTTGATACATTATATAATATATTTTAAAAATTATTTTAATAATATTCTCTGCTTTGAATTATGTAACATCGTAAATATAAATTAGGTAATGCCTTTTGGATCTTTTCTGTACTCCGATAATCTTGTATCTACACGTGTATCTCCTTGTCTATTTTTTGTACATATATTTTACAACCAGCGTTTCCTTCGGAATGAATAAACGAGGTTCATAAAACTGTAATGATATGTCACCACACAAGACTTGATCCCATTTATTTGCTCACACTTTAAATGTTCTCTCTCACACGTCCTTGACTTACGAGCAGGTTATCGCGAAAGCACGAAAAATTGGCCTATTTTATTCGTGTTGTTTTTGCTGTTATTTACCCTCATTCTAAATTTTCGTCTTAAAACACATTCGAGTCTGCCTTTACTGAACGACTGAATAAACTGCTGGCTGGCTGGTTGAGAAAATTTGATACAAATTTTCTCCGTAGGATATTTTAATAAAATAAGGATCATTTTCTCTCTCAAATGTATTTTGTTAATATTTTGTTATTTTGTAAATTGAATTAAAACACCGTTTTATTCCACTATATTTTATTGTAAATATTAAACGTTAAAACGTTTTTGGGAACATTTTCCCATTATCAATAATATAATTCAACTAAAGTTAAAAACATTTTCAGACAGTAACTACGGATGTGTTTGGAGTTAAGGGAGATGGGGTAGGGTTAAAATGAATAAGAGAGACAAACACACCCGTAATTACTGTCTGAAAATGTTTTTAACTTTAGTTAAATTACATTATTGATAATTGGAAGATGTTGCCGAAAACGTTCTAACGTTTAATACAATAAAATATAGTGGAATAAAACAGTGTTTTAACTCAGTTTATAAAAAATCATGGAATTCCACAAATTTTCACCAAAAACCTTTGAACAGATAATATTTTATTCATATTAAAAAAATAATACACCTTTGTTTTGATATGTAAATTATGCAATAAATTTTGCTACCAAGAGAATAGTTTGCCTACCAGAAAAGGTTCAATCATATTTTGATAGAAATGCTAAACATATTTCTATTGCTAAATTAGGAATAGCAAACATGTTTTCTTTTGAACCACAGTCGGAAAAAACGTGAATTAAAGTGATATTCCAGGACCCAGGACCCACATATTTCTGAACGAATGACCTTTGTTATACGTGTCACGCGCTCATTCTTTCTCCTTTGTGTTTTATTCACTTGCAGCCAGCTTGTAACGTGTTTGTCTCGTGTAAAATAAAAGCGAGTATTTTTGTATTTTTTCAGATCCCGCAACCATCTGTCAGGCGGCGAGTGCGAGCACCCATGAGGGGCGGACCGACCCCCCTGCCCCGCAACACCCCGCTGCGCCGCGCTATACTTGAGGCAAACAACTAAGGGCGTCTGGTTAGTATGAAGTTTCTCAATCTTTTCTGAAACTACTCAGTCAGAATTCACAAGTGCTTGGCAATAACGGGTCACAGATACTAAGATCTGTTTTTTCTTTCATTCTATGGAGTTGTGGTATCTCTGTAAATATTCACAAGTGGTAATTTCGCATTATATGGAATATAATATTTGAATTTTACTTCGGTTAGTGGTGCATGCCTAGATAGGCATTCAATTTTATCTAATACGTATATTTAATTATCGATGAATTTTGGCTGTTAACGCACTTATAAGCGGTTGTTGTTGTTTATTTTCTTATCTAATTAAATCCTTTTTTCTTTGTCTTATCCCATTCATATGAGGTCGGCTGTATTTATAACCTAGAAGAGATCACAGTTCCATGTATATTATCCATCTATATATATATATTGCAAGGCATAGCCCGCCACGACTTGGAAGCGCCATTGTGAGGCGTACACGTAGGGTACAATTGTGAGGCATGTGCTGGTGGACTATCCTCCACCGACTAGTAACAGGGGAGAGCATGAATTTGTGAGTACGTGAATCAGAAACTACCTACTTACTATAATATCAAGATCCATCTTGCCATCTTCTGGGAAATAAACTTTACTAAAAAAAACAGTAAACCGTGAAAGGTGATATTTCATAATAAAAGAGTCAGCAAATTTTACGTTTAATTTTATTACAAAAATTAAAAAGAACAGAAAACTACTATAATTATTATTTTTTTGTTAGATAAAAATAAAATTTAATTTCGGAGCTACATAACAGGCGATGACGACAACAATAATTTTACAAATAATACGTCGACCTGGGGTGATTCCTTTTGCTCCTGCGGTAAAAATTAACATTATGCAATCGTCTCTCTTGGTGTCCTGGGAGCAGCATCCACCGCCGTTTTAGAGTGCCTGGTAATTGGTCAGAACACTCCTTCAACAGGCGGCCTATGCACTAATCTTCTTCTCCAGGTGGACCATTATAAGAAATTGTCGACGGGTGAAGGGAAGAAGACGCAATTTTAAGTAGTAAAGATGTAAATAATGAAGAAAGAATGAAGGAGATGAAAGAAGGAAATCAGAGAATAAATAAAAGAAATAATAAAAGAAAGAAGGGAAAGTTCATTATTTCCTGCAATAATATAATTTTTTACGATACACTTAGAATTCGTAATGCTAGATATGAGAGCGTTGTGAGATCTATTAATTATATGGATTTTACCCTTCAATAATTATCCTTGGCGCGACGTCCAAACGCCTCTCTGGCGTTGGCTCGGCTCCTGGATCCTGTATGGGCTCCATCTTCAGCGTATCTTCTAATTCCACAATATGGTGGGAACGGCCAACAGCCGCCCGCAGGGTGAACCCTCCTATTTCGGAGTGCGAATGGAAGTGTACGTACCTGCTAGCGCCGGCCCGTCATCGATGGACGCGATTTAGCGGCAAATATCGCAATTAGTACTTGGCGTTATGAACTGCGCGTGAAATTAACTAACCAGGGTAATCGTTATTTTAATTAGGTACACTATCGTTACGTTTTTTCTTATATTAAGAATTCGTAACGTTATAATATATATATATATTTGAGTCGTGACCCGAAAATCAATCCTCATCTTTGAGTTTAGAATAATCGAATTTTACTCTTCAACGCTTTTTTTGCAACTAGCAGGTGAGCGTCGAACGCGAAGTAGTATTATAATTTTTTAGAAACAATATTTAAATGTGATATTCACACATTAGTAGAAAAAACGCGTTACATGTCTCTGACACACAAACCATCCCTGCATTGAATGTGTCTTTCTGATTCGCAGGAATAGTCAAATAATAAATTCAGTTAAATAAATAATATTAAAATCTCCATGGTGGGAAACTCGATCCCAGAAATGTACTCAGGAATATAAATAAAAAATGAATATAGCTCTTTATTAATACTAGTTTGTTACAAAATTAACAGTGTGGTTAATATTTTTATATATTAAAATTGAATGTTAAGAGTTTATAAATAATAAAAGATATAAATCGATGCATCAGATTTAATCAAAAAATCTTCATTTTATCCTTATTATGACAATTGTCATCTCAGTTTTAGAGGAATAGATTAGATGTTAGAGCGCTCACTTAGTATGTGAGAGGTTCCGGGATCCATATCTGGTGCTTTCTAAATTTATTTGTTTCAATAAGGTTTTGAGGTCGCCTAGTATCGATCCGGTAAAGGTGAAAATAAAACACAAGCTAAAAGTAATGAGTATATAAAAACTACAGAAAATTTTTCAATGTACTATTTTTCAATTTCTGTTTTTGTGGCACCTAGGGACTCGATGAACAATATTTATATGAATACATTTTTTAAGTGTTAAAATTTTTTACCAAAAAACAATTGTATTTCACCAAAATATGAATATTGAACGTTTTCAAAGTGATTTTGTTTGGCCTTATTAATTTGCTTAATTCATTCGATTTTAGTAGTGTGTGAGGTAACGGGGAAAAAAATTCAAGGGATTCATATATGTTTGTTTCGGATTTCATAATCGTGTGTAAAATCGCACATGTAAACTTCTTCTATAGCTCTAGTAGTTAAGAAATTAAAACCACAGTGAACATTCCAACTTAATACAACTAAAAACAACATCAAAAATATTTTTATCATTAACCTGGTTTTGTATTCGATGGTATTTGAACCCGCAATCTCTTAATCGGGGTTTTCTTAAACGAGGAGAACATTCTTCTTTCAATGGCAGCGTTTACCGTTCTTCTTATTAGCGTATTAATACAATGTAAAGTCTAGTCTGATAGTAAGTGAAAGTTCTTAAGCTTTAGCTTTAATGTGAATTTTTTGGTTCGTTAATCTAAAACTGTTAAGCTTTTCCATTCATGATTCTTTTAAAAACAAAGGTCTATATATTATTTTAAAATAATTTTTTTTTGTGTAAATACCTAATTCAACCGAAATTCAAATAGCGAAAAATATATATTGGTGGAAATAATGGAAGATAGGAAGGCACTTACTCTTTCGGTCTGCTTGACGCTGGATGCTGATTCAATTATTTGTCTTCCTTTTTCACCAGAAGGACTTGCGACGCAGAATATGTAACAAGCACTGTTGACACTACGATGTGCGTGTATGAGTGCGTTAAACGGCGCTAACATTTATTTAATTTAATTACTCATACTTAGAACACAGTATTATAATTGTTGGGATTAACATTCACTGTTTTATTTCTATTTATCGTTTTTTTTAACAATAATTAAAGTATAAATAATAAGATAAATCACTTTGTTTAAACCACTATTTATTGATATATCAACATATTTCGATACTTACGGTATCTTCTTCAATTAAAAATACAAGCATAAATAAAAACAAAACTATTAAGTATAAGTGGTGGGTAACTAAGTAGGAAAACAAATGTTAAAGGTGACTATTTACAAAAAGGATATGGTTATTTATAATATTTAGCTTGCTATTAACATTTTTTCTTATTTCTAAATTTTAAAATTTATCTATCTGTAAACCTCTAGTATTTGTATGCACAATTTTTAAATCCTTATTATAGTAGTTCCTACTTAATTACCCACCACTTATACTTTATAGTTTTGTTTTTATCTATATATGTATTTTTAATTTTTGTGTACATTGTTTCCTGAAGAAGATACCATAGGTATCTAAATATATAGATTTATCATTAAATAGTGGTTTAAACAAAGTGTTTTCTCTTATTATTTATACATGTAATATGTGGCCATAAAGTAATTTTGCTAATATTGAAGAAATAATTAAAGTGTATGAGTAAGCAGTTGTCTATTCAGCAAAATTAAAAATTAAGCATGGGTGATTTTAAACTTTTATACTGTACATCATCAATTGCATCTTCTTTGCCATCAGTAAAGTTTTGTCTTTTGATGAGCCATGAAGATTCGTATTATATTATGTCTATCTAAATCATGTCATATTTTGTTGTTTCAGTTTATCACATATAAACTTAAATACTAATTAAATGTATTAATTAGGAAGATATACAAATAAAATCAATTTTATTGAAAAATATTGTTGTTACTCAAAGGTATATTCAATATAGATAGCTTTCAAATAATGGAACGATAAATGTATTAATTTGAAAAGTGTAACATGTAGGTTCGAAAATTAGTCGTCAAAAGTACTGTCGCTGTAGCATAGTTGGATAATGCACCTTCTCCAGTTTGGAAAGAGATCCAGGTCCGAATAACAACAATATTTTTCGATAAAATTGATTTTATATGTATATCTTTCTAATTAATACATTTAATTAGTATTTAAAATACCACAGACCTATGTTCTAAATAATTACAACTTCACAATATAATGTGTTCTCTTAATAACATATAAACTTACCTAGTCAATATAGCGTGCCCTCGTAAAACATGGTATCATATGACGTTTATATCAAACTTTGAGTTTTCAAGTTTTGAATATTAATTTTATCGGCGGAGCTTAGTTGAGGTACACATGAAGTGAATTTTTTACTAAAATATTGCTGTAGTAATAACGTATGCCGATTCCTGATTTCGGGTATGTATACATTAATTTTATTTGTATTCAAGTTAATAACAATTATTGTTGTTCTAAAGAATATTACGAGTATACTAAAATCTTACTTTATTTTCTTGTTATTTCTTAAAAGTACTAAAAAATTAGACATATTTTTAACACGGTTTTAAAGAGAAAATTAATATCAATTAAGTCAATTTTGATTAAAATGGCAGATGATAGCTTGTCGTTCCAAGGTCACAATATGTATATTGTGCCTCTTTTTTAGTATTAAGTTCGCCTGGAGAGGGGGCTTGTCGTAAAAGTAAAAAAAAAAACTATTTGAGCTACCGACGCGCAGAGAATTAGCAAACGCGAAATTCTTTTCCCTGACGAAAATTGAGTGTTATATACTAATTAGAATTTTTCTCTCTGCGTAGCTGATTTTCTTTATATCTCGTTCAATTTCCTTATCAATTAATAAAGACGTCGTACAGAACTGGCTCCGTCCGATAAAAAATTACATGTTTAATTAAAATAGTCTCAAACAATCTCGAGACGCAGAAGTAGGATTGAGGGCTGTACAGCAATGCATATAAATATAACAGTTTTACAACAGTTCAAAAACGTTAGCATGGCACGATTTAGTCGACGATTTAGAAGCCCCTATCTATCGTTTTTGAAGGGACCTACTAAATTAAACTATGAATGCGGGAAAACAATGACTCGTTACTCATACATCAAATTCTAAAAAAAAAAGTAAATGAATGTGTTTAAATAAATACAAATAAAAAAAAATTAATTAAACTTTGTCATAAATCATACATAATCTTTCATCATCATTTGTTTTTTGGCTAATGCGATATTGCAGTAAGAAAATAATATTTTTTCGGTGTTGTCAATGACATATTCTTCGGCATTTCGGCATTGAATGTAACAAAAAAGGTTGAAATTTTTCGAAGTCCGTGCTTGCTTCGGAAAACATGGGTACAAGCGGGGATTCTCTTCAACGACATCTTCAACTTCTTCCGTTCCTTCAATTCAAGAATCACTTGGGCGGCTGCACAGTTGTCTACAAACAATAAAATATTTCGTTGTTTTACGCGCATTTCTGTGTCAAGGTCCCTTAAAAACAAATTACAAATATTCGTAGTCATCCATGCCTTTTTGTTTTGCTAATACTTTACGGGTAAAGTTGTCATACTCTTAAAACACCTAGGCTTCAGCGATTTGCCAATGACGATTGGCTCACATATGTCAGTTCCATCACCGTTGACGCAGACAGAGATCCTCTCTTTCAACCCTTTACCACCGTTGCAGGTCAATGTGCTGTTAGGCAGGCAATTGTAAAACAAGCCAGTGTAACGAAATTTGCTGCGCAATTTAAACGATTAATGTTGTAAAATTATGCGTACAAGAACGATCAATGCGATCTATTTTTCGTGTTTTGTATGAGATTATTTAGGGACTGGAAGAAATAAACGACACATGCGGGAAAACGATTATTCGAGGAACGATCGATCAAGATTTCACTGTACACGTTTTTGAACAGTTGTAAAACTGTTGTGTGATAATATATTAATTATTATAGCGCTCGCATCATTTTATGTACAAAAGTGCAAATAAACCGATACCTATTATTATTGAAAATCGTAACTGTTGATAATAAGGCGACATTCGGGCGACCCTGTGCGGCGGGATTGCATCGTTTCGATATTGAATCGCTGCTTGTCGATAATTCCACGTGTCCTGCTTCCGCAGTATTCAATAATTATTCTTGATTGACTTTATTAATTTGAAATTTCTGAAATTCATTTATCTTCATAATCGACAAAGTATTTGTTAAAATTACATATTTTTCTTTACGAAAGATTGAAGATACGAAAAATATTTTTTTTCTTAATTAATTCAATTTACTCGAAAAGATTTATTATATCCCCACCATTATTCGAGTCACCATTTCATATTCTGCAAACTTTTCGTTACAGATGTTATCACATACTTTCACTTACACACGTCGTTGTTATTCGTTATTTTGATTATTTTTTCAAAAAGGGTAATATAGGCATTGTGTTCATTTATTCCATGGGGGTGGCATTTACAAATTACAAATTGCGTCTACTAAATGTACTCTATATCGATTTGCGTTGCATCAAAAGCAAAATACTGAAAATCTGATTTCCATTGTTATGATGCGTCCTTACCAATTAAATAATCGGGTATTCCATCACCTTATTCGTAAAATTTCATTGCAACCGAAGACGTTCTGAGGCGTATCGAAAAAGTTAGAGAATAAATAATTAATCAAAGAGTTTTGTGCTATAGATGTCCGGTGTCAGAAAGATCTCTTTAACCGTTGCGTAAATTACGATAAATGTAAGACGGCAAATTTTAGACAATTTAAAAAAAATATTGACACTGAACGGCATCTGATAATTTTTTATTGTTAAAATTTTTGTTTTATTATTTGAAAGATTACGTTTTGCTGTTTTAAAATATATACTTAATGCAATGTTTAATTTAAAAATATATATATATTTAAGATTTTTGATTTAACACAGGTCTACCGCTCTAATATTTTGATAAATATACACAACATAATATTCATATTTTAGTTAATCCTAATGAAAGCATTTACGCTTAGAAATGAATAGTGAAAATCCAATTATGTAAAGCGAATCTAACAAAAATAATTGTTTTTCTATTTTATGTATTGTAAAATTAATACGTTAATAAAAATATCACTTGTAAGACAAAATGAAATTACACATTAATCAATTTCACGAATTTAATTGTATACCGTTTCACTGATTAAATGAAGCGAGATAAGGAAAGTTGTATAGGACTTAATGAATGCTTCGAATTATAATATTATATTAATCCTTTTTTCACATTTAATGCTCAATATTTAGAGTCAATTGATGGCATTAATAATTTTAAAAGCACTAAATAAAATTATTAAAAGCATTAAATAAAATTATGTTTTCACATTTTAGAAGCTAAAACGATTCTACGTATCTTACGGTAACACGAGTTGACAGCATGGGTGCGTACGGATATTTTATATCACGGTATGGCAAAGGTTAATATTGTTTTAGAATGTGTACTTCCTAATGATCCTTAGAAATGTGTTGTTTTGTTATGAAGTTTTTTTTAGAAGAATATATGACTTTATAAACATTTGATAGTGTTGACGACAATTGTGAAACACAGCTTGTAAATTTCTTGGGAAAATGTGCTTCTATTTGCGTTGTTTCGATTTGCGTCCTGCAATGGAACTCCGTCTCGTCGAATGTATTTTCAGAATGTAACTCCGACGTAAATCGGGACCCCATTGTAATTCAGTTTACTTACTACAGCATTTTTATATCTGTTTTCTTCCGAACTCGCGCGACGCCGCATGACTCCTGCGAGACCCACGTGACCCCCTCTTAGTGGTCGAATACCTCACCGACCTCCATCCGTAATTTCACTCGGAAAATGGTTTTTTCCGCGCACTACGATTCTGCTAATTTTTCATCAGGCACGACCGCCGTGACCACCCTTTCCGACAGTTTTATTTCGTTGATGTTTCTCGCCTTTTCAATTAGAATTTATGTCTAGGTACACTTATATTAAAATGTAAATCCTCATCAATTTTGTTAGAAAATAGTTTGAGCCGGTAAAACATTCTATACACAAATTGAAACGACCACAATCAAATTTCATTTTTTTTTTTTCATTCTTTTAAGATTAAACACCCATATCGAAGAACGAATTTGTTAAGTAACAAAACAATAACCATTTTTCCAATTTGCTATTCGAAATATTCGTAGGGTGGTTTCATTAATTAAAGTGAAGTATTCCTCACTATGTTTCAAGGAAAGAAAGGTCGATATAATTATACACTAAAGGTTAGGTTGCAGTAGGCAGTGCCAAGGTCGCTGAACCTTTATTTACTATCGTTTTGTTTTGAGCGAACACATAAAAAGTTGCTTGCAATGCTCACTCAAGAATCACAAGACGGTGTATAAGGGGACACCATATCACCGCATGACTTTCTATTTTTTGATAATAGGTCTTCTTAAATATTCTGTTTTCTAACCACTCTTATAACAATTCTAATCGCTTCTATTCTCTGGCTCGGGAGTTGAATGCAAAGTAATCTAGTCGCTTATATAGTATATATTTTTATTATTAAGAAGGACACATTTTTATTGTGAAGTTGTTCAGAACATATTCTGTGATATTTTAAATACAAATTAAATGTATTAATTAGAAAGATGTACATATGAAATCAATTTTATCGAAAAATATTGTTGTTGCTACCGGGATCCGAACCTGGATCTCTTCCAATCCAAGGAACGTGCATTATCCGATTACGCTATACCAGCACAGTAGATTGACGACAAATTTTCGAACCTATATGTTACACTTTTCAAATTAATATATCTATCGAATCCCGGTAGCGACAACAATATTTTTCGATGAAATTGATTTTATATGTATATCATCCTAATTAATTTAGTATATTTTCATCTAGTGCCACATTCCAAATTGTCAATACTCAATTCATCATTTAGCAAGTAATATATTATTTATATATTACTTCATACAGTTCCCTGGAAAGGTTTGACCCCAGCTGCTTCATTACAGAACGACTCACCACTATTAATATTGTAATATAACTGTGTACAGCAGGACTTGGCAGTGGATAGGGCTTCATCTCTCTACCCTGTAATATGACTCACGCTTTTGCCTGCCTCCTGACGTCATTCTCGAGTATTTTTATGTGCAAAAACAAATATTAAATTATTTAAAGGCTCTGCCTCCGGTGACTATTTATTTTTTGTTCGTTTGGCTCGTTTTTGTATGTTGGTTCACCGGTGCAATAATAATTTTAAAACAATTTACTGACTTGTATTTTTATGGCGTATCTCTGTTCTTTTGAGTAAACGACCTCTTTTGAGTTTCTTTTGAGTAAACGACCCCAGTATCTAATTTTCATAATATTTATTATTGTAAATTTCAAATACTATCAATTATAAATATAAAATCAATTTTGTCGAAAAATATTATTTTTGCGCTACTGGGATTCGAACCTGGATCTCTATTTCCAATCCGGGGATGTACACTACTAATTATGTTCTAGCGTCAGTATTTTTCATGACAAATTTTCGAACCTATATGTTATACTTTTTCAAATTAATACATCTATCATTCCATTATTTGAAAGCCATCTACAATAAGGAATCTCAAATACCTTTGAGTAAACCGACTGCAGACGTCAGAATTATCAATTCATTTTTATTAAATTTTGAATAATAATGAATAATTACAACTTCACAATAAAAATGTGTTCTCCTTAATACACTAAATTTCGTAAAATATGAGCGATATGATCATACATATGCAACAAAAAATTTATTCAACTCATCTCAAATGTTTTATGAAACAAATTATCTAATTAAAGCAAAATGTCTTTCTTTTTCGTCATGGTTTTTGATAGACTAGTGATAGTTAGGTTTAGATTTTTGGTGGTAACTGAGTACTAATACTATAGATTATTGATTATTTTTTAGTTTATTTTCAATAATATATTAAGGAAACCCCAGAGGGTCCCGTATCCCCGAATCGTTTTGAGAGTTATTTACTCTCGCTTCGATTCCACTCAACAAAGCAACGTGTGCAATATTTTACAAAATATTCCAAAGGTTTTTTGGAATATATTTTAAAGTTAAAACAGTTGTTACATTCCGGCAGTTAGTTACTAAAACCTTGCGGCGTCCCTTTATAGTTAACTTTTATCTTTTCCTTTATTATATGGCACAATTATTACATCATACCAGAGCCATACCTGCACAATATGTATCAATTTGACATGAAACTCGTTATCATATTAAATTCAGAAAGCAGTCAGAGAGATGTGTGGAAAACATGCACCTCCAAAAGGGAAAGGTAAACGTCACATTTATGTGTTGAAGTCGCATAACTTGGTCGCAGCCCGGCAGAAATACACCCTGTCCAGGTCACAAGACGGTGCGAGGGAGAGAATCAGTAGAATGCTCCGTTAGATCTCCTTAGTCACCGTTCTTCCCGGTATCGCCCATCCCAGCAGCCCCCAGCAGGAGACCCACACCCTAATAAATTCAATAATATAACAAAATGTTTAAAGATATTTATTCTACAATCATACTTAGCAAACGATTTTCTTTGGTTGCTTAATGTTAATCGTAATTATTCGGCTAAAGTATGTTTTACTGGTTTGGAGCTTATCCAAGGATACTGATTACTTCCCGGATATCCGTCACAACTCTAATATCTAGTTTATCTGATAACATCATTTCTTTTTTAACCACGATTTCTTTTGCGTTTTACTGTCTCTTGTTATTTTACTGTTGTTGACTCACTTGTGTATTCCACGTAATATCCGGTACGCGCTGCGAACCCACCGGTTGCGTGTTGTTATAGTATATTTAAGTTTTGACCTATTGGCCTAACTCACGACCGAATCGTGCACCCGAGCTTTTCTTATGATGTACCATTAGATGTAAATTCAAAATATTCATATATTTCAAAATAACCGGTAATATTTTTGTACTGATTTGGTAAATATTTTTATAGCGACTTGTTTCTTAAGATTTTTACTGAAGAAAAACGAAAATAATAAAATTTAAAAAAAACTAATGCCGAAATAAAATTCAAATATGTTTCAAACAACCAAAGCAAAATAAATTGATTTGTGTAAGAGAAGGGGCGGGGCGCACCAGAACTACGTATTCTATGCAGGGGTGGTATGATGCATACATCTGAGATATATAACGCATGTTTTTTAAACATAATACAGTAGATTACCCCGATATTTTGAACAATATTGAACCATCACGAAGCAATAGTTGTATTTCTTGTATTAAATATACTTCTATAAGCAAACTTTAAAGCACACAAAAACTCTATTCTGCTTCTCATAGCAAGATATATCTACAATAAACCATTAAATAACATAAAATTTTATAAGATTCCCGTGACAAGCATCCCCGTTCACTCCCATCGGCTCACTTTCCTGTCATCCCTTCTTGTTTTCTTATTAATTTTTCTTTATTTTTATTCAGGATTTATTTCAATTTTATATTAATTGTTTCATAATATTATTATTTTATTTAAGCACATATGCTATTTTAAAAGATCACACACACACTTGATTATTTACTTAAATTTAACAGAATTTTTTTAAATCAAAAATTTTGTCAAGGTTTCTTATTTCTGGGAGTAATCAATGTATTAAAGGTTTTTGAAACAGCTACGTTTAGCGTCTTTTTATCATACCAGTAGATCTTAATAGGTATTACATTTTTAAAAAATAAACTCCGGAGGCTACATTTTTCTGATAAATATTTTGGTTCTAATAATTTTAAAATTGTAATTGAAGAGAGACTCAAATATGAAATGAACGAAAGTGATTTTTAATTATTAACTATATTTCTGAAAGGTTCGTGATAATTCAGTCGATAATGATTTATCATACTAATAATAATAATAATAATAATACGTTTATTTCAGCGTGATCGGTTTTTTTTATGAAGACCCGATTCATTATAAATATGTGATTCAGAACATAGAATAAACTTGTTGCTACATATTACAATGTCAACCTTTTTGCAAAAAGCTAAAGGATATAAAAATATATTTTTCGACCAATCATTTATTATAACCCAAATATTATCATAGATGTGCTATTTTGCTAAAAAAAATGGTTAAAATTAAAATTTGTGTTTTCTAATCATAAATGTAAATATGCACAATATTTATATGGAACGTGGTTTGTAAGTGAGAACAGATGGCATCATTAAGGTAATCCCGTTTCGGTCAGAAGAGAGTTACAGTTATTTAATATTATTAAATGTACATTTTCATACAACAAAAATGTAATATAATTAAATTCTGAAATATCTGAAATCCGATGTCATATACTCGATTTCCGTACTGTAGTTTCTATGCATAAATATGTACTACTATTGGATCTTTTTATTTTGATTTGATTTACATGAATTCTGTTTTGTTAGTAAACTTTTGTATCCCTATGTTTAAATATTAATTAAAAAATAAAATAGTAATGTTTTGAGGAAATACGTTTCAAATCAATGTTCTATAGCTTGTGCTAAAAATAGGACTTAATGGCTTAGTCCCAGGACGAGCACTTATTCATAAGGCAAATTAACTTATTAATCTTACGGCTAAATATTATATATACTTTATTAATTAAAAATATATTTGTACTCGTTGTCTAAGATGAAAAAAATAATTTTCCGTCGAACTGATTGATAATATTTTATATGTGTATGCATATATTTTTACTGAAATTCTCTAGTAATTCAAGATGTGCGTAAAATATTATTTGAAAACCTCTGATGTTGATTTCAAGGATCGAATTCGCAAATACCTTGGAATTAGATTTTTTATTAGATTTCCACTAAGTACTTGTATAATAAATATTACGAATTTAAAAGTGATTATTGTTCGAGTTCAATATATTTCGGATAAAGCTCTCTGTTAATCGCTTTTATTCGAATGCTTAAATGCAATTTGGCATAGCGGTGCTGCCTGAGGAATAATAGGGTGGAAAAACTCACCCTTAGGGAATGTGTAGACAATTGTATGTACCCCTCTTCCTTAGGGCTGCTCCTGATCTCCAATCCAATTCTGCCGGCTTACAATATTCCCCTTTATTTTATCTGTATCCCATCGCTCTTCCACCCTAGGCTAATAAAAAATGATGACGCACGGTGACGTCATGTATAGATTTCCTTGCAAATTTTATTGCAATGTACCTACCTATAATGTACCAACATGTATGTACACGAACTTTTAGACATTTATTTTACAATTCTGAGAGTTTTTTTTATTATTTTTATTCATCTGTGTAATTTATTAACATAGTATACTGTAAGGAGTCTAGACACCATTTTTCTAAGTAATGCTGAATATAGGCAGGCCATTAAAACTGTTGCATTTGGCAAGAGCTGGCACATTATGTTTAACCGTTTTTCTACATTTCTGTACAGAACATGGCGATATGGAGAAAAATTCATATTTTATAAAAATTATTATTATATTATCTTATTTTTCTGACATCAATTCAACGTCATTTTTCGTGTTATTTTACCACGTGCATGACGGTTAGAAAATCTTTTTTGATATCAGCAATTCGATGAACTTTGCAAAGCGTTTTGCGATGCCTGTGGACGAAGCCAGGTGTATGCGGCGCAATGTTACGTGGCACTACACGCAGAAGCCTTTAAACATTTTTGTATTGACTTGTTTCTGTTAACCTAATAAGTTTTTGAATATTTGATGAATCGATCATTTAATAATTTATTCTAATATTCCGAGAAGTTGCAATTGGCAAACGATATGATTGAAACAAACCACTCTTTCGATAGTCATAGACTAAAACTTCTCAACTCAGTACCTTATAAAAGATTAATAATGAACAATTTAGAAACTGTTGAAATACAAAAGAATTTAAATTCGGAGAAAACACTAAAAAAACAATGTAGGGGTTGTGGTCGTTAAATATGATTGACTGTGCTTTATCAGAAGGTTTTATGGATGTGAGACTGAAGCCCTTAACATCTTCTAGTCTCACGCGTGTTAGTGCATGTCACAGTGTATATAGTGTGCTTGTGTGATTATTTATGTTTTATCTAAAGCAAGGTATAGAAATGAAAAAGCATTTACCAAGGTTGGCGTTTATTGATGGATGAATTATGCAGAGGTGGTATACAGTTAAGTACGCATATGTGGTTTAGCGCTGAAGTGGCTCGTTTGAGATACCGATGAAAGGACGGTCTGCGGAGAAGTGGTCGCTAGATCCTAGGGCAGTGTCCGTCACGATGTATGGTGATTGGTTGGTTGTTAAGTAAGTCCCCACTCGGCCATGTCTGTGGGGCGCGTGCAGGGTCTCCACAACAACATAACATTCCCTAGTATTTCGCCTTTACTGTCCATATTCCTGTTAACGACCGAAACCTCCCCTTCCCTGCCCCATTGCCCGAATAGAGTACAATCCTGTGTTTAGTTTAGTTATCACCTGATAGTGATAGGAATTGCGCCTCTCGAAACTAGTAGTGAAAATAACTCAATGTTTGTGTAATACAAAGTTTTGTTAAGAAAATTAAAATAATCATGTTACACCACAAGTAACCGCCATGTTAATTAATGAAGCAGCTCAGATATCGTAGTGCGGTCTAGAAGTTCAACAAACGACAGGTGTGCATGAGAAGATGTATGAAAGTGAAAGAGAAAGATTGGTGTGTCAGGAGATGTACTATCCTCTCTGCGGATATGCTGATAAGTTAATTCATGTGTTGTCGTTACATTTTTTGGTTCTTTTTAAAAAAAAATTGAGAATAAAATAAAAGTATATGTATCAATTTGAACATACGCGCTTATGCGTAGTCCGATATCGGGTTTTCCTTTTCCTAATTGCTTTGCGAAATTTTCCAATAAAGCTTTACAAATAATATTGATGAAAAAGCAATTTTCTGTTAAAATATCTAATACATCAGCATTCGTTTATTTTTTATGTATTTCCAGTATATTTTATGTACAGTATATTCGAACAGCAAAGTGCTTTAAAAATATTAATAAGATTAAACTATTTTATCATGTATTTCCTTTTGGAGTCCTCTTCGTCGTGTATCGTGTTCTATCGAAAGTTGAAAACTAGCTAACTTTGGCGTGTATGCTGATATATCCTGTGGAAGGTGTATAAGATCACTTAAATTTTGAATCCTTTTTTGAGATTACGCAACCAATATAAGATCTTCCTACCCACGATTCTGATGCCTTCTATCTTTCCCTACATAATGGGTTTTAAGAAGAATGTTTCCAATGATTTTCTTCGTTTTATAGTTATTTATTCTCTTAACATAATCATGCGTCTTAGTACCTCTTCATTGGTAATGTGTTCACTACATCAATACGATATCACATCCCAAATGCCTCCACCTTTCTTATGTCTAAACATTATGCTTCTTTTAATGTTTCTAAACCTCGACTCCATAGAGCAGCACAGATATGGCATGACGTTTTATTGCCCTCCAATTGCTGCTCAGGTTTCCGGCCTAATAGGATTCTAAGAATGTTAATTATACACATTTACCAGTGACTTTGACCCTTTGTATACGGGTAAAATATTTGCATTCCTGGTTCATTTAGTTTTTTTTGGCAGTCCAGCATGCAACACGTGTCGAGTGGTTTTTAAAATGTTGAAAATTGGTTATCGTGGTGTTATTAAATTTCTTTCCAAAGAGTACTCAATCCATCAATAAATTAAACAGCTTCTAAATGGTGCGCACTTTTCACAGTAAAAAAAAAGAGTAAAGCAATTTCGCGCGGGAAGTGAATCGATCGAAGACGAGCCATGTAGCGGACGACCGATCGAATCGTTCAATGACTAAATAAATAATTGTCGTGGAAGAAGTTTTAAGTTACAAGTGGCTGACGGCAAAGAAAATTGCACCAAGGTGTAGTGTATCTAAATCCACAGGATTTTATAGGATCATCTTCGTTTGATTAAAGTTAGTGCATGATGGGTGTCCTAATTTCTTTCCGCAGTGCAAAAGCTTGGAGTGCTGTAAATTAATTTTGAAGCTGTGTGACGGAAAGGAAAAATATTTGATCACGTCTATTGTTATGGGAGTTGAAACTATGGTCCTCTATCTTGTTCCCTTTTTTAAATTTATGAGGTTACGTCGTTCTGATGAAGCACCCTCTGAAAAGGTAAAGGTCATAAAATCAAGAAAAAGAACATTGCGACACCAATTTAATACAATCAATTAAAATAAACTTTAAAGGAGAAGCTCTGCGGTAAGCTCGGTGGAGCTTTCTTGTACACAGCTATTGTAAAAGCCGCCATTACTAAGACACCCACCTTACAGTACAGCCCTGGGCTTTAACGGTTATTATTTATTTTCAAAATTGTAAGTAGACTTGGATGGAAAAAATTTAATGATGAAGAAGTGAATATAACAGTTTTTGGTCATTGCTATACAATTATAAATGAATCGTAGTGAAAATGTATTCAAGCTCAAGGAAAAATATTAAATATATATTGCAAAATTTATTTTTATTACACCCGAAACCTTTAGGTCGGAAATATTTAGTCCTCATTTCGTTTGTCTTGATTACTGATACTTCATTTTCTCAAAAGTGGTTTATATAAATAATTTCAATTCTTATTTAAATTTCAAAGTCCGGCTCTCAGTTCTCTTGTAGCCAAGTTACTTGATCTTTTTTACCTTCTTGAGCCATCAGTGCCATGTGCCATCAATTGACAAGGGAAACATCTCAACCTTTTATCTACAGATTATCATGAGTTCATGGACATTCCAAATCAAATTAATGTTTTTAGTAAAAAATGTAAATCTGCAATATTGTCAGTTAGTCATCGACGTAACTGAAGTTATTTGTCTATATCCCATTTACTTTATTGTCTTTTTGAATATAGACTATTTTTTAAAAAAATACTAAAATTGCAACTTTTTATAAAATTATATCCATAAGTTTACGTCAACAATTTTTAAACAAACACATGACAATTTTTAATATAATTGTTTTTAAATATAGCATAGGTCTAAATAGCCTTGAGGTGAAATTTTTACGGAAACGGTGCTATATAAATTATCCAATGTTATTATTTTATTATCATCTATGGCACAACTAAAACTATGATAAAGATTGCATAGAAAGACAAAATGTTTATTTGTATTACGATTATTAACTGAGAATTACTTATGCACTTACTTATTATATTTATGTTTGATTTGAATATTTCACAGAATAAACCAAGTTGAATTCCAAAAGGTTCTTCAATAAAATACAGAATTAATTAATTATTGGCTGTCTGTAAAACGGATTATACGTTTTTTAAATATTTGGAAAACACATGATTTTACTCAGTCGTTTTCTACATAGGTCCTTAATATTGATGTTTGGATTTCACCATTTTTGCCTTGGTGGAAACCGATTGTGCTGGCATCAAACGTCCAGGAGCGAATGGCGTCATTAGTCAGTCTGCGCCAGTTCTCCACAAAAGTGACCCTCTAAAAATCCCCTTTCAACGATGCCCTTCCTCTCAGCGTGATGCGCCCGTCCCACCAGAAAAGAACACAATTCCGCGAGCGAGAACTAATCTCTTTAATTTACGTGTTCCACGCTTTACATTTTTCTATTTAGTCTGTTTAATATTGTATTAATTTATTTAACAAATGACTATGCAGGGCGTACATAAGATGAAAGACCCAATACCTGGCACTTTAAGGGAAAAAAAATTTTAATCAGTAGTTAAACCTTCCATAGTGATTAAAATGGATATTAATTTTATCCAATGAACAAACAATACATTTCTGAAGGCTGGTGTAATAAAAATATAATTATATTTTTTAAATTGTCAAAATTAACTGGGTGCTTTAAATTTTTTATTTTTAACATTGTTTTATTTATTGATTATTGACATCCTAAAGAAGAAAATGATATTTTTCGAAACCGACAGATGTATTGTTACTCAATAAGTGGTTAATAAAGCAGGGTTAAAAATAAATATAATATTTTATTTTTATTGAATAATAAATGTTTATGACACTAATAGCTGGCAGAGCTAAATTCAATTGTCTCCAATACCTGACCATACGTCAGGGATCCTGGGCCAAGTCAAGTGCCAGTACCGAGTATAGATATAGATGAGATACGTGCTGCATCAGAATTTACCCTCAAAAATTTTCCAGAAAATTGCATAATCAAAGTGACCAACTTGAAAACGCGTTAGTGAAGAGACATTATCTATTTAATCATCGCTATTTTCAAATTCAGATTCTAAAGTGGATGGAACTTTTTCTTTTGTACGCTCACCAATTTGCTTTGGCGGCTTAGGCCAAAATAAATAGTTTATAAAGGAGAGGATGTTTTGAAAGGAAACTTATTTTCTGTCAATGTTTGAGATGTTGGGATGTTATTTCTATTGCAACTAACTACGTCTACATTTTCATTTATCGAAATTCCTCAATTTCGTTGGTCACAGAATTTTTTGTTTAATCCTTTTTTATATTGCGCCAAAAAACGAAAAGGGTTGTATCTTCCATGGGTCTACTCCAGACATTTCACAGGACTCAGAGTTTCAAAGTATGTAATAAAAATTCTTGATTTGACTCATTACAAAAAATCTTTCAGTATATCTTGACTGAAACCAATTTCAATTTTTTCGAAGATGCAGGTGATCAGGAGGCTGAATCTCAAAATTAATTTTGGACCCGTCCAATGAAAAAGCTACTGTACTCTCATATTTTATTCTTGAGTAGTAAAATTCGTAGTTGGTCCTTTCCTACATCCTAAAATTTTACATTGAATCATAGAACGTGGAGCATTCAATATTTAGCTTAATTTTGATTGAGACAACTTTCTTTTTACAGCGTCTAATGACTTTCTCATGTCTTCTTTATCATAATCTACAGTTTTTTTCACCCGGGAACCTTTCTACGTATAAAAATAGAATTGTTTGTAACAATGCAAGCTCCAGCATAAGCACAATTGCAATACCCAATACCTGGCAAATGACTTACCCAGTAAGTGCCACCCTGCGCCAGTTACTGGTTGGTGTTGATTAAAGTGTTATTATGTTTTGATTAAAGTGAAACTTAAAAGGAAACCAGAGTAAATCACAAAAACAAATTATCCGTGAAGAACATAGTAAATAAGTGAAACACCAATATCTGGCAAGGATGCCAGGTATTGGAACTTCATAATATGATGATAACCAATAACTGGCACCTCCAGAAGTTCGAAATTTGTTACCGAAAAAGCAAAAAATAACAAAACACGATGTTCTTACATTATTTGTTAAGATTTGACTAAAACACAATCACTATTTTTACTAAACTGCTGCCATTTTGAATTTCCTGTTTGGACTATGTTAACTTGTAGATGTAAGTAATATGGTGCCACAAGGTCCAATTTATAAATTAAGACAGTGTTATGGAACAAATTGTACTATAGAGACTTATTAGACATTATTATTGTTATTATTATTATTTTGCACTGTAGGCGAAGTTAGGAACGTTATGTGCCGAGTTTTCTGGCCTATTTTGCTGTGTGTCCCCCGACCTCTCTGATCTACGTTTTGGATCCCATTGTAAGGCTCATAATCAGGACTGATGTCGCTACACGTGAAATCTGAAGGTCTCATGACGCAACTTAAAAAAAAAATTAGCGCATATTGGGTCGTCTAATAAATCCGCTGTTTTTTTTTAAATGTTATGGTCCCACTATTTTGTTTTTGCGACAAAAAATGACAAACTACTCGATAGTATTTTTTTTGTTCTAAAACATCAGTGTCGCCGTTTTTCTGTATCACATAGTTTTTCTTCATTTTGGGCTTAAATAACAGTGTAATTAAAAAAAACTAACATTTTCGACACATGTGTATTTCTTTTCACCTTTAATCAGGGTTAAAATGGTCATCCAGGACCTCAACTGAGAAATTCTGCAGCATCCACCCAATAGTTCGACCTCGCAACGTCAGGTTATCAGCATTTTCGATCGCTTTCCAATCAAACGCGTGGCGTTACGTTCAACAACGATGATGACCTCAGAAATTGGCTCGGTAACTAGTTCGATACCAAACCATCCGATTTTTATAGAAAAGGCATCGAGAGAAAAAGTTGAAAAAGATGGGATGAAGTCCTGAAGAATAATAGAGAATACATCATTCATTGATATGTTACAATTTTTGTTTAAAAAACTGATTTTACAATAAATGATTAAACTAAACCGTAAATACTTACCAGACAACCCAATATGTATATAATATAAGTATATTTGTGAACGCGATACTAACTACCGCAGTTCTTATCAAATATTGATCGAATTTTTCCGAAAAAATGTTTGTCAAGATGTCTCGGCTAAGTTTGTTTACCAGACTGATAAATCATCTTGTTTCAAAATGGCGGTAGCTCAAAAACGTAAAAGTTCGTAACTCCATTAATTTTGAGCCTTGAAAAAATAGTATAAAACACAGACGAAATCTATCTAATTCTTGCGGGGAGTACCGGAAGGGATTTTTTCTAATCAATTTAAAAGCTTAAATAACGACGTGAAAAAAAAAAATTTTGCCTGGAAGAATATATTTCCTCTGGCTCTTTGAGTAAAGGTTTTTCAAGTCGGGTGGTGTCCACAAAGAGATTATTTCGTAGCGATGATATCTATGTTGAAGATGGTTCGTACAGTATTATATATTATTGTAGCAAGTCAGGCTCTACCGAGATAGGTATATATATATATGTTATTTCCCGTGTATTATGGTGCCTCTCCCCTCTTGGTATCCAACATTAATTTATTTTCAACAATATTATTCGAACGGAAGAAAGTTAATTTAAGAATGTAATAGTATTTATAGTTTTCCTGGAGTTTGTACAATTGGTGCATATGGCGATACTACAAACAATACTATTTATAATTTTACATTTTATTAGTTCAATGATAAATACGGTGAACAATAAAAAAAATAGAAAAATATATTACGTGAACAGGTATATAACTAAATTTATTACAAATACAAATTAAGTGTAACACTACATACATCTATCGAATCCCAATAGCAACAACAATATTTTTCGATAAAATTGATTTTATATGTATAATTTTCTACTTAATACATTTAATTAGTATTTAGTTTTCAAATTAATACATCTATCGTTCCACACATCCATTATTTGAACGCTATCTACTTTGTTTTAATAAATTTAATAAAAATGAATTGTTAAATCATCAGTTTACTCAAAGGTATTTGAGATTCCATAAAAATAAACACATAGGTTGGAAAATTTATCGTCAATCCACTGTGTTGGTATAGCATAATCGGATAATGCACGTTCCCGGATTAGAAGAGATCCAGGTTCGAATCCCGGTGGCAACAAGAATATTTTTCGATAAAATTGATTTTATGTGTATATCTCTCTAATTAATACATTTAATTAGTATTATTTAAAATATCACAGACCGTCTCTTCTGACATCTACACAATAAGAATGTGTTCTCCTTAATAAATTTGTGAATGTTTTATTTAGTATATCTTGATGGTTTTCTAAAAGTCGAATGCACTTTCGTTGTTAATCACCCCTCTGCCCTCCGAAATATTCTGTTGTCGTTGAATAATAGAAGTTACCCCTGTACTCGAGCGAATGATCCGTACTATTTTTCTCCACGTAAATAAATGTATTTCATCGCATGGCTTTAAGTACATTTCTGTCTGAGGGGGGTGATGCCATTTCAAAACACTGCGTGTCGTAATTACATGAAATGTATCTCGTCTGGATGAGTCATCATGCCGTGTAATAATATAATATAGGCCTGTACACAAATGATATCTGAAATAAAGCATGCATAATTTTAACAATTTAAGGGATCTCGAAAAAATAAATTGTTTATGTTAGTATTCTAATGTCGCCAAATTAGTACTTATCTTTACAACATTATTATGTATGTCATATTTATTGGCTTTTTACTATATCGCGGTTTTGGTGTTTATTTTTTCCACAGGTATGTAATTTTAAATACATATATATATTTATATTTTTGTAGAAAGCAATCACTGAATAGTGGTTGATTTCTGCAAGAGAGTAGTAAATAGTGGTAACACAATTCTTAATAATCAAATAAATTTATCCATTAGCCTCATATTAGATATGTTTCCTTTAAAATCAATTTAATATCCATCAATATTGTACTTTCCCCTTAATGATCCGTCTAACTGTATATGTATTCTGTCTCTCTCTTTCGCGTCTCCTTGATGTTCTATCTAACTTTATATGTATTCTGTCACTCTCTTTCAAATGTAATTTTATATTACATCTGCCTCTTTATGTACATATAAGTGCATTATTTTTGTATTTATGGCTAGTTTTAAATACGCCCTGACGAAGCTTGAGTTAAGCGAAATTGGTTGGCGTGTAATAAAATTCATGGTTTCATACAAAGCGATTGTGTTTTATTTAACATATATTATACTCGCTCGTACAAATTTTGTGTAACGCTATACGATTCGTTAAAGATTTATTGGTGTATTAATTACACTATTCCGTATTTATCTTCGAATATCAAGTACATGCGTCATTAAGAGAAATCATTCACATTTCTCTCGTTGTTAACTCGATAATGATTTGTATGTCTTGGAAGCAACGGAAGCTAAATAATTACCGTTTCAGATAAATATTAAAAACCTTCGAGGCGTAAAATAGAAGCGGACAAGTGGAGAACAATATAAGCGGGGAAGGCGCAATAACTCAGCAGGCTTTAATGGATTGCGTGATGAATTAACCGGGGGATGAAAACATTAGAGAAGTTGCTTAAATATTTTAAGCGTTTTAAAAGCTTATCAAATTCTACAGTCAATTCTATGTTCCATGAGAAAGCCCTTGAGGATATTAATTCATTTACTTAATTATTAGATTTTTAATCAACGTGTGATTTATTCAAATTGTGATAAATACTGTGTTTTAAAATGATCTTTATTTTAATCAAATACCTACCTTGTACAAATTAAACACAATTTAGAATGCTAAAGTGAGGCGAAGTAATAATTGTCATTCAAATAAATTTCGGAAGATTCTGTCATGTTTGATCTATATCAGTTTATTAAAATTGAGTTCGGCAAAATAGGTATTCATATTTTATATTTTAAAGGTTACTTATTCTTCAATATTTCATGTTTGTTCATTTCTTTGTGTGAACACCGATACCTCGTTTTACGGACTATATACGTTCCGGGACTCAAACATTTGCCTGAGACGAGTCCTTCAATTTTTTGATCATCCCGTGAGAAGGAAAGATAGCTCGGATAATTTTATTGTGGTGGGCTATGTCGAAGTCCTAAGTTCTGTAGGATGCCGAGAAAAGTGGAGGAGCGTAGTCGGGGAGTGTAGGGGTTCATGGAGATCACGATCCTCATACACGAGGAAACGACGTGTATGAAAAAAAACCCAGTTCTAAACAAAGCCTGAAGATCATGCCATCATCAGCTCCACCAACTGTTGTGGAAAGACCTGGTTGTTAAAATTGTTACAACATATTTTTGTCATTATTTTTGTAATCCTTTGTAGTAGTTAATGACTAAACTTTAACCCTTCGTTCGTCGCCGAGATTAGTGTGAATGTGAAGTAGAATGTTTATTTCTTATTAGATTAGAAGTGTTGAAATTGTATTTTTTTGGCCGTATATCGAAAAATTTTGGGTCGCAAATCCAAGCTGATCTATAATTTAAAATGGCCGCTATAGTGAAAATCCGTATAAGAAGGTATTGGGGTATCCTACTTAAAAAATAAATATTTTAAATGTTTCTTTAAATATGTTAAATGTTAGCTTATTTATATTACATGTAATATTATATATAGGACTAAGTCATGCAAATTTATTCGAAAATTTGTAATTTTAAATGAGAGCATACGGACTAATTCATGCAAACTTATTCGAGAAATCAGGTCTTAAATAAATTTAACATAAAATATAATAATTAAAATAATTAATAATTAAAATAAATTACTAAAGTAACGATATATATGAGTTATAACATGATCGTGTTATAGATGCGCATATCATATTGTTCTACATGGTTCGTCGCTGGTACGAGTTCAGAGTAATCCTGAAGTATTGGGTATGTTCTTGCAAAATGCACCACTCGCTTCAATCTGTTTCATGTTTTTGGAAGTTTTTGATCATGGCGATTAAACACTTAAGTGATGAGGTATTTGTGACTAGCGATTAAATAGTATTGTGAAATGCGTAAGTCTGTTCTAGAAATAAAGTATTATTATTGAGCCGTAAGTAAGAACTATATGAATCCTCAGGAATCCACGATGGCTGCAATCAAATTAATTATAGTAAAATATTTATAGCAATATTTATTATTAGCTATACTAATTCTAAATAGTGGTGACTAGTGATGGTAAATCTTTATTGTGATAAATTGTTTTCGATTGTAACGATGTTTGGTAACAGGTTTAACTGTTGTAGTTTCTAATGCAGTCATTTTTCGAAGAATTACGAATAATCAGTTACCAATCATCAATGATTGTGATGATTGTGTTTGATACTGATTGAAATAATACATTTTAATTAATTTATTATAGTTATATATGATATGTGCGAGTTTTTCGTTTTTAAATATCAAACCATTTATTTTAATATGTTCTGCAATTTTAATCCTAAAACTTGTACATTTTTAGTAAGAAAGAATTTGGTCAAAGCATGTTTGGGTTTCGTTACATCTATTATATTTCCCAATGTTATATTTAGCACAAGATGTTAGGTTGTTCTTTTAATGTATTTTATAATATAATCCCAAATTGTATTATAATTTGGGAACCAAGTGTTCTTTTTGCTTTCGCCCAAATAGTCTTTTCATTTGGGTCACCGTGTAATTAGCAAATATTTAAATATTTTTATTGTTATTAACAGTGTTATAAAAACTATATTCAAAACGTCGGATTTCATGTTCGGCCGGGGGATTTCGTGTATCGGGGGAAACTCGTTAATTAATAATACTGAATAAAAAATCTCGAATCAAATTTTGTACGGAAAAAAGTAGAGAGAAAGTTTCATCCTGACTACACAATAATGATAAGTATAATAAATCGTATTATATAACTGTATTTGTTTTACCATGATGTATGTTCTAATATTAATTAAGACATCAAAATAATTTTTATTTAAAATGGATTATTAAATTCAAACACAATCAATTTTTTATTATTATTTCTTAAGAAATAATTAAATTCACACATAAAATCCATTTTTATAACGAAATTTCTTAGGCACCCCCAAATAAGAATGATCTGTAATAATTAGGGGTGTGGCTTTGAAATTTGCTTAAAAACATAATCAATATAAAATTTAATAACATTTTTTAAAGGAGAACAAATTTTTGTTTTGAAGTTACATTTTCTGAACATAGTCTTGTGCTATTTTAATACTAATTAAATTAATCAACTAAAAAGATATACGGAATAAATCTGTTTATCGAAAATATTTAGTAGCTACCGGGATAACAAAATATTTTTAAATTAAAATGCAGAAAAATTGATCAAACTAGAACATATGAATTAAAAAATGTCCTATTTATTTATAATTAAGTTCATTTATATTGCGACATTTATGACTCTTTTTTTTATACACGTTTAGATTATTTGCTAATTTAATTGTTTTTGGCAGTTACGACGCATCATCGTAATTGCTCCAAGACTGTATAACCTGTCTATTCTGTCTATTCTGTCTTTCTGTCTATTCTGTCTATTCCTATGTTGAATTGTTTTAGAATAACATGTCTAATTAAGTCTGAATAGTCCTGATAGTTGTGGTGGATTTTTATGTTGTCCTCTTTAAATAAATGAAATTACACCGTTTTTTAATACAGGGAAAATAAATTAAAAACAGGGAAATCTTTATATGTATATCTATCCATTCAATAAAATACTATTTTGATGATATGCATAATTAATTTCCGGTTAAAAATACTACGATGTTACTCCAGACGGATATGAAAGGCACTTGTATTCAAGTCAGAATATTCTGTGGTTTATGGGCACGTCTTTCTTTATCTTTTACATCAAAATTTCCCCTTGAAATGTTGGGCGTAGCCGGGGCGCACCTTCTGCCGTACTTCCTTCTATTAATGTGCCCACGGATTCTAAATATTCTCTATCCTAACCTCATTTATAATTGGTGGAGGCTACTAATCCTGGTTTTACAAAGTGAGGTCAAACCCATCTGGAGTTAAAGATGTTTAAAAATCTACCTTGACAATAAAGTAAACCAAAGTGTTTTGCTTCAAAGTCGACAAAAATCTTTTGTTATTTTTCAGTTCATTTGTGAGTCGGTGAACGTTACTGCTTAAAAAATGAAAAAAAGTTTACTGAAATTTGTTATCTTAACATTGGGAAGTGTTTTAAATAATTGATTGTATTATTATTAATACAATTGATTGTATTATTATTAATACAATTGATTGTATTATTGTTAAAATAATTAATTGTATTATTGTTAATATAATTTATTGAATTATTGTTAATATAATTGATTGTATTATTGTTAATATAATTTATTGAATTATTGTTAATATAATTGATTGTATTATTGTTAATATAATTTAATTATAGAAAAGAGCGCGTTTTACCAATCTGTGATGAAAACGAAAGCGTAATGTTGTTTATCTATTATTTAAGAAAAGCAACAGTACCGAGAAGAAAACTGATGTTTTCTAAATTAATGATATCATACCGTATAAATCGAGAAAATAAATATCATCGATTTGTTTTGCTGACAATCTCCAATATTAACAGATTACTCTTCAAAATCTCTGTAATGTAAAGGAAAACCTGGTATGCTTTTGAAGTGGATAAGTCCATTTATTCAGTGTATGTATAATAGATGGATGCCTTAATCGGGTGCCCATTAACCCTATATATTCGGTTGACATCCCGGCTTTTGTGTTCCCTTCATCTATTTTAAATATGGATTTCTTCACTATTCATATAAAAAATTGCTTACGATCCCTTCGCAAGATTTTTTCTTAGCAGATCACTAAGTTATGTACCCGTAGGCATTTATTTAACTTTAAAACCTTTCTTGAACAGTTTTTAAGATATGGGGCAGTAGATACCTCTTGTCAAAAACGGCAATTCTAAATACTTTGCGAGCTTCAAAGTAAGGTAAAATCTTATTATACGTAAATTTTTAAACAGTTTTTACTACGGCGTCGCTCCAGCGTCTTCGCTTATTGCATGTATTTCTAATATTTCAAGTATTCTTAATACTTTACTAAAATAACACATTTTTCGCCACAATCTTTCGCCCAAATCTTACAGAAGTCAGTTAATTTCTCTATGCAATATTTTAATAATATATCTAGAGCAGGAGCGAGCTATTAGTTATTAAAGTAATTAGGTAAGTTGTGAATAAAGTATTATTTCTTTAAAAATATGGTTTTTCGCATCATCGTGGCGAAAAGAAAAAATCCTTTATTCACGTTTTTCGTAAGTGCTCACGCAGGCATTGGTAGGTATGCATTTTATTCAGGTTATAGTGTTGATGTCACAGATTACCAAATATATAGACATGAACTAACGCAAATTCCTTGTTTCAATTTTTTCAATTAGGTGTCACCCACGTGATCACTTTGGTACCACTTACGCAATCAAATAGCACCGCGACTTTTTTTAAATATATGACTCGATTGTAACAAAAATTTAAACGCTGACAATATAATATGCATTAATGTAAAAATACATTTTATTTACACAAACATTTAATTTTTGAAGAGTAAATACATTTACTGTTGCGTGAATGTGTCATAAACTATCGGATACACAAGGAATGTGTGTAGAATGCCCCTCGTCCCGAAACGAATGTTCCAAACCCCTCTTCTACACATGTACACTTTATTTCATGTCTATTTGTTTAGTGATCTGTGGTTGATGTTATTAAACTATGTTTGGACATATGGAATTTTTTTAACTCTAGCTTCCGGCGGTGTTAAAGACCACGTTGATTAATGGAAAAACCCTCAACTTGGTAGCCATGTGCATGTCTGCACAAACAAATTTTAAAAATGTTGATACAGCGCGCGAAATATTATGCGCGCTTATCATACTTGAAGTACTTTATACTGCGCGTAGAATTTAAATAATATTTTCGTAGAAAGCAATCACTTTGTGGTTTGACATATTATATTAAATATAATAACAATAACTTTGTATGAAACCACGAAATTTATTATACGTCAACCGGTTTCGCTTATCTCAAACTTCACCAGATAAACATAACATTAAGGGATGGGAAAATACAGTGAAAATATAGTGAAAATACAGTTAATAACCAAATTAATTTATCTATTAGCCCCATATTAGGTATTCCTTTTAAATAAATTTAATATCCATCAACACTGTATTTTCCCATCCTTTCTTAAGTTCTGTTTATCTGTATATGTATTGTCTCTCTTTCGCATATAATTTTATATTCTGTTTCCCTAGATGTTCTATTTAACTATATATGTATTCTGTCTCTCTCTCTTTCACATGTAATTTTATATCATATCTCCCTCTTTATGTATATATAAGTGCACTCTTTTTGTAATTATGATCAGTTTTAAATACATCCTGATGAAGCTTGACATAAGCGAAACCGGTTGACGTATGATAAATTTCGTGGTTTCATACAAAATTATTTTTATTTTATTTAATCATTTAAATAATGTTTGTGTTTATACTAAAACTTTATTTTTGACTGAAGGGAAAATGAAGGAAAACAATAGTCTATTATCGGTAAATTTTATAATTGTTTCGGTTTGTATCCGAGATCATATTTAAATAAAAATTAACATTAATTTAGAAATAAATATTCTCAAAACAAGTTTGATTGCAAAACAATACACATATGATCGATTGAGAGCGAAAAATTCCTAACCGCAATGTCATCATTCTGAGATAAATCAAAATTAAGTGTATTTGTTAATTTTGCCTTTTGGCCATTTAGAAATACAATAATATTTTTTTGAAAAAACTGTTGTTTATTGTATTATTACCCCACTATTCTAATGTTTATATTCTACTCTTTTGTAGTTAGCCGAATTGTTAAAGAAAAGCGTTTCTTAGAAAATCAAATAAATTCATAATTTATTCATTTTTCTAATAAAAAATGACGTTAAAAACTTCATTTGGCAACAATGTCAGTTGACCACTTTTTCCTTCTAACGGATGATATGTCATATTAGTTTTTTTTTAAGAAAGCAAACACTGTGGCTTGACATTATAATTAAAATACAATATAATATTTAGTATATATATATATAGGTATATATTTAGTCTATATTATCTTGTTCTGAAAAATCATTTGAAATCCAGACAATTATTTGAAAAAGATGAAAAGTCAGAAGAGTGGAGATTGGAAGTCGACATGAAAGAGAAATCAATAGCTCTTGGAAGACATGAGAAGTTGACAGAGTGAACGACTGGAAGACGGAGGAAGATCAAGTAGAGCGATCGGTAGATATGAGGCATTGACAAATTGAAGATTGTTATCTGTATTTATAAAACTGATTGCATGTCTGACTGTCTGTTCCTTGTACAATGGTACACCTTTTGAACAATCTAAACCAAATTTTACATAGGTGGTTAGTTACTCTTTAGAACCCTTCGATAAATTAAGGCACCTATTTTCCCCGATATAAATTATTCTAAAGATTCTTATTTTGCTCAATACTCTTTATATTTGTATCTATATTTAACCTTCGTATAAAACTCTGAGTTATTTTTATGTCAAGAGGTTTCGATACTAACGTGTCTTAGTCAGGACTGGCGTATATACTAATATTAAAACGACATCAATTACACGGGGGGTCTTCTTAGGAGCGGGAAGATGATTGATAGAGAGACATTGAAATAGGGAATGTTAAATAGCGGGTTGTTTGTTAAGTATAATTGGTTATTAATTATATAAGTGGGGTGATTTTTTTAAATCTAAGGCCATTATTATTACTATGTAAAATTTCAATGCTGCTTTCTTTTACAAAATTGTGGCCTATCTCTAAAATGTGGTTGGAATCTTCCGAGAAATTATATAATAGTTCAGTTGTACGCTAATCCTGACGAAGATACGTTAGTGTCGAAACCGGTTAACGTAAAAATAACTCTCAGTGGGTTATTCAATGGTTAAATATATATTTTTTATTTATTATCTTTGTTTTATTAACCACTTGAATTAAGTTTAAATACATCTACCGGCTTTGAAAAATACCATTTTCTTCTTCAGGATGTCATAACTAACCAAAAATATATAGCATTGTTTCTTCATCAGAATCTATTTTTTAAAAAACAATTATTTAAAAAATAAAATTTAGTACCTAACTCAAATTGCTGCTCAATACAAATTTAGTCGAATAATTTTTAGGAAAAAAATTTAGAATAGGACTCGTAATTAAATTTAGTTGGCTGTTTACAATTTCCTGATTAGTTTTACATGCTTTATTTATCTCCAACGATTCCAAATTATTTAATTTGTGACCAACACCGTTTATATGCAAAATTGAATTGAATTGAAAAAATATGAATTTTAACCACAAAGTTAATACTGCTAATTTTAAAAGTGTTAAATATATATACAACTTTAATTGTGTCTAACCGCAAAGTTAACACTGCAAACATCAAGAATAAAATATTATCACCCTACTCACCCTCCTGGATATCAAATTCTTCCCCTTCTCCCCTGAATCTTCTCGGGCAACGCCGGGCACTGGTTGTTAGTAACAATATTGTCGTATGAACGGAGAATACGATTTAATTTTTAACATACATACGCCTCGCCCCAGGGTAGCGCGCGCCGTCGTGTAATGTGTATACCTGCGGCTGGAATTTTGGCGAGGTTTTATTACTGCAACGCGGAGCTGCCGTCGTACATCGTGCGTTATGTTTTAATATATCATTCCTTCATTCAGTCGATCTATATAGATGTAGTACCTAATCTAATTCAGTAAACTAAATCGCTATAACTTTCACCGAAAATGCACGTCTGCCCGGAAAGTGAATTTTTTAAACAATTTATTATCATCGTTTCTTATATTATCGTAATTATTTTTCATCTTGATACTTCTAATGATTCTTTGGCATACCGTATTCAATATTCAAATACAAATTTAATTTTTTTGTCTTTATATGAATTCGTTTGTCGTAATTTGTAAAGTTGCAGGTTTTTTTAAATGCAATTTTGTTAACGTTTTATATTGTTGCTATATTGAATAGTATATAACTATAACTATATTAACTGTGCTATATTGAATAGTAAATAACTGTAACAATCGGGATCTTTTTATTGGAATATTTATTAAAACTTATTTACTAAGAGAGATTTGTAACAAAAGCTTATGTTGCATATAATAACTGTATAGGTACATTCTGCATACTATAATGAATATGATATCCGTAAAGTCACCTGTTTTGTCCCCCTAAACTAATAGACCTTCAACATCCCTTGCCCGTGCTGAGATTTCATAATATTAATTTAAATTAAATGGGTCCCGCTGTCTTGTTTTATGCGATCTTGACCTTTAGACCCTTGTTTTTTTAGAAATAGTTCAATACTGTTGACTAAACGAAATATCTGTTTTATAAACAGTGTGCTTTTATTTTAAATAACCAAATAAATGAAAAAGAACCGATTTTATTGAACAACGCCAATGTATTTTTAAAAAATATTTTTTTGATAAAAATACATCATAAATTATATCTATTTTATAAAGAACACTTTATTATTTGTGAAGTTGTATTTTTTCAGAACATAGTTCTATTATATTTAACACAAATTAAATGCGTAAATTAAAAATATACAATAAATAATTTATCGAAAAAAAAATTTGCTGCCACTGGGATTTGAACCAGGATCTTTTTTTATCCGAGTAAGTGTGATAAACCAATTACAGCCTCGTAACTAGACATATAAATTTTCGAACTTATATGATGCAGCTATTTCAAATTGATACATCTTACTTCCTTTTATTTAAAAGCTACCGCTTTTTTATTGCGAATATCTTTGAGATTTTTAAAAATTATTTAAATTGGTTTATCATACTTCCCGGATAAGAAGAGATCCCATTTCAAATCCCGGTGGTAGCTAAAAAATTCTTTTTTTGATAAATTGAGTTTATATATCTAATTGATGCATTTAATTTGTATTAAATTATGTCTATTTAATAGTCAAAATAAGTTTTTTTCTGTAGGTTAGCAAGTTTCGTATTATATAAATTATTATTTTACAAAGACATGGATTAATATGACCCTTGAGAAATACATTAGTCAAATAGTATTTAAAAAATATATATATATTTTATAATAATACCTATTATATAAATATATGATCGCCATCAAATACGCACAGAAACTGTTATTTTTGTTTATAGAAAATATGAATTTATAAATTTATGGAGATATGTATGCGATAATTTGTTTTTATTTTTAATTTCATATGCAATTATTTTACCCATATAACCAGCATAACCCAGCTTTCTCATTATAGAGTCGGTACCACTGAATAAAAATTCAAAACAATGTATGTTTTCCCGGCTGCATAATATCAGAAAGTGGTGATATCGACTGGTCTCCTCGATCACCTGGTTTGATGGCTCCCGACTTTTTTCTGTGGGGGTACTTGAAAGGAAGGGTCTATGCCCAATAAGCTATCAATAATTCCAATACTACAGGACAATTTTCGAAATGAAATTGGTGAAATAATACGCGAAGTGTGCGAGAATGAAAAATATGGTTAAAAGAGCACACATTTGTGCCGCTGCCGGAGGGGGCCACTCGGCCGATATCATGTTCCATACATAATTGTAATAATCCAAATAATCAATAAATAAAAACCTAATTAAAAAATTGTGTTTTTCACGGCCTGGAACATAATATTCATCTGTATTACAATTGTCATATTTTATGCCAATGTATAATAGCCAAAAAAATTCGTGTTCGTGTAGCGTTGTAGATAATTGTTAAAATATGAGTTGTCACATTCGGAAATTTTGAAATTTTTTCACATTCCAATATCTTAAAAGATATCTTCGCAATATGAAATGTGCTTATATCGGTGAATGCCGTTTTGCAGGCAGTGTTCTGATTTAGTCCCGGCCGCAAATAAACCTCAGATCGGTCCGGAACCTCAGTAACCCCAGTGAACCCCAGTAAACCCTTTCTCTACAAGACAAAACTTTCAACCCGAAACTAATAGTTTGTGTTCCAACTAATTAATTCTGTATACCTTACGATCAAATGTCCTACCGTTTTATTCGTATACTTGCTAACAATGGCTACCTATTCGTTTTTTGACTTATAGTTTATCACTGTATCTTTATATATACCTAATTGCAGAATATTAACTATTTAAATATATGCCTTAATGCTGAATACCCACGGAGTAACATGTACGATTTTATTTTTTGTAGAGTCCGGCAAAGAAAATTGAACGTTTCACAAAAAATTGATAATGTAGGGGATCAAAGAATTTTCAGAAAATTCATATTATATATTACAACAAAAAAGTTGTCCAAACCCGACGATGCTGTATCGAGTGCTCATATGAAAATTTCTAATATTTTGCTCGGAAATTCACATGTTACGAGCTCCGGAAAAATGTCAACATCATCTTTTTAAATTGTACGGCTTTATCTAGGGTAAAACTGAATCTTCATGTTTTAAATAAATTCTTTCATTTAATTAAATTTTAGTTACGAGTGAAATGTAGGGACAACTATTTATGTTTTTTTTTTTTTACTTTTAACTGCATTATACCTAAAAGGGACCTAAGACAAGCTTTGAATATTCATGTTTTAAAATTGTAAACGGTACTTCATTGCCGCATGCTATGAAAGTCAGGTAACCGGGTCATGCTATTGAATTAAAATAAATTTATAATTGCGTTGTGAATTGAAAAACCAGTGTCCAGCGAGTTTCTACGGGGATTTTATGTTATGTTAGTGCTTTCATTACAATATTTTCCTTTTTGGATGGTCACGGTTTGCTTTTATTTTAACTAGCTTATTATGAATACTATTTAAAATTTAGAGGTACTTTATAATTCTCACCAACGTGAATAGTGCAATATGTATACATTTTAATATTATAAATTATATATACTACAAAAACATTTATTGTATAATTTCATTGTTATATTTAACAAATATATTTTAATCAATATTTATAAAATTTACAATATAAAAAAAGTTTGATGAATCACTTAGAAAAATACACAGAGAAAATCTGTCTATCGAATATATATATATATATATATATATATATATATATATATATTCGATAGACAGATATATATATATATATATTGCAGTTACCATCGGGACTCAAACACGGAAATTTTTCTTGCCGGGAGAATCTTATTTTAAACCGGCCCATAATAGCTGAGCATACAAGCAAGTGACGTATAACTGTCTCCGAATTCAGTACAACAACTCATACAGAATACTGTTCGGATTGGCGCGTTACAATGTTTACCGAAGGCCGTATACATACATGGATTCGTTCCGCTTCTGAGACATCGAGTCGCAGGCGTACAGCTGCGGTCGGAGCTCAGTACCAACCCTCTGGTGCGAGCGGCGCTCTCATGGAAAGCTGGTTCCCTGACCAGAGAATGGCAACGACTACAGATTAGCTACATATAGAATAATGGCCGTGACTGAAGTATTTATATATGTAGTATTTATATTTATATATATGTGTGAACTTTTTATTTATTAATATTCTCCTTGGTTTTCTTTTTCATAATATTATATTTATTTCGTAACTTTAATGTACGAGTATAATATAATATAATATATATTATCTTTATGGCGAATCCGGTTAAAAAAAACTTGATCACACTGAAATAAACACATTATTATTATTGTTGTTATTATTATTTAATAGGAAATAATAGATGTCTCGCTAAAATAGAAATAACACTTATGAAATCGAAAATTCGACGTGAAATTACACGGTAAATATAGTATAATTAGTAACTCATTCTCCCGGTAAGAAAATGTTTCCAAGTGACTCATCTAATTTGTTTTGCAACTTCTCATTATTTTAAAAATATTAAAATATTAGGTTCTTCTACGTTATTTATCTCCCAAAATATTAATCATTTACCTTGCCTCACTCACTTCATCTTTATATTTTATCCATATTTGACAGCATAAATTGATCAAATATGGATCAGATATTTTGCATGTTTTTGTTGTACCCGATTAATAAAGAAAATATTTTTAGAATCTCTTATTGACGACTTATTGTACGTCGGCACGATTAAGGAATAATAATTTAACCATTAAAATATCGTTAAGCCAAGATTGTATAATATTTAGATTAACATTTTATCGACGTTACATAAATATAAAACAATCTGGTTTACGAATATTAGAAAGGACATTACAGAGTTGCTATTACACTGAAGATACACTCAAGCTAGAATTTAACGAGACCGCGCTATTACTCTGTGTTCTTAATTTTCATCACTTACGTACGTCCTATCCATGCAGAGCGTGTCGCGATTAATTAACATTTTGCAATGATTTCTAATTCACCAACTCGTGATAAGCCTTTGCTGAACTGCTAGCTGAAGTGAAACCGCTTCAGTAGATTGATTGTTTGTATCACTTACTCCTGCATAGTTATATGATGCACAATTGCTTTATTTCTCAAAATTTCTTGATTTTTCCCATTTTGCTACCTTGTGTTAAAAAATGAGTACTCACTCACTCACTCGCTCTCTTACCATCACGCCGTTTCCCCACAGCGGTAGGCAGAGACGATAGAGGGCCACACTCTTCTGTCCTGACACACAATTCTCACCTCATCCACATTCATACATTTTCTTATACAAGCTAGACGATTATTGAGGCTTCTAACAGGACCCTCCTCCAGTATCTGGTTTACCTGGTCGTGCCAAATCTTCCGCGGACATTCTCTACTTCTGGTGCCATCAACACTTGCGTCATATATCTTTCTTACCATTCTCTCCTCATTCATCCGTTCCATATGACCAAACCGCCTAAGTGATCCTTTCTTAATCTTACTTACTATACTAACATTAACTTTCATTACATTTTTTCCTTATCGCTTCCATACATCAGTGTCGGTACCAGAACTTCATTATGATCCGCTAATCTTGCTTATGTTGACAAGTTCCCATTAGTTTTTTTTTTTTTTTCTTATTCGTAATAAAGACAATATACACTTCATTTTAAATTATATATATATATATATATATATATATATATATATATATTTACGTACTATTATTTAATATATAAAAGAGAAAACATTTAAATAATCTTAACCTAAAGATAATTAAAACATGTTCGTTTTAACAGACCTGACCGTTTAATCAAGCACTATACAGCCATAATGACACTATTGAAGCCGGCATCCAGAAAGTCACAGATATAGATGGGGATGCGTAATATTATTATGGATATTCTTGTAAATGGCCACTTAAGGTGACTATACAACGAGTGGTTGTACACAAATTACAGGTCTAAACAGTCATCTAAACTATAAATTATATTATTAAGGAGAACACATTCTTATTGTGAAGTTGTAATTATTCAGAACAGACGGTCTGTGATGTTTACAAATTAAATATATTAATTATAAAGATATACATATAAAATCTATTTTATCGAAATATATTGTTGCTACCGAGATTCGATCCTGGATCTCTTCCAATCCGGCTTTCAAATAATGTAACGGTAGATGTATTTATTTGAAAAAAGTGTAACATACGGGTTCGAAAATTTGTCGTCAATGCACTGCGGTGCTATAGCATAATCGGTTAATGGACGTTCCCCGGATTGGAAGTGATCCAGGTTCGAATCCCGGTAGCAACAACAATATTTTTCGATAAAATTGATTTTGTGTATATCTTTCAAGTGAATATATTTATTTTGTATTATAAATTATAAGTATCACCTATGTGAAACTTTGGTTGTTCTGGCAAATTTACTTTTTTCCAATTTTAATTTAGTTTGACCCCTCGAAGAAATGTGAGGATTATATAATTCCACGTGACCGCAATGTATCACCCGTTTACAAATCGCGCGACACTCTGCACGTGTATCCCTTTGAAGTAATAAGCAAAGCGACACGACATGGCGCTGAGTGCTCGGGTACATTTCCATCATCCTGCACTCGCTTTTCCTAATTGAGAATTCACATGCAGACAATAAATCTTCTCATACACGGAATCAACACTTTGTGATTTCAAGCTTAGCCAAGAAAATTACCTTCCGTAAACATTTACTTCTTAGAATGTATATACAGAGTGTAACAGACCTAGTCCACAATATTTTATGGACGAAAACCTGACTAAATTACGAGTCGAAAATGTTCATGGAAACATGTCACCGCAGTCGTACCAACTCTCAAGGCGCAGAAGGCAGAATGACAACCTTGAAGGTTGTTATAATTCACGATAAGCGCCATCTTGCTGATTCTGCCAAAACGTTTTACGCATTTGACCTGAAATGCTGAAATTTTGACCCAAAAAATAAATTTCACATTTTTTTAGGATTTTCATTCTCTTTGTGATGATGTTAAATTATATACATTTTAATTATATATACTAGAATATATTTACTATATACTAGAATATATACGCAAAAGAAATTTGAATAATATGAGTTAATACTCTCAAAATTGTTTTTTTTTATTAGTAATGAAACTGTGATCACAGTCACAGTTTTCAATCGCTGATATTATCGAATACCAATCACAATCACACCAGTGAATCAAGAGTAGCATTTTTCTCGTCATTATTATATGCAGGGTAATTCGAAACGATGTTGAAATACTCCGCGTATGTTAAGAGGTCAATTTGGTGTTAAATCAACGTGTCACTTAATTTGCCTTACCCATTGGTAGTCCTCGAATAAACAATGCGAAGGTCCATACATCTATCGAGATAAGTTTAACCGTTTAAAATAAAATGACTTTAATTAAAGCCAAACCCCACACTAACTTAACTACACAATACCGAATTTATCTTGAAAGTTTAGGAAGGTTCTAAGGTATTTCTATACCGGAAAGCTTTTAGTTTGGCCAAAGTACAACCCGCAGACGTGAGTGCGGTGATAATGGGGATCAGTGTATCGGATAACGGAACACAAAAAGGGTTAACTTTTTATCAAAATTGCATGAACATTCTTGTAGCCTAACCCCCCTTCAGGTCACGCAGACTAACAATGGGTTTATACCATATGTACGTTTCGAGAAATTTTGTCCCGTTAGATTTTTCTGGGCGAAAAAAGACGGAAATGTAGGAGGAAAGTATTACAAAAAAGGTCACAAAAGTTCCGGAGATATGGAAATGACAAGGACAATTTAGTACGAAGCTCTTTATTGCCGGCCCGCTAAACGAGGCTCATCTAAGCGTGCCATTCGAACCTCCATTATTGATAATGAGGACATTTTATTTCAAAACTCGAAATGAAACAAATAAAATGAAATAAGTTAAATGTGCCTAAGCTAAATAAATATACCTGAAATTGCTATTCGGGACAGAAAAGAATCGCGGAATCTGGTGTCATGTTTTTATTATCATACCGTACACACGAAGATACTCAGGAGTTGTTGCTGTCTTTGATAACCGCGTGATCAAACTCTTATTTAATTGACAAATCTGCGACTCCGGTACATAGAGAGGTAAACCAGGTATACAAGGTGTAATACACCTAGTCCATGATATTTTATGGGTTGATAGCTGACCAAATTACGAGTCAAAAATGTTTAAGGGATATAAGCAAATTCTGCAATGTCACGGAAAATATTATATTGTTTAAATTTTTACAAAATCGTGTTAAGCTTGAAGTCTACTTACTTCGGAAAAAATATTTGCGAAATTGTTCCATCTATAATTTTACTTCAGGCCCTAAATCATCTAACAAAAAATAGTCCAGCCACTCGAAATTAGATGCCTTTTGATTATTTGTATTTACAATAAAATATGGAATCAATAAAATATTTCAATTAATCGAAATAATCGCACTAGTCAGATTTTTTTGAAATGCTTATATCTCTGACATGGCTCAGATTAGGCACATGTGTGCGAAATTTGATCCCGACCGCGTCAGTTGGTTTCCGGTTATTACAGTGTAAACATTCTCGTTCCGCTAGCAGTTTGCACCAAGGAGGAACAATAAGCAGTGATACGATTTGGTATTTGGTCGGAGGAGCTGAAATTCATTGTAGACTTGACACAATACGGGGACAGTGATTTATCATGTAAAAGTGTTTTTTGTGGATCGACGATTGTGGACGAGTGTGACGCACAAAGGGGGAGCTAGACGCTCGTCAACCTCCACCATGGACGACAAGATTCAACAAGATCGAGAGCTGGTTATAGCGAATAGGCAAGTTCCCATCGGTGAGGTAGCGTCTTCTTCGAACATCGGTCATGGTTCTGCCCATCAAATCATCAATCGTGACTTGCCTCGTACACTCTCAATAACTTAACCGCTTATTTAGCATAAGCAGATATGAATTATTATACTGTCTCTTGACTATCGATGTTCACAGAATCTCCATTTTGAAATGTATTTTGGGCCATCAGCGTTTTTCTCATGCTATGTTTAAAAAAATAATAAATCTCAGCATGTTTAAATACAAACATTTTTTTATTTCTAAGTAAGTTGATAAACCTAAAAGGTTTCTTGATGAAAAATTTATACAAGTAAACAAAAATCTTCGTTGTTCAAATTGAACATTTTATTTTATACTTTTTTTTCTTTCTTTTTTCTTTTACTGCGTATTATTTTTCAACATTTAATTTCGTCTCTTTTTTTTCAATGACCTTGCATGTCCTGTTTGACCTGAAATAATTTTAAATTATTTATAATATGCGAGGTGAAAATAAAAGGATGTTGAGATTAATTAAACAGGCTAGAAAGCGTTTACAGATTTTGGTTGAAATTCTTTAAACGGTTATAATGGTAGAAAGTAGAAATTTTTAAAATACATTTCTAACATTAGTGGTGGTCATGAGGAAATGGCGGGAGGGTAAATTAAATTAACACGCTTTCTATACATACCTACACATTCATTTACAACATAAAAAAAGGAAAATTCTTATCACTACCTTTGTCTAAGATTATTTAATACGGACGCACTGATTGCTTTAATTGTTTTTCCCACTAATTTACTGACTATCGTGTCCATTTTGTGGTGCGTGTGACAAGCTGCGTTGGAGCCCGCCTTTGGTCCAGTTCACGAGCGCGGGTTCTGCAGCTTCGTTAGGGTCATGCACCTTCGTCGCGTGGTCATCTCGCGATGGACGGCTTCCGCTCCATTTGTGTGACCGCCGCTTGCCTCGTATCCGTGGCGGGTCTTCGGATTCCTTCTAGGAGGCGCGTCGCATCTTCTTGGCGGCTTCGTCTCGGGGCAAAATGGCGGTCGGTAAGGAGCTGACCAGAGGCCAGCTGCAAACGGGCGGCACCTCGAGAGCTGATATTTTAGATCCGAAGCGCTGAACGGGCGAGGAGCGAGAGAGCGTCCTGGGCTTGCGTCGCGGCCCATCTTGACCGACGTGTGTGGGAGGGGGGTAGCAACCTCTCGTCCGACTGTGTACGCCTGTTTTGGAGCTGGGAGATGTGGAGTTTACATCGTCCGGCGTGCGGCCCGCGCACAACAATATTTAAATATTTTAAAGTTTCGCCCCGAAAATAATAAATGCAATACATGAACGCCACACGTGAGGTGCAGCCGTAACAAAGTAATCGAAATAATTGTGTATCTTGAAAAATTCATTGAATCAAGCGAAATAATAATAAATAAAATTTGATCACCGAACGTTAAAATACAATACTCGTTCACGCGGGCTGTGAAGTTGCTGAAGTGATGCTTAATGCGTGAGACGTAATTGTGACATGATACGAGTAATTTACCAACTCGTTTGAAAGTCGGTTTCGATTGGTTATTCATTATTTTAAACTTCAGTGGACTCACACATAAAATATGATTTGTTATCTTCAAAATCAGCTGAAATATATGCCAATTTAAATTATGAAAAATATATTGGGTTTTTCAACATATTTTACAGATGTGTTCTCGTTTTTCAACATAAAATTGTCGTGTCCAACAAATAAACGCTCGACAAGCATTAGTCTTTGGCTTGATGCATGCAGAATTAGCATGATTTTGAGTTTCTTTCAGTGCCACCGGCTATCCAGCTAGATTCACCATTATTATTCATATCAGTACGAGTAGGTATCCCACTTAATCGTTCAACTAAAAGCTTTAATCTTTGGTCTGACCTATGTTAAATTGGCAGGTTTTTGAGTTCGTTCTCTATGCCAGCGGCTCTCGAGCTAGACCCACCTTTATTATAGTAGTAGGTACCCACTTGAAACAGGGATATGTGTTACAAGTTCTTAAGCATGATAGACTTCACCTAAGTGCACATTAAATTTGAAATACGATATACCATTTCCCAGTATGGTTTTGCACAACACGGTTTTAATGAGATCGCATTGTTCTGTCCGCTGCCCGAAATAAGACCAATTCACTCCAGCTGCTAGTTATCCGCCATTGTTTCCTACTTTTGAGTGATGTTTATTTACTCAGCCACCCTTCTTCCGCCTCCAGTGCTTTTCAACTGGTGTGGTGTCTTTCTACTGATGTTTGCTCGGAGTGCGTGTCGTGGACCGGGTCGCTCATTGTCAATACTTATCTTCGACGTATCTCGACTACCAAGCTATGTTAAAAAATACATTACGGTCACTGTATAAATATTTTTGCTCGCATGTATTATTTTTCTTAATTTTTTGTACTAATAATAATTATAATATTGTACTTTCAAGAATGAGAAACATCTAAGACAGAGGACGAAAAATCAAAAAAATTAAACCCAAATCGATAATGTTTATTATAATACAAGGAAATATACGTTTTGTATCATTTATTATTTGGCTATGAATAAGATCTAGACAGATCAGTATAGTAAGGTTGACAGTTCGGGTTCCACGAGCAGTATTATTTTTTATTTAATATTATACATTTTAAATAGGAAACACATTCTAGATTATCATGTGATACAGAAATTGTTCTACCCAATTTGATATCTTTTAGAAGCTTTTCCAGAGAGATTTCAAGTAACGCATTACAATTAATTACAGTTGAAGTCATATATAACGAAGTGCGGGGACCAACAAATTTTCTTCGTTATATCTGTGATTTCGTTGCCAGTGTGTTCTTTCATAATATCGTCTGAAGAGGTCAAAGAAAATTTTTTACATAGTTTTTTCGCGACACGTTCTCTCACGAATAATTTTAACTTTTACAAATTGAATGGCACTTCCTTTTTTAGCATTGTTAGCAGACAGTTTCGACATAAGAGTTTATTTCTAACTAATAATGATTTTGCTTTAAAAGGATTAAAGTTATTAATAGAGATATTGTTTCAGAAATGGTGGGAAATTCTGAAATAAATTTAAGGTTTGGCGAATACAAAGGTCAATTTAGCGACCACCAACGTAATTTTATCGAGCTCGTCGCTGGTAGAAAATATCGGGCAAACCTCGATTAGGTCATCAACTAAGCTATAATATGATGCAATCACCAACAATAAGTCGCCTTTTTATGTTTATCTATTATTCAAAGAATTGGGGACTACCTTAGCAATTATCTATGTTTGCAGTGTCCCACTTGGCATCAATTGTTGTTTGATATATCCGTGAAGCGTACTCGTTCTAATCGTGAGCCATTCTATGGAAATGCGCGTCAAATATAATCAATGGGACTTATTCTCGTTACAGCCGTGAGCTCGTAATTAGCGTACTCGTTGTAACAAAGTTCGACTGTATTTAATTTAGGCAATAAGGTGAAGCATTTCGGCTAACAATCTCATATGGGGTACTACCGTGTGATTATTTGTTACCAGCCTCTTATGGCGAGTGTAATTAGGTAATAATTAGTGAAATAGTACTAATATTAGTGAAAAAACATGAGCAAATCGTTCAGACAATGTATATCCCGGAACCCAGTGTAAGTGCAAATAGCACATCTATTTTACAACGGTATTTTATCTATTTTTGATCCTGATATGTTTTATAGTATATATATATATATATTTTTTTTTTTTTTTAAGTAGAACATATTTTTATGGTAAAGTATAGTTATAGTTTTTTCAGAACATAATTCTGTCGTATTTTAATACAAATTAAATGTATCAATAGGAAAATTATACTTATGATTCTTTATTTTTTGACAAGTTCTGCCAAGACCACCGTGTTCTTTTATTTCTTTTCTTTTTTTTACTTTTTTTTTTTTTTTGACACTTCTTTCTACCTCTTCCATTTAAAAAATATAATAAATATGAATTAAATGTATTAATTAGAAAGATATACAAATAAAATCAATTTTATCGATAAATATTGTTGTTGCGCCACCGGGATTCGAACCTGGATCTCTTTCCAAACCGGGGAAGGTGCATTATCCAACTATGGTACAGCGACAATTTTCAAACCTATATGTTATCTTTTTGATATGAATACATTTAATCGTTCTATTATTTAAAATATGTCCTGAATAATTACAACTTCACAACAAGATTGTGTTCTCCTAATAAAAAAATATAACTAGTTCATGTTGTTATATATTTATCCCAACGTTAGACTCGAAAATTGTTTCTATTAACCAGACTGCATAATAATGGTCAATAGACCAGACTGCATTATTGACCAGACTGCATTATTGACCAGACTGCATTATTGACCAGACTGCATTATTGACCAAACTGCATTATTAACCAGACTGCATATTTAGTTGGGGCCATTATATTTTCATTTATCATTAGATGTATCAATTTGAAAGTGCAACATATAAATTCAAAAAAATTGTCGTCATCTTACTGTGTTCGTGTAGCATAGTTGTTTTAAATCTTATCTAATAGTAAATTGAAATATTTTTAGAATATTTTTATTCGCGCCGCGTTTGACGTCATTGTCGATCACCGCCCGAATTAAAGCTAAAGATAGCGTTGACTTCGTCATTCTCACATCGAACAGGACGGATCGAAACGCAAGTAGGACGTTGTGCCTCTGGGGAGAAGCGAAAAAAAAAATGTGGTATCCTTTTTCTCAAAAGTCGTTGTATGGCGTTAGTTTAGTAATATAGACTGTCGAACATTGTTATGTATAGTTATTTTAAGAATTTTACATTCTTGAAACTGACTATTTATTTTACGCGGCTTTTTTCGGATACCAGACAGAAATGAAAATAATTTCTTCCTTTGTTTCCGCTCGCACCCTTACTTACTTACGTGCCATCACGCCGTTTCTCCGCGGGGGTAGGCAGAGATGATAGAGCACCACACTCATCTGTCCTGACCAATAAGGTTATATTACAAAAGAATCGAAACAAATGTGGTGATTTGAAGCTTCAATGGTGATTTCACGAAATTCATACGGACACGTCGATTTCTCATCTCCTGCCTTTAGCTGGTGACGCTTGGCTGTCATTATTAGAACAAGTGCGCTTTTTAAGTGGTCTAATTATTCAAAATGGTGACTGGTGCTGTCAAACTGTGTTCATCAAACCCTAATAAATTATTAAATGCATTAAGTAATATTATATTTCATCGGTAAGAAGTATAAGTTTTAATTTTTCTTACACATTAATATCGCACCTATCGCAGGAACGCGTTAAGTCCGAACGTTTAAATTAATTAATTACTAAATATTAATATAGAGTACATCATCGTGTTTAGGTATAATGAAAATAAAGCAATTATCTGAAAAAAAAAACTAATATACTTGAACTGCCTTTTTATTCTGGTTGAACTTTATTAGTTAGTCCAACAAATGGAATTGAATGTATGTGTGAAAAAATTATAATATTATCGAAATATATTAAACACGAAATGAAATATTAAACGCCACGACAGTTTACTGTCAAATATAAAGAATTATTAATGCATCAGAAATTACGAGGTATAAGAAATATGTAGATTTTGAATTGTTCTTCAGCAATAACAAAAATAAATAGCGCAAGCGAAAATTATAAACCCGAATTTATAGAAAATGAATCAAATTAAACAGATAGTAAGAATCTATCAGAATTCCTAGTTACAAATTTGACGGAAATTTCGAAGCAAATAATTTCTTATGTTGGTGCATTCCTTGTGCTACAATTGTCTAAGAAGTTATATTGCACGACCTGTATAGACAGTCTCTTTGCCGATGAAAAATCAGTTCGCCGTTGTTTTATCATACAGAAAGATAGGGGAGGGTTATTACTCGTATATCCATCTCAAAATGTTATTGATATCCGTTTACGAGCAGAATCGACGCTAAAAACTATACTATACACCACAAAACACCTTCCCAAACAATATTATAATATTGATAATTTAGTATCAAATGCGTTAAAAAGATTTTTAAATGTTAATTTCTGTGAAAGTTCAAACGTTCATTGTAAAGAAATCCTCTATATAATCACTAAGAGCTATGCTGGATAGGTATTTGTCTATTCGAGTATGATATTTTACAAAATTAACAAATATGAAACCTACCAAAAGGCAATAAATTGGTAATTTTTAGTGGTAACTAGTAAATGAAATGGAAAATCACATTTATTAATTTATTGTAATTACCTCATTCTCTAGAAACTACGTATCTCTGCTTTTCAATACAAAAATCGTATTTCTGGTGTGCACGTACACTGTTCATGTAAAAATGATTAAGTGAATTAGCTATTTCGGTGTTAAATCATTTAAGGGCGTATTTTTATTTTTCAGTTTGAAATTCGATAAATTCTTCGTGAATCACATAAATTTGTTTTATGGAAACGTTAGCCGTACTTTTGTTGCTGTAACTACCCACTATCTAGCAAATCTAATCCTGTTTACTTTAGTAACTAATCCCCACAAACTTGGTCGTTTTCATTAAACTCGTAAATTCAGTAAATAAATATATATATAACGAATTTTTGCGTTACATAATCTTTAACGATTTTAAAACGATTAAAAACATCTCAAAGAATGATAACGCAACATTTTTAAACAAACAGAACACATATAAATATTGACGTTAATAAATAAACAAAATTAGTGCGAAAATAAAATAAATTTACGTAATTAGTTATTTTGTGAAAATTGACTTATAGTGTTACTGTAAGTAACGCTCTTTACGTTCGGGTATTTTCGAGAACTACCGAACAATCGAATGACCTTCTCACATATGATAAGACCTGACTTCAAAATTTATCTCAGAACAACGGGATAGTTCAATTCTCCGGATAAATCTCTTTGGTCCTGACACACATTTCTCGCCTCATCCACATTCATACATCTTCTCATATAAGCTCGATGATTATTGAGGCTTCTAACACTTCCGCTCACATCCTACTGCGTAAATTCCATTATAAAAATATCCGTTGTGTTATATGAAATAGTATGTATTGTATTTACCAAATAATTATTATATTAATAATAATACAAATTAAAATGAATAAATTAAAAAGATATACAGAAAAAATCTATTTATCGAAAAATATTTTGGTTTATTAAGGTAAACACATTCTTATTGTGAAGTTGTAATTATTCAGAACATAGGTCTGTGATATTTTAAATACTAAATTAATGTATATATTTATAATTAATACATTAATTTAGTATTTAAAATATTTTGGTTTCACCAGATCTTGAACCTGGACCTTTTCCTATCCGGGGAAATGCGTTATCCAGTTTTGCCACACTGAGTAGGTTTTTGGACTCATATACTGTAACTAAAAATTTTTTTTTGTATGTTTTACTAGATGATTAATTTTAATTTGTATTAAAATACAACAGAACTGTGTTCTGAAAAATTGCAGCTTCACAATAATAATTTGTTCTTAAAAAAGAAGATTAATAATAATCAGAAATATATGGTACGAAGAAATTATTATTGCACATTTTGAATTCTTATCTGCATATTCATCCATGTAGTTTCTTAATGAAATTCCTCTCAATGTTCATCATATTACAAAAAAATAAGAGACGATGAAATCTCACGACGTCGTGCGCTATAAAATATCCCGCGGGTCGCAATAGAGGCCATTGTATAACTTTATAAGACAGTATACAAGATGAATAAAACGGGTAGTCGGGTCTTACGAGGCAGGGGCTCGCCAGCCCTTACAGAAGGGTCCCCTTACAATAGTGATCCTGTTAATAGCGATCGGGGTTGCTGGCGAAATGAGGCCATTACTAGTGCACAAAAACAACACAGTAATAGCGTCACACGCTAGTAAATAGAGTCGGGTCTCTAAATAGCTGCTAAGTCATCGAGTTTGCGACATTCAGATAACATTTAGATTAATTCACATCAATGTTGAACTTACAAATGTATATACAGACGTCGTTAACGCTCAGAGAGTACTCGTATAGTACGCAAGTTCTAAATAAGCGTGAGAAATATCATCCGTAATAACTTGACGCGTCTACTCCACTTTGGCTTAATGGTAATGCCGTTTTCTTTTCGGAGATGAAAAATATTAATAAGTATTAACTTTGTTTTATTAACCATTTAATGAATTAAAATACATCTACCGGTTTCAAAACTTATTTTTATCAGCAGCAAGATGTCCGTCTGGTATTCAGTACGGCAACCATGAGCGCAATAGTCCTACAAACTGAGAATGACGATCCCTTTTTCGATCTACGAGACCGTCACTTGTTCAGACTTGTTCTGTTACCACGACATCCACATCATCGCACGCTATCGGAGAGGGAACTAATCACCTCTATAGGTTTGGTACAAGCTTTATCAAATCTAAATATACTTCAACGTGACCTCACCATCGCCCAAAATAACCAATAAAAAATATGTATATTGCATAACTCAATTAAGTAATATTAACCATTCCTATATACATATTTTTTTTTCTTATAAAATACAACATAGGGAGCTTATTTAAAAAATTTCATGATAGTAATTTTTTAAATTTATAAAACTATATTAATATTATACAATTATGTTAATAATATGTAAAAAAAAATATATTACTTTAAAAATCAGCAATATTAACTTCGTGGTTAAAATTCATATTTTTTATTTATTATATTTGTTTTATTAACCACTGAATTGAGTTTAAATACATCTACCGGTTTCTAAAAATACCATTTTCTTCTTCAGGATGTCATAACTAACTAAAAACATATATTATTGTTTCATTATCAGAATCTATTTTTTAAAAAAAAACAACAATTATTTAAAAATAAATTTAGTACCTAACTCAAATTGTTACTTACTACAAATTTAGTCGAATAATTTTTAGAAAAAATTTTTAGAATGGGACTCGTAGTTAAATTTAGTTGGTTGTTTATAATTTTTTGATTAGTTTTACATGCTTTATTTATCTCCAACGATTCCAAATGATTTATTTTGTTACCAACACCGTTTAAATGCAAAATTGACAATCCCAAATTTTTATCAAAACCATTACCATTTTCTATCAAATGATTAGAAAATATATTAATAATAATAAAACTAATTAGAATTATTATTGGTTCCTTAATTTTGTACACCAAGTCAGTATTTATAAAATCAATCGTATTTTGTAAATAGATACCATACGGAGGAAAAAACGTTTTACTTCTGGAAACCTTTAAAAATGAAGTACAATAGTTAGATCGATATCTTAAAGGATTCAATTTTACCACTTTCCATTAGAATTTTTTTAGAGCCCTAAGGCTTCGTGACTTTACTGAACACCATGTGTGCATGATCTGTATTCTATGTTACGATTGTTGGTTAACAGAAATAACGTTAAATTTTTCTCGTAGAAGATTTGCGATTGTCGTGAAAAGAAAACAATTCTTTGAATTTACTGTAGTTTTTAAATTGAAGAAGTTTTTCTGCGGTTAAGAGTTTCACATTTTTATTACAACATCTGATACTACTCAAATTTGGTTCTACTAAAAGTTTCACATTTTTTCCGTACTGCATAATAATTACATAATTTACACAATGTGTAAAAAAAAACTATTCAACGCACTCGGGATCGATGGAAGTTTCTTAGAAAATAGTTCTTCGGTAATCGTTCAACACGAAGTTTTAAGAGCCGTGTCAGGGCGAACTTCTTTCACAAACAAGTCACTTTATAATGGAACTGCGTACCAAACACATACAAATAAATAAGTAAAAATAAATATTAATTTATTCCAGCGTATATTTGTTTATTCCAGCGATGTCGAAATTTCGAATCTTCTTAATTGTTTTTAATTATTTGGTTGTACTTAGTACGTGAATGGGCAGTAAAAATAGTCAGAATAATGAGCATTTAATGTCGTGATAGATCTTAAATGACACAATCAGATTTTCTAAGATACTCACCAACAGAGTGAGCCAGAAATCTAGAATGCTTTTTATCTTTCGAGGACAATATTTTTTAACTCTTCAATTTCGTTTTAAGATAAAATCATTTGCCTAACTAATTCGGTGTAAAACTATTCACATTATTTCTGTAAGTAATTATTTATATTTATGTATTACGGTTTAAGGTACATTAGGTTGCTATGCCATCCCATGCGGATGGGCTAGAATGGCCGCGGGTATTGTCTTTAGAATTGATACAACATTGCGTACATTGTTGTTATATAACCGTTGTGCAAAGTCCCGCGAATATTTATGATACACATACCAATACCATAAACTTACAGCAGATTTATTACATTTCCTTAAATTTTATTATCTACGTCAGAAAGAATTAGCAAAGAAAACTGACAATGTTTTATAATTAAATTACTCATTTATAAGACTTCAAAATTCTCTGTCTGTCCTTTGGGCGCCGTGGGAGGTTGAATTCCATTTTAAATATTTAATCATATCGATAAATCACGAATGAAATAATCTTATAATAGTAAGATGATTCTTTACACTTTTAAACTCTAAACCAAAATTAAAATCTTAATATTATTGTCGAAAGCATTATTTATTAATCAAATTGGAGTTCAATCTACCGCTGATCGACATATTGTACCCAATTACTGCCACTCTGTTTCCCGTATTTAATTTTTTTAATGTTGTGTCTGTTTAGCGAGCCGGGAGACGACCCACGCTTTAGCTTCTAATACGGGCTCTCCATTCTAGCACCTTTTTATCCCACCAGTTAGCGCCACTCCGCTTAAGGTGTCCAACCCATTATAATTTCATCTTGATTATTCGGCGGACTGTACAAGCCAGGAAAGTAAAATAATCCACATAATATATGCTGGACGTTTTAGAATCAGTTATATCTGCCGTTGAAAATATACTGAAAACTTTAACATTTACGGAACTCGGGTATACAATAGAGTCTGAATGTATGGATTATTGTAACTTTTTTACTCTGTATCTACTGCGTATCGTTTATTATTATTATTAGGTTGTACATTTATAAAATATAATAATATTATTTTCGCAAAATTTAACTGAACGATAAAAAATATCGAACTGCCGACCTTTTGTTGACCTATCGGCAAAGTTCTGAAGTTCATCCGCGGGGGTGAGTTCGATTTCAATATGGCTGTAGTTTTGACAGCCTTCATTGTCCTTGTTGTCGCTTCTACTCTTACCTAACTAACACTACTGAGGCCACGAGCCCGATTTACTAGTAAAAACCATGTTATGATTTCAGAAATATTCCCAATTAGTTTTCAAAACTCAACTTATTCTGTCCTATTTTATATGTCAGTCATTATTTGATGCTTGAAAGTTATATATCTTTTTATTATAGAAATCTTGAATTTTAAATAATGTTTTTAGTTTCACTTCTATATAATTTGCGAATTTCTAACTTCTGTAAAAAAAGATCACCAGGTAAATTTTAGTTTCCATATTAGTTAATTATGTTCCTGAGTGATTATTTGTTAAAATATTATGCAAAGACTTTTAAAGAACTGAAAAATTAATTTCATTGTTTGATGTTTTATTAGATTATAGATATTTCACTGTATGATATGTTATATTTTTTAAGCCTGAGATATTTCTGGAATCAATGTGAGATTCTGCGAGTCTTTTGAGTACCTACCAGTATAATAAACAAAGGCTGACTTTTATGAGAATGACGTGCACGGAGAGAAAGGGTGTTAAATAATTGAGAACATTTTCTAGCCCTTGTACACCGTGGGGGTATCTCATGAGGCCTCGGCGGAATGATCTCACTTAGACCCTATCTACAGGTCATCGAGTTTACCCGTCAGCTTTAAGTATCATCAAGCCATTCTGTAGAAACGCTTCTACCATTTACTTATTTTCCTTACGATTGTACTGCCTCAAACGGGTACTTGTAACGAGTGCCTATCTCCTTGGCTAAATATTGTTTCCTGCGAACGAGGCATTAGAGGCCTGGATCAAACATTTATCGCCTTTATGATTCCGTAAGGGAAGGTGGTTTATTCCCCTTTGGTGTCATCCATTTTTCTCGGTTGCTATCTCTTTAAATATGTATTCCCTAAACACATTCGTGAAGCCCAAATTATTAATGAACAATTATGTTCGTTATGTAAACGCAAATATTTGCCGTAATAGTTCATCTGGAAGAATGTGGTTTACGTTTTTAATCGTATTTTTTAATGTTCCTCTTGTATTTATCACATCCTATCTTTTAGTTTTCTGGAAAATGTTTTCTTGTCATTATGAATTTTTTATGTGTTAGGTATACATAATATATGGTAACGAGCCTATTCGATAATAATTAGCGACTCTAAGAACATTACAAATGGAAACACATTGAGGGGTTATATTATAATTTTTTTACACTGTTGAAGTCTGTAATACAGGAGATAGGTAAGATACAATACAATACATATTAATTAAGTACAATAGTAAATATTTATAAAGCGTTCATACATGTAAAAATGTGTATATATAAAACTGTGTATAGAGGTGAGATAGGGGTCTCAGATTTTCACCGACAGCTTCATCGAAGAACATGAGAAATATGGGTCCCCAACATCAGATTACTTACTCACCTTTAAATAATAAAATTTCTCTCCTTCACTTGTGGAAAAATAAAATAAATATTGTACTCGTAAATATAAAGATAGGGAATAGATAGGTTATAATTTACTAACATTGAAAGAACCAGGACGTCAAGAAAAATCATTTAATATGAAAAATATAGTGAAATGACACTTTAAATGATGGCGTTTATATTAAAATAATCCATCAGCCATAACTTTAAATAAAATAGCAACATTCAAAATGTACAACTATGCAAATAACATCAACAGAAACGTCACAAGCAATATCAAATTTCTGATGTTTTTATTAGGGAATAATCTAAACTAACCGCATCATAGAATAAATCAATAATTGCGTGGAATGATGATTTACAAGGAAAGATAAAATATTTCTAGATTAAGGTAAAAATCACTCCTTTAACGCAAATGCACATGCCATTATTATTTACATTTCACAAAACAGAAGTGATGACTACTTTCTTGAGTTTATTCCATCCGGGCTCGGTACTGAAATAGACATTGTGGTAGTAGCCTTCACCAAACTATCCACATCCAAATTATATTATGTGATATGCCATCCGTAAAAAATGACGTTTGCAAAAAGATACTCCATCATAATAAGAATGACATTTCTAAGAACACCTCCATCATAACAGACGCTATCGGTAACAACGTGCATCTTAAAAGAACTCCATTGTCAAAAATAAAGGGAAACTGTCCGTTTCCTAGAACAAAAGAATTTCACAATGCAGATTAGGCACGAATATTTTCTACATTCGGTGCACTCGTATTTATATTTTTATTGTATTTGATCCTTTATACAAAGTTGAATGGTCCAGGACGATATAAAGCGCACGACCCTCGCTGACCCCCTGTCTTACTTGCTCTATACAGAAACGTCAATATTCGCTATCTTACAACATGCCGCGCTGGTATTGGTCAACGCGTAATTCGCATTCAAAATAAATTAGTTTTAAATGAAGTGAATTAGTATAAAAAATAAGAAATGGCAAACTGCCGAATTAAAATCGTTTTAATCTTTTCCGTATGCAATGTGCGTATTATATCAATATTGTGCGATTTTGCATACCCATGTCATGTATTTTCAATAATAATACATTCCACGTCAAATATGTGGTAGCTCTTCAATGAATTGCGCGTACAAATAGTTTTTTTCCAATTTTTTTTGTATTCCATTTCGTCTTCTTCATGAGTCAAACTCAGTAGTATAAATTTTTTTCATCTACTAATATATAGAAATTTGTGTGAATGCGCTACTAGTCCAGTACTCATCCAATTAGAGCCACATTTTTACATTATTTCTCCACGATATTATTAATCACAAAAAATATTTTAGCAACACAGATTAACATGGAATTATATAAAATATATAAAATCAAAAATTGACTTTTTAAACGTTTTCTAGTATAATATGTTAAAAGTTGTAGTTAAGTACCTGGTATATATGTTACATGATAACATATATATAACTTCAAAAAAAATTGCTAGATGTGGAGGTTTATTGTGGGTAGAATTGGTGAATGTAACATTGTGTAAAGTGGTCACTTAAGCCAACCGAAGAGAGATCGTTAGCCCTGTACTCATATAATACCCATACTTCTTATACTTCCCACACTTCTCATATAATTTAAATAGCTTCGTCTCTATAAGATATCTATAATTTGTCTTATTAATATGGAAAATTTATTTTAGCAAGAGGAATACAATATAAATTAATCATAAAAAAATATTTTAGTAGAAATGCTGTCAGAAGCTACCGCTAGTCTGGCAGCAACATATTCCGTATGTTCATATTTGCCTTATTAATATTATATAATCCTATTCCGACAGCAAGCTATTCAGTATATATGCCTTACCAGTGTAATAAATAAAATAAAACTATTGTGGTACTACAACCTTGTCGCTGTACAAAGAAGAATAGTAGTAGTTTAAGATGACGCGGTTCTAAATAAAATAACTAGCGAATATTAATTCATTTTTAACGAGTAAAATAAGCTTTTTTTTGTAGTAACATAATAGCATAAAGTATCAACTAGACCCACTGCAATGTTTCTAAGTTTCAGAATGTGAATCATAGTTTTAATGCAACGTATCCGACATATTATTCGTCGAACTCTCCGTAGATAATTTTATATTTTACGACAGTTCTATCATTATATTTGCTTTGTTAAATAATTCATATTATTTCAGTTTGAATTTAAAATACTGTTTTTCAGGGACGTGCAGTGCATACAAACAAAAAACCTGTGCATTATTAAAAATTCTGGGAGACAAATGAAATAATTGGATAAACATAAACGAAAACATTAATTTACAATTAGCGCCATCTGTGTACCAGTAGAGACTTTAATTGCTTAGTTCTAAAAACTACTGCTGTACAACTTACCGCTGTACCCATGGCGCTCTTGTGCATTCGCCGCATTAAGCTATTCACATTACTCTGTTCTGTCTTTAAGGTAGTGAATTACTCAAGTCATATAATTGGCTATTTACTGAATTGAAAATTCCTTTCGGATGATCCGTTTTGTATGGAGCATAGGCTGTTTTTTAACAGAATAACATTAAAAATGATTACAACTGCGTGCAAATCATTGAAGTGTCTACTTCCTCTTTTACTAATCCGCGAATTTTACTATCTTACTGTTTCTAACCTGTTGCTTTCATGATTGTTCTTTAAATTTGGTTCATGAATTGATTTTTGATTGAAAAAAACAAAAAGCAATTGGCAGAACTATTTCGTACGTTAACTTATAATAAAAATAATTGTTTCCTTTAGTTATTACGTGAAGGATTTTCAAACAGTAAATTAATCATGTTCAGTCATAGAAAGTGTACTTAAGAACGTCCACACATTTTTTATATGGGTAAGAAGATCATATTTTACGTTAAAACTTAAACTTTAAAAACACTGTTAATAGTCTGAAACTACAAATAAATACATGGTTGGGTCATATGAACGTCGGATTTATTTTGTCTAAAGACGTTGGTTAAACGAAAGTACATATATTATATATGATTGTATAATTTAATTTGTAACAGCATAACCTAAATCTATACCTATTGCAGGTCACTGCTGTTTTTATATAATATTTAAGTGTATTTTTTATTATCTTATTCAAGACTGGCTGACAATAATTGATTTATTTCGTGTAACTGTATCAGTAATCCACCAGGATTTGGTGACACACATGTGTTTTACACATTCAATGTATGTATGCAGGTACATTTTATGTTGATTGTAATTTGGACGTTGTGAAATTTATATTTACATTGGTACTCGAATTTCACCACAAACAGATGTTTATCAAAAACCTTATGGATGTGGCAGCTTCTCTTTTTGACATGAGATTTGTTGTAGCCTATTTCAATAAATGAAAATTAAGAAAATAGATCTTACCGAGAGAGGTTTAACTCATATTTAGATGTTTTCTAAAATTATAATTCAAATAACTTGATTATTTTTAGTACAATTATTATATTATTAGTATTCAGAATATAGCATAAAGCAGTCGGCTATCGTCTAGTGCTGTCGCTAAGCCAGTGTCTTCGGAATTGATAAAATATACAAGGAAACAGTGTATGTTTTTTCCAGTAGGTCTCCCTTGTGCAAAGTTCCGTGAAAAGTAGATAAAAAATGAACAAACAAGTGTGTACAGTGATAACAATTTATTGCAGAGATGAGATATGTTAAATGTTACATGCTTATCTTCTAAGTACGTCTTCAGTATGCACTTCGTATTGTGAAGGTCCAAGAAATACTCTTTGTTCAATTACACGTTTATTATAGTAAGGTACAATTTAGTTACAAGATATATCACTAGTACAAGTCAAACAACAGAGAGAGAGCGCGCCCTGACGCGCGCCGCCCTTTATAACCTCGCACACGCGCGCCGGCGGTGCTGCGTTCACACACACACAACTATACGATCCCAAGGGTGTCACATTAAATTTCAGAAAGAATCAACAAATAAATTATTGCGTATAAATTTGTTCTTTTGGACGATTCTGTTGGGCCAGCCCTGCTTGATATGAGGTTGCTACGATCACGCGGTTTGGCCACTACTTTCCAATCACTGGGTCATCATGACTGCATTAATCACTAAAACATATTTCTTAATATTGAAACCATTATTTTTTATCGAATGAAATGAGTGGTCAATTACAGTGCAATCCGATCTAATAAATTATTTCACACGAAAACAGCATTAAACATACGTATTCCAAACATTACCATCGCAAATCTTAATTAAAATTAACATTGGGAACCGCAGCGCTCGGTGACATTTTAGCGGATAACGTTGACGTTCCTGATGCACACATTATCCGATATAAAGAATATAAAAGCACCCTAAACAAACAAACTTATTGTTGACACAATCGAAGCAGGCGATGATGTTTAAAAAATTTCATAAAAGCAATCTTCAACAAGTATATCCATCAATATGAAATACTGGAACCGTGAAACAACAGCGTGCTGACCTTCGACGTGCTCAGTTGTTTAGCAGTGAAACATTCGATTAGTGATCGGGTGATCGGGGATTCGAGTCTCGTTCCGATAGACAGCAAGTTTGTCCTCTTATTGTAAGCGCTTGTGCTTCTCATGTGGGACGTATTCCGTGTACGTCTTTAGTAAATAAAACGCTTAAGTGTAAAGATTCATCTTACGATAAGCCTGTTATCACATCTATACAAACAACTTAAATTCTATAAGTTAGATTCTTATAAACCACCAGAGCACGCTGATTTCCGAAAATAATTTAGCACCCGTAGACTGCACATGGGTAACATCATAGAGAAAAATGAAATATTTTTTCCACTCCTTCTTATATCATTATTAGTATTCGACTACGATCTAACTATTGATACACTTGAATGAGGCGAGGTGGTAAATGCGATAGGAAAATATCCTACATTTTTAAAAGTTCGATCCCTAGTGGCCTGAAGCGTCGGGTGTTCAATGGATCTATCTATTCTACCAGTGATGACCTATGGTATCGAAAGCTGGACGCTAAACGAGCATTCTGCAAACAGACTTAGAGTGGCCCTAGCGATAACACTACCTGTATGATCCACTTGCTATGTATGATTACAATGTATGTATGTATGTACAAAACAAAGAGGTACCCCGACATATCTCCGAGTTAAAATGGACATGGGCCATCGTCAAAGCGACGACAAATCGCTATGCTGGAGACTATGAACCTCAAGTTGTCCGGTTGGATGACCTCGGAAGCTGATTCTATGATATAATATACATATATAATAAATATAATATAATAGCAGCTGACAGGGAACAGCTGGCAGGTATCAAGAAATGAATTGACACGGGCTGAAAAAAATTAAAACAAATTGAACTCTGAACGATAAAATTTGAAGATTAGTATAATATATACTAGAGAACTGCTGTTAACTGAATCACGATTGACAGTTCAGATAAAACTTGACATTGATTAATAAAGGAAGACGTTTCATAAAATTATGAAATATCTCATTTTTGTGTAGATTTGCACATACATTGGATGTTTGTATTGTATCGGGAAGTGCTATGAAATCTCATACGAAACAATTGCCTCTCTATCCATTGGGGGAATCACAGATTGAAATTTACGTCTTTCGCACTTTTCTTTCATAAATATTCTTCTTCACCTTTGAGGTTTACCATAAAGTGGTTTTTGTGAAAAAAGCAAACCCACGGGATCAACGAGAAAAATGAGAACCCTAGTAACAATAATGCGTATCACGTTTTAATATTATTAGGTTTTCGAAGCTTTCAACAATCGAAGAGCGTCCATGAGAAGATGTATTAATGTTAAACACATAAAAATGGTGAGCTTGATATATATAATGTTGGAGTTTTTTTAATGATATTGATTTCTGAAATTTAATTTTCTAAAACTGAACCAGAGCGTGTCCGCTTATTATTGAGTACAAAATATAAACATAATTTCCCTATATCTATGTATATTTTAGAAGACAAGAAGTCCGCGTTTGTTTATGGATATGGAGAAAAAGCTGCAAGTAAAAACGTGAGAAAGCCATTTAATAGCGCGTCCTTTCCAAATCTTATTATAAATGAATTGATAAAGAACTCAGTGGATATCACAGACAGAAATGTTATTTACTATAACAGACAAATAATTCTTTAAAAAATTCATCAATTGTAATTTATTTAGGCTTAATTTATTACGAGAATTAATAATGTTTATATCCTTAAATTATTTATTTTGACACGATAATCGCAAAGAATAGAAAGCGACGCGGACAGCTATCAATACGAGTATGTTTGTTTTACGTTACTATGCGACACAGACAGACGAAAATAAATTTAATAGTGATAGTAATGTCGATATGATAATTCATAATTATTTCAATAATACTATACCTTCTATATCATATATGTTCGAGGGGTAACGGGATCCCAGTTCGGCGAGTGGGGGAGACATAATAATAAAAATTATAATGGATAATTTGTATAGCGCCATTTTCGTAAAAACTTTCATCTTAAGGGCGCTTTATACATAAACCGTTTATAGTTCTACAATTATTTTTGTTTTTAGAATTAAAAATTGTTATTTTCACTTATGAAAATCACTTTTAGAAAAGGTGCGTTTTTAGTTTCTTCTTAAATAAAGTCTCTGATGCACTGTTTCTTATGACGGGGGGCAAATAGTTCCACGGTTTTGGGCCTGCCACCGCAAATGCCCGGTTACTAAATATAGACTTCTGGCAACGGTCGGTCGGTTCTACAATCCTTCCTGCAGCTGAAGTTGACCCGAGAGTTTGACGTCTACCATTCATTACCAATTGTCTGGGATACAAAATTCTTGAAGAACATGGTAGGTAAGGTTTGCAACAATAAATATCATCATATAATACAAAAAAGATGCCGCGAGTAATTATACGACTTGAGGGATTAAATAATTAATTAAAACTTGTACGTTTGCAGTTGTTTTTTTGGATAATTAGGCAAAATAAACTTCTCAGACTCGAGAATATTATTAGAAAGCTCCCACTGTTGCCCTTTTCGTCTCTCCCGCTTCAAAGAGAACGTGCCGTCGTTCTGTGTTTTTCTTTACCTACTGTTCTTGTGTGTACGTTAGAATTAGTTATTATGCTCTCTTGATTTAATCGCCTTATCTTACGAGATTAAGGTTGTTTCTCAGTTCTCTAATTCTCATTTATTACTATATCGTCTTGCAACGCAGAAATACTTTTATTTGAATTTTACAGATTTTGTGATTTGATATAGAATGGATCTTTGTCTAAATTTATTATAATTTTTAATATTGGAGAAATTTAAACCTTTCGCAATATTTTGAGTATGTCCAAATCTTTGTAGGAACTAATTACTGGGTTTTATCCCCTGGGGGATTGTCATCAAGATAAAGATGTCTCACAGAGACGAAGCTATTATTTTTATATGAGAAGTATGGAAGTCTTGGGCATTGCAGGGCTTACGACCTTTTTGCAAGTTGTATATATCAAATCAATTTGATAGATGCGGTAGCGTGGGTTAATAGGTGAACGTTACATTGTGTAAAGAGATCACTTATGCCAGCCGATGACAGGTCGTAAGCCCTGTAATGCCCAAGACTTCCATACTTCTTATATAAAAATATTAGCTTCGTCTCTATGAGACATCTTAATCTTAAAAGTTTCAGTTTTAAATAAAATAAAGATCAATACGCGTGTTGGATAATTTTCGTTATGTACTCAACTATAATCAAAATAATATTCCATAAAATAAAATATATAAAGAGGAACCTTTTTTATAAATGTACATCATGTACTCGTAGTCAATATAACTCATTCATAATATAACTTTATAAATATAAATTATTTTATTTAAATGTGTTAATTAGAAAGATATACTTATATAATTAATTTTATCGAAAAATATATTGTTGTCGCTACCGGAATTCGAATCTGGATCCCTTTCCAATCCAACTATGCTACAGCAGACAGTACCTTTGTCGACAAACTTCGAATGTTTGAATATCTTTCTATGTATGTATGTCTTTCTAATTAATATATTTAATTATTATTTAAAATATTACAGACCTATGTTCTGAATAATTACAACTTCACAATAACAATGTATTCTCCTTAATAATAAATATAACTCATTCGAAAATTCTGCTAAAAAGTTGTTCTTTTTTTTAAATTATTTTTATAAGAACACATTATTCTTAAGTTGCAGTGTTTTTCAGAACATAGTTCTGTGGTATTTTTAATACAAATTAAATGTGTAGATTTCTAATTGATACAATTTGTATTAAAAAGTACTTACTGAAAACTAACTAATTGAATAATATTTTTTAATGAATTTAAATCTATTCATAATTATTACAATGAAAGTGTATAACAAAATTATTTGATAGTCAGGAAGATAGGTTTTGATATAATTAATTTAAAATTTTAATGAAATTTGTACAATATTATTGCTACAAATATTACAAATATAATGGTTTTGTATTATTCGTATGGTGAACTAAATTGGCAATCTAAATGGTAATGTGAATAATATATAATTAATTATCAATGATTTATTAATAATATGTGCCCACTAGGGATGGTGAAATCATTATTTAAACTGTTATTTTGACTGTGATTGTATTCGACTGTAACGGTGACTGATAACTGATTAACGTAATTCTTCGAGCAATGATTACACTAGAAAGTAAGCCTTCGACAGTTAAATCGTAATAACCAATCATCGTTAAATCTCAGTTAGCAATCATCGTCAGAATCACAGTCACGTAACGGTTTACCATCACTAGTGCGCACTCCCATACCTAGAGAATTTATAAATCTTTAATTTTAAAAATCCTTCTATCTAGTTAGGCTACATAAAATAGTAATAAAATGAGAAAATCATTGTTTTAAATTAATATTTTCCAAGTAATATTGAATTTTGAGAATTCTTAATTTTAAATTAGGAACTCGTAAAGTTACCATATTCTCCCCACCTTCTTTATTAATGATCCAATTTTGAAGTCAATTAAAGATAAACTTTGTTTCCTTGGTTTTAAGTTTCCTATCTCAAGGGTTGAATATTTTCGAAGCTTAGAATGTGGAGTATCTTTGTTAAAAAAATATGTATCTTATTCGGCGGAGCTCTTTGTATATACAAATAAATAAATGTCTTTAAATAATTGTCACTCGAAAAGTTTTTTTATATATATTAATAGATTATGAGTTAGAATATGATATTTTTCTGACCTTATAATTTGGCCAAAATATTGTTTTTACGAGCTTCCCTCGCTTCAATTTAATAAAAGAGTGCAGATAACACGAAACAACGTTTACTGGTGACTTCTTATTGTTATTAAAGTATTTTTATAGTCGAGTCGTCACCTCTGTACGAATTACAAGTCTTATCGAGAATTCCAGTGAATGTACTCGACAAAAAAATGTCGGCGCCAGACGTTAAAATAACATATCGTTTGCGAATAGATAAATTCTGACAAATAATATTTATCAGACTCGCTTATCTAATCTATTAAAATTGCGTTTATAATGCGGATAGTATACTGACAATTCGTTTTTTTGCGATCAGCTCTCGAACACTCGGGGTGTATATCGTTTAATCTAGTTCAGTTTACGTATAATACTTAATATAGTGTATACTTAAATATAGTAGAAACATCTCTTTACCTTGTGATTGTGTAATTTCTTTAAAATATTCTGAATATTTTTTTAACTAGAGTTGTTTCTTCTAATAATACTTAAGGTAATTAATTCATTTTCCCTATTTATTCAATTATCATATTTATACCTAATACTAAATGGTACGGTTTAATCTAATTATTTAAATAAAAACTTATTTCTTTTTAGTGTAATTTTTTTAATAATATTTCTTTTTTTCCCAGATCCTATGAGTTGAAAACGGCAACACAGCCTGGGAATGTTTCCGGGCGCACGAGTGGCATGTCTTCTGTTTCTATTCACGGAGGCCTTTGGCCAAAGCCATGGGAGCCTTCGATTCGCCCACCCGGTGTACAACGAGAGCATCCCCGAAAACAGCGTGGGGAAGACCTACGCAGAGCAGCCTCCGGGAGAGGACACGGTGGGGCTTCGGGTGGACCCGGAAGGCGAACTCGATATCCGCTACCGGATCATCGGCGGTGACCGTGATAAGTTCTTCAAAGCTGAGGAGAGACTTGTGGGAGATTTTTGTTTTTTATCCATTCGGACGAGAACCGGCAACTCTGATGTTCTTAATCGGGAAAGGAAGGATAAATATGTTTTGGAAGTGCGAGCTTCCGCGTCAAAAAAAGACGGTAAAAACAAAGTGATCTTAGAGGCCGACACCACTGTGATTGTGAAAATATTAGATACTAACGATTTAAATCCTTTGTTCTATCCAACTTCTTATTCCATTGATGTTGCGGAAGATATCCAGCTTCACAAAAGTATCATTAAAGTTTCAGCCGAAGATGCCGATTTGGGACCGAACGGTGAAATATATTATAGTTTTTTGGAAGATACCGATCAATTCGCTGTGCACCCTACTAGTGGAGTAGTCACCATAACAAGACCTTTATTGTTTAGCGAGAATCCTCGCCATGAACTGACTGTATTAGGAGAAGATCGCGGTGCACTGTTTCGTTCTTCCAGTTCCGCCCACGCATCACGCGCCAAATTAGTGATTCGCGTCAAGCGGGTTAATCTCTTCTCCCCCGAAATATTTGTCCATCATCTTCCCGACATTGTTGAAAATTCTACTGCCGAAATATACGCAATTGTCAATGTGGTTGACAAGGACGACGGTGTTCACGGACAAATAAGGAGCTTGGAAATTGTCGATGGCGATCCCGACGGTCATTTTAGAATACTATCCGGAAATCAACCTGGCGAATTCAACATCGTTGTTCACGCGCTCCTGGATCGGGAGCAAACACCTCAAGGATACAACTTAACCTTAAAGGCGACAGATTTAGGTGTTCCGCCTAAACAAAGCTATAAATCTATTCCGGTACACTTGGCCGATGTAAATGACAATGCTCCCATATTTAATCGGGAGATATATGAAATAAACGTTCCCGAAACAGCGCCAATTAATACCCCCGTAATACGCTTGAAAGTCACAGACAAAGACCTTGGTAAAAATGCCCAAGTCTTCTTGGAAATCGTCGGCGGCAACGAAGGTGGTGAATTCTATGTCAATCCCGATACTGGAATGCTGTACACAGCAGTCGCACTGGACGCTGAGTCGAAAGCTTTCTATACTCTCACTGTATCCGCTATCGATCAAGGGAACACGGGAACGAGGAAACAATCATCTGCTAAGGTTAAAATCAATGTTTTAGATACAAATGATAACGATCCATTATTTGATAAATCAGAGATAACAGTGTTGCTTAATGAAAACGAACCCGCTGGTACATCCGTTACTAAAGTTACAGCGAGAGATAAAGATTCTGGAGAAAATGCTTATATATCTTATAGTATAGCTAATCTTAATCCAGTTCCATTTGAAATCGATCATTTTTCTGGTGTTATAAGAACTATTCAAGTGTTGGATTATGAGAGTATGAAAAGGGAATATATTTTAAGAATTCGAGCAAGTGACTGGGGGCTTCCATATAGACGACAAACAGAAATGCAGTTAACGATCATTTTAAAAGACATTAACGATAACAGGCCGCAATTCGAAAAAATAGATTGTACCGGTCACGTTCCTAGATATGTTCCCATTGGCTCAGAAATTATCACTCTCTCCGCTATAGATTTCGATGCCGGGAACATTATAAGTTACAAAATTGTAGCTGGAAACGAAGACAATTGTTTTAGTTTAGATTCTACTTCTGGAGTTTTGAGTGTCAGCTGCGATTTGAAAGATATCAGGGTTGAGGAAAGGGAAGTTAATGTTACCGCTACAGATGGGAGGCATTACTCAGATATCGTAAAAGTACATTTCTACCTAGTAAATGCGAAAAAATCACTCACGTCAACGGGCAGACTCCTTAGTGATGAAACCGGAGGTTTTGAGTGTAAAGATACAGGAGTCGCTCGAAGACTGACTGAAGTCCTTGCAGCAGCTGAGCGGAATAATATGCCCGGCAGGGGAGATGCTAGTCAGGAGGAATTTGCAATGATGCCCAGCAGATATGGTGAAAATGTACATACTCCTGAATATGTGGACTTCCCGCTCGAGATAAAAGTGAATGAATCAGTTTCATTGGGGACTACCCTGATAAGAGTTAAAGCGAGAGATCGTGATCTCGGTTACAACGGTAAACTAATTTTCGGAATATCAGGCGGGGATCCAGATTCCGTATTCCGTATTGATCCGGAAAGTGGAGACTTGAAGATTATCGGATATTTAGATAGAGAAAGAGAAAATGAGTATTATTTGAACATAAGTGTGTATGACCTTGGAAAACCACAAAAGAGCGTTTCTAGAGTGCTACCGATAACCGTTTTGGATGTGAACGATAATGCACCCAAATTTGAAAAATCTTTGGCTAGTTTTAGAGTGACCGAAAATGCTATCAACGGAACAGCAATATTCAAAGTGAATGCTACAGATGCAGATTCCATTGAGTTTTCCATTATAAAATACTTCCTTGTGACTGACACCAGAGACTTTTCTGTCGATCCCGTCACCGGAATTCTCATCGTCTCAGCACCCTTAGACCGCGAAAGGCAAGGCATTTACGAGCTAAGGATTCGAGCACAAGACAACGGGGGTCTTTATTCTGATGCATCGGTGAGAGTAACAATCGACGATATTAATGACAATACTCCTCGGTTTAGTCTTCCAACATTCAATGTAAAAATCAGAGAAGATGTTCCTCGCGGAACTGTCGTCGCCATTGTCAATGCTGTCGATCCTGATTTAGGATCGGGAGGAGAAATTCATTACTCGATAATTGACGAAGGAGACGTGGATGATATTTTTAAAATAGATACACTCTCTGGTACCATTCGAACTGCAAAGCTTTTGGATTTCGAAGAACGTCAAGTCCACAGCCTGACTATTCGGGGAACCGACCGTGGTCTTCCAGCCCTCTTCTCTGAAACGACTGTTATAATCGATATTGTAGATGTAAACGAGAACATTTTCGCCCCCGTGTTCAATGATTTCGTCTTGGAAGGTTCAGTGCGCGAGAATCAACCCATTGGCACCAAAGTGTTTGCAGTGAAAGCTACAGATGCCGACCCACCAGGTGGAGATTCTCGGATTACCTACAGCATTAGAGGAGGAGATGGACTAGGATACTTCACAATCGACAATGAAGGTAATATATATATGTGTATATTTTTTTCTTAATCATTTAAAATGTTAGTCTATGGCCCGTGATCATCTATTCTTCTTTAATGATACCTTTCACAACACATTTTTTTTTCAATGTGTATATCGTTCGTCAGTTAGTTAGTCAACAGAGTTAGCACATATAATCTTTATTAATTTATTGTTTTGGAGGTAAGTTTGTAGAACTCCATAATCACACACATGACTATAAAAATCTCCAGACTGATAATGCCCTCATAAGATGAAACGCATCTCACCGAAATTAAACGAGTAGAACTAAAAAAAAAGTGTTTTTATATTCATATGTGTATCTTTATTAATAATTTGTATTTAGGTAAAAGGTAGGAATTAATGTCTCGATTTTCTCTTCACAAAACCGATAACACCGTCAGAACACCTTCGCTGGCCACCAAGCACCCTCAGTTCTGAGTGTAAGTATTACCGTTTATTAAATTTGTCATGCGTAAGGTTAAATGAAAACAAAACATTACTGCTGGCCTTATTTCCGAAACTTCTGTAAATTTGTCACGCACGTATAAAATAAACACATTTAAATATTCATTAACGTTTCCTGATTACCAGTAGTAGAATAATTTACAGTGATTTTATAATTTTTTCCCATACTTATATATCTTAGTCACGATTTTATTTACTGAGAACGAATCAGATGTATTATTCTTATTCATTTCGAAAAAAGTACATACGTATTAGAAATATTTTTATTAAACGCGTGCCGGATTTTGTCGCACACGTGTGCCCACGCCTCGACCCTGACGTTAGCCACCGAAATGTGACCTGAAACGTCGGCTTTGATAAGAATCAATCCACGACAGATACGTATAGTTGTTCTGTCGTGGTCGTTTATATCTTGTTAAACCAGCCCACCAAAGTACTCTTTTTAAAAGTAAGGCGGTATTATTTTTATTGTTATTTTTCGTTAAAACAATAATATTTTTTTCGAAAATGTAAGTTTTTTTCTGCTTCGTTTGCGTAAACGTACCGAATTTCTATGTAATGTTACATTTCATAGAAATTGGTGGTACCGGGTACTTAGCAGCCGCAGTGTGCATTAGACGTCACGGTAAATAAACTTCCATATAATGTGAACTACTCTCGCAGTACTTGTCTGGTAAAATTTTGTTTTATTTTTTCCATGGTATGCACAAATATTCTTATTTATAAAGTAGATGTGTGCTAATGATTAATTGACAATTATTTTATGTAAAGAATTACTTTTAATGACGGTTTGTTCAATTCTATTCTTATAATCAATCGTTACATTATTTTGAAATTAGGTATTAGTCGTTTTGAATGTTTAAATGTAAATGTTTCAAATTTTGAATTTTTTTAGACAATTGTACGTTTTGTACAGCTCAATAGCAGTTAACAGCTTGGGATGTTATTGTACCTAATTGTTTACTTATATCTTTATTTTAAAGGGTATTGATTTAGTTTTTCTTTTTTTTTTGGTAAAGAAACTTTCGTGGTTTTCTTATGACCACTAAAATACTTCACGCCAAATAATTTATTTTTAAGTTTACGTAAATTTTATTATATAAATGTACAATTTTGTCTCCGAGTACTTCATTAAATAAAGTTTTAATATTAATTAACCATGATAAATATCTTGGAGGCTACATACGCAATCTAAAATATGTATCCTGCTTCACAATTCTCTCGGGACTGCTAAATGTAGTTTCTGCTGGAGTCCGTTGTGATTCACCTCCTACTAGTATTTCATTTGCATTTCTCCGTAAGCGATCCTTACGCGTCTATTGTCACATCGCCCAAAATCAGAACGATATTTTTAAAAATATACAATGACCTGCAAAATTATGGAGAGCGTCAACTATTTAAAACATTTTTTTTATTTAAAAATCTTTATAGTAAATTTAAATAAGTATTCTGAACGAGACGAATTACTCTGTGATTCCGGTTGGTTGATACACAGGGGATCAGCCTACAGGTGCCTTCCAAATACGTCAGCCGGAGGGACGCAATTGCCTGACTTAAGATATTAATTTGAGATTAGATTAAAAGGTTCATTGCAATACTTATTTGATAATAATGATAAAAGTCGGCGCCAACGAGTCACTAAGTGCGTATCGTCTGTATATTTTAGTGGTATGTACATATTATTATCTACTTACTTGTACTAGTAAGATTTTGCCTGTGGTTACTTAAAGCTCGTATCCTGCTTTTTATCATTTTGCAAAACTAATATCATCCCGAGGAAAATAATTTGTGCACAATGAAATATAATAAATAATGAAAAATGTTAATTATCCCCCACCCTTTTGGAAAGACAAGCGGCCTTTATTGTCCGTGAACGGGTCCCACGTTGAATGTTTCTGTCATTAGCAAAGATAATTCGAGCGGTCGTCCTGTGTAGCCTCACTGGAGTTTCTCGCGATTCCCATTGTATTACGCCCCGCCGAGGTACCGGCGCAGGGCGCGCTCAGTGTGCTGTATAGAAATTCCCGCGAATGCCCTATTAAATAACTGCCATTACCTCGGAGATCGTAGCCCCGTCCATATCCCGTTTATATGAACAACAAGTTAAAAGTTTTTTTTAATCTCCGTGCCTTATCTCTCTACTCTCGGAGGAATTGTAATATTTCTTTCCTAAGTGGTTATATACAAAGTTATTTTACTTATATTAGGTAGTTTGGTTAGTCTTGGGGTTTTTTAATATATTTAATATTTTTATTATTTCCAACGTTCTACAAGATTTTCGATTCCGTTTTTATACAATTCTGGGATTAAGTAAGTTTCTAACTAAGTTGTAATGTCCTTTTTCAATTTTGTTTTTATAAAAAATAAGTGACGAAAGTGGAAGGTGTAACGTCTGGTTAATACGAACGAACCATCAAAGTCTCCCACCCTGTATCATATTTTTTACGGTAGTCCTTGTCGCATGTGGCCGGGTGTTGTCATAGCATAGTGTAAAATAATGACTTGTCGTATGATTCGTGTCTCGGTCGTTCAAGTGAGATAGCCTGTCATGATCGTTTCATCTGTTCACAATAATCATTGACGGTATCAGTTCGGTCTTGTTGTACCGGTTTAAAGTTAATCACTCCTGGAATATCCCACCAAATGCACAATAACATACTTTTTAGCGCAGTCCATCCTTTGACTTTAGTGCTTTTGTTTCGGATTAAGCCATTGTCTTTTTTATGTTCTTAGTTAGCATAAACGACCCATTTTTCATCATTAAAAAAAACGATTTTTTGTCGATTCAAGAGTTGCTATTGAAGACTGCACTGCGACAGTTGATGCGGCACCCATACGCCAGCATATCTCGGATTATCCACATTTATCAATTGTTCAAATACCGTCGATTGGGCTATATTTAAGTCTTGAGCTTAAGCCTCGTTAAGTATATATTTAAATCAATTAAGTCTTTCAGTTTTTTAACAATTTGTTGACGGCCTGAACACTCATTATCCGAATGGTTAAAATTGCCGCGCTTGCGAAATTACGAAATTTTGATAACTACCTTTACCTTAACTTTATCTTCAAACACTTCATAAATGTCTTTGCCGCAATTGTCGCTTTTATTTTTATTTAAATTTCATAAAGAATGAAATGACAAATATACTCGTCACTTCTTTTTATTATCTTTCTTTAAAAAAATATGTAATAACAATATTTAAGTATTTTGTCAGTAAGACATCGGGTTTATTTTACTTAACACAATTTATATATTTTGTCGGGAAACATCATAAACTTATAGAGCTACCTAATAGTTATTTTACATTAAGATCTCCCTATGATTATTATATTATACTTTTATCTATGTTTTTTAGAATTCTTGATAATTTATTCATTATTCTATTAAGAAGGTTGTGTGGGAATGATGAATGTATAAGAATAAGGGGAAACAGAAATATTAAATGAAAAGAAAACTCAACATTTAAAATATTTTCATGTTTTACAGTTTTCATTTCGTTACGAAATATTTAATATTTAATCTTAAAAAAATTACCTATGTAATTTTTATTATAGTTCTGGTTCTCATGGCGCGTTTACACGAATGAGATTTGTCTCGGAGACACGTTTCGAAAGCGTGTAATAAGACAGTACAGAATTGAGTGCGAAACGTGCTATGAATCACTGACGCATGTATTTTGTACGCATAGTGGAATAATGTAACTGGTGGAAATCTTTATCAACAAATCTCTTGAGACGAGACATGTACGAATCACCCGTGGACACGCCTTGAGGACTTTTAAGGTCAATGGCCGGCCGCACGACTCATCTGTCTTCCATACATCCCTAGGGCTTTGAACAGTGGTCTCCCAACAGGCAATTTTTCCATCCTTTCGAATATTGTCCGCCTATCTCATTCCTGTGCGTCCCAAGGGTCGAGTTTTAGGCCTTACGGCGTGCTCTGTGGAATCGTCATATCTGATAACGTGTCTTGCCCATCTTGAATATTGCTGAGATATTTGGTCGGTGGAAGGTCTCGACAAGCTCAGTATTTGCGCGTATGCCTCATTGATGATTATCCTTAACTGGTCCGCGTATTCTCTGGAGAATGTGTTTTTCGTCTTTAATTGCATCTCAGTAATTCTTTGGTTCATTTGAATTGCTTGCCGTAAGGTTTCATATTTCACATTCACATAGCAGTATTGGCTTAAATGTCACGATACGGAATTTCGTTATTCTCGACTGTACTTGCATCTGAACACACTTTTTAAAGCAAAAAATCATTCCCATTTTTTATCTCAAGTTCAAAGTATTTCTCATTTTTGTCAGATATGTTGGTTTCCAGGTACTTAAAGGATGACGTATATTGGAAAGTTGAGTACTCCAAACACAGGTCTCCAGGCTTACTCTAGGATTACTCTCGCTCGATATCATCAAGTACTTAAGTCTTTTTAATGTTGACTTTGAGATTTAACCTTTTAGCCTTTTACGTATTTACCCTCTAGAAATATTTTTATTTTGCTATTTAACGGTCTTAATTTTATTTTCAATTACGTTTTTACGACAGTCTTCACTCTCCGACAGTAAATAATTTGAATCAATTCCATACATATGTACTGACATCCCGAATCCGTACACGGTAGACGGATCTGTTTCACGATTCGATTCCACGTTGATTCGTCGCCTTAGCTCAATTAGCAATCTTTATTCCGTTACCTTTTCTACTAAGCCATATCTCTTATGTTTGTAGAATTAAAAAGATAATCAATATGATAATCATATCGTCGTTGGACGTGTAATACCACGAATGCGTAGATAGATGAATTTTACAGTAGTACATGACTTTTTTTCAATTCTATTTTATTCAACTAATTGCTATCTCTCCTCGAATTCAATTTTCAATTCTCCAATATTTTAATGTAGCAACATTTAAAATTATATTATATCTAGTGTTTAAAACCCGTCCAAGGACAAGCGCGAAAGACACATACATATTCACCTAATTCGTTTATTTTATTGTACATTTCATTCCGATGTAATTTATCAGTTTTTTTTCAAATTTCCCTATGTAAGACACGGAAGGACATTATAATTTTATATATAAGTTCGATACGTAATACGAAAATGTATGATCGAAAATACATTTTAAAAAGTTTTACAGAAAGACTGCATTCATTTAAAAAAAATCACGTCTCTTACACTGTTGTAAAGTAATCAAACGTGTGCGTGCGAAAGAAACATTTCATTTTTAGATTGTGAAGAAATAGATAATGTTTGAATATAGTAATACTGTTGTTTATTAATATTTTGCTAACGCATTGTGCTTTATCGTAGTAATAATAACTTTTTTTATATTCCAGGCTATTCCTTACCTTTATATTAATAATACACTGTTCGTGGGTGATACCCGCAGCATGTGTCTCCAATAGAAGCAAAATCTTAACCTTAAATCAAAATATACTGTCCGCGTATGTTCAAGAGAATGTCCGTACAACAAAAGTTTAGTAACGATTATTGACGATAATGGAAATTTAACCTTTTCTGAAACAATGTCTGTTCAATAGAAATGTATGTCCGTTAATAAAGCATTAACCGTAATATGTTTTATATATACGGTAATCTTTTTTTTTTTTTGATGATCTACATAATGCTAAGCGGAACGGAATTAAAATATGTTTTCGTTAAATTTACTCTACAATTCGATTCGATTTCAAATATAAAATTGTTTTCGTTGAGGGGTTGCTGACGTCACTGTCGAAGTTTGTAAAACTTTTCTCCCATCAAGTAATCCAGACAAAATTCTACTACGACAGTATTCCCCAAACTCCCCCATTAACCTCGGAAACAGATGCGTTATTCGCCCACCACGCACCGCATCTAAGATCTCACGCCTCGTCAACGGTATCGACCCTAAGTAGAAAGTGGATAACGAAGCGTTTCCTGCGATACCAACTCAGAGCGTTTGCTTGTGTGGTTAGGACTCTGGCTTAGGTTTAAAATATACAATTATTGACTAAAAAATAAGGTTCCAAAGACTTCAATACCAATTATAATTAAAATTTAATTGAAAACATTTTTTTTGTCAAATTTCGGAACATAGTTATGGTATTTTTAATACAAATTAAATTAATCATCCAGAAAGATATACCTACCTACAGAAAAAAATATATTTACCGAAAAAATATTTATTATTGCTTCATATACTGAAATTGATTATCGCATTTCCCTGGATAGGAAAAGGTCCAGGATCGAATTCCGGCAGCAACCAAATATATTTTCGATAAATAGATTTTTTATGTATTAGAACTACCGTGTTTAATATTGATGAAGTAATCCGCGTTTGTATTATATTTTTATTGTATTCCTATTATTATTTCATATTGTGTATAGCAGAGAGATATTTATAAATGTGTCAATTACAGCTTTTCTAACTGCGTTGAAACCATTACAGTGTATAATAAAATTGGTGTACGCAATTCATTGGTCCGTCAGTATCTATGTACATCATAGAATTTACTCTTGCATAATATGTACTCGCGTATGCCCACGGACATCATCAGAAAGGGCACGTTCATCTTGGAGATGCATCTCAATGAAACCATTATGACACCCGAGGCGACATCACGGCGGTACATCATACAATAATCTCCATCCATATTAAATTCATATATCTCTGCGTCATCTGAATTGGTGTTAAATAAGATGTGACGCGGTCTGGACGCCCGCTATGCACTTCACAGCTGAGATATTCCAACTCCGTTTTGCGCATAGATCATCTCGCATATCCCGTACAAAATATGTAATCTTTCAGAGTCTGCTTAAGGTCGGTGTTTCCTCCTCATCTCCATTTATTTGTTGCTATTGGATATCCGTACGGTGACCATTAACGTGCCGTTATGTTCCGCTGTACAATCTGACTGGAGAGACCCTCGCGGATACGTAGTACGTACTCATTACAGGCACTTACCGCCAGATGTAAAGGCTTTGATTATTCCCGAAGGGGAGGAGCGCAGTTTCTTCATCGAGAGTATTGTTACTTTGAATTATTCTGTGGCTGCATCTCACACTTTACCAGAAGGCATTCGAACAAAATATTACCCTTAAAATGTTCACGGGTGTGTTCAAAATGGATAGTAATTGTTAATTTATTCAGTTTCCGTAACATCATTTTGCTTTGAAACCTTTCAAATGATGTTGAGGGCTATTTTCATTGAATTATTCGTAACGGTTAATTATTCATAGCAATTTAGATATCTCCGCAATTGTCCTGACCGAGTAAAACGTTATTATTTACATTCGTACCAATTTGAGGCTTTTAAGCGACGTTGATATATTTTGGTAATATAACATTTTGGCGTTGGCGGTAAAATAAATTTGCTAACCTTTTCCATCGTCAGCATAATATGGGACGAACCCTCTCGCGCGGCAGAAAAACTAGAAACTTTTATCTCGCAGTGTTTTACCAGAATGGGTGACATTTATTAAATCTTTTTATTTTTTACGTGTACAATATGTACCTTTACAAAACATATTTCGTATTTTGTATACTTGAATAATATTTGATTCTCAAATTTTAATACTTAAATTATGATCTACTTTTTGGTTTACGTTAATAATAATAATAATAATAAAATAAACAATATCAAATATCTCTAGAATGAGAATTGAACATTGCCAGGTAGCCTCACATTTGTTTAGATTGAACATAATAGACTCCCCAATGTGTGAGTGTGGTGTTGAGGAAGAGACCCTTGACCATGTCTTTTTTGTCTGTCCATTGCGGAACACAGGTTTTTTTTACAATAATCTTATTAATGGTAATTTTCAACTCCCGGTTAACTTATGTCATCTTCTCTCCCTTAACTCGCCACATTTAAGCTATATAATAGCAAATTTCTTGAACAATGGTATTAACTTGTAGCCTAATATTCTCTATTCTATATTATTGTTGTACTGCTTTCTATGAAATAATGTTTTAACTTGTTTAATGGCACAAATCACTCTTGAAGGGTGGATTGCCTGTTTAAAGGAAGAAGAAGAATATTAGATAATTTGTACAGCGCCATTTTTGTAAAAACTTTCACCTCAAGGGCGCTTAACACATAAACTGTTTATAGTTACATTATCTTTGTTTTTTTTTTTAAATTAAAAATTGTTATTTTTTACTTATGCGAATGATTTTTTGAAAAGGTGCGTTTTTAGTTTCTTCTTAAATAAAATCTCTGATACACTGTTTTTTATGACGGAGGGCAAAGAGTTCCACGCTTTTGGGCCTGCCACCGCAAATGCCCGTTCACTAAATTTAGACTTCTGGAAACGGTTAGTCGGTTCTACAATCCTTCCTGCGGCTGTAGTGGAGGCTGGCCCGAGAGTTTGACGTCTATCATTCAAATTGTCTGGGATACAAAGTTCTTGAAGATACAAAGGCGCCATGTTATGTGTCGCCTTGTACATTAACCGGCACAATTTAAATTCAACTCTTTCAGGGAATCGGAGCCAATGTAGCTGATGTAAAAAGGATGTTATATGAGAGAATTTGGAAACTTCATATATTATCTGTGCTACGGCATTAGAATGGATTGTAATCTATCCAGCTGCAACATCGGCAATCCAGCATGCATTCTGTTACAATAGTCCACACGTGACAGGTTATTATTATAAATTCCTAATATTTCGCCATTGTAGTACAGTTTGATGTGTATCCGTTTTGCTTTATTTTACTAAAAATTGGTGGGTTTGTATAAAAATTGGTATAATGTTTCCGCGGCTGCTTATCGGATAAATATGTGAAAGAACTAAAATGTGGAAATTAAGAAGCGAAATTAAGCGATTTGATTATATGCAGATAATGAAAAATGAAGATATACGTAGACAATATAAAGCAGATCTTGGCAATTTGGATAAGGCGAGATTTGTGTGTCAGGAGAGTGTGGCACTCTATCCTCTCGGCCTACCCCCTCGGGGAACTGTGTGATGGTAAGTTAGTTAGTAATGCAGTATTAATGCAAGACTGCGAAATAGTATATAATGAATGTTTTGAACAAAGAGATGAGTTTGTGTATTTGGTAAGTTTGATAGGTACGGAAAGGGTGAGAAAGATATCGATGTTTCTAATGGAGACTTATCAACTGAGGCAAAACTAGCAGTACACAATATGGTCCTGGTACCAACACTAATGTATGGAAGTGAAACTTGAAGCTGGCATAAATGGAATAAATGTAGACTGAATGCAATGGAAATGAGATTACTTAGGTGTAGATGTGGCAAATACATTTTTGATAGAGTAAATAATTAACCAATTATGAGGAAATGTAAAGCTAATTTTAGCACAGTAAATAGAATTAAAATATGGTCTATTAAGGAAAACACATTCTTATTGTGAAGTTGTAATTATTCAGAACATAGGTCTAAATAATTTATTCATTAATTTAGTATTTAAAATATGGTCGCTTAGAAAGGTGATTTGGTCGTGTAAAATGAACGAATTAGAAAAAGAAGAATAAACAAAATTTAAAACGTGAATGTTGATGGTACCAAAAATATAGAAGATCCGCGAAAGACCTGGCGTGGACAGGTAAACGAGATACTGAAAGATGGTCCTGTTAGAAACCTCAACAATGGACGAGCTTGCATGCGATGATCTATGAATTTAAGTTTTTGCGTCAGGATAGTAGATTGTGGTGTTTCATCCTCGTTTTACACCCGCGTAGACGGCGCGATGGGGTAAGTCAGTTAGGTAAGCGCCTTTGACGTGAAAGTTTTTACGAAAATGGCGCTATTCAAATTATCCATTATTATTAGTTCTCATGTAATGCATCATACATGATCTATAAACCTGCCATTCGTTTTTATATTTTGAAATGTAATTTTGTGTATGAACAATTATTATATTTTTAGTTTATTTACTATGCTTTTCATTCCGATGGATCTACAGAATATTTTAGTCTTTTGGATTATCTAAGGGTTCTTAAATTTATAAAATATTTGTGAAAATTAATCAAAATTTTCCGGTACTTGTATTGCCTCTTATAACTTGTAATTATTTATTTAGAATTTATACATTTCAACTGTTTGTGTTTAATTGGTAATTCTAAATAAATAAGTAATTCGAGTAAAACTAATAAATTATCTTAATTACTACAAATTCATGTATAGGGTCTTTTAATAGGGACGCTCAAAATTTGTTAGGTTATAGCAGCCATGTTGTTAAAGTGACATCTGTCAAATTTATTGTCAATTGTTAAGTAACGGCAAATCACCACGGAAGGTTGAACAACGTGTGCAAATCATCAAATTTTGAGGGCAATTTGACAATCGATTTGAGGGCACGGTTATCTGGCGCGACGGTGACGTGAACTGGCCACAGAGATCGTGCGATTTAACGCCTTTAGACTTCTTCCTTTGAGGCTATCTTAAATCGCAAGTCTTTACAAATAAGCCGCAAACAATTGACCCCCTCAAAGTCAACATAACAAACGCCATCCAGTAAATTTAGCCAGATTTATGCGATAAAGTCATAGAAAATTGGACCTCCCAAATATGCCACCGAGCAAAGCCGCAGCGGATATTCGAACAACGTTATATTCCACACTTAATGCCATAAAATATACTTTCAAATGAAAGAAAAATTGAGTGAATATCTCACATACAACCTGTTTAACTTACATTTTAAAATCGAGCGTCCTCGTTGAAAGACCCTTTATTAGGTGTCACCTGTGAGATAATCTATATCAGTGATGGCGAATCTTTTGGGCATAGCGTGTCAAAATTTCAGAAAATCTAACTTAACTTTGCTGGCGTGTCACCCCCTCCCCCAAAAAATAAATAATATTTTCATTTAAATTTAACTGAAAAAAAAAAGTCAATTGATTATTTTTTTCACAATGTGAGTGTTAAATTCGAAAGTTGTTATCGAGTAGACGTCTGGTGGCGGGACACGTGTTCTTTGATAACTCTGATATGGGTAAACGCTGGCGTGTCGCCCAAAACGCTGTGGCGTGTCACCTTTGACACGCGTGTCATAGGTTCGCCATCACTGATCTATATCATTGAATACGGTAGGAATGCGGACTCCCATAGTAGTATACGATCCTTTATTGCCAGTAAGAAAAAACTTTTTTTTTCTGTTTTTTATCACATGTAATGGAATCGTACATAATATATTATTTTACAAAATTTATATATTATATTTTTATTTATTATCTTTGTTTTATTAACCACTTAATTGAGTTTAAATACATCTACCGGTTTCGAAAAATACCATTTTCTTCTTCAGGATGTCATAACTAACTAAAAACATATATTATTGTTTCTTTACCATAATGTATTTTTAAAAAAACAACAATTATTTAAAAAATAAATTTAGTACCTAACTCAAATTGTTACTTAATACAAGTCGAATAATTTTTAGAAAAAAATTTTAGAATGGGACTCGTAGTTAAATTTAGTTGGTTGTTTATAATTTTTTGATTAGTTTTACATGCTTAATTTATCTCCAACGATTCCAAATTATTTAATTTGTGACCAACACCGTTTTTATGCAAAATTGACAATCCCAATTTTTTATCAAAACCATGACCATTTTCTATCAAATGATAAGAAATTCTGAAAACCCACTATTGTTCAAACATCTCAAATGCTCCCTTACTCTTATATTAAAATTTCTACCCGTTTTACCAATATAAAATTGCAGCACAATCCTTGCAACTAAGTTTATAGACACCAGAAGTGTTAAATTTATCATCATTGTCTTTAGAATTTATGAGTAAATTTCCTATATTATTATCTGTATAAAATACCGGTTTACTGTTTCGTGGTAGGTGTTTAGATATTTGTTTCGAAAAGTTATTTATGTATAAAATCCTACGCCAATAATCATTATTATCATTATGTTTTATCTGTGATTTATATAAAAATTGATTATAATATTATTTTAATTTATTTTTTTAAATAGTGTCTATCAAACCTGTATTATATCCTTTATTAACTGAATTTTTTTAATTGTATTCAATTTAATATTGAAATTGGATTTTGACATAGGAATATTGACTAAACGATGTATCGTGGAGTGGAATCCTGAATGTTTGTGTGATAATGAATGATTAGATTCATTGTGTATGATAGTATCTATAAAAGTTGGTTTTCTAAAAATTTTGAATTCAATTTTATTTATTTTTTATTATGTTAGATCCAAAAAATTTAGGGTCGAATTATTTTCCATTTCTAATGTAAATTGTATTTTATTATTAAATGAATAAATGTAATTTAAAAATGTAGTTAGTTGACGTTGTGAACCTGACCAAATACATAATATATCATCCGCATATCTTTTCCACTTATATATTGTTTATTATCTTTTTATCAATGTTCATGCAATAACCATTTCAAGAATTACAATGTAATGGGAAAATAACTCAACATGTACAGTTTTATTAACTATATTTTCAATCTTCTTACTACCGAGTATTTGAATATCTGTCATCTGTCAGAAGCAGTCGAAACAATTAGGTTAAGGACCCGTGTCGTCTTTCAATAACAGTATTACGAGAAATGATTTAAATCGAGTGATCAAAGAAAAGAAGGATCGCGGATAAGTGAATGTAATTGTCATTATATAACAATGCAAAATTAATATTTAAAATCTCTTTTCCATTTTAAAACATTTGTTAAAATTAAATCGTTAAAAATGTCAGGGTCAAATTTACTTTTATGGGAATCACAAAGTGATACACGATAATATAGACGCACTCCATATCGCTGGTGAAAACCACGCGGGGCACGATGCCGGATTTTAATCGGACGGTGGTGAGCTCGCTTTAAAGCCTTGATGAACCCTTTTTTATTAATATCTTATTTTTATTTATTATTTACAATACATATTATAAAAGCTTGTTAATTTACATTTATTTAAACATGTGTTTAATATAATTTTTATGTTTTTCATTTTTTTTTTTGTATATCTAGGGAAGACTTAAATAATCTTTTATTTTTTTTATTTTTATTTATATATATATTGACATACATATTTTTGTTCTAATGGAGGTGAATACATATTAAACATATATAAGTTTATTGTGTGGAATAGAGTAGACTTCACCTCTGGCTACTTTACTAGACTGAAGTCTGTGTTAAAGTTGCCAGTTTTTTTTCGTGCTGTTGTGGTGTTATTTAAGTCATCGACAGGAATATAAGAAAATTACAAATATGTATAAAAAAGTAAAAATAAAATAAAAATATAATAAAAAATATATGTATTTTTTATTTATTATCTTTGTTTTATTAACCACTTGAATTGAGTTTAAATACATCTACCGGTTTCGAAAAATACCATTTTCTTCTTCAGGATGTCATAACTAACCAAAAATATATAGCATTGTTTCTTCATCAGAATCTATTTTTAAATTTTTTTTAAAAAACAATTATTTAAAAATTTAATTTTTAAATAATTAATTTAATTTAATCTTTAAAAAATTTTTTTTTAAATTTTTTAAAAATTTTAAAAATAGATTCTGATGAAGAAACAATGCTATATATTTTTGGTTCGTTATGACATCCTGAAGAAGAAAATGGTATTTTTCGAAACCGGTAGATGTATTTAAACTCAATTCAAGTGGTTAATAAAACAAAGATAATAAATAAAAAATATGAATTTTAACCACAAAGTTAATATTGCTAATTTTAAAAGTAAAAATGTATGTAGTGGGAATATTGTAGGACTAGTGAATTATTAGTAAAGGTATTGTATAAATTATATTAGAATGTTAAATAGCTTCTGATTCATCTCTACCTGATTGAATCATATATTGGGTCCATATTTGTGTAATCTTATTGGAATTAAACGATTTCCAGTTGGTACTGAGTGTGATGTATAGTTTCGGAGCTAAGAACATGTAGAATCTTTGATAAAATGTCAGTGTTGCTCTCGGAACTGGTGTGTAGACGTTTGTTGTTTGTCTTGTGTTTTGTCCATGATTTATTGTTTGAGGAGAGTTGTTGTTATCGCCGCTAAAGCGTCGAGCAAACCTTTTGGACCTATTGTATTTGCGTTATGTTAGGTTGTACTATGTTAAACCACTTTTATTTCTTGGTAATAAGTTACATTTAAATATTAAAATAACGTTTTACAGAAAACCCGGTCGTGACTGTGCAGCGGTCAACATTGGTTGCGAAGCGGCCATTACGCTCCCTAGTAAAATCAATCGGTGCGAAAATACTACCTAATGTTAATTATGCATAATAAAGATAATACCTATTAATAATAATTGTTTGTCTCCCGTTTTAAGTACGAGACGCCTTTTTTTAAGTAAGTACCGTTTCCGGATATTCCCGGTACACCGCTGCGATTGCGATGTTGCGCATGCTTGATGGCTTCCTTTATCTGTTGACTCACCAACAACGTTAGAGACATTCACATAGTGTGACCATTTTGTAATGAGTGGTTGAAATGTTCGAAACAATGGTCTTGAATGCACGAATCATGAAACTAGCTGACATTCATCGTCAAGTATGTCCTGATTTGGCGCCAAGTGATTTCCATGTTTTCTTTCATCCGAAACGGTTCCTTGGTGGTAAGCGTTTTGAAAATGGTGATATACTCAAAGACGGAGTACACAACGGATGATTTTTAGAGGTTTGGTTTTCGAATTGGCAGCATTTTTTCCAGCGATTACTGATTTGTGCTCAGTTTGGTTTGACATTTTACCATGAATAGATTTACGCCAAACAACGCTCGCAAATTTATTTCGAAAATCGTGGTTCAGTTCGCGAAACTTACCGTGCGCTACATTCAGTTTACGGTCGACATAATCGTTCATCCAATCAAGTAATTCGAATAACCATGAATACTCTAATTGATAATACGCATCTGCAGAGACGTCGTACAGTGCGCACTGATTTTCTTCAAAAATGATGCCGTCCAGAATGTTGCAGTCAATGGAGAGCGCTATAGATCAATGAATACTGACTTTTTCGTTCCCCAACTGAATGGCATTTATGTGGAAGTGCTGTGGTCTCAACAAAACGGCACACCATGTGAGCGAAATCATATTTAAACACTAATGGCATAAAATTATCTTTCCCATTAAGCCAATTACCATGATTTTTATGTTTTCTTTCATTTTAAAGTTGTATACCTTTTCGTCGTTCTACGATGAAAATTGGTGTCCCGTTATAACACGTGCCTTAATAATGGTGGCGACTATGTTAAGATGTAGTTTAAGGTGTGTAGCGTCCGAATAAAATAAAGTGTTGTAAAGATGATGCGTTTCTTTAAAAAAATCCAGTACTTAAAAAACGCGCCTCGTAGTTTATATTGCATTAGATCTGTGTAGACAATATTCCAAAAGATTAATTGTGATAATGCCGCGATACGCAAATATTATTTATTTCTCGCCCGAGTTGAAGGTTTTTTCCTACCATTGCAAGTATTATATCTTATCCCCGTTGCTTCCTCTATTGAGGCTTTACTTCGTCCCTTGCGGTGGGATGGGTAAATCCTCCGGTAGACCGCTGAATCGCCTAGGGTCACGTTCGACGAATCCACCTCATAGCTCTATTTGACAAAGTTACTCGACATTGTTCCAATGTTAACCATCGTATTTTTTCTAAATCCCTGCCTTTTGCGGATGCTCTGAAAGTTTACACCATCTGAGGATTAAATTGTTGTTTGTATAAAATATAAGTAACCGTATTTCTTAAAGATGAAAATGTTTTTAAAAATAATAAATTCCGACAGAACAAGCAAAATGTTCCAGACTGAAAAGTTTATCGAATTTCGATGACTATTGATGAGCAATCACGGGAAAATTTTCTGTGTTCAAAGTTTATATCTCGCTTTTGCTAGAAGTTCCCTAACGAAGACGATTAATTAACGAGTTTACATATAAATAATTCATTCTTACTTCGTACGATAAATCTTAAAATATGTTCCACTGTACTGTTCAGCCAGTAAGAGATCATTCGGGATTAAAATATTGTCCACTAGGTTTTTTATGAAAGACATAGTTGTTCATAATTTTGTGATGCGTGACGAATTATGTAAGATTTTCAGGGTTCGACAAAAATAAATTTATAGTTATAGAAAGATAAATATAATAAATAGATGATGCTTCCTGGCTAACTTAGTTGGGTCTCAAAATTATCGATATTATATTTCTTATTTTATCTTGTTTTTTTAATATTTTCACATTAAAAGATTTTTGGTATTCATAGGATCGGAAAAGTTTGAAAAAAGGTGGCCAATTTTCTTAATTTACTTTTATTATAATCTTATTAATTTATTTTTCTTTTAAATATAATACAATGTATTAAGGAAAACACATTCTTATTGTGAAGTTGTAATTATTCAGAACATAGATCTGTGATATTTCCGGATTGGAAATGAAGATCCAGGTTCGAATCCCGGTGACGCTAAAATAATATTTTTCGACAAAATTGATTTTATATGTATATATTTATAATTAATACATTAATTTAGTATTTATAATACAATGTGTTCCAAAAATTTTTTTCATTTTGGTTCACTCGCTGCACCAACGCAACGAGCGGGAGAAGGGCGGAGGGTATGCCGATTGCTAGCTGCGTCCTTGGAAATTCAGACGCTATAGAGCGTGTCTTCATCAATTGCGTAAAATTTTCCCCGGAAAATTGTTATTCCGACGACGTGACATAAATTGGCCTCTGCGTATCCCCGACTTTAACAACAATGAACTTTTTCCTATGGGGCTACCTTAAATCAAAGGTATACAGTAACAATCCTCCGTCTCTGGACAAATTAAAAGAAAATTTCCGAGAAAAAATGGCAGCAATCACGGAGAATGCGTACCGAGCAGTTCTTAGACATTTTGCTTCCCGTTTAGAAGAGTGCCAGCGAAATAACTGATCACATTTAGAAAACATAATTTTTTAAAAGTAAATTCCCAGGGACTGTACTTAAATGCAAAATAAACATTTTTTTAAAACCCTTCCATTATTTTATTACAGAATTTTTATTATGAAAAAGACTTATTGGACACTTGTATAACTTTTTGTTTAAAGTATAACATAAATATTTTAGATTTTATACTAATTTTTTTAATTAATACAAAATTAAGATTGAATATTTTACTCGGCGATTAATTTACACATTTAAGGAGGATCAGAATAATAAAACTCTTAGTGGTCATTTTAAACAGGTTCTATGAATTCCAGCTCGATGGCTTTTTTATTTTTCTGAAGCATGTAATAAAATAATGGTTTACTTGTTATCATATTTATCTTCGTAAATATTCATGAGCCCTTATTTATTAAAACTTTTAGTCATAAGCTGGGTGATATTGAGGAATATTAATGTCTTAAATATTAAAATAATATTATATCTAATTCTAAAAGACATAACGACGTTGTAATTTTTTTATTATCTATTCTACTTTATAATGCTAAGGATTCAATTCGGATACTAGAAAACAGATTGGGCACAAACCACGTGGTGGTACATTTTCGAGTATATGGGATATGTGGCGCGGATTTTTTCAGAATTTTTGTATATTTAAAATTGTATTTAAACCATTTTGTTATTTTTACATCAACGTACCTTCTCCAGTCCTGACGAAAATATGTTAGTATCGAAACCGGTTGACGCAAAATAACAGTGGTTTAAATAAACAAAGTCAAATATAAGTACAATTTTAAATTATGTCTAACTACAAAGTTAACGCTACAAATATCAACAATATTTTTTGGATTTGTTTAATTTTTTTCTTTAATATTGTTTTGAAATGAAATGAACATTTTTCTTTATCTTAGGTAACTCATGCAGATCAATGCAACCTAAAATATTCGAGTTCCTCCTACTTCTAATAGGTTCCAATATAATTTGCGTGTGCAACTTTTAAGCAAAATATCATTAATATATTTTGTATTGTACATTTCTTATCTTCTTGTTGTCATTTTTGGTACTGTTACCCTCGTGAATGCACAAGTTATGGTGTGAAGTTTCCTCCGTATCGATTTTTTAATTTATTAAAAGCTTTTGTAATATTATGTGCATAATAATGTATTTAATAGGTACTTCAAATTATCCTCGTCTGTACTGCAAAGCACGCTCGCATTTGTGACGTTCGCCTTTCTATTTGTATTTTGTAAGTAGGTACTGCATCTCATTAATATGATTGAAAACTTCATAATTTTGTCTGTGTAGATGGCATCGTATCAACGTATTTATTACTAATATAGCATGCTAATATCTTTCTATTTCTACAGTACATAATAGTTATTTCTACAGTTTTTTTTTCAAATAACCTCACTGTTTGGGTCATATGTTTATTCGTGTAAATACATATTTAATGTTGAACGAAAATATTGCACTGTGCTTCTCCCCCTTCCCTTTCCCTCCCGCCAATACCGCCGACCAGTCGAGTGGCGACCTTGAGCCAGTGCAGTTATACGTGTACTGTACAGTTTACAATATTATGCTGATTCGAGACTTCGTGTCTATACTGTGTCGAAACCTTTGACGAAATAGTGAGTAAAATATACAGTCCACATCTTTAGAGATGTCAGCAGAATCCGGATTGTGGTGAGTGTCAATTTCTTCCTGTCTTGAGATGCTTCCGGCATCTATGCTTTGTACGCAACACTCACATTAACGTTAATGATAAATATTACAATCCAAAATAAAATGATTTCTTAAAGGTACTTGATATTCATCTACATAGGTTGACTACTAGTGCCGTGAGCCGATAAAGGCAGTCATTTCGCGGTTCCAGGGTAAAGGTGTTTGTTTCATCACTTTTGTTGAAATCAAGAAAATTATGCATGAAAAGTATCACACTTTTGTGTAATTTATTTTGATTTTGTTTTATTATTTGAAATTTGCACATTACAATTGGTGGTTTCGAAACTTGTTTACATAATTTTTTTTTTTATAAATATAATATGTTTGTGTATTGGTATAAATAATACCTTAATGCTTCCAGCGACGTGTTTTCCAGCACAGAAATATTCAAATTTTTAACAATAGACTTATTTGTTTTTCTGTCTCTATCTCAAATTAATTGACCTTATGTTTAAGGAAATTTTTTTTCGCCTTGATCATATACATGTTGCTTGTTTTCTTATTTACTAACGGTGTAATTTCATTTTCAAAAAATATTTATCTTTTATCCAGAAATCGCAGAATTATTATTTTACCGGTAAAAATCTACAAAAAATTTATTTTCTTCGGGGGTAAATAGTGACTGTGAGAAATATTTACCACACGCCTAATCTAATTAATACAATCGTTTTCCGATAATCATACCAACTTTCGCTGTAAGTATTATTGTGACGAATTATCCCACGAAGAACGGTTGCTACATTCTTGTACGACACTTCGGAACTATTATTATCTGTCCCAGTTTTCATTTAAGATATTTTTCATCTTTTTTTCGGTGTACAATTTTCCGTTTCAACTGACATTGTTCGAGATTGCTCGCCAGAATTATAACCTTCCGTATAATAGTGCCTACTGTAAAGGATTCATTGTATTAATTTGACGGAGCTTCATAATTCATCGTCTTTTTACTTTCTTCCTTTTTGGTACCTTAAATCATTTCTTTCTGCGAATTCATTTCGTTTTATTTTATATAAATTATACATTGAATAGTATGGTTTATATATTTATTAATATTGATTTTAATTTCAATTGGTGAACGTAACTGCCGTGAAAAATTTACAAAAATTTTAAAACAAATTCAAGCGGAAAATATATGATGTTTGTCGACATTTTTAACCCACGCACACTTATAAAACATTAGATTGTGTTGGTGAAATATAAATTTTCGTTTACTTCATAATAATGATGGATATTTATTTTCCCCTATTCTATCAATAAAACATCAGTGCAGTTTATTTGGATCTTGAGAGTTCTTTTCTTTTTAAACGAAATTCGAATCTCGCTCTATAGCGTTAGACATTGTCTTTATTATCGTCGTTTTGTGAAGTGCGTCCTCAACGTAGCTCGTACACTTTTGTAGGATGAAAGTAAGAGCTTTCAAATTTGCATACTAAAGAAATAATGTTTTTCTTGTTGTGAAACAACGGGCTTTGATTGAATTTATCGTAATTGCATTACCGTTATAAAGTAAAGAGGACGCTGAGATTTCTTTATGTCATTTTTAATACTATTAAATATTATGAAAAAAAAAAACTCTAATTTTTGTCAGTTCTTTATAAAATTGTGATAAAAATGAAAACAAAACTATCTAGGAGGCTTTATAACAGATTTTACGTAATTAATTTTCCGTATTATGCTGATATACACTGGGTTATATTTATTATCGGGGTTGTTAATTGTTTTCAATATTGTCCATATTTGTTTTATTATACCGCCTTTTATTACCGATTAGCCGTTGTTGCCGCTGGTATTATTCTTATCGTCTGTTCTAGTTATTTTAATTTTCACAACTAAACTTTGTACTGCACACACGTTGGGTTATTTGTCATTACTAGTTTTTAGAGGTGCAGTTCCTCTCATCATCGGGTGATAACTAAGCTAAATACAGTATTATAGTCTGTTCGGGCAATAGGGCGGGGTTTGAAAAGTTACACCACAAAGTAACCGTCATGGCAATTAATGATTTTAAATGTACGTAATTTTCTTTCAGATTTTTCGTATGTAATAATGAAAAATCTATGCAAAATGAAGGAAATGTACTACTAAATATGAAAAGTAGGGTCTCCAATTCGAGTACTCGATACTCGCGTATACTCGTCCATTTTTTAAGTACTTGATAATCGAGTATTTTTTTAAATACTCAAGTAATACTCGTAAATTATAAATGATGAAATATTAATTTAAAAAAAAGTTACATATTCCATTAAAGCGATTACTGTCAGTTATGATTTTTTGTATAGTTTCGATCGTCGGCTGTGCTAATAAGATACGACAGAACAATATCTTTTGTGGCTTCGTGTCCGCCTGACTCGTCTTATCGATGGCAACAAACATTACAAAATGTCAAAAAAAGACTAATGGATGCAGCTGTGGCGTAAACTGTTGTAAAACCAGCAAATTATATTAGATATATGTTTGTATTTGTACTAATTTATCTGTGGACGCTATAAACCATAACATGTGTATATTTTACTTTCAAAGTAAAATCAGTTTCTTGTGAATCGTTCAGAGTAAAAGAGTTGTGGCGTATTGGATTTGATAACTAATATTAGGTGAAAATTGAAAACTAATTTAAAAATGATTAACTAAATAATAACTAACGAACTGTGTATATTTTAGTTATTCGCGTGAAAAAATTCCAAAAATTAAAGCAATTAAGACTGCTAGTCTAACATTTTTTAATCCCTCTGTGCAAGCAATAGCCAATAGCAAAAATAATAGTGTACTAATAAATGTATGATATTTTAGCCATGTCAAAGTCGATCAGAAGTTTGGACATATTTTTTAAAGAAAGGAGCACAATTGGCACAATACAATGCTTAAAACCATTGGATGTGAAGGATCAACAAATACTGGATAGATAAGTAATTTTAGAATTTATTTATTTATTATATGTGCGTGAATTTAAATTATTTATAGCTATTTTAGTACATAGAAAACTTCTCGAGTATTTTAAGATTTTACTAGTTGATACTTGAGTAGTTATGTAAAATTTAAAAACGGCTTAAAAAAACGCGTTACATATCTGTGTTACACGTGTCATATCACCACAACATATATGTTTTTCTAGTTCCAATAAATAATTAAATACAGACTCCTAAATTTAGTTACGTGAGTATATAAAAATTTCTCCAGCGAAGAACCAATCCCCAGTCTCATCAGTAATGAAAAGGCGGCAAGCCGTAACTAAACATTATACTACGTAAAGAAAGTTAATAATTAAATGAAAAACATACATATATCAAAAATATAAATCAGTAAATTTAATTGTAAAACAAACATTTTTCGCATACTCTAATCTATTAAGGCAAAAGCAAGATAATATAACTTTATATGATCATGTTGAAGATGATGGGATCGATACTCGGCGTCTACAAAAATATTTTTGATTTTAGAAAGGTTTAGTAGGCACCTGGTACCGATCCCGGTTCCGGTGAAAGTTAACATAAAACGTAAGATGCGAATGAGAGTGTATAAAATGTTTTGAAATTTTCTAACGCAGTTTTCGTGATAATTTTTTCTGGGGTACACATTGCATGTTAAAAAATGTATAATTTTTAACCAATTTGAATTTTTTGTATAACTTTGATAGACTTAGAAGTAATTTAATCGATCTAAGTAATACTTTTAAAATTAGCAAAATTAATAAGATAATATAATAAATAAAAAATATGATCTAAGTAATCATTTTTATAGGGTTCCAGATCTGAAGTATTATGCTTCCTTTGTATGTATTAGTCGAATATTGTTAATACTGTATTAAAATGGTGTACCAAACTACCATAATTAGTTCAAAGATTCTAAAAGACTATTCAAATTCAGCTGTGAAAGGATGGTCCTACGAAGCTTCAGCTAGTTTATTGTTTGAAAAGTAATCATTTCTATAAGCCTTGTTAACCTCAAATTGTGTAGTAAATATATTTAGAAGTTTAAACACAGAGCCGCCAGTTATTAAGTGCGAGTAAACTTTCTAATACAAGATACTTTAAGGGTAATAATAAAAATTATACTGGTCTTAAAGAATGTTCCGCTAATATTAAATGCCTATTGTTTTTTTATATACCGCTCCTATATTTAAAAATACATGTAGTGCAATTTTCTATATTTTATTAATTTATTTTTAAATAGTTTATGATAAATTCATTTAAAATATTAGATATTTGTATAGCGCCATTTTCGTAAAAGCTTTCACCTCAAGGGCGCTTTACACAAACTGTTTATAGTTACATTATCTTTGTTTTTAATATTAAAAATGGTTATTTTTACTTATGGAAATGATTTTTTTTGGAAAAATGCGTTTTTAGTTTCTTCTTAAATAAAGTCTTTGATGCACTGTTTCTTGTGATGGAAAGCAGAGTTCCACGCTTTTGGACCCGCCACCGCAAATGCCTGTTCACTAAATTTAGACTTCTGGCAACGGTTGGTCCTTGTGGTCTTCTGTCCTAATACACAATTCTCGCTTCATCCACATTCATACAAGCTCGACGGTTATTGAGGCTTCTAAAAGGACCATCCTCCAGTATTTGGTTTACCTGGTCGTGCCAAGTCTTTCGCGGACGCCCTCTACTTCTGGCGCCATCAACACTTGCATCGTATATCTTTTTTACTATTCTCTCCTCATTCATCCGTTCCATTTGACCAAACCATCTAAGTAATTCTTTTTAATTTTACTCACTATACTAAGATCAGCTTTACATTCTTTCCTTATTTCTTCATTCTTTACTCTGTCATAATTAGATCTGCCACATATACGCCTAAGTGAGCTCATTTCCACTGCATTCAGTCTACTTTCGTTTCTCTTCTGCCAGCTCCAGGCCTCACTTCAATACATTAGTGTCGGTACCAGGATTCCATTGTGAACCGCTAGTCTTGCCTCAGTTGACAAGTTCCCATTAGCTATAATTCCATTCAAAGCGCCGTTCGCTTTATTCCCTACACTCACCCTTCTTTCCAAATCTTTCTCAGTCTTTCCGTTTCTATCAAACATACTTCCCAAATACACAAATTCATCTACATGTTCCAAACATTCATTACCTACAAGTATCTTGCATGCCGTCTTGTTTTCCATGCTCTTGTCTCAAATATGTTTCCTCTTTACGTTCTGTCATTCACGCGGTGTTAAAAAGTAGGTGCGAAAACATTGTTTTCTTCAGTTGCTTTTCACACACCCTGCATCGTCTTTTTCTATCACAATTAACAAAGTTAAAACTAGTCATCAAAATGAATCATGACTTTCTGTATAATATTTTCTAATTGCTTATTTAAAAGTTGGTCGCGATTCCTCTTGGCGGGAAACGAATCGTCAAATTTTTTCGTCGTCTTGTCTCGGGGCTGAATATTAAATTTATTTTTAAATATCCGGTAGACGGTTGCAGCGACTGCGCCCCTCTGCTGCCCCCCGCTCGCGCTACCACTCGGGAGAGGGTTGCTAACTATAAATTGACTAACTTTTAATTATTCCTGCGGGAGTTCATCTCTCGGCAATCTACGTCGTAAGCTGTTTGTCGAATCGACGTTAACTAGTTCGATCTCATATAATTCATTTATATTACCAACAACACATGCCCGGAGTTGCCCGGGATTTTACCTCTTCCTACGAAGGCAGTGCACCCTCCTCCCACCACTATTTGTCCAAAAAATGGAACCAACAAGAAGGAGGCGAATGCTTTTTCCTATTTTTGGTTTATTAATATTATTTAGTTTGTTAAGACACAATTCATTATCTATATTGGTTTATTTGTATTGCCTTCTTTTATAAGTCACGATCTATTTGTTAACCTTTACCTTACCATGATATAAAATACCCGAACGCAGCCATGTTGTCAACTCGCGTTACCGTAAATAACAGTTAGAAAAAATGTTTTTATTAGCTTAAATGCCTTTAATGGCATAAATGTACTTTAAATATTGAGCATTCATTTTTGAAAAAAAGATTATCAACATAATTTAGAGCATTCTTGTCCTTCAGTGTTCTTCCTTCTTATCACGCTTCGTTTAATTTGTGAGAAAGATACATTTATATTTGTATGTTTTATATTTGTTCTTTTCACTGTGAAAATAGTATGTGATGTCTGTCACGTGTATGTGATATCACAAATTGTATTTTTACCAACGTTTTAATTTTACAACGGATTGAATGAAAAAATAATTGTTTTTGTACGATTCTCTTTTCATAATTGGTTTTTCACTAGTTTTTCCTAAGCGCTAATATTTTCTTTAGGATTATTAAAATATAAATTTAATGTTGCATGTATTTACCGAAATATTACAGGTTTAATTATGATGCTAGACTTGTGTTACTGCATGGTTTGGGAAGGGTTAAAATCTCTTAATTTGATACGTTAGTAGGTATTATTGGCGGATATTAATTACTTGCGCCTAGGTCGCACTAATTTCCATTAATAATAATAGTGAATTCATTCTGTTTACGATACCGTTTTTTATTTACATTACATTAGATCTTAATTAACATTTTAAACCTTTGAGTTACACAAATATTTTTGTTTATAAATTCGTCTTCGTAAATAAAAATTTTGAATTGATATATTTATATTTCTTGTGTAAATAGCTATTTATTCATCTCTTCGTATATTTATCCAGACTCTCTTTGAATATTTCACAAAATTTATTTCTCGATTATTAAAGAAAATAAACAAATATGTACGGAAGAAGTAATCGAAATCATGAAATAGTTTTATTCAGCTTATCGACTAGGCTCATTATTCAATTCAATGTTAAAATGCTCGGGAAACAGTAAGAACTGTTTTAATTCAACATTATCGATTATTAAATTTAAACGCATCTGGCTACTGCATTTCGGTTGACAAGCAAGCATGCGAATTGTAAGCATTGTTTTGTCGGCATGTACATTTAGACCTTTTCAGCATTTCTATAGCTATCCGAAAAATAGTAATCCAAACGGAGCAAGCGGTTAGGGAACATCACTAGCAATCCAGTGGGCGCCGAATAGGGTTATCCGAAATTCTTCTGATTAGAAGTTATTCAAACTTTTGTGATTTTCGCGAAATTTGCAACCATTAAAAAATAAGCGCTGTATCATAAATACTCAACCTATCATGATGAAATTTGGCACACGCACGCTGCGATAATGTAGATGCCACCATTTTTTTTCACAATTTTTTTTACGATTAATAGTTCAAATCACTTTTAAACCATTGAATCTCTAATATTTGAAGCTCAATACATTGTTAGGAGTGGCGTGCAGTAAGTATAAATTTATGTTATGCTGTTACCAATGATATTATACAATCATAAATATATATGATTGTATAATATCGTTTGACCAACGTCTACAGATGTTTGTACGACCCTACCATGTATATATTTGTAGTTTTTGAGTACATACTATTTATAGTGTTTTAAAGTTGAAGTTTTAACGTTAAATATAACTTTCTTACCCATATAAAAAATGTGTGGACGTTTTTAAGAACACTTTCTGTGACTGAACATGATTAATTTACTGTTTGAAAATCTTTCACGTAATAACTAAAGGAAATAATTATTTTTATTATAGGTTAACGTAGGAAATAGTTCTGCTAATTGCTTTTTGTTTTTATCAAATCAAAAACGAATCTGTGCACCAAATTTAAAGAACAACCATAAAATCAACACGTTAAAAATAGTAAATTCGCGAATTAGTAAAAGAGAAAGTAGACACTTCAATGATTTATACGCACTTGTAAGCCATTCTTATGTTATTGTGTTAAAAAACAGCATAGGTAACGACTCCATACAAAACGGATCAACCGAAAGGAATTTTCATTTCAGTAAATAGTCAATTATATGACTTGAGTAATTCACTAGCTTAAAGACAAATCAGCGTAGTGTGAATAGCTCGATGGGTCGAATACACAAGAGTACCATGGGTACAGCGGTGAGTTGTCGTGGTAGTTTTTAGAACTAAACAATTAAAGTCTCTAATGGTACATAGATGGCACTTATTGTAAAATGATGTTTCCGTTTATGTTAATCCAATTATTTAATTTATATTTCTTTCCCAGAATTTTTAGTAGTTCACAGCTTTTTTGCTCGTATGCACTGCACGCCCCTGATTATTCGTAATGTCCCCTAACCGTAGGCTCCATCTGGACTACTGTCTCTGGGACATACAGTATAATAAAATAAGGTTTATAAAATGATTTTTTAATGTACCTTCAAATATTAGGAGGACATAAAATCAGCGCAATAGTTGAAATGAGTTTTAATAATGTAGTGAACTCGAGAATTACGATAGTTGGCCAAAACCCTATCGATATCCTCTCTGTTTGATGTCTGTCTGTCTTATTCATTCATTGGACGTTAATCTAATTCCGAATTTTCCCTATTGAATTGAAAATACAGGAACACAGTGAACAAGTTTTAATGATGTTAAGCGAATGTTACGTGGACACGTTTTTCGTTGTCATGGTGAGTGGAAACGTCTTTGTCGATCTGTGCCAATCAAACCAAACACCAAATACAATCACAAGTTGTGATGCAGCAACAATATTGCCCGTGAAATTTTTGGTTTGTTTACGAGTAAGTACGTCGTTGTGATCTCACAAGTAATATGATTTGATATATCTACATTTTAAGCGATAACAAAAAAATCCATTACATTATTATTATTAATACAGGTGGGCAAAGAGTCACCATGGCATTTAAAAATTAAATAACTTTTTGTTTTTCTTTTCCTTTACCTAATATTCTCACACCATGGAGGTTTTTTGTTTTTACTTATACGTGAAAAATAATATTTTGTAAAGACCCCCATTTTTATCTCCACAAATGCGAGTTCTTTTAATGATGCTAAACTGCATGCAAAATATCTGGCTCTATCGCTTAGAATTCTCTACGAATATTGTTCTTCTTTAAGATATACATATAATAAACTTTTTTATACAAATATATTGTTAGAACTTAATTGCCAATTGTTAACAGACTTGATGAAAATTGTTGATTTTCTTTGATTAATTTTATTGTAAACATGATTTTTTAAAGTCAAACTGGTATTTTTAAAAATCAAATGAAACGAGATAAGTGAATTAGAGAACAGCTTTGATTTTCATCTTTATCATATGTATAATAAACTAATGTTAATTTTCTATTTATTATTATAAATAATATATGTTAACGAAATTAACAAAGTTTGTACATCAGAATTATTGGAGGTCAACAATTTATTAATTCGATGTCGATGGAAATTCTTGACAACTTTATACCACAGTATTTCTTCATTATCATAACGAATTTCACATTTTTTTGGCTCGCGTAATGGTTTTCATTTTAAATTGCCCGTCCATTTTCACGCGAAGAATTTTTAATACAAAAATATGATGCTATTATCGTTGAATTTGATTTGATGATGCAAGTTGTCTTTTAAATAAGATTTAATGTCTCTTAAATGGTTTTATTACGAAAATTGTAAAAGTTCATACATTCTTAATTAATGGAAAGAGTAGGCATTATATTTTGGGAAAGCATTTACTAACAAGGCAACCAACATTATTATATTACAGAAATATATTATTGTATTTTTCACACCTAATAAAAGACAATTATTCACGGAGCGATCACTAAAATAATAAATAATCCTCCCAACGCATCTCTAAAACATTGGTCAAATAAAACAGTAAATTATTTTTTATTTTATTTTGGTGAACACATTCTCATTGTGATGTTGCAATTTTACAAAACGTAAGTTTGTGATATTTTTTGTTTTTGTTTGTTTTGTTTTTTATTGTGATATATGTCGATAGAGGAATGTTAGTCAGAAAGATTGCTACAGCGTCTGTACAATGTTATAGACGTGAGACAAATTTTTATGTCGAGACTCGTACAATATTTCCATTCAAATAATAACTCCTAGCATAAATCATGGTCACAAGACAACGAATAAACATCTACATGCCAATTCCGAGGGCAACAACGACATTCTTTCAACGTTTCTACATGTTTTTAGTTCCTAAACTGTACAACACACTTAACACTAACTGGAAATCGTTCTCACAAAAAAATTACGTAAATATGAACTCAATACATGTTTCATTTGAGTAGAGATCAGTTAGAAATATCACTGTTCAACATTACCACTTATTTAGGAGTATGCATTAATTCATGCGGTTTTCTAAGAGAGGGCGTTACTAGTATTATTTCGCGCCGTGTTCATCCGTGACTATATTCATTTGAAAGCTACTGTCATTGCGCGTCTTTTTCAGTATATGTCGTTTGATTGAAGTGTAAACAACATTTTTTTCTATTCATTTGAACATGTCGAACTTTGTGCCAGAAAAAGTGTTTTTGCGGGGAGTTCCTCTTCATTACTTTAACATGAAGAAAAGTGCTACCGAAAGTCATCGTATTTTAGTAGAGGTTTATGGTTACCATGCTCTAGCTGAAAGAACGTGCCAGAAGTGGTTTGCACGGTTTAGAAGTGGCGATTTCAACTTAGAAGACATGCTCTGTGTTTGGTGGGATCAGAAGGGTGTGTTGTATTATGAGCTGTTGAAATCGGATCAGACGATCAAAGGGGACCTCTACCGAACACAATTAATTCGTTTGAAGAGAGCGATTGCGGAAAAACGACCAGAATATGCAACCAGACACGAATCCATAATTTTCCATCATGACAACGCTCGGCCACATGTTTCAAGACCGGTTCAAAACTATTTGGAGAACAGTGGGTGGGAAGTTCTACCTCACCCGCCTTATAGCCCAGACATAGCCCCTTCTGATTACTACTTGTTCAGATCAATGCAGAATGCCCTCACCGGAATACGCTTCACTTCAGAACAGGGTATCAAAAATTGGCTTGATTCGTTCTTCACCACCAAGCCGGAGAAGTTCTTTTGGGATGGAATCCACAAACTGCCAGAAAGATGGGCAAATGTTGTAGCTTCCGATGGACAATACTTTGATCATTGAGTGTATAACCATTATTTCACAATAAAGCCTTAATTTTCGAAAAAAAAAAACGCATGAATTAATGCATACGCCTATTATATTAAATATATTAATTAGAAAGATATACATTTAAAATCAATTTATCGAAAAAATATTATTATTCGCTGTAGCATAGTTAGATAATGCACCTTTTCCGGATTAGAAGGAGATTTTCGGATAAAATTGGTTTTATATGACAATTTATATTATCGAATCTTGTAAATACATTCTTTGCGTAAATTAATATAATCACAATATGATTTATTTGTCTTGTGATCGTCCTTCTGCACATTGAGTTCTTTTAAATAAAGGAAGGAAAGAGAGAAGTTTTAAATATAATAATGTTGGATATATTAAACCTTTCATGAAAATTGACACCCCGGTCCAAGTTTTCAGAAATTCTTTCGCCCATAAAACTTGTTGTTTTTCCCGGCGCGAAGTTTGAAGAAGCGAAAAGTTTTGGAAGATCGATAGATTGTTATAAGAAGGGTAAACAATGCACCACACCTATATATTATTATAAGAAAAACTTTTATGAAACATAAGATATGGCATACGAGAAAACTTTACTTTTCTCTGAATACTTTGCTACAATCCACCGTACAGTACTTTTAGTAGCATTAACATTTTGTATGAGAAGTCAAAAGTCACACGTTAAAACTCGATCTGAGTTTAAATATGCGACTTTTGACTAATATACGCAGATTCCGATGCCCTTTCAAAATTTTACGCAAGAACTGGACTTTCTACTTCACCTTTTAAATTCCGTGAGCGAGTTAACACGCCAAAGTTTGCATGTCTCACCAAGACAATAAAACAGGACTATTTATGTCATAAACCACCACTGTTATTTTTTCATAATTATTTTAGTATAATTTATGGCATTTACTATCTTTTAAGTTTTTTCTCTGTCTCCTTTATTTATTTTGTAAATTTTTGTGGTTAGGGGTATAATTGTTTTTATACATTCATGTTGTACAATCGCAATTTTTATAAAAATATTTAAAGTATACTAGGTTACGATATTCTCGTCCGTATTAAATATAAATTCAACACAAGATTGTTAATACGTTATGTATTATTATTTTTTCATATCTTGTTTATTTTATCAGTATTAATTTTTAGTTTAATTTGTTTACACTGTATTTAATTTCATTTTGTTTGTTTCTTTTTATTATAGTATGTACTAAAATTTTACTGGGTAAGGTCTTTGTACCGTAAATAAATAAATAAATATTTGTAATCGTTCTGTTGTTTGTAGCCGACAGTTTACAACTTTTTAATAGACATTTTAAGTCAGTGCACATAAAGCCTACCCATACCCCAGGTGGTGACCCCCAACGTTAAATATGGGTAGCATTTTATAGGTTAATAAATTTGTTCATGAAGGTGTCTTTCCTGATACACTGAAAATTATAAATATCATTTCTGTACACAAAAGCAGTAATAAAAATTATACAGAAATTACTTTTGCGTCCGCAAAATTGTTGAATTTCTGCAGTACAATACAGTATTTTACAGTTTCTTTATATATTATTTGAAGCCTCCAGTTATATGGTTTGTAAATATAAGATCACTCTTAATCAACCTACTAGATTTACTTTAGACTATTAATTTTAGTTGTAATCAATTCGTGAACATGCCATGTGCAAACTTTGTAAGGCTATACATATATACACACACACACACACACATTTGACCCTCAATATTCGTCCATGTTGATATTCGACCGAAAAGTCGATATTCGTCCCGCCTGCCACTTAAGTCAGTCTCGGGCGGCTCGTTCGATATTCGCCCTTTTTGATTTTCACCCTTCCCTCGGAAACGGATTAATTACGAATATTGAGGGTCCACTGTATATATAATAAATTTCCCTCCAATTTTAATTGATAAGCTCAACCAGATACATACAAGGAAACCTCTTAATTTTTTAGTATTCTTAATTAACAGTCCGTAACATAAGCTAATTTATCACTAATTTTTAGATATCCATCAGATATTCTATTTAAGGAGTACAGTGTTCTAGACGTAAAACTAATTTATATGTTCATACTCGTACGATATTTTCATTCCAACAATAACTCACTCAATAAATCATAGTCACAATACAAGAGAACGAATAAATATCTACACATCTGTGCCGAGAGCAACAACGACATTCTTTCAGTGTTTCTGTATGTTTTTAGCTCCTGAAATGTACAACACACTTAACACTGACTAGAGATCGTCGACTTACAAAAAATACGCAAATGTAGACTCAATAGATGATTCAATTAGGTAGAAATCAGTCAGAAGCATCACTGTTCGACATTCCAGCTAAATCACAATGCAATACACTTATGATTCACTCTACATTTATAACACATTTACTACACTTTTTGATTGTCTCTATTTTAAAAATTACATATCTCTGTCAAATCCTAATCTTTTCTTTTAATTTAATTAAATAACACCGCAACAACACGGAAAAACTGCCTACTTTAGCCAGGACAATGCTTTATATATCATAGGTGGATACCTACAACATCACACACAGTAAATTAATTTATTATATCATTGTATGTTATAACGTTATATCTGGTACCTACAGGTCACGAGATATTATTTTAAGTTAACAATTTAGCAAACGGCAACATTGCACCGCGGGAAGGAATTTCTCTATGGTATTTTCCGTGGACGGCTTGAGAGAGTGGGCGAGTTTAAACAAGTAAGGGTGAGAATAACATAAAATATAAAAATGTGTTATGCTGTACCATCTTAGTCTAGAATTTTTGTTACTTCATTTGTGTATTTGCAGGATGCGTAACATCTCTTTATGTCACGACGACTGTGAGGAGTAAATTTAGATTTCTCACGAGCTAAGCATGGCGGGAACATGATTAGGTCCCCTTTGCTCAATTTATTTTACAATTTAATCTATTTTACGACACGTGGACGCAAGGGTTCTGCGTGATTTCAGGAACCATGCCAGGAAGCAAGTGACCCAACCTTTATGACGTTGGAGATGCGAGGAGTCACAATGTATTCTACGGGGCGCCTCGGAACATCAAAACTGAACTCAAACTGTGGATTGCTCCTGAAGAGTAAAGAGTCATGTGTCTAAATTATTGTGAAGGAAATTTTAGTTGTGAAATTTTGAAGATATTGTAAATCATAATGTTTATTCTTATATCTAATTTTAAATGCTTGTTGCTAATTTTGGTGTAGACGATTTGATAAAAATCTATTTTTGTTGAAGAAGATTTGTTAAAAATCTTTATATGTGATCACACTAAGGTGATATTATTTTTACTATTTTACCTGGTAGACTCATACATTTTCTTATCCTATCATGCTCAACTTTTGTAAGTAAAAGCTATTTAATTATAATATTGTAAATTTAAAACATATTCTTATTATTTATTGTTATTACATTATTTTCCTTGAAAATGATTGCTGATGTGGGTGTGAGACGGTATGGTGAATTCTGCGTATCGGGAGGATGCATCTCATGCTTTACATTGAGCCAACTGGATGACGAAAACGTCACAATGTATTATATCATTGTATGTTCACTTTTGATGTATAAAAATTTTATGTCAAAAATATCTTCTTTTCTTTTCAATGCTGTCGTCTCTCTTATCTATGGTCATCCCGCGTCGCATCATATAATAGAGCACTTTCTCAGTCGCAACGTCAAAGCGACGCGAGATATCAAATATTTTCTTTTTTATTATGCATAACATTACAAACTGCCGTGAACAATTGTAGGTTGCGATCTAATATTTGTCAAAATCTGCGCGGGAATATTCATCATAACCAAAAATGATAATGTGTTCTCGGTGGAGTGAGAAAACTATTCATCCAATCCCGTTTTTATTTAATTGCACATTATACTGATAAAATCGATTTTTTGTGTTTATTATTATCTATCCGCGATTCTTACATCATCATCTAGATGTCATTTTTGTTCGTTTGGTGGTTGCTGCGCGATCAGGGTTTTCATAGAAACTCAGAAAATATAATTTTGTAACACGGTGATTTTTTTCTTATTGGCATTAAATATAAAATAAACTACTAGATGCATTAATATGATAAGAGATTCCTGAATTAAAATAAAGATTCTATTGGACCTTGACCGCCCAGCGGGCAATAATGGCTGCGTATTGGTATACAGTAGCTGCCCGCAGGACTAGCAGCAAGCAATCGGCTACGGCTAGTACCCTTTTAATGAAGATTCTCACATCTGATCATTTTGGTCTATTACAATACTGTAATATCTTAAGATAAGCTCAGTTCAAATCATATTGAAAAAGGATATAGGAAAATTTTTGTCTCTTATTTTACTAACAATTCGCTTTACACTTTTTTCGTTAAATTTATCACTGAATAAATTCTCCAATTTGACTGCTTTTAAGGGAATTTGCGACATTTCAATGGTTAATTGAAGTTTTGATAAGAAGCTTCCAAATAATGATCCTTTTTATGGATCCTTATCGAAATAGCAACGTTTCGGATTTTTGGTAACGTGTCTAATATAAAATAATTATTGAAACTACCCGGTGTAGACAATAATCGCTGCGATCTTTGTTGCTGCTCGTACCATCGTCACTTATGTAGAAATCACTTCAAGGTCTTTATGTGTATGTTGGAATGTTTTGATATCACGTAAAATGTGGAATACTTAAATTATGCCTTTCACTCCACAGAAGAATGTTCGGGGAGACCGCCATTCCAACCCGAATGTCCTCATATTTTTATTCTCATAATTACTTCGACTTATAAAAATTAATTACAGATGTAGCTCTTTCTATTTAGTTTTGCTGTCGTCATCATTCATTAAACATGTACAAAACATTTATTATTAAATCATTCGTCAAGTTTAGAAAATACCTTCATCCTACATTGTCTCTCACATAATTAAATCGCTTATACATACATTAGTATTATACTACCAAAATATAATGACATAATGGAAATTTGTTGTTTAAATATCTGCCGCAAAACTTAACGAAGCTCGAGAGATTCTGTTATTATTTCTAATAGAGCAGAAGAAAGAAACGACGGTTTACTATTTCCTACCTTCCTTAAAAGCTTCTCGGAACATTTTTTCTCAGCGCACCCAGCCTCGGTAAGTCTCCCGCACAATAATAGCCTAGTACCTATAAAGACATCTATTTTGAAGAATATGAATACTTTGCCACCTGAAAACTGGAGACCCAAGAATATATATGAAGTAATGTAAAATCTGAAATGTACGTTTTAGTTTGTGTTTCTTTAATTTTAATATTTTAGATAATCTTTAACAAAAAAAAAAGTGAATAACAAGTATGTAACATCAATGTTGTAACTATTATTATATATACATAATGTGCTTATATAATACAATACTTGTATATTAATACTTTACCAAAATGCGTATGGTATGAATATATATTAAATTGAACGCTCGCTTTGAACAATGTAAGAACAGTGGCTATCGTGTTTTTAAATATGATTTTAGGGAAAATTGTTAGAAAATCTTCAAATGTATTGATGGCACCAAAAATAGAGGACTTCCAGGTAAACAAGATGACGGAGGATGGTTGGCTTGTATGAGAAGATGTATGAATGTGGATGAGGCGAGAATTGTGTGTCATGACAGAGGAGTGTAGCGCTCTGTCTTCTCTGCCAACCCCCGCGGGGAAACGACGTGATAGTAAATAGTAAGTTATTTATATATATTCCTTACATATAAACATAGAAAATACGTGCTACGTAAAATCTAGATATTTTAAAAATGTATGTAGGTATATGTATTGTTTGTTTAGGTATATTAGAGCATATATGTGTACATGTATAAAGAAAAAAAAAAATTTTTTTTGATACAAATTTAATAAAAATTACGTTTTTAGCAGTTGAATCGTTCACTTGTTTAATTTTGGTGAAGCTGTTTTTTCATTTAAATAGTTATATAACTCGTAAATTATATTTAATTCTGGTTGTCAGTTAGAGTAACAAGTTTGACCCTTAGCTTAGTTCTTATTATTTTTCCTTTTGAGTGTGTCACTGTTGCGTCATTGAATTGAAGAATTTTTTGATTTTGATTTTCTTAGATACACTTAGAAATGCTTTACATTCCATCAAATTTCCCTACTTTGTCTTATAAAAAGTACACTTGGAAAATGTCACGAGGTTTGTTGACAGAAAAACGATTGTTTATCCCTAATTCTCATCATTTTCACAACCATTTCCTCACTGGTATTCCAGTTTTGCCTTCCGGTAAGCCGGAGTACCCAGACTTTACTGTTTTTGGCTGTATTCAGAATGTTTACTAATTTTTCGCGAACGCCTCCTCTATGACAGTATAGAATATGTTTTTATTTTATCCGGCGTAGAAATTGTACGTCAATATTTGTCTTCCTCATTTGAGTTTTGTTATATTTATATCCAGAAACTATTGATCACCAATCTCCGCAATCAAAGGTGAGCCTTTCGATACTGACGTGTAATCGAGGATAATTTATAGTCTTTTTCATTTCGTATTCGTGGCTGTCCGAAGGCAAGCCTGCATAATATTATTTTTTCAGAGAGTTACTTCTAAATAATTTCGAATTGCGCATTCTTGCATAAAACACGAAGGAATGGCTTTTTGTCGTATTTATATACATATTTTTTAATGACAGATTTTCCAACATTTTAATTTTAATTTTAAAATTCGTGGTAATGGCCATGGTATTGGCTTTATTGGAAAGATAATTTTATGCCATTAGTGTTTAAATCATAATTTCGTGCATATAGGGGCCACGGCTGGCTTGAATAAAGTGCAATTTGGAAGTAAAATTTTCGACCACGTTTTGGAGCAGCTGGGGACGTATATCGGCAATGACGCGATGAATTTTGATTTCCAAGTTGTCTATCGTCTCTGGTTTATCGGCGTAGACCAGCGATTTCACAAATCCCCACAGAAAATAATTCAAAGGTCCAATCACCCTATCACCCCAATCACACGATGTTGGAGGGCAATTCACAGGTCCATTACGCAAAATTATGCGACGTACGACGTCTCTGCGGATGCGTATTATCAATTAGAGTATGCGTGGTGCGAAAACGATCCATTTTTATTCGAATTACTTGCTCGGATGTACGACTATGTTGCCGTAGAATGGACGTAGCGCACGGTAAGTTTCGCGAACTGAACCTTGATTTTCGAAATAAATTTGCACAATTTGCAAAGATTGTTCTGGCGTAAGTCTATTCATGGAGAAATGGCAAACCAAACTGAGTACAAATCAGCTGTCAGCTATCAAATTAGCTGTCGTTGGAAAAAGTCTTGCCAATTCGTAAAACAAACCTCTAAAAAAATAACAATTTTTTTTATTTAAAAAATACGGAATACGTGTCACATCAATATTCTTACTATTTTCAAACTTAACTAAATGCTTGTGTTTTGAAAATAGGACTAACTTGATGGCCTCCTGGATTTTGACTCGAACCCCCAACCATTAGACCACAAGCACAAACAATTAGACTGATATGGATTCAGTAATGCGCGCCGTGCAGGGTTTCACACCTTAAGAATCGTAGGCAAAGTACCAGCTTTATTTGTTTTTTAAGTTTATTAAATAACTTTTTTTAAATTAAATTTCTTAGATCGAATTCGTTTCACAGTAAATAATATTTGTGTCCGAATCTAGAAGATATCTCATCCTTCATTGCACCAGTAGCTCAACCTTCCCAGAAGGCTACGGAGCAGTATGGCAGTTTCGAAGCTGCCAAACGTAATATATCTCTTTTGATGCATAGGAGAGGTTTAATGAGTCACTTTTGTGCACGTTAAGTTCTTCTGTAAAAAAGCACATCGCGAATAAACATCTTTCTTCCGGATTTCATGGGGTCATTTCAAGGTGACTAATATAGCTGATGTGTTGGCTAAATAATGTCTGTCACTTTAACCAGCACGTAAGCCACCTAAAAAAAATACTGCATACCTACCATATTCTTCTAAAATTGTTTAAACCCACTAATAAGTCAATTTATTACAAATACATCGTCACGGAAATATAAATATTTAATTCAAATTACCGAATGGTTTTTCCCTTCTCGGTCATCTCGGACACTTCGATACCGCGCCGTGCATTTTTAATAAAGCGAAAGCGGTTTCTTTTATTCCTGAACATTTTTCGATATTATTTTGCTTAGTTACATTCGTATTCCAAGAAAGAATTCAAACGTTATTCGAGTTTCAATTAAAATTTATTCTCATTTTAATAAAGAATGATATTATTAATAGAACAAAATATTTAACCTTTAATAAACAATTAACTCTGTATCCTTATCCGAAATTAAATTCATCCAGTTTATTTTCTAAAATAACGAGCAATATTCAGACGACAGTAATATTTCGCATGCTTTTAAAATTATATAATCACCTTACTTTTAATGTATGTAAACACCAGTTAAAATTAATTATTTACAAAATGACGGTCTGTATATAGGTTCCAGTAATTTCAATAAACATAAGGCTTTTAAAGTAAGTATCATATAGCAAAATAAGTAAGAACAAATTTAGTTTATTTGTCTGAAATTGTTAAGTGAACGTACCTTCACGTACTACGCGTATATAGATTAATAAATGTTATTTTGTTGTATGAATACCTAAATTTGTTAAGAAAACGTACTTTCATGTATAACACGTAGATATATTTCAGTTACATTTTGTTGCATCAACATTTGAATTGCATTTATTAATAATAAATACAATTTTGTAATTAACACACCATTTTAATCTATCAACATTTAAATATGTTGAGCTGTTCCCACTGATTAATTGTGAAGAGATTTAAAATTACCATTTTGTTTTATTAACATGTTAATTTATTAAAAAAAACTTATTCACGTGAATGAATTTATATAGAATCAAACCAAAATATGCTTTTCAAACAAATTTCAAATATGTTAATTACATAAATCGCTTTCTTTCCATTCATTTCACATTGTTTAAAAGTTTTCAGAATTTATGTTGGGGATTTGCAATTTCATACAAACATAAACGTATTATGTTTGTCATATTGTAAGAAATCTGTAATAAATATTACATAATTGGGGTTCAAATTGAAAATTGAAAATTTGTCGTTAATGCACTGTGGTACTATAGTATAATCAGTTAATGCACGTCCCCCGGATTTGAAGAGATCCAGGTTCGAATACCAACAACAATATATTTCGATAAAATTGATTTTATATGAATATATTTTTTATTAATACATTTAATTTGTATTAAAAACACCACAGACCTTTGTTCTGAATAATTACAACTCCACAATAAGAATGTGTTTTCCTTAATAATTCAAATTGAATGAATGTATAGTTGAATTCATTATCTAGCAGACCTCTCCGTAACTTGACTGACGATTTACTTATTGATTTATAAGACTTTTGTATTGAAACCACATTACCCAGAGACTTGTGATGTTTCGTATTATGAAGCTACGAACGGACGTAGGAGTACCAAATATAAGAGGGGTGGCCGCATCAAAGCTATCTCAACCAGATATACCCTCTGCGAGACATCTTCTACTTTTGGCAATCAGCCTTGCTTTGAAAGCTCCCTGCTTCAGTGAAAATGCCCACCCCGTTCTCCTTGTCCACAAAGCAACGTTTGTACTTGTGAAAAATAAAACCAGTGTTTTTTTCTGAAACTTTCATCACCGCGTGGGAGTATTTGCATCAGAGGGATAGCATTCCGTAGATAATTTTCAGGATTATAGTATTTTCCACGTTTACTTTATTTGTTTAATAATAATTTCGTTAAGCAGAGCCACACATAATTCATATTTTCTATTAATGATTTTCTTTATGTAATATGATAGATATGAATAAGCAATTTTCAGTGGGCATTTTATGCTGCAACACTGAAATGAATTTCTTAAATTTTCCTCCTCTTTCCTTTTTTGTTTCTTTCAATTTAATGATGCAAATTATGAAGAGCGGCTCGCGCTCGCGGACTTCGATCGCGAATGAATGAAACAATTAATCGGCAATATTTGATTATGTCCAAGAACACACAGTTACCAGATTTTCACCTACAAAGGCACTGTTATTAAACAAATAATAGATATCTCATAGAGACGAAGCTATTTTTTATTATATTTAATGGAAATGTATGAAGTGTGGGTAATTACAGGGCTTACAACCTGTCTTCGACTGGCTTAAGTGATCACTTTATATAAATATAACGTTCACCAATTCTCACCCATCAATATCTATATATATATATATAAATTTTTTAAAGTTGTATATATGTAAATATTTGGAGTTACTTTTAGTACCACTACACTATCGCCATCTATGAATCTAGAAAAATCAATATTTTTCGATTTGATATATTTTCTTATTTTGACCAGTATATTATTAGCAATATTTAAACAATACACGTATACAGAGAATAATCATCAACTTTTTGCAAAATTCCCAGTTCCCAAAATGAAAAACATTTATAAAAAAATCTCAATTAATCAATCAATTAAAGAAAATAATACTGTAAAATTTGTAACAAGCACATCATTAAGGTTTAAAAATTACTTTGAAAGCCCTAAATGTAACACCAAACATTATCAGCAAAATTTTATATTCTTAGGGATAAAAAAATTCAATAGTCTCTCAAGACAAATTAAAGAAATGAAATACATAAAAGAGTTTAGAAAGAAATTAATTGAACACTTCAGAAGCACATAATTATAAAATAAATAATATTATAGACCACTTTAGAAACACACAAATAGACTTAAATAATTATAGACTATAAATGTATAACTCTCTATATAAAAATTATAGTGTAACTCCCTCTCCAAGCACAATATCTAGTTTCTTTTTTGGAGAGGTAAGCGAAAAAAAAACCTGTAATTTTAAAAATGTAAAATACTTAATTCATTTTATAAAATGTCAAATAAATAAAAATAAAATACAAAGGCACAATACTGGATACCCTCAGAGGTACTGTTATTAAACAAATAATAGATATTTCATAGAGACAAAGCTATTTTTTATTATATTTAACGGGAATATATGGAAGTATGGTGTAATTACAGGGCTTACGACCTGTTTTCGGCTGGCTTAAGTGATCACTTTATGTACATATAACGTCCATATTATCATCTCCTCCTATTAATAGTCCAAAGTGAGTCCACATATAAACATATATACAACTTTCAAAAACTTCTATCCGCTTACGTAACAATAATAACATGTTAATAATTATGCTTGTAATAGTTGTGATACTTATTTATCGTACATTTACAGGTATCGTCAATTTGTGGGTGTGGTCGTGTAATCAATCCCAATTCTTCCAGTGAAGACGACAGCGGTCCGGACCGGCACTTGTTAGCTGGAGTGGGAGCACTCGGTTATAAATTCCACCGCCGCAGCACTCCTTACATCTTGCCCATCTACCGTACTCTTGCGGTGTGTATAAATCGGTGCTAAAGCAGATGATAAAAATCTGGTATTTTTGAACTGCAAAACGAACATATTGTTTGTGACATGAGTGTATTTTTTGGTTAGGTTCAGTCTTTTTTGTCGATAGATCGACTTTACAAAATCTTCTTCCTGTATAATCTAGAAGAAAAAGAGCTCCGGAATTCGCCGAAAGTGGAAATTGTAATATTATAAATGCGCTCCATTTGTGTGTTTTATTAACGTCAAACAACCAGGGCGTGTAGCGGCGTGCGTTAAAATAATTTTACGGATACGCCATAAACTTAAAAGGGATTCTACCATAACGTATGACACGAATGTTTTGCAAATACAGGCGTCAATTTATTTATTCATTATAAGGATTGTTTTCTTTTGTGAGACCGTCACTTGGATTGGACCACTTATTTGGAAAGAGGCGAATGGACGTATTCCTAAATTTCTTCCAGATAAATTAAAAAATTTTAAACTTTTTTGTAAAATTACTTAACTGTAGTAATTTAAAATTTTCTAGTAAGCAAAAATTTAAAATTCACGACCTTTTTTGTGATCCTCATAAAAGTTCTCCGTTACACGTTGTAACTCCGTTTCTTATGATGAATTGCGAAAATCGTTATAAATCACTGTAAGGAATATTAAGGAGAGTTTTTTAATTTAATTAATTGCGCGATAAAAGACACCTGGAATAAACTGTGAGGGATTCTTTCCCCTATTTATAAAATATGCAATCTTACCCCTGGCGTAAAATTCGCTGCCCAAATTTTATCATTAATTATATTAAATTGTTTATATATATATATGTATACACGAGTACCTGCGCTCGGTAACAAACAGGATCGTGAACTGTTTTATAGGTTTTATCCAAGACCTTAAATTTCGAAAACCTCACCATATTTGCATATTTTAATTAATTTGCTTATATTTTGACTGCTTTTTATAATAGAACTTTTAAAATAAAGTCGAGTGTTAAGTGTGTATATATATACATATAGTATATGTGTGCCTACTGTCGTTTTTAAAGTCCGCTAAGATTTTGTATCATGCATGATGACTTCGTACTAGGGATGCACCTGTAAGGGAATTTAATTTATTATCGCTTATCGATTGATAATGTACTTTCACACATGATTTCGAGCGAAATTCAAATGTTCTCTTTTACGTTCCCATCATTCACTCTTCATTTGGCTTCAGTAAATAATATGATCATAATTGGATGAAGGAATGTAAATCAGTTTTTGTGAAAAATAGCTTTGAGTGTGTGACTGATTAATTTTGAAAATAAATATTTAATTTTAGCCATGTCTTAATCTAATCTACACTGAACTGTAAGCTGTAGATAATATGTTTCATAGAGGAGAATTGAGAGAAGTTATATTACAATCTTACAGTTCTAGAGTGGATCGAGAATTAAGTGATAATGCACGAACATTTTCAAAAATTGTTTGAAATTATAACGGGAAAGAATGTAGAATCAACTACGTCAACAAAAAGGATGACAAACATAATCGCACTTGCACAAGAGAAATGCAACGAATCACATAGTTGACGTATTCTCACGGTATTCATTAGGCACATGGTATAGTGTCGTTTGTTTACTATATCTGAATACCTAGTTTTTAACTAACGTTTTCTAAATTCTCACAATCATACATTCCTCGTAATTTTTTCTTAACACTTTACATGTATTTTTAATATTCATAGATCGCACCTGGATAATGGGCAGTCTCCTGAATAGATCCTTATTAAAAACCAAAATAAGGTTATGAAAGAAGTTCGTCGAGCAAGAATTTCATATTTAACATACATTGGAAATAGATAATTTACTTTTGAAAGCTTAATACATTTTTTGTATTTATTTAAATAAAATTAAATATCAATAAAAGCGAATACCTAAAAATTTCGTTTCATTAGGAAAACGATTCTCGACCGGAGTTAATTTATTATTAAATTTCGACCCGGCCAAAAGCTCTTACACCTTTTTATTTAATTTACCTACTTTTAGAATCCTCTGCTTTCTCAGAATAATTTTTTAAAGATTATCGCCATTTTCCACTTAGTACCCTTTAAACTTTCTTAATGGAACATTTAGCCAATTTTTCTTCCATTAATCTCCCTTCTAGCCCGAACTCGGAACTGTAAGAAGAATGGCCTGGATCGAACGTTAAAAGGGTTTTAATGTTAAAACAAGCTTACGATTAATTATCAAAGTTGCTTAGGATTTACTACCATAATCTTCCGAAATATGTGATATATGAATGATACTTCGATGTAAATAAAATATTTACTGGTTAATATAAGCTGATAGATATTTCCCTGACTGATTCTAAATATATAAGTGCATTATTTGTGTCGGGACGTCTGCGCGATGTATTATTATATTTGCATCAATCCTCCATTTATTTTGTAAACTTTCTTGACCTTCCCACAATGACTTTAATATAAATAATAAAGATGATAAAACCTTAGAAGATAGTGAGTGCTTTCATATATTTTATTCATTTAGATTTTGATGCATGAAGATTTTCGATGATGTTCTTACCGAATCCGAAAATTTAATTTACAAATCAGTTTATTTCTTGGAACATAATGTAACTGCATTATTGTTAACAGAATCATGTACCTGTATATGTACGGGAAAATGTTGCTAACCCTTTAGTGACTTCCATTGTATAGATACAAAAAAAAACTTGTTAGAAGAAAAAGTGTCTTTACAGTACATACTGCAATACTTTTTGTTTTTTCTCTGCAAAATAAAGTTGTATACCTAATTTAGTTTCATTTGATTTTACTTTTTTTTAAAGCAAACTTTGTTTTCCCGCAGCAACCATAAATGGCAGTTTTATTCTCGTTCCCGACCACTATTTTCTAGGAGTAGTTGGGTGGCTGCACCGGTCCGATAACACGCAGTCTCGGATACTACGCTCCGTACCGGGATTACCAGGCCTACTTTTTGTATTTCTCTAACCGATGTATGCATATCCATATTGAGTCTCGAGTTTTCTTTGGCAATTTTTTGGGGCTTTTGGTTTCAAATAACCAAATTCGTAATCTCAGCTTCACATCTTTTCAATATATGTACATCAAATATGACTGATAGAAACATTTTATGTACGCATATTGTCGTCCAATGACAAACATTAAAAAGAGTAAATTTGATTTGTTATGTTACAATAGTTTACGTGAAGATATATATTTATCTTTTCGTGCTATAAATAATCCCATTATTTAATCATTGCTTGGAAATAAGTCAATACTGTAAGAATAAATGAATACCAAATTTTAAACATATTTTAATTATTACATTTTATATTGTACTAGTTTGAAATGTTTTCATGCACTCTTATAATTTAAGTTCCATTTTTAATCTTACCCGTATTTAGATCGCTCCTAATTTTTAGTACCGTCCGCAGCCTCTTTCTAAGGAACGGTGTCTGTGGTTTAATCTTTTAATAAAAGCAAAATTCATATATAATATACATGTCGAATACTTTTCCGCAAAGTGTTGTTACAATACATTCTTCGTAGATAATTAATTGATCGATTTATATCAACGTTTCTTGCTTTCTCTAACATTGCCTAGGAGAAATATTTTTTGATAGATGAGTGCTGCCTTTATGAAATATGTTATAATCTAATAATTTCCAACTCGCCGAATTGAGCAATTGGTTGTGCTGCTACATAAAACTATTTACGGACTAAGTGTTTTTTGGAAAAAAACACTTGGTGTTGTGAACATCTGCAAACAAAGAGAAAAAATATCATTGAAGTAAAATTATTATTATAGTTTAAAGATTTTCTGTTTCCGAGTCTAAAGTGGTTAGTTATTCATTTTAGATATGATTTTTTTTGTATCTAAAATAGGCAAATTCGTATTGGATCGAGGGTCGTTTTCACTTCAGCAGTGGACCAATATTTACTTATCTTCAGGCAAGGCAATTTAGTGAAAAGTTTCCGTGTTATCAATATTTTTCATGAAGTTTTCATGAATTTTTGTGATTTTTCGTGAACAAAATTTGTTTCATTGGTATTGTCTTTATATGAAAAATTTTTTTTTTTGGATTCATTAATTTTATTGGTGGGTGTTATTAAATTTATGAAATTACACGATCTTTTTTTAGTACAATCTATTAAGGGTGTGTTTTTATTTTTTCAGTTTCAGCAAGAGAGGAAGGTTTTAATAGAAAGAAACGACAATAAAATTGTGTGTTGTCGTTTGAATTAATACATCGAAAATTAAATAATTTATTGGAGTAGGTACCTAATTTATATATTTATATGTTTTGAAATCAAAGTACCTACATATATTTTGATGGTCACTTAAAACTATGTTCTATATTTAAAATTATTATGACAATTTCAATTTATTATTTTGTTTAAAATTATCGATTTTGAACGCCACATTGTCGTTTTGGTGATATGTCTGCTCATAATTACATACTATTTATGAAACAGTCAGCTAGTGTTTAAAATACAACAGTATTAAATATAAATGAAATATTTAATTGCGACTTAGATAAAAATAACGCACATAAAATGTTTAGTTTGTTTAGGTAAACATTGCTTTCTCTTAAAATCTGTAAAAAAAACATATAATTTATGAAATTTGCTACTAATGTTGTGAATAAGTTCCATATTAATTCATATTGTTGATAAAAAATCTTTAGAAACATAAATTTTCGGCCTTTTTTAACGAAAATTACCACCGTGCGGATTCGATGTCTGTTATGCCGCTCGTGACCGGCAGACTGACGTGAAAAAAGTTTAGCAATTAATAAAATCAATATAAATATTATTTAGTAAGTAATTATTGTGTTTTTGATATCAAACATGATTTTAAATAGGAGCTTAAGCCTCAAAGCATGTTAGTAAATAAAATATATTATTTTAAAACGTATGTTTTAACTAAAACAAAATATATTATTATTATTTGTGGCACGCGGAAAATGCATCTAATGTTCGCAATCTTTCTTATAATCCTTGTATTGTCTTAATTATGGCAAATAACATTCAGTTTATTTGTTTTAAATGAGTGTATAGGTCCTAACTAAGTAATAATTTAAAAAATGTCAAATATAGTGTATATCTTCAGATATAAATGAATAATAAAAACCTACATTATCGTAATAAATATCGTAATAAATTTGAATTATTATCTAGAGTCGCGCTTTTATTGTGTTTTCTTTAATAAACATTTATTATTTAATTTATTTGCTTTTCATAGAATAATTTTTTTTCGAATGAACAGACTTCATATAAATTAGTCGTATATATTAAATTTACTGAGAAAACTTTTTTTTTTAAATATTGTATTATTGTCCTGAAGAATTGCCTATTGGTTGGGTCCGACTGAAACTAGTTGATTTTATTGTATGCACACAGTAAAGTGGTTTAAAACTAATGTGTCTTTGGTTTTGTGGAATGACACATTTTAGTAATTTACATGTTTGAAAAGTCACGACATTCACATGCTCGAAAAGTCACGACATTCACATGCTTGAAAAGTCACGGCATTCACATAATCGAAAATTTTAATGTGTGCTTTTGTGACCCGATAGATAAATATTTTTTTGTAAATTCAGTATCTATAAGGTACTTTACCTTAAAATTTAATCAAAAAATAATGGATTCTCTAAAGTGGCTTTCATATTTTACCGATGCTCATGGACGGAGATGTTAATTATGTCACTCCGAAAGCTCAACCACAGATAAACTTCCTACGAGATAACTTCGATTTGCAACTGAACTCGGACTCTGAAATATACTCGAAACTTACCTACTTATACCCGAAAATTAGAAAGCTCTTAATATAATTAGAAATATCTTGCGTATTTATGTGTAGGTATCCTATTGCGTGGATTTAATGATGTGAATAATTGTATTCACTCGACTTCTTTCAACTTTTAAATTCTCTAGTATCCGTTACCTTTTTGGCCATTGTAACAAAATCGTCGTCAGAACTTAAATTTTGCTAATGGATAGTCTTCCGAATTGTTCTTTTCTTCAGTAGAAAATAATCTTATTCGTGGTTGGGACAATCATTTCGTTTAAATAGTTACATATCTATTTCAGAATTGTAATCAGTTTCAAATGTTTATTGTATAACTTACGTCTCCATACTGAGGTTCTGCACTGTAGGTGGTTACACTTAGTAGCATGAAGTTTTAATAATTAAGATAATCTCAAAAAGAAAAAAAATGTTTTTAACCATTTTATGAGTTAAATAATTTATGTTAAATAATAAAAACCACAATGTAAATTTTGCAATAAATATTAAAAATAGAACCTCTTAAGACTCGGTTTATATGTATACGGGTTTAAGTTTACGTAATAATATTTCTCATTTGTTAAAAATGTTTGGTAAAAAATTATACTAAATTTACCCGAGATATTCGTATTACAGTTTTTTTTTCAAATATGTTGAAGAGGTGGAGGAGTCCTTAAAGTCTATTTTTTACAAAAATATCTAGTGCTACATTTGATTACTACAAAATTCATAGTTTATATAATAATACTTTGAATATGTAAAGAAATTTTATATTATACATTTTTCTGCTGTCTGGTTTAGTGTGATTCGATGGTTTTTTTTCTGAAATTAACGCTGTCAATTCTAATTTTTATCTGTATCTGTATCATCGTAAATGTGGCCACCTTTATTCAGAAATTTTAAATCTCTTGTGTAAGTAAGTCTTAAGCGGTTTTATTTTACTGAATTCAAGATGGCGTTACCGTTCTTGTTGACGTCATTGTTGGCCTCCTCGTGTTATCTCGGTTGGGACGAGAGCTTTCGGCTTTTCCGAGTAACCTTCTATGGCGCACTCGTAAAAATTTATTTTCGCCAAAGCGGGACCACCGGTGACTATTTTCTCGACTACATTCAAGCGTTCACCAAAGTGGCTTTTATTTCGCGCTGAGTAATATGAACGTTTCCGTTTTTTTTTTTAATTTTTAAAGTGTAAAGTGCATTTTTTTTTAACAATTTTTTAGAAATAAAATAGATTTAGATAATTATTTCCGGGATATAGGCGTAAATTTATTTTAGGTAAATTTGTCACTGCACTCGATACATCTAGCGTGTTTTGAAATGAGGTCGCTAGTCTTCAAAAATATACTACGATGCTTAATGCTTTTGTAAATAAAATATCTTGTTCCCTATATCAATAATATTTAAGTACTATTTAGCTCTAAATCAAATCATTGTGTATGCAATTTATAATTATAACTTGTTTATTTTTTAATTAACTCACTACAGTTATCACTAAAGCCCTTTTCAGTCATAAGGCATTCATAATACCAACACCAGGTGATATCGTGTTTTCATTAAAGATCATTGAATTGAAGCGAACTTATGATCTATATATCACATAGCCAACGTTTTACTGATAGACCGTCAGGACCTATCAATATACAAGTAGATATGTACCCACTATCATGAAAGTGGTCTAAGTGATGTTTCTTTCGTTTCGAGATATTTAAAGGTTTTCGTTTGAATTGATTAACAAATATGTTTATATTATATTAAAATTTATTTAGTCTTTTTGATTAATAATTTATTTCGATATACATGTTACATGCAGCTTATAAGAAAATAAAAAAATTAAGGTTGAAATGACTTGCTCTATTATCAAAATATACACTAGCAGACCGACGAACGTCGTGACAATACACTAAATATAACGCTTAACATTTTTCACGATTGTTACAATCTTCAACACACTATATTAATTGAATTCAATGTGACGCGAAATAATTGATACACTCCTTTTCTAAATTTATATATATATATAAACTTGAGTATTGCCGTCTTTACATTGAATCATTATTATTTTGCATGAAATAAATACATCGTTAATTAATAACATTTTGAATTGAATTAACCAATTTCGCTTTTGATTTTTAAATACAATAATCAAAGGCTGTCAGGTGTTTCGTGACTCACTATGGAAGTATTATTTATTAGCTCGTTACCATTGATTCTATCAACCCTCAGGTAAAGCCACTTCGGTGTCGGTAATGTGGAACATAATTGCTTTCCCTGGCAGAGTTAATAACGTTTCTCCACCCGCTCCCTGGCGGTGTACGGCCATTCGTTATGAAAAAATGATAAATGAGTCAATACGATATTATGATTATGCGATTTATAGAATAGTTAGTTTTTGCTGCGGAGAACGGCAGAAATTATTAATATAGTTTATAATAAAATAAAACCTTGTCTAAGTCATCTAATGTGTGGGTTTTAGGATAGATAAATGCCCGATTTTTAATCTATTTAATTATTTTCAATAACGTTGTTACATTATTAAAATGTTTAGAAATTATTATTTAGTTATTGTTGTCGGTGACTGCAGGGATTTATTGAGCAATATATATTTGGAAAAATGCTTTTGTTAACCGAGAATTTGATTATTCCGATTCACCTAATTCATTTATTCTTCATATTACGCCAATATCTTACATATACTACGCCAATATATTCCACATACCAAACTAATATATTCCATATACCAATGTATTCCAAATGCCACGTCAATGTATACTATGTATCACGCCAATATATTCCGCATACCGCGCCAATGTATACTATGTATCACGCCAATATATTCCACATACCACGTCAATGTATACTATGTATCACGCCAATATATTCCACATACCACGCCAATGTACTCCATTTACCGCGCTCTCCCTCTAGCAAACGATCCGCTCAAAATTCACCATCATATTGAATTTAAGCCATTTGTAAATTTTTTTTTGCGATTTTAAATGTTACTTCTCTAAACCTATCGATATGCTATGTGAATATCTCTCATGAAATGGAAAATCTGTAAGTAATCATTGTCATCGCTTTATAGTTCATAGGACGCCTGCCGGTGATTTTGAAGATATTGGATTTCCATTCGCAAATAATAGGAATTAAATTATTGGGATTTTACGTAACCCTAATTAGCGTCTACCTTCAATTTATTAATGGTTTCAAGTTTATTTTTAGCACAACGTATATATTTTTTGCCTTTATTATAAGTTCTCAAGCCGTTTATTATTTTAATTAATATGTCTTCTTGTAAAAGAATTGTTGATGTTAAAGCCGCGGCGGGTACCATTACAATTTTTTGGATCGAAGTAAAACCGAATAGTAATGAAAGTGCTAAACGGAAACAATTGTCACTCCCAATTGATATATCTGACCTCAAAGCGACTCATCCGCTACTGTTTATTTTTACTATAATCTCTTGCTCCAGTTATTAATGTTCGATTTCAAAAAAATAAACCTTTTCCAAGTGTTGAAAATTTAATCCATTAATGCTCGAATTTATTTCAATCTGAAAACCCTTTGACCTCGTTTTTTCACAAGCAAATTTTTTTTTCACATAAAAATAAAAGAACTTTCGTTGTAATCTTTTAGAGCCCGCTTTTCTTTCGATGTTAAGATGTCAGCCTTGTTACTAAAGCTCGTGTCCTGGAAACGTGTCGTGAAACAACATGCTCAACAACCTGTTCTAGCAGAGTCACCAAATATATATATTTAGTCATTACCAGTGGCAAAAATGTTGTAGATTTCTTAGTTTTCCGATTCTTGTTTTAACGGTTGTTGGATTCTTCCGATGTATAAACCCGAGATGAGAATATTACGATACTGTGTACAGAAAACTAAATTAAGCTCCTGATTCGTTTCGGTTCTCACAAAATTTTTATAATCATTTTTCCTTTCCTACATTTACGATTTAGAGTCAAGAGTTCGTCAATATTGTGTATTAGTTTTCATTTATTCCTATATGCTTTGGCATTAAATTAATTGTTTTTATTTTATTCCTATATGTATTATTTACCCTTTATTAATACACTACGCGTACACGGCACATTCTCTTGCATGTAACTAATAAGAACTAACAATATGTACGGTAATAAGATATGGATATATTCGGATGTAAATTTAGTTATCGAAAATAAATAAATTTTGAAAATTTATTGACAAAATACACGGCAAACAGTAATTATTTTTATTGCCGCATGTCCAAAGGTCACAATGATTATTACAAAAACTTGAATATACAACATTAAGTATTTTACTGATATTTTTTATTCAGTAAATATTTGTAAATGCTTATTGCGATAAATAAACCATTAATAATTGTTATGATTGTAATTCTCTCCGTTTGTCTGCTTTTGTGATATATTCTTTTTGTTTCAATCATCATTAATTCTGTTGAATAGGCAAAGGGGAAAGACTGCTTATTCTTGATACGCCCGTACTTGGGTTAATCTCGGCACACTGCCTTTTGTCTGATGTCATTGGCAGATCTTTTTTACCTTTTGCTCTTTTGTTCCAAAACTATTGAATGCTACATCATTTATTTAAGGTTCAAGATTTAAGTTATATTCTTAATACTACTATGTGTCCTCCCGGTAAAAACATTAATAATGACTTACGTTCCCGATGGTGTCGAGTTTCACATATTAATAATTTTTCATCCCTTTAAGTGAATAATCTTCCTCCTGGTGTCAGACCAGTGTTCTACACAAACGACAATTTAGAAAAAAAATTAATGAACTCAAAAGATAAAGATAACAAATTAAGCCACTCGGGTATATATAAATAAACTTGTAATAACTGTCCCTCATTCTATATAGGCAAAACTGTTCGTAATGTCAATATTCATGTCAAATGTTTAAACAGTAAAGGTTTCTCAAAATTATTCAACCATATTATTGAAAAAGACCATTCTAGTATAATCATACCACAGGGGTCAATATCCTCCATAAAAACGGATTTGGCCTCCGGTTGGACAATTTTTGGATAAAAAAGGCAGTGAATAGTGGTTGGACAATTTTTTTAATCAAATAAATTTATCAATTACTTCCATAATAGATATGTTTCCTTTAAAATCAATTTAATATCCATCAATACTGCACTTTCCTTTCCCTTAATGTTCCGTCTAACTGTATAAGTATTCTGTCTGCCTTTCGCATAACATTTTATATCGTCTTCTTTGATGTTCTATGTAACTGTATACGTATTCTGTCCCTCTCTTTCATATGTAATTTTATATTCTATCTCCCTCTTTATGTATATATAAGTGCATTCTTTTTCTATTTATTGTTAGTTTTAAATACGCCCAGACGATGCTTGATCTAAGCGAAACCAGTTGGCGTGTAATAAAATTCGGTTTCATTCAAAGTAATTATGTTTTATTTAATCTAATATGTCAAACCACAAAGAGATTGCTTTCTACAAAAATATTAAATAATATAAAAATGTTCTTAGGTTTTCGCGGTCGTTCAGAATCTTCTGTGTATAGTTTTCTTGACTAATCTGCCGTCTATATCTGACCATCTGAATCTGCCTTGATGATGGACTCTGCAATGGGATCCGAAACGTTGGCCAGAAAGGTCATATATATATATGGCAGATTATCCCAGAAAACTATACACAGATGAAATAATATACTATTAAGATTTAAATTATATGTGCATCATAGAAATTAATATCTTTATTTTAACTTTTTTGATAAATTTATGATTAAAATCGTGGTTTGCTCTGTATCGTTTGACGGGCGAGTATTTTAATGTATTGTATAATATTATATACAGAAACTTAATAACCGGAATAATCGTTACCTATAGAATGCGCTCCACATAATTAGAATACACTTGATATGTGCTTCAGGTACTCGCATATCGTCATAAATGTTTAATTAAAATGATAATTAATATATAGGCATTATACAACTAACCGATTTGAATTCCCAATGGTTCATGTTACACTAGTAGCTTGTTAGTGTAATGATTAAGACGCTGGCCTAGTGGTCGGAGGTTAGCGCCTCGTTCCAGGACACTGGCAAGTTAGTCCTATTTTCATAGTATTTACTTACTTACTTACCATCACGCCGTTTCTCCGCGGAGGTAGGCAGAGAGGATAGAGCGCCACACTTTTATTCTGATACACAATTCTCGCCTCATCCACATCCATACAAGCTCGCCGATTGTTGAGGCTTTTAACAGAATCACCCTCCATTATCTGGTTTGCCTGGTTGTGCCAAGACTTCCGCGGACGTCTTCTATTTCTGGTACCATCAACACTTGAGTCATATATCTTTCTTACCATTCTCTTTTCATTCATCCGTTTCATACGTCCAAACCACCTAAGTGATCCTTTCTTAATCTTACTCACTATTATTACTCACTATCATTCAGTCCACTTTCGTTCCTCTTCTGCCAGCTCCGAGCCTCACTTCCATACATCAGTGTCGGTACCAGGACTCCATTGTTCACCGCTAGTCTTGCCTCGGTTGACAAATTTCCGTTCGATATAATTCCATTCAATGCGCCGTTCACTTTATTTCCTGCAGTCACCCTCCTTTCGATATCATTCTCAGCCTTTCCGTTTCTATCAAACATACTTCCCATTTACTTATTCCAACCATTCATTACTTACAAGTATTTTGCACTGTGTCTTGCTTTCCTCCTTCTCGGATACCATCACTTTCGACTTGTTAACATTCATTATGAGGTCGCTTTCCTTGCATACATCGTACATTCTACTCACTAGACTCTGTAGTAACTTAACTTAAATTAAAAATAGTAAGAATACTGACGTGACATGTATTCCGTGTACGCCTCTCTATTTAAAAAAAAAACTTTAATAGGGTCAATATTGGTATTTGGTGCAAGTTCCCAAAACCATTGCGTTGAAATGTATGAGAATTTAATATAATATAACTGTTTAATTTCACTAAGTACGAGGCGTGTCCGTAAAATAAGTTCCACGAATTTTTTTCACATAAAAAAACTGGTTTAATTTTAAAGAAAAGTATATTTTTGGAAAGTTCAGTCCTTCTTTTATTTTTCTACATAATCGCCGTTGCGTTCTATGCACTTCTGCATTCGAGGCACCCACTTTAAACCAGAGTCATAGAACTCTGCCGCCTGTCCGCGTAGAAAACTAACAACCGCATTTTGTACCTCTTCATCTGTCTTGAATTGGGTTCCGCCAAGGTTTTTCTTCAACTCGGGGAAGAGATGGAAGTCACTTGGTGCTAAGTCTGGACTGTAGGGTGGGTGAGACACCATTTTCCATCCAAATTTTTCGATGAGGGCTGTGGTTCGATAGGCGGTGTGCGGTCGGGCGTTGTCATGGTGAAAACGCACTCCTTTGGTCAACATTCCTCTTCTCTTGTTCTGAATTGCACGTCTAAGATTTTTCAAGGTCTCACAGTACCGTTCAGCATTGATTGTTGTCCCGCGAGGCATAAACTCGCACAACAATACGCCCTTTCGATCCCAAAAAACGCTAGCCATGATTTTTCCGGCAGACAGGATTTGTTTGAACTTCTTTGCTCTTGGCGAAGAAGGGTGCTTCCACTGCTTCGATTGCTCCTTTGTTTCCGGTGTGGTGTAGTGTACCCAGGTCTCGTCGCCAGTAACAATAGAGTCCAGAAATTCCTCTTCGGTTGTTCCGTGAAAAGCGAGAAATTCTTGGGCCGCTTCAACCCGCTGCCGCTGGTGATCTGCAGTGAGCATTTTTGGTACCCATCTTGCGCAGACCTTTGAATAGCCTAAATGTTCAGTCAAAATCTTGTCGATTGTGGTTTTGCTGGCCTCCGGAATCTGTTCGCACAGCTCCCTAACTGTAATCCGTCGATCTTCGAGCATTGCCGCTTCGACTCTGGCAATTGTTTCGTCGGAAACCGATGGCCGCCCTGCACGGGCTTCGTCGTGGACGTCTGTTCGGCCATTTTTAAATTCCCTGACCCATCTGCGCACCATCCCGGAGCTCATACACTCTTCTCCATACACTTCACAAAGTTCTTCGTGAATTTCCTTCGCCGATTTCTTCTTAGCGGCCAGGAAACGAATAACAGACCGCAACTCGCAGCTGGCGGGAGACGCAAGAGGAAGCTCCATCGTTGACGGCTGCTGGGCCTAGACTAAACGTCGCAGCGACGCTGGCTTGGTGAGGAATTGTAGTGGGGGAACCAAATAACCTGCCTCTGCTGTCTGGTCACGCATAGAAACGATCCTAGCGCCAGCGGCAGTCCGTGGAACTTATTTTACGGACAAGCCTCGTATTTTAATATTCCTCAAGCTTTCGAAAACGCAGTCTTCCAAATTTTTATTGATAACTAGTGTATTAATGAATTTTTTCAATCATAATTTTTTTTAATCTTTAAATTTGCACGCAAATACAAGTCGGGTGATAAGTACGAATGTTCAAGGTTGCTTTTTTACTTTGCTTAACAACAGCAATTGCAGACAGTTCATTGCTTTCTGCTAGTCATGAATGTAATAATTCATATTGCCATGGAACACTATTGTTTAGCTAGGTTTGCATGTATTATTGGCTTTCGATTACTTCAGTGATCCTTGAATCAATGAATTTATCGTTGAAATAAGATATGGATGTTGCCAGTATTGGAAGTGATATAATATCAGCCGGCCAGTTCAGTCAGTACATGACGTCGATTAGTTAGGTAAACATCGAATCCTTGAATTTTTGTTAAAATAAAACGTTGATGTCAGTATTGTGGATGATATACTCGTAGTATCACCAGGCCCGTGCAGTTAGCACATTGAAATAAGCCTTATATAACTATACATTTTGGAAATTAACCGAAGTTAAATATTGATAATCTGAATAATATAATGATTATAATTAAAATAATAATATTACAAGATTAATATTTTATTCCGATTTACTTCGGAGAAATTCATGTTAAGAACATTTCACTTCAAAGTACTGACAGCACGCCACTGGATATCAGATGGCTTTGCCAGGCTGGGTATTGCTTATATTATATTTTGGAGATGGTTAAATAAGATCGAGTGACGCATCTGTTCTAAAATTTTAGCAACCCCTTTTAAGATTTTGTCTTTGATGTGTTTTTATAAAGTATGCAAAATATATGTAATTTGATATGCGTTATTTACTTATACTCTATTATTTTGGAAGTTGAATTAAATATTCAAACATATCGCCAATTTGGATACATACCGTGTCGTGATTTTTAAAGACCGTAATAAAAAAATAATTTAACATAATACAGGAAGAAGAATGTAGCATTGAACGATATTTTTTACGACTTACAATATATATATATATATATATATTTATTACTAAACAAATTATTTAAAAGTACCCTCCTGAACCGTAAATGGGACATCGGCGTATCATTTTTTTTTCGTTACTTTGTTCCAAGTATATGCATTGACTACTTACTTCTTCTTGTTTGTTTTGCTTCCTATTCGCTGTTAACTATTGTATCCATGTTATTCTATTTTATCACTTTTATATATAAACATGTTTTGTTCTTCATTTAAATGTATTGTAAATATCTTATTTACTAATAAGGTGAGTCAGCCGGGGACAATGAGAGCAAATTTTGTTTTGACAGCCGTGTGGTATCGCCATGTCATACATGCGGGGCGCTATCGAACAGCTGTCTAATAATATTAAAAAATGCCAACCTAGCGGCGAATGAGTAAACCGAGATAGGAGCCTTGAGCTTATTGCATCGGTCCTGGTTAAGTGGTGGGTCCGCCTTCACTTCCTACTTAGATGATTCTAAACAGATAAATAATTTTCCCCTCCATTTAAGTGTTTTTTGCAAGAAATGTGAGGATGCATACTTATTTGCAATATCCACGTCTCCCATGTTACCGAGCTACTGTGGATAGCGACACCTACAAGGTAACATTCAATACTGGAATCAATGTCTACGAATGCTAAATGTGCGGTTAAGTTGTATGGGCGTGCACATTGGTTAAATGAATACATAAATCAACAAAACTATCTGTGTATACTTATATAAATTGAGACGGATTTCAAGTATCTTACCACTGAGGCAACCCGTCTACTCATAAATCCATTTGTGGTGTTACGTGTGGACTATTGTAACGGCATTTATGCTGGCCAGCCAATGTTTCAGCTGGATAGATCTATATTCCATCCTAAATTTAATACATTTTAAATGCGTCAGCTCGGATAATGCAAATAATACATATAATTTCTTTTTTAATTTTTTTTATTATTGTTATTGAATTTAGTTTGTAAAACTTCTTGTTTATTTTTTTTGTTGAAATTATAAAATCAAATTTTAATAAATGTAATTATTGACCTCTGTTAGATGCGTAAAGCATTATTTAAATGTTACAGCTGTTTCGGCGGTTAAGGCCAAAACAGTTTATGCCTGAATTCGATGTTTAATGTTAGGACGAAAATATCTTATGATACTAGATGTATAGTTGATGGTCATCCCAATAGAACAACGACGGTTTTCAGACTTGTATTTTAGTAAATGCACTATTGACTCGAGATTTCCCAGAAATCTTAAGTAAATATTGAAGTTAATAATTACCTGTATTAGCCAATATATTATCGAAATTCCCCATATCTATACTATTATGAAATTAGCAAATAGACATAATTACACCCCATTATATCGATCAGTCTGATAGTCACCGTAATGTGAAATTAGTTTATTGCCTGACGTTAATTATTTTGCTACCCGTCCATACAGTCCACACAGACTACAGACTGTTTGGAAATCTCTCCATTTAACACATACTCTGCGGTGGTGGGTCAGATTTGACCCGGGTGTTTGTATAAATATGATTTACGCTACAAATATTTGTTTAATGTTGTTTTTTTTCTAGCTAATCTTTTATTAAATAATTTTAGATACAAATAAACGTTATCGGACAAGATTCAAATGAGTTATGATAAAAATGTGAAAAAACGCTCAAAAACTGACCTAAGACAGTCTGATTGAATCTCAGCGCTTACGCCGAAACATATATTGTCAACATTTTGAGCGGGTAGGCAAAGAATACCAAGTATGCGTTTATGTATTTGTTTTGTCTTATTTTCGTCTGGCGGCCCCTAGATAATGTCAGTAATATAATTATTTGAGGGGCGGTGCGCCTACCTGTAAGTTTTATGACACTAACTGCTCGGGTTCCGATGAGAAAATCACATGCTCAGTGAATGTTCGTATTTTGGCTCTGTAGGGCGTCTGTTGATGCGTGAGAATATGTACATTATTCGTAATATATTGTAATTTTCAACTTTTTTTTAGCAGAAACATTACGGCACTTCATGTTATCTCATTAAATTACATTTAAAATTAAATATCTATAAAAAATATCTCACAAAACGATTTAAAAACCGAAAACTTAAGGTGGATCTAAAATGACCCACCACCGCCGCACGTGTTTTGTTTTGACCCACCCGGCTGTAAGTGTCAATAAACTTATTTATGTTGCTGATACAAATCGCCAGATTACGCTAACATTTTAAATTATTACTTTTTTCAACTGGAATAGAAAACCATATCTTCACTTCGTATCGGATATCTTCGCGCTAACTAGGAAAATATCCCTTAAGTGAACAGTGTGTATTGTGTGTGTGCAGACTGGCAGTAGTCGGTCGTGCTGCCTGCTGAGAGCAAGTGATCGTACGAGTCCAAACGATTAAAATAGTATAAATACATAATGTAATTTAAGATATTATATATGTATTGGATTTTTTCTAAAGTGATTTATATATTTTTATTTCATTACTTTCATTTTTTGCTTTCAGGTAAGTTGAACTCCTACATGAATAGTACCTACCTACCTACCTACCTACCTACCGAGTGCTCGCTTGGGTGAGTAAATACAAGATTTTTTCATGATGCCATTGGGTACTTCATCTTGTTTTAGTTATCTTATCCGTAAAGTAATTTAATTTGAGTTGTAATATTAGATTTTAAGCAGCGAATCGGTGCCCTCGTGCGAACTTGAGTTGCCCCTTAATTAACCGGTTTAATTAACACTTATTTTTCGTCGGTAATTTTCATCTTTTTATACACTTTTGAAAAAACATCCTTTTTAATTTTATGTATAATAAATAGCATATAATTTAGACTTTCCATATTATTTTTAAACATTCTGGTTTACTGTAGTATAATATTACCCGATCGCTCCAATGAACCCATACCATACAATGCACCACGAACGGACTTGGACGAATGGTTATGTCGCTGTAGAAGTAGGGCTGTATTGCGATTGCACGTTGTGTGCATCTGAACTAGCGCTCGGTCTGGGATAAAAAAGTAAACATTTTGTCGTAAAAAGTATATTTGTGAGAGTTATTTTCTGTTCTTGAAAAATCCTTATTATATATTGCGCTTCCCCATATATTGTCCATGACTTACTGGACTGTATTGGATGTAGTGTTATTTGCCAGTAAAAGAAATATTCGCCAATATCGCGATAATGTCGAACGTGTTTTTAATGTCTCCAGGTTAAGATGCTTAAATGTTTTCTATTTTATATACTCAATAACAGTATGTAAATATATATTCAATTTGAAATGAAGTGTACATTCTCTTTATTACGAGTAAGAAAAAATGTACATATTTTTATATTTTCTTATCTATGCTGTTTATGGTAAGAGAGATCTCTTACTTACCATATAATGAAACACTTTCTTAGTCGCAATGTCAAATCGACGATTTTTGGTTATGTTTGCGACTTATTTGGTTGTTTAGTTATTTGTGAAAATCTGCTGAGAAAACTATTCATCCGATTCCGTTTTTACTTAATTCATATTATACTGATAACATTTTTGTGTTTATTATTGTCTATCAGAGATTCTTATATCATTATCTAGATGTCATTTTTGTTCGTTTTAAGAGTTAACTTAAAAAGGAGGAATAATTTTAATTACATTGATATTTTATTTACGTGTCGTTTGTTTTGGAGAAAGCTTTATTATTAAAATATAGATTCTATCGAGACCCTGACTATGCAGCGTTCACCAATGGCCGTGGAGTCGCCACTATTGACCACAAAACGGCGACAATAGTCGCCCTCAGGGCTAAGCAGAAAGAAATCTGCAATAGCCAATTGCTTATCTGCTAGTATATATATATATATATATATATATTATTACTATAATGCAACGCGTATATTTAACTCTGTTTCGAATTCACTTGAAGCGATGACGTGTGTGTGTGTATGTGTGTACGTGAACACCGCGTGGCGCAACAGAGATAAATTTTGCATTTAAATCGTATATGTTCGGAATGGATTTTTGCAAAAAATTAATCATTTATATTTTATATATATTTTAATATAATATAATTCGTTCTATCTGCGAGTAATCGTGGTATAATTTAATTTTCATTAATTAAAATTATTCGTTGTTCTTGGTCTTGAAATTCTCGCATATTTTCTTCGCTCTAGCCTTCCGTTTCGTCTGCTTTATTTTCATTTGAATTATTCTGTACTGAAACTATATATTTAAAGCTCATTATTCTCAATTATTTAGCCTTCAACCTCTTTGCGCAAGAACATTTCGTTTGATGTAGGTGCGTACATGCTCGTATGCATACATATAGGTTTTCTTAATAATTGAACCGTGATTTAAACATTCGCGAAATGTGTATTAAATTAAAGCATGCGTTTCATAAAATAGCGTACGTAATTCCATAATTTTGGCGCAAGCTAAAGCATTGCTAATTACTGTACTGTTTGGGGGATGTGGGCTCGAGTATCAGGACTCTGCTGATATACACATGTTATACCATTTATAATTCTTTGTTTTCTTTAACATAGACCTTTCGAGAATATTTAATGAGTTCGGAGAATCAATTTGTGATATTTTTATGTTGTTACTGTTAAACGAAAAAGTAATCGCAGTGAAGCAAAATGTTTCGAGAAGATGTTAGGAATGTGACGTTTATAGCAAAAGGTGTTTCCATTGGTACACAAGTATTTCCTGCTCATCTCCGGTAGTTTCCGACCGCAATTCACCAAAAGATGGCGCTCGTGGCGGCATATCGCATCTCTGTAGAAGATATTACGTTATACATACACTTATAACGTAGATTTGTATCGAAATTCTTATTTCACTCAGGACGTATTTAGATCCGTATCGCGATTCACATATTTACCTATATCATCTAACGAAAACTATTTTGTACAATTTAGTATTGGTAGAAACAGAGTTAAATATTGCCTTGACATATAAGATTTTTAAATATTTTTAAATACATTATATTTTAAAAGAAAATACTGGTTGCGGATCGTGCTAATGCATCGCAACGAACTTACCAAATAGCGGGATGTGAGGTAGTTGAAGAGGCGATTTGTTTAGGCGCGCTGATCACGAATATTGGTGATAGTAAGCAGGAAATTCGAAGGCATGCAACCGTAGTATAGTGGGGCTAGAACGCGCCGGAACGCGTTCCGGTAGGATTTGTTCAAAGTTCTGTTAAAGTTTCTTTGAGCTTAATTAAATTTTCACCGACAGTGGAAACGTTCATTGCGTGCAGTAGGTGCACCGGACAAAGCCTGCGCTATCTGCTATACTCTCAAGTGGTGTGTCGGTTCTTTTTACGAAATTTTTTCAAGAAACCTGAAATTCTAAGCTGAATGAGAATTAGCATTCGAGTAATTCTTCTTTAGCACTACACCACTACATACAATTAGGTGAAGTTACTATGAACAAACCAACGAAAATATGGAAATACAGTGAAATCAAGCAAACAACTAAAGCAATAGCGACAAGCGTGACTGACACCTTCGAAAATATCGCTAGAGAAGGGCGTTTCGTATCCTGTGGACAGCATGATGCACGAATGCCTCTATCCTGCACCGAATCCATTTGCTCACTTTCATGATACACACACATACATGACAGTTCTCACACTTACGTGCGATGATAACTGCTTATTTTATAAAAATGGATGGATATAAATAAATAACTTCCATCAGTAGGTGAAGTATTAAGTAAGTTTAATACTTCACCTGTCGATGAGAGTTAGTGTTTCTCTCGAAACTCGAGTAGTGCAAATAAACTCAAGTAGAGTTATAACATTGTTTTATTTATATTCATCCATTTTGATGTTGAAGCTCAACGAAATTAACGCGGATCTATCAATAATATACTTAACTTATTATTATTATTACAAAATCATATGTATCTTTAGCAGTAGAGTGCAGCAGAAAACCAGGAAAAATGGAGAACTGTCAATCATTGGGATGACATCTTGGACCATTATTTCTAGCAATGGGTAATGGACGTGACAATATTAATATGGTGTTTCGCAAATTGCATTCATATTAAAAATACATTACTCAATTAAATTAAATCTTTTTTCATATATATTGAAATTACTCTACAAAAAAATGAAGTCTACAAAAATCTGTTAGATATTGGATTACGTATTTAGAACAAGGTCAGATTCAATTGATTCTAATATTTCCATAGCGGAAAGGAATGCTTGGATATTTAGTTCTAAAGAAGAGCACTAATGGAAGCAGACTCTTGAAAAAATGTTTACTTCATATTGGACGATTGATAATAAATATGATTAGCTTATGGAACCCGTGACAAACACTAAATTGAATATGCACCTGTCACAAATTTCATTGAATCGATCAGGGGTCTGCAATAGTTAATGTATAATTATTATTGTAAGAGTAATGTGACTTGGTCGCGTACCAAATTTAGCGACACAATAAACTGCGTTGAATGAAAAGTTTAAAAAGTCAATAGTCGGTTCACCTAGACCGCCCCCCGAGTGAGGTGACTCCCCACCTACTGTCTTCGCGGTTTCTACTCATTTTGCGCGATTAAAATATTGATCCATAAATAAATTAACAAAACCTGAATTTCCGTGGTAGGCCACAGATAATAATTACCTATAATAATTTGTCTACCACACTACAAACCAACCTAGCCTATTGGGGAAAACAAATACGCAATTAGACATATTACAAACATAGCGATTTTAATTGGCGAAAATTTGTTAACAAGAATCTATCGAGTCGTGGAAATACGCGGTCAAAAGAAATACAAATTCCTACATGCACAAAATTTACGAATTTCGCATACGAAACACATTACGAAATTTACACATATGTGTCGAGCGCCGTCTTGGCGGATGAAGGTGCAAGTGGTTCAACCAACTCCAAGTTTTACTCATCTAATACAATATTTTTACCACTTCTCTTGAATAAATCGGCTGGGTTTTGGCCAGTTGTTGAAGTTGAATTCATTAATCCCCAATTTTGACAAAAATGACTTAATAACTTATTTATTTATTCCTAAAATGGTGCATACGTAAGTATTTTTATATATGCTCTAATATAAACAAGATCAAATTTTTTTCTTTTACTACAACTTATTAAGATTTAACATTCTTCCTGAATGGTAGTCCCAGTCTATCTTTTCCTCTTGTATGATGTTCGTGCTCATGTTGATTTGCATCAATTTTTTTTGTATTCTGTCGATATCTTTTTAGTGAGGATTTTATAAATAAATACCTTTACATTGATATATATTTTATGCGTAAAAGTCATCATATTCAGATCTTTCAGCATTGCACTGATCCGAGTTATCTATTTTTTCTGAGTATTATTCTCATAGCTTTATTTTGCAACACTGACAATTGTTGCATTTCTGCTTCATTAGCCAAAAACAAAATGCTGCTGCAGTAGTTGATGTGAGGAATAATAAAGGGTTTTTCATTAAGGGCGCTCAAATTTTTTTTTTAAATAAAAAAAAAACGAATTAATATATCTAAAAAAAATTTATTATGTTTTGAAGTACATTTAGTGGCAATTATGTATAAAATTCAATTTCCCTCGCATGACCACCGCGGGCACGTTTGCAGAAGTCCAATCGTTGAATCCAATTTTCCACCACTTTTTCACATAATTCGGCCCGAATCGCACCAATTTAGCGTTCAATATTTTCTCTTAGCTCTTGTAACGTCGCCTGCTCTTTGGTATAGACCAAAGATTTAACACAGCCTCAAAGAAAATAGTCCAATGGTGTTAAATCGCATGATCTAGGCGGCCATTGAACTGGTCCATTTCGCGAAATAACACGCTCACCAAATTTGGTTTTCAATAAGTCAATTGTTGCGTGTGCAGTGTGACTGGTTGCGCCGTCTTGTTGAAACCACATATTGGCCAAGTCCATACCTTGCAATTGAGGCCAAAAATAATCAGTTATTATGGAGCGATAACGATTACCATTCACATTAACATGACGATTAGCATCATCAACAAAAAAATATGGTCCAATGACACCTCCGGCATGTAATCCACACCAAACAGTGATTTTTCCGGGATGCAATTGTGTTTCGTGAAGCACGTGTGGATTGGTGCCTGCCCAATAATGCATATTTTGCTTGTTTACATATCCATTGAGCCAAAAATGAGCTTCGTCGCTAAAGAAGATTTTTCGATGGAATTTGATTTTTCGATGGCGGTGAGCGAACGCGAATTTTGGTAGTAGATTTGAATAATTTGCAAGCGTTACTCCGGTGTGTACTGCTCCATGATGATTTGCCAACTAAGTACGAGTGTTAACCTTAAAAAAAATTGAAGAAATATGGCGTAGTTTCTTGTCCCTGTTGAAATAAAGTTTGAGCGTCCCTATTGAAAAACCCTTTATAACAGTTGTATACTATTTTACAAGATTCCGAACTAATGAATCTTCTAATCCTTCCCAGAAGTGAGATTTTTTTAGTCACGCGTCTTGTATTTTGTGATAAATTCAATTTTGAATCTACTATGACTCCCAAATATTTTATTTCAATCACTTCCTTTAGACTTTCACCATCTACGATAATTGCTACTGTGATTGGTATTCTTTTATTTCCAATGTTCATAAATTAAGTTTTGTTTTTATTTGGTTTTAGTTTAATTTTCTTCAGCCATATTGCTATATTATTTAACTCGTAGTTTAATCCATTTAGTATAGTTGCATAATTATCTCCCGCTTTATATATGAGTGGATCGTTTGCAAATAAATTATTTTCATGTCATTTATATAGATAATGAAAAGGATTGGTCCTAGAACTGATCCTTGTGGTGCTTATAATGATGATAGGGGGTCAGATATTGAGTCACCTACTTTAGTGGTTTAGTGACTATTACTTAGGTACTCCTTAAACCATTTCAAAGGTTATCCGAGTTTCCAAAGTATTTATTATTATTATATCTCTGTCGATGGTTTCAAAAGCTCTTTTAAAATCTAAGAAAACTGCAATGATATATTTACCCTTATCAGAATCGTCTTTCCAATCTTCCAAGATAAGATTGAGAACTATTTCACATGACTAATTATTTCTAAAACTACATTGTTCTTCACACAGTATTTTTCATTTTTCTTAAAAGGCTACAAGTTGTTTTTTTTTTGTGATATAATCAAGAATTTGTTCATATTTAGGTGGTGTATTCACATGTCTAAATTCTTCACATTTATTTGTACTTTTAATTTTTGGCATTGGAATTACCCTGGATATCTTCCGTTATTGCGGAAATACTCCTTAAGTGATGGACTCATTTATTAAGTTTAAGAAGTATTCTCCAACGACCGGTAAAGATTATTTAATTAACTTTATTGTAATTCCATCGGGATAACCTTTTAAACTTCATGGAGCAAGCATCAGCCATTTTATATCGTCCAAAGTCATATTTGAACGAATATTTGGAAGTGAAAATTTATTTATAACCGATTTCTTATAAAAATATTATGCACAGTCTGAACAAGCCATTGGTGCACCTACACGCACCTACCAATCAAACCAGATGCTCATATCAGTTGGCATGTTTATTTATCGACCGAAATGCGGTACAGTGTGTCAAATTTTACTATCCATAATTTAAGATAAAAATAGTTTTTACTCTCTCCTGAACATTTTGAATATATAGATAGGGTTACAACAATTGGCCAAAACATCGACGATATTTCTACCCAATTTATTGGGCGATCCGTTTCAGGGTTATGTGTGCGTGTGTGTACATGTCCGGGATACCGATAAGGCTACGCCGGTAGCGTTAGTCTGAACACTTTATTTGATTTGCCCTGACAGCTGAGGGCAGACCCGCGACACTCGAATACTTAAGTTATTGAATATATCGTCAAAAATAAATGTGTTTTTCCCTTTTCTTAATATTCTAGTAAATCAATAGACATAAAATCATAAGTAATTAAAACATCTATCGTCATTTCGTCGATGCGATGTAACTATCTCAAAAATTATCATATATTATATTTTATATTTATTATTAATTAACAGGGAGTAGTAAAAATCTTTTCCCACCACCGATATCACTAAAAAAATGAGTCACTAACGAAATAAAGCGAAACCGAATGGCCGCTAGTTGGACTGAATATTTTATATTCCCAATGACCTTTGCAATACCCCATGAAGTCGAGAACGTTCTGAAGGTGTTCTTGTGGTGCTATTTGCTAAGTTTAAAAATGTTATGAGTTATAATATTCAGTGGCGTGCAGTAGGCACAAAGTTAGGTTTTACGATGCTAATTAAATATACCGGTAGGGTATACTAGGTATCAAAAAAAATGTTAGATTTTTTAAATTTTGAGAATAATTGAAAAATTTACTACTTTAGAAAAGGCAAGTTCTTTTATTGCTCGGTACCGTACTCTGCTTTCGATTTGGCTTAAAATATTTTCGACGATTTCCCCTTCGGACAACGGATTTAAAATGTTTCATTAACAGTGTTCAAAAACATTTATTTTAATAATAATTGCATTTTGACGTTTAATATAATATTGTAATAATATCTTGAAAAATGCAAATTCGCTCGCTTGACAGATGATAAATTATAACCAACAAATTTTATCTACGCAAATATCGAAATATGGAATTATATTTCTTTAATATTTAGTCTACCAAATAAAACAAATACGTAGAAATGTCATTATATGCAGTTTTCAGTAAGGATTATTCCTTTTCACAAATTGTTTGAAAAATGCATAAAATCTGCAGACGTCAAGACGCCGACATAGATTCAGTAAAAAATATTTAATTCGATACAATTATTATAAAGATTGAAAAAACAAGAAAGAAAAAAATAACTGAGCACAATGTACATGAAGTTGTTACAAATGGTTCGCAAATTACTCTAAACTACGACTAGACAAAAATCATTAGTTACGTTACAGAGAAAGTTAAGCTAATCCGGATAATAACGGCTAGAATTTTATAGGATCTTTTCATAATATAAAGATTATTTTATTTTATTTCCTAGAATTTTTAGTAATGCTCAACTTTTTTGCTTGTATACAGTGCACGCCTCTGATAATATATATCTATAGGTTTGTGAATATAGCAGCGAAGACGCCGTAGCTCCTAACACTTCTCAAGTCCCGGATATAAACACATCCTTTCTGCGATTTCTCGTCTCCCATTTGCGAATCGAGCAGGGTTTTTCTTTATTTTCTCTTTTCACAGAAAAATGTCAATAAACAAAAAAGGGCAACTGATAGCTTTATTGCGGTACTTTTTTTTATCTTTTAAATGTATAGTTGTTTTTCTTTTTACATTGATTTTTTTAACACATTGGACGCCTTTTGGTACAATTTTGGCAGAATGTTTAAAAACATGGATAAATGTACAATTTATAGCGTGTGAAGAAGTTCTCGCAATACAAATATAATACTTATTTTATTATCATATCTTGACACTTCTCTGGTGGCAGCCCTATGGTCTGCAGGATACCGAGAAAAGTGGAGGAGCATAGTTAAGAGGGCGAAAGTTCACGAAGACGGCGATCGATATTATATTTGTGAAGTTATCGTAAATTTATTTCGTTTGTGTCCTTTTACAACACTACATCCTTTAAATGATTATACAGAATCGGTTATTTACTGTCATTTGAATCGAAGTAATCTGTCTCGCTAATAGACCTCTCTCTCGAGCGGGCTTAGACTGATATTGTCCTGACCTGTGTCCTCGTAGCCGATCTAAAGTATCGATTAATTATTACTAAATTTATAATAATACATTTGTATGTAATGTATAATTTTTTTTTAATAACTGAAGGAAAAATGTTCAATTGTTACATTTTGAACTCTCGAAATATTCTATGAAAATCTTAAGCTTTACCGTATCCCTTTTACTCCAACCGACAGATATCTGAGTGGCTGGTGTAGTGAATGAAAGAGAAGCCACGTTGTATAGCCTACTTGCTTTTTGAACTGAAAACAGCAAATAACTCGGAGCTGTCTTGGAGCAGAGAAGTTTTAAGTGTAATTACTTTTGGAATCTAGAATATTCAATGCATAAAATTATGCCTAAAATCGAGTAGAATTTCTCGGAATATGATCGCCGACGATGATCGTAAGTAATTGATTCAATTGAATTATTTTTCATTTTACATTTAGTTTACTTGAAGCTTACTCTCTTCAATTCAAATTTACCTGCATATTTTATTTATTTCTTCGCAGCGAATTACAACATTCCTAGTAATATACTTAAGTACAATAAGTAATAGACAATAAATAATAAAAAGTAGTCTAAATGCAGTGGAAATGCGATCACTTAGGCGTATATGTGGCAAATCTATTTATGACAGAGTAAAGAATGAAGAAATAAGGAAAGAATGTAAAGCTGATCTTAGTATAGTGAGTAAGATTAAGAGTGGATTACTTAGGTGGTTTGGCCATATGGAACGGATGAATGAGGAGAGATGATAGATATATGATGCACGTATTGATAGCACCAGAAGTAGAGGGCGTCCGCGGAAGACTTGGCAAGATCTGGTAAACCAGATAATGGAGGATTGTTCTGTTAGAAGCCTAAACAATTGGCAAGCTTGTATGAGAAGATGTATGAGGCGAGAATTGAGTATCAGGGCTGAGGAGTGTGGCGCTCTATCCTCTGAATATTCTCCGAAAATATTTTTGTTTTATATGTTGATTACGCCATGTTAAATACACACATATATATATATATATTTATTTATATACATTTATTAATATTAATTTTACTGTATCGTATGTTTAAAAAAATCGTTATTATTTGATTACGCCATGTTAAATACACAAATATATATATATATATATACATTTAATAATATTAATTTTACTGTATTGTAAGTTTTAAAAAAATCGTTATTATTTGTAATGTATCATGATGATGTAGCGATTGTATGACACGCGCAAGTTGGCAAGAATGGCAGCGTGGAAGGGATAAAAGAGCGTCTCGCTTGGGCGCGCGCTCTCTCTCCGGAATCGTAGATCAGAACACATCTCTTATATTGTATTCATAATTGTGAGAGGTGTAATAAACTGTATTGTTGTACATCCAGTTCTTGACTACCTGAATTCCCGCACACAAGAAGACATCATTGTTTGCAGCCTTAATAGTCGGGTTAAGGATATAACATTATTATAATTCTCCAAATATTATTTCAGAGGTGGCTCAGATAAGGAACATTTTAATTTCTTTTAACTGTATTTCAGGTGAATCAAATAGGTTAATAATAATAATAATAATAATTTACATAACTTAATTATTTGAAAAAAATTTTTTTTTTAAATAAAAGTTATGTAAATAAAAACTTATTAAATGTTGCATGTATCAATATTAAGATTCAAAGGAAAAAACGCCTTACATATCTCAGATACACGCATCATACCATAGAATACGTTTTTCTGGTTCCTCTAATCAAAAATAAAAGTGAAGATAAAATAAAATCTCCTCGGTGGAAAACTGTCTGAGAGGCAGTCAGGATAGGTACTTACCACTATATTGGCAAGGAAAATATACTGCACGTGAAAATAGCAATACTGGGTTAATTCAAAGTTCACTATGTTTTAATGCAGTGAAATATTTGTATTAAAATTGATCTTAAGAATATACACGGTGTCATAGAGCTAATTTATAATATTAGGTACCCACCTGACTAAATTACGAGTCAAAAATGTTCAAGAAATATGTGCCTAATCTCAACCATTTCAAAGATATACTCGTAAGCATTTCAGGAAGTTCTACGTTTGACTGAATTTTGTGCATAGTTAGTTCCGGAGGTAAACAGTCTATTTTAATAATTACGGTAATTTGTTAAGAATTGAAAGAGTATATTTTAATATTAATGTAAAGAATTAACGTTCGTAGCCCCAGCTACATACAAATACACTTTCACGTAGTACATTTTGGGCAGCTTCCAAAGAAAAATAAATTAAGTCCATATTAATAATTTTATATTGTTAATATTTTTTCGAAATAATGAAAACGAATTATTTTGTACACCTACAATTTTAATTTATCTTTGTGTTGTATGATTATTATGTACATTTTGCATGTTTCAAAAATTTTCATATTTAAAATATCTTTTCTCTCAATACATCATTATTCAACCCAATAGTATTTTTAAAATGTTCTTTATTAAAATTACTTAAATTGCACATGAAAATATACCCTGACGCATTGAAAATGAGAGATCGAGATAAAATGTTTAAAATTTCAGTAATAAATTTTGTACGCTCTTGAAAAATCACTGTCGCTCCTTGCTGACGTTGGTTTAATTGTGAACAAGAATTATTTAGCGGATCCAAATTTGTATCTGTTTTCAAAGTACTTTTGATGTCGAGGAGTATTTATTATTTAAACATATTGTCGAAAGACGCTTGAATACTTTTTATTATTTCACTGTAACTTTCAAGATTTATTATTTTACTGTATTTCTGCGATTTCTGCCAACTTAGGTTTTAAAAATCTCTACTCTAAAATGAATATTTCTCGGAATATTTTTTACCCAATTCTCAAACCAATATTCTCAATATGATGATTTCTGTTTCTGTTATTCGTGAAAGTAGGTGCCTCCAGCGATCCGCCACAGAGAGATAAGCATACTAAGAAATTGATGTTTTCCATTAGTCATGTTTATAGTTTAGTCATGTATATAGTTTAGTCATGTACATAGTTTAGTCATGTTTATAGTTTATTCATGTATATAGTTTATTCATGTATATAGTTTAGTCATGTACATAGTTTAATCATGTTAATAGTTTAGTCATGTATATTATTTAGTCATGTATATTATTTAGTCATGTTTATAGTTTAGTAATGTATATAGTTTAGTCATGTATATAGTTTAGTCATGTTTATAGTTTAGTCATGTTTATAGTTTAGTCATGTATATAGTTTAGTCATGCTTATAATAAATATTTGTAGTCTCGGCTTACTTTGAATAATGATAAAAACTCAAGTGTTAATTATATGTGTTAAAAATATACAACAATCTAAATGCAGACGTGAAAAATTGCAACCATAGTCTTGCATATTTTTCACGAAAAGTGCAGTTATGGCTCCATGAAATGGGGAGAAATTACGCCCAAGAACTTTTAAAAGGTCTAAAACTGAGAATAAAACTGCTACAACAGTATATTGAATTACCTAATTGCATCTTGTTTTACTCTTCATATATCTTTTTTTATATGCTATCTAATTGTATCTTATTCTATTCTTTATATATATATATATACTTTATAAAACACGTAAATGCATTGCTCAATGCACAAGATGTATATATATATATGTATATATATATATATATATATATATATATACACATATATATATGTCAAGAGTAAAGCAAGATGCAATTAAATAACATAATTACAACGTAAAACTTCAAATCCAATGTTTAGTGTATGAAAAATAAATAAATTGGATTTAAAGTTTTACGTTTTAATTATATGTTATTTAATTGCATCTTGCTTTACTCTTAACATATATATATATATATATTACATCTTGTGCATTGAACAATGCATTTACGTGTTTTATAAAGTATGTATCTAATCTAATGACATCTTGTTTAACTCTTTATATATATACATTGATCATTGCGCTTTGTATACTATTATACTGGAAGAACACCGTCTGCTATAATACAGTAAAATACTATTGTAGCAGGCATGGTACTATATATATTTCTTACTTTTATGAAATTTTCATCTGATTATAATATAACACACTGTACTAAGAATCAAATAAATAATAATTATTATTAATATGATTTATTGAATGAATTTGTATATTTGGAAAATATTTTCTGTAAGGAAAGTAAAGATATCGAAAGGAAGGAGATAGTGCGAAATAAATTGATCGGTGCTCTGGACGTCAATAGGTATTTAACATCTGAAGCAAGACCAGCGATGCATGACGGAGTTCCGGTGCTTTCAATAATGTATGGGAATGTATTGGCAAAAGAGAAACGGCAGTGCACTAACTGCGATAGAAATGCGATCACTTTGGCATATGTGTGAAAAGTATATGCACGGTAGTGTGAAAAATGTACAAATTAATAGCGAATGTAGATCTTTTGGTAGCATCATTCATAATATATTATTAAGAATGTATTGCTGAGATTATTTTGGCATATGGAATGTTTGTAAGCGAAAAGAGAATGGTAAAGAAAACACACGAGTCGGGTGTTGAGGCTACAGAGAACGTCCGCGAAAGATCTGGTACGATCAGCTATATAACAAATACAGAACGGCCCTACTAGAAGTTTCAACAATCGATATGAATCAGTTATTTGAAAATGAATGAGGCAAGAGTGGTTTGCCAGCACAGAAGAGTGTGGCGCAAAATATAAATAATGTTAAAAATTAATAAAAATACACATTGGTATTCTAAATAAATAAAAAATGATATTAATGTTGTGTAGCCATTATTCGTTTTGTTGTTTTTAGCAAAATCAGTAGCATTTATATTAGGACATGGGTGTCCACATTTAAGTACAGCGGTTATTCTTTTTAGAACTAAGATTAAGTCACAAAATGTGATGTACTCGTAAATAATTCTGAAGTTTGATAAATTCAAAAATTAATTTCACACTCGAACATGCATTTCTCACTCAAGAACTTTCGTTCACTCAATCGATCATTCAAGCAATCATTGTTTTCAGTTATCATTCAATTCATGTTTGAACAGCAGTTAGATTTTTGCAATCTTAATACCCATAACTATTTAACCATAACCTATGTCTTTGCTTATATCCGACTTATTAATTATCTTGTTCAGTTTCGATATCTTTACTGAATATTTCTTTTCCAACCGAATCCTTATTTTTCTACCTATGTATATATATTCTCCCGCTGAATTCACGGATCTTAAAATTCTAAAAATCTATCTCTAAAAATATAAATAAGGTGGTTTACCTCATAACAAGAATATTGTTTCTCTAGTTTATATTGAAAAACTTGATACCTAAATTCGTATCCACCTACGCCCTCACGGAAACCACCCCTAGTTTCTTGTGTACCTACACTATGAGACATATATACATTTACACCCGCATACAAGTCTCTTCTCGACTTACGACGGGGTTCCATTGCGAAACTTTTAACGTAAGTCGAAATGGTCGTAAGTCGAATATACAATACAAAAAGAATATACATTTATAATAATATATCGATTAGGTTTTATTTCTGATTAATGTTAACAAACATATAACTAAATAATTAAATGGATAAATAATATGACGATGAATAATCTTTGATTTTATTGGATAAATAATTTTGAATTATTTTAATCATCTTTACTACTGATATCCGGGGCTGACTCTTGATATTTATCACTGAGTGCAGTGATAGTGCTTTTTTCTCAAAAAAATGTCCAATTTTGGCGAGTGCTTGGTGAATTTTGCTTTGTAGCTTTGAAAACCTATCACTGTCTGGGTCCATATTTTTTAATTGGTTCATTTATTTGGTTGAAAATTGCAATCTTTTTTTTTTTTTTTTTAAAAGATTTTTTCCTTTTTTTTCCCCCGTATGTGCGAAGTCGAGGTAGTCGTAAGTCGAGTAGTGACAAAAATTGAGAATCTGAAAAAGGATGATGTCAGAGAAAAATTTGAAAGGAAAGTGTGTGAAGAACTGAGTGAGAAAGGAGCGAGTGATCTGAATATAGACAATGCATGGGAATACATTTAAGTTACTTTATGCGAATCAGCGAAAGAAACCTGTGGCATAGCTACCCAAGGAAGGAAGAAAGGCGATGCATGGTGAGACGATGGCATAAAGGAACTTGTGAAAGAAAAGAATATTGCTTGGCGCTGTCTGTTGACAGTAATTGGAGATGAATACACGAGAGCCAAAGACCTGTACAATGCCTGTAAGAAAAAGTTAAATCTGATGCGAAAGAAAGGAGAGAGTTGCTAAAAAGAGAGAAAGCGGTGAAAATGATTGAAATGAATTTTCAGGATAATGTAAAATTCTTCTGGAAGGCGGTCAAAAATCCCGATGTGGTACTAAAAGCATTGGTATGAAAGTTATTGAGTCAGTAAATGGAGAGATGTTAACGAATGAGGATGAAATAAATGATAGATTGATGAAATATTGCCAGGAAACGTAAAGAGTGTAGAGAATGCAAATGAGGAAGCACCTGAGATGCTCTCTGGGGTAAGTATGAATGAGGAAAACGATATAAATGCAATAAGTATGGAATAAATAAAGTGTGTAATAAAACATACGAAGAATGGTAAGGCTATGGGTTATGATAACGTTGCTGCGGAGTATATCAAGGCTGGTGGCCCATTAGTTATCTTGTGGCTTCATACGCTCTTCAATCAGTGTTTGGAAGAGAGCCACATCCCGTTAGATTGGAGGAGGGCTATCATTATGCCTCTTTACAAAGCTAAAGAGTCAAAAATGGAATGTGGTAACTATAGGGCTATTAGTCTACTAAGCTCTCTTGGTAAACTGTATGGAAGAATTTCGATAGAAAGAGCGAGAACAGTGACGAAAGAAAAAGTATGGGACGTGCAGTCTTTGTGAGTGGAAGAGGATGAATGGATCAAATCTTTTCTCTACGAGTGATGACTGAAATTTTTTTGGCGAAAAACCAAAAACTTTTTTGTACCTTCGTAGATCTACAGAAGGCATACGATAGAGTTATAGGAGAAAGGTTATGGAATGTACTCTCTGATTACGGGGTGAATAGTAAACTTATACAAGCAATCGCATTCCTATATGAAGGAAGTTCTGCGTATGTAAGAATCAATGGAACCATGATTTGACATTACAAAGGGTGTCGAGCAGGGTTGTGTAATGTCTCTATGGCTGTTCAACTTGTATATGGATAAATGTGTAAAAGAACTGGAATCTATGAATGTAGGAGCAAAAATGGGTGATTTGATCGTATGTTGTTCATTGTATGCCGATGATGCAGTACTAATGGCGACTAATGAACAAGAACTAGAGAGTCTAGTGAGTAAAATCTACGATGTATGCAAGGAAAGCGACCTCATGATGAATGTCAACAAGTCGAAAGTGATGGTTTTCGAGAAGGAGGAAAGCAAGACTTGTGCAAAATACTTGTAGGTAATGAATGGTTGGAATAAGTAGATGAGTTTGTGTATTTGGGAAGTATGTTTAGTAGAAACGGAAAAGCTGAGAATGATATCGAAAGGAGGTGACTGCAGGAAATAAAGTGGATGGCGTTTGAATGGAATTATAATAGCTAATGAGAACTTGTCAACTGAGGCGAGACTAGCGGTTCACAATGGAATCCTGGTTCCGACACTGATGTATGGAAGTAAAACCTGGAGCTGGCAGAAGAGGAACGAAAGTAGACTGAATGTACTGGAAATGAGATCACTCATGCATATATGCAACAGATCCATTTATGACAGAGTAAAGAATGAAGAAATAAGGAAAGAATGTAAAGCTGATGTTAGTATAGTGAGTAAGATTAAGAAAGAATCACTTAGGTGTTTTGGTCATATTGATAGGATGAATGAGGAGAGGATGCTAAGAAAGATATATGATGCAAGTGTTGTTGGTACCAGAAATAAAGGATGTCTGCGGAAGACTTGGCACGACCAGGTAAATCAGATAATGGAGGATGGTTCTGTTAGAACCCTAAACAATCGGTGAGCTTGTATGAGAAGATGTATGAATGTGAATGAGACGAGAATTGTGTGTCAAGTGTGTCAGAAGTGGCGCCCTATCCTTTCTGCCTACCCCTGCGGGGAACGGCGTGATGGTAAGTAAGTAAATATAATTTTTTTAAGGTTCCCTAAATAAGTATAATATTGAAAAATAAGGGGTATTTTGCAGCGAATCTTTTTGGATTTAAATTTGTTTGAGCCTTGTCTTTTTACCCTTTTCTCTTTGTTCACGAAAACAATGTGTTAAATTTATCTCCCTTATTTAAGAAATCGGTCCAATTAAATTCGAGCGGAACAAGATTAATTTTCTATACAATAAAGGAGATAAAGTAAAAATAATTAAGCCGTTTTAGACATAAAAAGCTGAACATAAAATGTTTATAAATAAATAAATACATATTTTCTAAGAACATTCTTGCAATATCATTTTAATTGAAATTTACTTTTTAATACATATTATAATTTGTAATGGTATACGAATCGTGTGTAATTAATGTAATTTAGGGATTGATAGCGTTTCCTAATTTCATTAAGTTAATTGTTTTGTGTGTACAAAATCTCAGAAATATAAACATTTGGGACAAATAAAATTAAAATTAATTAATGAAATTAAAAGATATTTAATAATTTGATTTTAAATGATAAAAAATTATTCATCAATTATTTTTGTTTTAAGTGTTTTATCTTATTGGTAGAAAATTTAATTAGGTTTTTTAGAATTGTCTCTTTCTATCGATGTGCTCATGTCTTAGCATCATAGTCGGCTGATCTGCTTCTACTGCGCGAACTGTTTACTTTCAATATTCGCGGTCCTGGGCCTTATCTAATACGACGTGTAGTGAGGCTGTAGTCATCTCTCTTAGACTTCTGTCGGTCTCGATCTGTACATCATGTTTAAGATCGCTCTCCCATTCTTCAACTTCCTTCACATTCCCTGTGATACATTCCCAAAGAACGCATGTTATGGAGAACTTTAGTATCTTCGGAATTCCAAAAGAATTGCGACGTTCGTTCGTCTAGCGGTCCATGCTTTGTGCAGTAGCTTACGATGCCAACATCACGAAAATCTCGAATGCTATTGAGAATACCAACATTACAAATAATCATATATTCGGTTAAATAACTGTATAAAAAGGGAAACAGAATACAAAGTAAGAGTGAAACTTAGAATTGTTTCCAATAATACTGTTATGTTACTGTCTGCACTTTTAAAAGATTTAGTGAATGATTTTTTTGTATGACCTTAGCACTTTAGCAGTAAAATATGTAAGGCTATATAGTAGCTTTTTGGGTTTACATTTAGGCTATTATTTACTTTTGGTGACGGTGAAATCTTTGTGCAAACTATTTGCTTGTATTTGGCGCAAGATAGTGGTAGTTTGATTATACATATCTTCTTTGAAATGAAGAGGTGTTTCTTACTTAATAGTAATATTATTTATGACTGCAAAGGTTTTTTAGCATATTAAGAATCTGTCTATGATGTTATTTTCATTGAAAAGTTAATTTGGATGATAGAAAAAAGATTTCTTGTAAACGACTCTCAGTACCGTTTTTTAAGCTTTAAGGAATCAAAATAATAACATTGATACTTGATATTCTCTCTTTTTAATCAAATTAATACATAAGGCGTCATATTACACCTTATTACAGCATGATAGATTTTCTTCATTCTCCATATTTCTAAAAATATATTGAAAAGAAAATTACATCTTTTATGGTGTCTAATTCCGGAATTTTCATAAATTTATTGAATAACTTCAGAATCTTTGAAGTAAATAAAAGGTTTGCCTAGGTGTAAAGTATTGCGAAATTGAACCAAAGGTAACATATTCTCCTTGGATGCCTATTATAATGTTTTATCTAATGAATGAATAAATAGACGCGTTGTTATTGGTGTGAAAGATGCGTTAATTGTCAATATAATCGTGTATGTGTGTATGTACCTGTTTGATCGATACAGCAGTATACAATTATGTGTCTTTTTGATCTTGTCAAGGCGGCGTATTCATCCCCGATTCCTGTACCATCAAGTTTATTATCTGTCTAATTATCCTTTCATCGGCTATTCGTTTCACTCGCTCGATTAATCTCAGTATACCATTCTTCGTCTATTTTATTCTTATTTCGGCTGTGTATTATTTCTTTATATCTTCGCTAGCCAACCACCTGCCCTTATGGGTTTTCATAATGAAACATTTGCGTGACTGAAGCTCGCTCACGTCTCATATTGTGAAATTATTATTTGCTAATTTATTGTGTGATTTTCACATTATCATTGATGTTGCCCGACCATTTCACCTTGAAGACCTCCTGAATAATCGTTTATTAATTGTGCCGAATATTTTTTTTTAACATAAACATTATAAATTACCGGCTATAAGTGTTAATAATTTATATTGATGCGATGACAATGCATATATTTTTAATAAACGATTGTCACCATAATTCATCGTATTTACAGGGAATTACATATTTACTTTTAAAATTAGCAATATTAACTTGGTGGTTAAGATTCATATTTTTTATTTATTATCTTAGTTTAATAACCACAATTGAGTTTAAAAAACATCTACCGGTTTCGGAAAACACCTTTTCCGAAACCGTAGATGTGGTTATTAAACTAAGATAATAAATAAAAAATAAAAATAATTACATATTTGTTTTGGCTAAAATTACTTGGGTTTAGATCCTAAAAATATATATAATATTGTGACGTTGTAAATGGGGGTCGCGTACAAAATTGCCCCGTCACTTATTTTTGTCAAGCACCTTGACATTTCACAAATAGTTACCCTCAGGTTGGTATCACATTCGGTGTCTCAGCTTATAAAAACGGTTGAAATCTATGGTTTGTTTTCAAACCGTCACCAGACCTATCAGACGTAGCCGTGTGTGATTCGCTCTACCTAGAGGGTAAATATTTTTTTTGTTTAATAGCTAGTGGATAATTTAATGTTAATTTTTCCCAGTTTAGGATGAAAGCAGAATGTGACAAAAATGAGGTGGATATGTGTGTTCAAGGTAAAAGAACCCGCGGATCTCATGTTCTACACTGTCTAGCCGGTGAAAGGGCAGGACGTAGGTCTTTTACCCCACAATATATAAACTATAAGAAGAAATTCACACTTTTCATACAGATTTATCGAATTTCGAACATTTCACATCTTTTTCGGTTAACTTCTCGTTGCAGTCACAGGTAAATTCGAAGAATTATTGAATACTAGGAATAGCCGTCAAAAGTGATGTAAATAATTCCTAAATAACTTTACCTACTTTATTTTAAATATCAATGAAAATACGATGGCAACAATGTACCTTAATACAAATTAAGTTAAACAACTGGAATGGTATACAGAAAAAAAATATCTATCGAACAAATAGTTATTTGCTACTGGGATTCGAACCTGAACCGGTTCGATTCCTATCCGGGGAAGCGCGTTCTCCATTTTCCCAATATAGCAATCGAATACATTTTGAACTTATATTATGTAATATATTCAATTGATACATCTACTATAATTTTTTTAAAAGCAATCAACTTTATATTACGGTGAATCTCAAATACCTTTAAGTAAAACTTGATAGGATACGCCAGAATTTAATTAATTAATTCCTTTTATAAAATTTAGAAACTTTAATATGACTTATATAATGACTATAATAATTATTTATTTGATTTATAGTACAGTGTGTTACATTGTTATAATCGGATAAACATTTCAGCTAAGTAAGATATATATTTGGGTACCCTGCCCGCTACACTAGTATTTTACTGTATTATAGTAGACAGTGTTTTTGCGGTATAGTGGTCAACAAAGTGCAATGTTTAATGTACAAAAACATATATATATAAAGAGTTAATAAAAAATAACGTTGTTGTAGGTAGTAAAAACGGAAACGGAAGTACTATAACTGTGTTCTGAAAATGCAACTTCATAACAAAAATGTGCTCTTCTTAATATTATGTTCATTGTTTGTCGCGATATTTGCACGCTTTCACATGATATTCTTTACTGCAGATTTTGTGTTTTGTGTTAACATGCGACACGGACAGCTGACAACACATGTTTGTTTTATGTTGCTATGCGACACGAACGGACTTAAAGAAATTATGTCTATATTTAATGTATTTGCTATTTCTCTTGATGATGTCCTCTTAGTCCATGTCATGAATGATCTGAATGAACCATGAATTTTTAGAAAAATTCTTCCATCTCGTTGTATATTTTCACTCGGTTACTTTGAGTATTCATTCATTATTCACACGTGTGCAACATTTGCCTCACGTCCCTCGCCTTTTATTCATCTCATCCCGCCTATTAACCACCTCTCTGACGATCCGCGGGTTGATCGTGATTCATCGGGAACCGAATATTTTCGTTAACTCATTCATCTAACTTGAATAACTCATTCAGGTGGAGCGTAGTATTTGATATTTCACAACTCGTGAACTTCCATTTTCAGACTCTAGAATTCTGTACTTACGAGCGTGCCGTTCTACTAGCTATCAGCTCGACGAAAGTAAATCAGATCCAATAACACGGTCCTAACTTGGTGCGATTACTTTGTAACTGAATTAAGTCCCGAGGTCGGAAACACCCGAGAATTGTTACATGACAATTACGAAGCTGTATAAGAGTGAACCGACACTATAATTAAACGCTCGTCCTCTGAAACTTTCATGTGTAGAATTTGGAGCTATTCGCCGGCTTTTGTGCTTCTTATTATAGTTTTTTTTAAAGATTAGGATTAATTGTTCCCTTTCTATACCCTTCTCCCATGCAATACCATCACAGTACATGACCCAACCCTCATAGGGGCATCCCTTGTGTGGGTTCATATCAAATTTCTGTCAATATCTGACTTCCATGAATCCCTTCGTGCTAAATGTTACATGATATATTAATGTTGTTGATGTTTGTAGCGTTAACATTGTGGTTAGACATAATCGACCCCTCCTACGTAAAGTAGTATCGTAAGTAAAAAATGACGTTTTTAATTATTCTAGTATTTTGCACGTATTTGATACATTTTTAAATGGCTGTAATTTAATTTTTTTTTTGTTTATTAGTACCTACATCATAGAATACAATATATATTATATATATATATTATTATTATTTTTTTTAAATCTGCGTCGTAAATAAGTATCAAATATATACGAAAAACTAGAGTGTTTAAAAATTACATTTTTTACTTACGATACTTTACGTAGGGGTCGAATTAAAAATTGTATCTATATTTAACTTTGTATAAACCACTGAGTTCTTTTTACGTCAATCGGTTTCGATACTAACATATCTTCGTTAGGACTGGCGTACAACTGAACTTTTCCATATAAATAAAATATTATAACTATTACAATTATGGGGTGGGGTGGAGAGAATTTTGGTAGGAGTGGGGAGGTGATTGACAAGGGGACATTGAAATAGGGAATATATCTTATAGTGGGTTGTTTGTTAAGTTCAATTGGTTATTATTATGTTAGACTTAGTGTTGAGGGATTTATATAATTAATAATCAATGGAATAATTCAGTTGTACGTCAGTCCTGACGAAGATATGTTAGTATTGAAATCGGTTGACGTAAAAAGAACTCACATTTATTTATACAAAGTTGAACATAGATACAATTTTTGATATTATATATGTGTATAATTTTATACAATCTTATCACATACAACACATTAACCGTGGGGTGGACGTTTTGAAAGAAGAGGCAAAGGAGGACAAAGGATTAGAATCGATAAAATTCTAAAAAGACTTAAAATCATTGCACATGCCGCCGCACACATGCACGACTGCTCGAAAAGCCGGTAGAAAAGTAGAAAAGACACAGGGTGGCCTGTAAATTACAAATTCTTAACAAAGGATTTCAAACGACACAAATTGCTCATTTTGTTCTAGTATGTTGATTAAACGTTTTTAATGACACCAGCAAAGCAAATTATTTATAAAACACTACTCTACGAATGTCTTAAAACAATAAATACGGCATAGTGATTCTTTATTGAATTTTCTGTTCCTAACGTTTAAATTGGATGACTTACACGGAACATATCGTGGAGAATGTACGCTGTCTACTTTCTTGTGTGAAGGTTAGTCCTGACTTTAATTTAAAGTTTAATTTTCTTTGTTTTTCTCTTTTGTTTTCTGGTTCTGTAAAAGAATGCTTGTTACTTCCCGACTTCAGAGCTAATGCGAACTCGGAGGTTGTAATCGAATAAATAGCTGCTTGGGTGATAATGGAACGGGAAGACTGAACTGTTTGCCGATGAACAACTTCTCTGTTAGCTATTTTCGGAATTCGTATCAAAGTTCTAGTACCTATCATATGTGAGCATGTAAAATATATCGTATATCATAAAAAAAACCTGCATGTAATTTTATTGTTGTGTTAAATATCTAAGATGATTTGAACATTTTTAAATGAAAATACATTTTTATTGTGAAAGGGGAATATAAATTTCAATTCTGTGGAAAATAAATTCCAAGGTATTTTTTATATTCATCTTTTTAATAGATTCATTTAATTTCTTTTAAAGGACAACAATATATCCTATAGAGAAAACTAATAATAATTTTTAAAGGTGAAAAATCGTCTAGTTACAATTTTGTAAAGCTTCAAAAGATTGGCATGTACATGAAAAGAAATATGTGAGAGTGTGGCCACTGTAAAAATGCGGGTAGGATTTCTGCCACGCTTATCCGGCTGATTAGGATGAATATATTGAAAAGTAATTTGATACAACAAAATAGGCAGACTCACTTACAAAACATGCGGTGAATAATTTAAATGAGGGCTGATTGGTTACATGTTGGACCAGGCGACACTATTTCTTTAAATGTGTTTCTGGGCAGATAATTTCAGCCGCATTCTTACACTGGTTATACTCTATCAATTACGTGACAATTTATATACATTTTTATATAAATTCCCATCTACGATACATTAATTGATTTTGTATTGATACTTATAATTAGGTAGGCACTTAATTAGTGAATTTAAAGTTTGCTGTATTTTTCAATATGTTTTAATACGTTGTTCTATTTATTAGACGTGAACTATATTTATTTAAAAATATTCTTTAAATTTTGGTTAACGATTTTTAAATAAAAAATAAATAAAAGTTTGTTTTATTTATCCTATCTGAAGAAATGCACAAGTCTATAATGTGCTACCAACATTTCTACCTCATACGTTAAAACAGTATCAATGTTGAATTTATGCTCAAGGAATTATCTATTGATGAATAATGATGTTAATCAATTTATACTTGGAGATAATTCTGGTCTTCGATATCTGAATGCTAGTATTGATATAATTCAGGTAAAATATTTGAGATTTATACGTTCAGGTAATGTAATTGTGATTTAATTTTAATCATATTCCTCACACTTTAACAAGTTTGTGATATATTCATATGTTAATTCGCCGTATACTTGTTTATAGATTTGCTGTCAATATTTTCGCAGGAAAATCACATAAAGCTCCGATAGTAACGATATTGCTAAATCACATAAAATTCCAATTGTAACAATAATCCAAAATCACATACAATTCCGATAGTAACGATAATGCAAAATCACACTAAGTTTCGGTAATAACAATAATGCATTATCCCGTAACATTATTATTATATCGATATTGTGTTATAAAAATTTTTATGCTTGCACGGTTTCACAGCTGGTAGATATCGAATGGTATATCGATGCCAATATTCTATTCGTGCAGATCGTGAATCGTGGAAATGAATTTTATCGCAGCATTTTTCGAACTAATCTTATTACCCATGTTTTATAGTTTAGTCTGTACAGCCATTCTAACTAGCTGCAAATTTATTTATTAATTGTATCGATTTATTTATTGAGCACAGCTCTAAATTGTATCGAAGTAGGCAGTGTTTTTCTCAGTGTATAATTTACGTAGCAAAGAGATTTATGAGTATACAAAATAAATCAAAATTTTAAAAATATATGGTATATATAACATTATATGGTTATATATACCATATAATATAAAATATATGGTTATATATACCATATAATATTAAAAATATATGGTATATATAACAAACAATAAGTATTTCTCCCAAGCTTAATGTTACGTACTAGCGTTATAAGTACGTCTCAGTGTACAGATGTTGAAGTTCCAAGATAAACTATTTGTGACATATATATATATTTATTACAATATGATACAATTCAGATACCAAGGCATATCACTAGTAACAAATCAATCGATAACGCAGAAGAGAGCGCGCCTGGCGCGCGTCGCCCTTTATATCCCCGTACACGCGCACACAGATATACATTCCGACCCGGTGGTGCGGGGCTCATACACACACACATTCAAGGACATCACACTTAATTCCAGATTTATGGAGATTATTCTACCTTCGAGTTTTTACTATATCATTAGATTATGTGCAATATCACTGTCGTACATTAAAGGAAAAAAAAAACATATAAGGAAAGGAATATTTGTTTCAAGTCCCAATACTATTTTATTTATCTTTTCAAATAAAATTAAAGATAAAAAGATTAAAAAAACCTAACAATTTTAAAAGTTTCATAAACAAAAATCTATGTAAAGTAGATATTCCAAGAAACGGATGATTTTTAAATTTCTTATCGTTTATATTATTGATAGTATCAGCGTTAACCTTTTAGTGTTTCATCATAATGAATGAATGGAAATGAAACAATGTTATTACTTCATTTATATCCATCTACTCTTATCGTTTATTTTTGGGTCTGTATTAATTAATACAATCCTTTTTTTCTCAAAATCAGATCACTTTTGATATCAAAGTTGGTATTGTTACCTGTAAATATGTATTTATGCTCTATTTGAGGGAAGAATTACCGCATTTCTAATTATCGGTGGATAAAGTCGTTTTGTCCCCATTGTGTTCGTGATTACGGATGATAAATTTATATATAATTTCAATATTCCGTGTTTATTCAACAAATTTATAAATAGTTTCAATGCTCAGCGTAAAATAGTTATTAATTAACTGTTCAAAGGCTTTTGGTGAAACTTTGCGGAATTCCATGATTATTTTGTGAATTGAGTCAAAACTCTGTTTTATTCCACTATACTTTTCATTGTGTTATTGTTCATATTGAACTATAATATTGATAATATGGAAAATGTTCCCGAAAACGTTATATCATTTAACACAATGAAAAGTACAGTGGAATAAATCAAGAGTTTTGACTTAATTTACAAAATAGTTATTAATTGCTACTGACTTCTATTATTAATTTCATACATATTAACTTGTACCTTAATTTTATAATTAACATATTAAGAAAGCCTCATCAAAATAATACTTTGCGTAATTAATTATTACGTGTTTCTGACGATGAATGATTTTAGGTGTTTTGAAGTGTCAAAAAAATAGTTAAACAACATACAAACTAGTTAAACAAATAGGTTAAACAATACTTGAGTATTTTGGGTGTAGGCATTAACGAAAAAAAACATTGAGTTTTATATTTTATAGTAGAAAGAATTTGAGATTAAAACAAATATTACAAAAAAAGTCAACAAATAGCTAAATATTAGAGCTATGTAAACACGGTTTCATTTCCCATTCAACCGACATTTAACGCCAACACATAACTGTTGTTTGCATAACATACAAAGAAATTGTACCGCTTTTAGGTTGAATACGCTTCTTAGAAAGTAAGTTTGGCTTTTTCTATTCGATTTTTTAAATATTAATAGGTACCACAAAATAGTCTTAAAAAAAGAGCGTTATTTAAGTTTTTTTCCATTATCCAATCTTGAAAATAATAGCATCATCTATAGTGTAATGTTCTTTATTCGATAATATAGATACGAGTATGATTACTTCAGACCTTTGTCAGGATTCGCAACTTCATTACAGTGAGATAGGAATTGAACATGCAGGATTTCCGTTGCGCATGCGTAAAATGAGAACTAGTTTCGTCTTAGAAAGTACGCCATTCACAATAAATAAACGTGATGTTGGATTATATACTAGTGCACTAACAGAAAAAAATATTTGTTGCATAATATACTGAATATTTTATTATTGTACCCACATTACTTTTGAAGGGGTAAATTACGTCTGTAAAATATATTCTGACCATCATGGGAGACCGTGTAATTTCATTATAAATACGTGTACAATAATTTTTCAGAAATATGAAAATTATACGAAATTTTAATTTTAGTATAGATTGTATCCTGAGGAAGGGACCATTGGCCCCGAAACTTGTTGAGTTATCAATAAACAGTGGTGTAAACAAAGTGTTTTCTTATTAGTAAAAAATATTCAGTTTATTATTGTAATTTTATATTAGTACGAAGGTTTTATCTAAGTTTTAGTTTTAAAAAAAGTTAATTTATAGTTTAAGTTCTTAATATAATATAAGTGAATAATAAATACCCACATTTTCGTAAAAAATGCGAGAAGATGAATTAGTATTGAAATGTCCCCCTTAAAACTTTCCGCAATGAATGATATTTTTAAACTTTTTCTTTGTTTTCTATTTTATTCACAATCTTTTTATGCTTGTTTTATAAACTTTAACATAATCGATTCGTCAAATCTTACCGTTCATGAAGTTTCTCATTTAGAATAACTATCGGAAGCCATTTCTATAATTTCCAGTTTGAAATTCGAGAAATTCTACGCGAATTACATACGCTTTCAAGGTGAGGCTAGTAGTTAAAGCCAATCAGAAATACTTAATAACGTTATTTGTTACGTAAATTATGCGAGAGATGAAGATTTGATAAAATTATTGATTTTCTTGCATGCGATACATGTGTCAAAAATAACTCATATCTAGACTCTTTTCCCACGTTTTTTCATATTAATATTATGAAATGAAATAATATGTTTGTTGTCATTTGAATTAATCCATCGAAAATGAAATAATTTATTGAAGTACCTAATTGATTTACATCAAATTAGTCAAAAGTACCTATATATATATATATATATGTTCTATATTTAAAATTATTATGTCAGATGCATTTTGTGATTTTGTTTATCTTATCGATTTAAAACACCACGTTGCCGCTCTGCGAACTGTTTGTTTCATATTTAGTATGCAATTACGAAACAAACAGCTAGTGTTTAAAAGACAACGATATATATTAACTAAATAAACAATTGTGATTTACATACAAATTAACGAACATAAAATGTTTACTTTGTTCAAGAAAACGCTGCTTTATCTTTAAATCGGCGTAAAATCTTCTAATTTATGGAATTTGCAACTTATTTTCCTAACAAATACAATTTTATTTCATATTTATCGATGCACTTAACCAAAAATTAAGGATGCGACAAATTACACGTCCGTCATAGACAAATCAAGCAGCGTATTGAATTTCGAAAGATCATTAAAATAATGATAACTTTTAGAGAACTGAAAATATATTATTGAAAAACTAATTATGTTTATGATATAAAACATAGTTTTAAATAGTAGTTGAAACCTCAAAGCATGTGAGTAAATACAATATATTATTTAAAATCATTTTTTTCACTAACAAAAACCTCGAATTTTGATATGTCCTGCAAATTGAACGGTTTATAACTCTATTAATTTTTAACAGTTTGTTAATTTGTCTTAGATTTGTCTCCGTAATCTTAGCTCTAAGATTATAAGATAATATATTTTGTATATGTAAGGCAATTTTGTGGCACGCGGAAAATGTATTTAATGGTCGTGGTCTTATAATGGCTGTATTGTTTTAATTATGGCAAAAAACATTAAGTTTTTTTTGTTTTAAATGAGTGTAAAGGTCTGATCTAAGTAATAGTTTAAAAAAAGTCAAATCTAGTTTAGAAATTCTTATATAAATTAATAATAAAAGGCCACATTTTCGTAAAAAAAATCGCGAAACTTTGAATTATTGTTGAAAGGAAAGCCTTAACATTTTAACTTACAAACATGCTAACTTTTTGCTATGCAACATATCATATTACGTAATATTTTTCCAGCAGTGTAGGCATCACCTACTTCGCGCCCGAGTAAAGTATCGATAATATGTCTGGAGCAGTACTCGTGGACGGGCGACGAAGCGAACAGTCGCAAAGTTGATTGCCAAACTTCCCACTTTCGTTTAAAAAGTTTTCAACCTTTGAGAGCCACACCAAGTCCAATTCTGACCACATCAGGCACCGCAATGTTGATTGTAGCGCCGGATTGTTATATTGTTAAGTGTTTATAATCTGTTTGTTCATTTCTAGGTGTGGTGTAATAACAATTATTATGAAGACATTTCTTCTTTCTCGTGATATTATTGATACTTTCAAATATTTTTGTATCATTATTATGTTTGATATACACACGTTGGTATTGTTCAAGTTATAGGTGGTACATATTATGTTATTAAGGAAAACACATTCTTATTGTGAAGTTGTAATTATTCAGAACAGACGGTCTGTGATATTTTTAATACTAAATTAATGTATTAATTATAAATATATACATATAAAATCAATTTTGTCGAAAAATATTGTTTTAGCGTCACCGGGATTCGAACCTGGATCTTCATTTCCAATCCGGGGAAGTGCACTACCTTTGTGCTATAACGCCAGTATTTTTCTTGACAAATTTTCGAAACTATATGTTACATTTTTCAAATTAATACACCTGCGTTATAGCACAAAGGTAGTGCACTTCCCCGGATTAGAAATGAAGATCCAGGTTCGAATCCCGGTGACGCTAAAACAATATTTTTTGACAAAATTGATTTTATATGTATATATTTATAATTAATACATTAATTTAGTATTTAACATATTATGTATAAATACATACATAAACAGGTACGTATTGCCTTATTTGTGTATTATTTATTATTAGCGATCACTCCTACGTAAAGTATAATAACTAACAATAGTTCTTTCTTTATTTCACGCGTATTGGATTGATGATATATTTTCTAGTGGCAGTATTTTTTAAAAATGTATTGTGTAAATATAACATCATATAATACAGTATATAAATTGCTCAACGCATATTATTCGTAATTCAATTCTCATTCGAACTGTTATTTTACAATCTTGAAATATTAGATACGTTATTTTTTGTTAAATTCTTTACTTAAACAGGTCATAAATATCTTACGTAAATTGTATTCGATTTTACGGGCATTTTTAGTAAATGTAAAATTAATGAGCAAAATAAATCATATCAAAATGTAGTGCAAAATCCCGGATTGTATCTTTAACTCGGGATTAAATTCAAACTCATAACATATCAGATATAATGATATATTATGTAGATATAATGATATATTATATATATACATATGTAGATATAATGATATATTATGAATTTGGTATACTCGTACGTACCAACTTTATGCACTTTTCTTTCTTAAATGATGTCAAGTATTTCATTCTGGTAAATTCTCTAAATGTTTTTCTGGCGTATCAAAGAACCTTCAAAACATGTTGAGCTTTTGCAGAAACACTGCACACCATCACTCAAAACTACTAAGTACTCATTTATAATTTATTTCGTGTTTGGGTAATTTATCTCGCGTTCCATAATTGAAATTACAAACAAGATCTGTTCGAAATAGACACGATGCCTTATCGCAGTCATATAAAAAGGTATCTACGATTCGTTCGTTACACTGTCAGAAAAAATGACACAAACATACCATCATCCCGACAACATTTGATATATTCTCAAAATTCTATCAAAAACTGTACTTAATTTTAAAGGGTTTTCTTAAATTCTTTTTTCAATCTTGACTGCTCTTTTAAATTTTGCACTCCCACCTCTCTTCTGCACCACCCCTTGAACAGGGATGAAATAAATTTAAGTTAGGATAGTATATCTAATCTTTGTTATATTATAAAATAATACTTATGTATAATTTATTACTTACCATTAAGCCGTTTCTCCGCGGGGGTAGGCAGATATGATAGAGCGTCACACTCCTCTGTCCTGACACACAATTCTCACCCCATACAAGCTCGCCGATTGTTTAGGCTTCTAATAAAACGATCCTCCATTATCTGGTTTACTTGGTCGTGCCAAGTCTTCCGCAGACGTCCTCTATTTCTGGTGCTACAACACTTACATCATATGTCTTTCTTACCATTCTCCTCATTTATCTGTTCCATATGACCAAACCGTCTAAGTGATCCTTTCTTTATCTTACTCACTATACTAATATCAGCTTTACATTCTTTCCTTATTTCTTCATTCTTTACTCTGTCATAAATGGATCTGCCACGTATACGCCTAAGTGATCTCATTTCTACTGCATTCAGTCTACTTTCGTTCCTCTTCTGCCAGCTCTAGGCTTCACTTCCATACATCAGTGTCGCTACCAGGACTCCATTATGAACCGCTAGCTTGCCTCAGTTGACAAGTTCTCATTAGCTATAATTCCATTCAAAGCGCCGTTCACTTTATTCCCTGCTGTCACCCTCCTTTTGATATCTTTCTCTATCTTTTCGTTTCTATCGAACATGCTTTCCAAATACACAAACTTAATATACTTGTTCCGATCATTCATTACCCACAAGTATTTTGCACTGTGTCTTGCTTTCCTTCTTCTCGAATACCATCACTTTCGATTCGTTTAACATTCGTAATAAGGTCGCTTTCCTTGCATACATCGTATAATCTACTCACTGGACTGTAGTTCTTGTTCATTATTCCCCATTAGTACTGCATCATCAGCGTACAATCAAATCGCCCATTTTTGTTCCTAAATTCATACATTCCAGTTCTTTTACACAATTATCCATATGCAAGTTGAACAGCCATGGAGACATTACACAACCCTGGTTGACACCCTTTGTAATGTCACACCATGTTAATGAATGTTCCATCGATTCTTACACACGCAGAACTTCCTTCATATAGGGATGAGATTGCGTGTATAAGTTTATTATTTTCTCCGTAATCAGAGAGTATATTCCATAATCTTTCTCTTATCGTACGCCTTTTCTTATCATATGCCAGATCTACGAAGGCACAAAAATAATAATAATGAATAATAATAATAATAATAATAATAATGATGACTACGAAGGCACAAAAATAATAATAATGACTAATAATTCAGTTTCAACCTTGTCTTAACCGCCCATGTCTTATTGAGGTAAGAATAGTCGCTGAGTTTTTTCTATGAATTTAGCAATGTACGGAATGCGAGCTATTAAACACGTACAGTACTGTGCGGTTCACTGCGTTGCGCTACTGTGGACCGCACATAGCACCGAACATAAATATTTAACACCATAAAAACGAATATTTATTCACAGAAATGTAAGCATAGGGTGGTGCTACGCCTCCGATTTCAGTACGTTGCGGTCATATTTATTGGGTAACACCAGAAATGTTTGACAATGTCTCAGTGTTTTCAACGTTATCAATAACTGGAAAAGTGCATCAATCAGCTAACTAGCATAGTTTTTCTATTGCCACATCAATGACTTACGAACAATACCTATAGAGGTACAAACAGAATCCAAATAGTTCGCTTTATGTACATATTTATTATCAATATCTAATTTTCTAATTTTTTATCAACCAGTTTAATCGCAAAGTTATAATTTTAAAGTAAAATAATTAATGTCATTACGTTTATATGGTTGTTTGTAACAAATGTATGTAAATATGTTTATAACTACCGTTATATTATTTTTAATATATTCCTGTAACCTATATGTGAACGTTTGTTTATTTTCAATTAACAATCTTAAGCCCGTTGACCGATGTAAATTAGTGATGATATCAGTGATTGAAAACTGTGACTGTGATCACAGTTTCCGATATCACAATACACGAAATAATTTTTAAAACAAACGTAATTTTGAGCGTATTTATATTATTAAAACTTCATTTTCGTATAAAACATATTCTAGCATAAATAATTAGAATAGTTAGTAGAACATTATTGTACATACACTACTACAAAATTAAAAAAAAATACGAACAAAATAGCATAAACATTATGTTAGTGCCGTTTAACGCACTCATACACGCACATCGTCTATGTGCGATTATTAAAATTTAAACCTAGTATATCCTTCCTTTTCTTTTCCCTAACCTGTTCTTGCGCACGAGGAAGAAGGAAAGAGGTTGCTGCAAATCAACACTCTTGAACTGCAATGAGTTCAGTGCACATTTGTAACTTTACGGATTAATTACTGTCGCATAATAACTAACGTTTAAAATCTACATCTATTTACTTCCCGCTAATACATAAAACAATCCTGTCCGCGAGTGTATAACAGTGGTTGTTACATATTCTGCGCCACATGTCTTGTGGTTGGAAAGGAGATAAACAATTGAATCAGCATCCAGCATTAGACAGACCGAAAAAGTAAGTGCCTCCTATCTTCCATTATTTCTACCACGTTACCAACAAAAACAGAATTCAACAAATGGCGCTAATCAAATTGCTAAAAATCCTGTAGATGACGCTGATTCAAGAGATAATCGATTTAAAGGGCGGCGTCAAAAAATTAATAGAATTAAAAAAAAAAATGGAATCACGATATTCCCAGATATTCAATCACTGATAGTGAGTGTGACTCAAAGATATCAGTGATTAACTCACGGTTCGTGATTTTGAGCTCATCACTAATGTAAACCATTTTTTCTTAGTTGCACTCTAGAATCCTATGTACTAATATTGGCACCCTTCTTCTCTAGCCACCTCGTTCTCTTCCCACCGATATTAATGTGTATTGAATGCCTTTCAAATTTTGCTCTGCTGCACTTATTGAATGCTATCCATTTAAATATGGCTCAGTTACACTCTACGTCATACTGTTATAGTCTCCTTCGACATTTCACCCTTTATCAATCTTTATTTGATTTCGAAATAAAATAATAATTAATATAAAACTATGCAAGATTGCTAACCCAACACCTAGGAGCGTTTCAAATAAGTCCATTTTAAGTATTACCGTGTATTTCCCTAATTACAGTGGAATAAATAGAACAACTTTATAAAACATGGATTACGAGGCACTTATCAACAATTGTTTGCTCGCAAAAAAGCATTATGGGACCAAACTGCCAAGGCTTAACATAAATCGTGGATGGAAAGTTATATCTGGCGAATTTGTATCTTTTATAATGAAAAGCCTGGCGATGTGGACATATTTAGTTAAGTATTGCTCTCGTTTAAAGACGGCGCTTTAGTAATTATTTCTAATGATGATAATTCGGTAAATCCCAGTAGTCCTTTTCCATTATTTCCTGCCTCCTTTGCTTCCTTTATTTTTTTATATCGAGATTGATTAGGTCCATGGCTTTAAACCTAAAATGCAATATTTTACAGGGGAAGTAATTCGCTTCTATAGTTCTTCTTATGTGGACATACAATTTATGTATTTATTTTTCCGAATGAAGAGTACTTCATGGTGGCAATTTAAAAATATGTTATATTATACTTAGTATTTTTATTACCTTGTTGTTTTCATTTAATAAAAATAAAAATGTTTTTTTCTACATTAAATTTGTATTTGCGGCTTAAATTCTTTCTTAATTTTATTTATTAGATTTAATAATAAATAAAATTTGAAGATTATATATTGAGTTATGCAATGCATACGCATTCATGTTCCAAACTGTACCATATATTTATCATTTTTCCACGTTCCACGTTTAAATAAATTGTCTAACTCGTAAATAAAGCTTCGAACGTTGAACAAAAAACTCTACCTCTATTCATAATAGTACCTGCATTGATACCTTCACGGGATAAAGTAAAAAAGAAATTCAAATTATTAAATTTTAACCAAATATTCTCTTTTCACAGAACACAAGCAAAACGAATAAAATATTAAAATTTATGTACATACATCAAAACAAATTGACATGAAACAGGAATTTTAAAAACCCCAACGTTTCTCCATTTCGGGAATTTTTACACCGATCTGGTGGAATATACTTTTAAATATATTTATTACCCGTCTTCTATTTAATTGTAAGTGACGCAAGTCCAAAAGTTGTTTGATGCAGATTTGGATACATTGGATGGACACAGTAATTTCAGTAACATACATTTTTAAATTCTCCGCGCCAATCAATACCAGAATTATATTGTCACCTTGGTCTACTTTACTTGATTTATTTTCAGGGAGATTTTGTTTTCTATGGTTAAATTCACTATCACTTTGGATCGAAAACATAAACGGCATGCTAAATTATTTGGCGTTGACATATTATTGCTTAGTTTTATCTAAATGTCAACATAACTTCAAACACTAACAGAAATTGGGTTACATCTTTAGTGATTCCATCTAAAACTTAAAGTTTGACAGAAATCAATATAGATTGATTTCGGGACAAATAAAACAAAATCCTGCCACGAAAATGGTAAGAAAAATTCATGTAAATAGTACATAAGAACAAATACAGATATATAATAATCTTTTATTTTAGGCGATAGATTAACACTATGTTCACATAGATCATATTCATACGAAAGAAGTCCATTTCTGTTGTGAACCATAGTTGTGGTAGCATTTTTTATTATAAAAAAATCTCAAATTATATCAAATAAAACGTAACACTTATAAAATGTGGCTTTTGACCCAAAGCGTCGGTATTAATGTACTTATTTACAGTATCATGTAAAGCTTTTATAATTACTTTAAATGTAGCTGCACTAATAATTAGAAGTACTGTGTCAGTTTCCTTGCCTTTTTTCTGTACTTGACAAATAAATTTAAAACGTTAATTAATATATATACACATCTACCATAAACTACGTATATAAAAATAATTTTCGCCATATGTACTCATACCTCACACATTTAATATTGGCCTGCGAGCGTAAACCATATATGCACAATAATTCTATATTCTAAATACTAATTAAATGTATTAATTAGAAAGATATACATATAAAATCAATTTTATTGAAAAATATTGTTATTGCGCTACCGGGATTCAAACCTGGATATCTTTCCAAACCGGGGAAGGTGCATTATTCAACTATGCTACAGCGACAGTACTTTTGACGATAAATTTTCGAACCAATATGTTACACTTTTCAAATGAATACGTCTATCGTACCATTATTTTAAAGCCATCTTCTTTGTTTTTACGGAATCTCAAATTTTTTATATTATTATTATACTTAATAATATATAAGTTGTATCAATGTGCCCAAAATTTAATAAAAATGAATTGTTAATTCGGGCGTCTGCTATCGGTTTACTTAAAGGTATTTGCGATTCCGTAAATACAAAGTAGATGGCTTTCAAAAAGTGGAACGATAAATGTATTAATTTGAAAAGTGTAACATATAGGTTCGAAAATTTGTCGTTAAAAATATTGTCGCTGTAGCATAGTTGTATAATGCACCTTCCCTGGCTTGGAAAGAGATCCAGGTTCGAATCCCGGTAGCGCAACAACAATATTTTTCGATGAAATTGATTTTATGTGTATATCATACCAATTAATACATTTAATTAGTGTTTAAAATATCACAGACCTATGTTCTAAATAATTACAACTTCGCAATAAGAATGTGTTTCACTTAATAATTCTATATTCGTCTGGCACTTTGACTGTTTTTGATATACATACGTATCCTTGGTAAGTACTTCCAAAGTGTTTAATAATAATTTAATTCGATACCAGAATTTATATATTTACTGTCTACTCAACACAAATTTGAAAATATTATTTTTGAGTATTATTCCTAGCATTAAGTTTATCTTATCTTCCGGTTTTTTGAGATAAAACTAAATGTACATACATACACGGAACGTGTGCCTTGATTACTTCTGCGGCTTTGGAGGGCAGATATAGGTGTGCCGTTTATTTGGATTAGCTGGGAATTATGTCATAATTTTTTCAATCAATTTGTATTTTTAAATAAATTTTTAATTTAATTTTTGTTTAAAATGTTTATTAATAATGATTTACTGTATGGTATCGAATATTGGCTATGCTCATTTCATTTTCACTTGGAACCATCTGTCCTTTGTCTACGTTAGGTACTGTAATGGGATCATTAATCCACCATTGCGCAATTATGATGATTTCAGGATACGGTTGTACGCTGACTATAATATGATATATTGTCTGACATTTTCGGATGGATACTTTGCCAATATGATTTGTACTACCACCGCATTATATCAATTATACCTTTATCTGCGATGCTTTATTGACTTCTGTAAACCAAAATTTCTGCGTTCCTATATAAACGCTCCTTTCAGTTCTAGGGTTATGGAGATCTGTCAGCATTTTCAAGAAAAATAATTAATTCAGACATACTGTGAACATTTTACTAACTAAAACGCCTAATTGGTCGGTTAAAAACAAATTTTTAACAAACGCACAATTATTCAGTGTTTACCGGTTTAAAATGTATACCCAAATATTTCAAAATGGAGCTGTAAGTGGTTTAAGGATTCCAAATTACAACTAATATCCATTTTATAAGTCTATTCCGGCAACTTAATTTTTTGTGTATAACAACTTAATCATAACATGAATGGAGAGGTTTCATTTATTTGGTATTTGGTTTTGTGGTTTTGTAGTTTTATTTAATTACTAACAGAAACCAATCCGATTGCTGTTGTTAGACCCTGTTATGTTTTGTTCATATTAATTACCGATGTGCGGCCATGACCGGTGTCTGAAATTGATGAAACAGAAAATAATGAAATCTACCCTTACCTTGTGCAATGTTCTGTAAAAAATTTCAAATGCCTCGATTCAAAATCTTAGATCGGTATCGAAACATTTTATTTATGTGTGAATAATTTATTAATTTCCGATCAAAATAATAATATAGGGCTCACCTTAGTGTGATTATAGATTTTTATGTAAAAATACTATTACAATATTACTATAGGACTATAATAGCGCTCATAGATGTACAAAGGAACAATTATTCCATCGGCAGAATTATCTCGAAATTTAATATCTTCTATAATTTAAACAGTTTTCCTACTGTTAATATTAGCAAAATTAATATTATGGTTTAAATTCATTATTTAACTTTGTTTCATTAACCACTTATTGAGTTTAAATACATCTACTGGTTTCGAAAAATACCATTTTCTTCTGCAGGATGTCAATACTAACTAAAAACGTATGTTGTTGTTTCTTTACCAGAATCTATTTTAAAAAAACAACAATTATTTAAAAAATAAATTTAGTACCTAACTCAAATTGTTACTTACAAATTTACTCGAATAATTTTTAGGAAAAATTTTTAGAATGGGACTCGTAGTTAAAATTATTTGATTGTTTATATCTTTTTGATTAGTTTTACACGCTTTATTTATCTCCAACGATTCCAAATTATTTATTTTGTGACCAACACCGTTTAAATGCAAAATTGACAATTCCATTTTTTTTATCAAAACCATCAAATGATTAGAAATTCTGAAAAACCACTATTGTTCAAATATCTCAAATGCTCCTTTACTTTTACTCTTATATTAAAATTTCTACCCGTTTTACCAATATAAAATGCAGCACAATCCTTGCAACTAAGTTTATAGATACCAGAATTGTTAAATTTATCATCTTTGTCTTTAGAATTTATAAGTAAATTTCCTATATTATTATTTGTATAAAATGCCGGTCTAATATTTCGTGGTAGGTGTTTAGATATTTGATTCGAAAAGTTATTTATGTATAAAATCCTACGCCAATAATCATTATTATCATTATGTTTTATCTGTGATTTATATAAAAATAGATTATTATACTCTTTTAATTTATTTTTTAAAATAGTGTCTATTAAACCTGTATTATACCCGTTATTAACTGCTATATTTTTAATTGTATTCAATTCAATATTGAAATTGGATGTTGACATAGGAATATTGACTAAACGATGTATTATGGAGAGGAATTCTGAATATTTGTGTGATAATGGATGATTAGATTTACTTTGTATGATAGTATCTGTAAAAGTTGGTTTTCTAAAAATTTCAAATTCAATTTTATTATTATTTTTAATCAATGTTAGATCCAAAAAATTTAGGGTCGAATTATTTTCCATTTCTAATGTAAATTGTATTTTATTATTAAATGTATTAATGAAATTTAAAAATGTAGTTAGTTGACGTTGTGAACCTGACCTAATATATCGTCCACATACCTTTTCCACAACAAAACATTTTTTAACTAAGGAGAATCACATTAAAAAATATTCCTCTCCAAATTGTCTTCAAAACTATCTGCTATTAGTGGACTTGTGGGTGCTCCCATAGGAAGACCCCTTGTTTGACTATACATTATATTATTAAATTGAAAATAATTTTGGTTCATACAAAGGTTTAACAAATGACATAGATCTTTTACCAAATTATTAGGTAAATTAGATGAATTTAGTAAATCGTAAATTAAACTTGTACTTTCATTAATAGGTAAATTAGTAAACATATTATCAATATCAAAGAAACTAGTCTAATATTGTTGGGAAGATCCCATATCCTTTAACATATCCACTAATTGCAACGAATTTTTTTTTATAGTGTATTTTTGTATGTAAATTGCTCACAAATTTGATAATTACGCCTACGGTTCATACTTTTATTAACACTATATGTTATGAGTTATTTTTATATGATTAGTTGAACTTTTAATAGTAATAAAAACCTTTGAGTAAAAATATGTTAGTAATGTCTTGTCACTAATCAAATCGATTATAATGTTTTTTGTTAATTTAATAACAGTCTAAGCAGCCACAGAATTATCGAAAAGATTATAAACTGAATCGTATTAAATTCATTAGGAGAACGCATTCTTATTGTGAAGTTGTAATTATTCAGATCTACGTCTGTGATATTTTAAATATGAATTAAATATATGAATTAGAAAGATTTACATATGAATTCAATTTTATCGAAAAATATTGTTGTTGTGCCACCGGGATTTGAACCTGGATCTCTTTCCAAATCGGGGAAGGTGCATTATCCAACTATGCTACAGCGACGATATTTTAGCGACAAATTTTCGAACCTATATGTTACCTTTTTGATATTTATACATTTAATCGTTCCATTATTTGAAAGAGTCATCTACCTTATTATTACGGAATCTCAAATACCTTTGAGTAATCTGATGGCAGATGCCAGAATTACCAATTAATTTTTATTAAATTGTGAAAACATTTATACAACTTTGTTATTAGGAGAACACATTTTTATTGTGAAGTTGTAATTTTTCAGAACATAGGTCTGTGATATTTTAATAATGGAACGATTAATTGTATTAATATCAAAAATTTGTCGTTAAAAATATCGTCGCTGTAGCATAGTTGGATAATGCACAAAATTGATTTTATATGTATATCTTTCTAATTAATATATTTAATTAATATTTGCTATTAAGTTCATTCGTGCAGAGTTTGTTCATTCACAAATCGTATTAGGTTAGTATTAAATCAAACAGTTACCGCACAAACATGCCGTGTTGAATGACGGCAATCAATATATCAGTTAGCTAATCAGTACCTTACTTAATTAATTACATTTCTCTCGTTGATTGCTAATATAAACGAGCCCTGACAATCCCTTGACATTTAATTTATCCATAATACCTTACATAAAATTTTGTATTATCTTCGGCTATCCTTCTATTAAAAGTTGGCTTTATACCTTCTACACTTCTTAGGAGAGCCTTTTCTTAGACTGTGTATAGTGTATATCTTTATAACGTATATGTAGTTTTATTTATTTTTATTTTTGATATTAAACTATAGTTTAAGTTTTTTTTTTTGTTTACTGTTAAATCATTTTCCTTACTACGAAAAGACACTTATAGTTTATAAATATGCAAATTGAGTACCTCTTATTTTTATAATTTTTGCTATAATAATAATTTATTGTCAAGGTATTTATTTTATGTTTATGGTGAGAATATGTTTATTAACTAATTATACCCGCTGCCTATATATACCGATCGTCTCAAAGAAACGTTAGTCAAAACTTAAAAAAACTGAGAGCGACTTGTAGCTTTTGCCTTCTTTCCCGTTTTTTGATATTTTCTTTGGTATCAATATTTTCAGAAAACAAACAGAATATATAATAATAATTTATACACTCGAATAGTATTTTATTGGTTGGAAGAACAGACATAATTTGTCAATTTGATTGATCCGGAAAAAAGAGTTTAATATGCATTTTTGCTTTATTAAAATTTTGTTGTAAGTATGGAAACAATCACTTTTATAATAACTAATAAAATCAAATAAATATTTTTTTTTAATTAAGTTTGAAATTAATTATATGTTACAGAGACCGGTGGACCTTGGACAATCACAGTAAATGTCGGATAATAAAATAACGCAAGCCGACGCAAACTTATATTATATAGATACTTGTATATACTAGACTAGACATATGGGTCAATATTGTTCAACAAAATTATGAATACCGAATATTTCATTAGTTTTCTGATCTGAGGCCCATTAAAAAGCAAATACTCAAAGTACGATCCATCTTTTTATTAGCTTTTACAAATTAAATTATAAGATAAAACACTTTGTTTAAACCACTATTTATTGATAAATCAACATGTTTCAATACCTATGGTATCTTCTTCAGGAAACAATGTATACTAAATAGTGATGGGTATCTAATTAGGAACTACTTTAAAAACAAATTTAAAATGTGACTATTTGCAAAAAGGATTTAGTTATTTATAATATTTAACTTGCTATTAACACTTTTTCTTATTTCTAAAATTTCAAATCTATTTAACCGTAAACTGAATGGTTTGTTTCCAAAAGATGATTGGCGAATTCAGAATAGTTGTTGCTATTTAGACATCTCAAGTGCTCCTTAATTCTTTTACAAATTGATTCATCAAACCATGCTTAATACATAACGGTGGCAGGATGATGTTTTCTCTCTAAACCGAAGGTTTATTGGTGGATTTTTTCTATCTCGCTCGCACAATGTCGACATTAAATTAATGTAGAGGGCAAAGGGTGATGGTGATAGAAAAATCGTTCATTAATAGTATATTAATAATATAAAAAATATTTCAAAGTTACAGAAAATCGGAATCCAATGTTAATTTAATAACGACTTATGTTTTTTTCCACGTTATCATTAGTTACGTGGTAAATAAGCTTTATCTTCTAAACTAGAGCTCATACGGAAAATTTGATACCATTTTTGGAATCAGCGAACCACGAGATCAGGTCTTCCACAACACTAACATTTTTTTTTTGTTATTGCATCAACGAACATGAATTAAGAAATAAAAATAAAAACGGTGTAAAACAAGAAATTAGTACATTGAATATGTTAAAAGTTACTTTGTTTTATCAATATAATAGGTTTATACTTTCTCAAAAATTGTATAAGTTCATTCAAGTCTCTTTATGCGGTAGATACGTTCCACAGGAAAACGCATAAAAAAGATTAGATACTAAAAATAAAGGATACGTTCCATAATTTTCTAAAATCGCCTAAAACTAATTCAATAAGTTAAAATATACCGATAAACGTATAAAAAAGTTTATTAAATTTCAGAAAAATATAATCTTAACACATTACTTCCAAATTTATGTATAAAATTTTTTTTTTACATATTTTTTCTTAAGTATTATCATAGCTATATAATAATGTTCGGCATAATCTGCGAACTGGTTCGAAATCATTTTCATCACTAGAAGAGATAGCGCATCAGATCTATGTACTGAAGATTATGATTCTTCACAAATAAAATTAGCCTCAACTTGGCAAGTTGATTTTACTCTTTTGACAATATAATCAGTGATTAAACTTTGCGATGACTTTGCCAACTTTTTGTACAATTCCTGATATCCAGAAATGCAATTCTGAAGCTCGTGTTAAAACTTGAATGCTCGTTCAGAATTATCATCTTTTTCAATGAAATGGTTTGCCAATTTACTGCAAAATTGAAGACTTTCTCGAATTATACTTTATTATTATTATTAAGGGTGACTGGAGCATTTTCTTCCGATTCATTTTCGTTTTCTTCTTCTTCGACGGTATCAAGAGTTATACCAATGATATAATTGTCATTCATGACATTATCCTCTGCATTATGCTCACTGACAATTTCTGAAAACAATGGAGGGGAGAAACACGTCCAGACATGCCCAATTTCACTTGGTTTCGGCTGAATTGTACTGGCGCAGACTGTGTTTGACAAACAATATTCTCCAAATTTTTGACCCTTTCAACATTTCAAATTGGTCTAAAATAGATTTTAAAAAAAAAAAAGCTTCTTGAAATATAAACCGCTTAACTTCAAAATCGCATAAAAATAGTACGCAAAAAAAGAGACCCGAGTGTAATAGATCGATACTCCCTCTTTCTCAAACATCGGTCCTTCTTCACCGCTAACAGCTCGGCTTTGTGTGAAGTCAATTGCTGTTTACTAATTGTTATAAATGAAGTTAAATGTCTCCAAGGAGCCACGAGGTGAGTCTAAATTGAGTGGAGTGATATTTTACTGGCAGATTTTTGATCTTCTTACCAATTTTTTTTCAATTTCAGATAAAAATTATTCTGTTGTATGTATATTATTTATTTTCGTATCGCCATGTTTGGGCATACGGTTTTTCAGTCGCAGAATAAATTTGAAAAATGCGGCTTCTTTACAACTTTAATGTTTCACATTGAATTCCCAAGTCCTCCTCCCTTCTGCAGACTCCCTGTATTAATGTCGTTCTTTTTCCCGATACCCACAAAAGATTCATTTTTCATTTGGTGAGCACTCGAACTTTTCAACGCGGCGAGGTAACCGCCGAGTGGCGCGTGTTTTCTAATAGAGATGGCGCCCGACACTCTGGTATTCTTTCATCTTCCGGTGCCGCCTCCCGCTCGGCCGCCGCGGCCCGCGCCCTCCGCCCCCCGCCCCGCGGCGAGGGACTCGTTAAACGGTTTTCGCCAAAACTCGTACCGGGGAGAATGGCGTTTGAATAAAGATATACGACTTCTCCGGCGGAGCGTGCTAAAATATCGTGTCAACATTTATAACCTTTGAAAATAAATATAGGTACCTACCTATTCACTGATTTAGATAGATTTCTACGCTTTGCCAACATAAACCAGTCAGTTATTTTTTCGAGAATCGCGACCGCCGAGTCACAATTATTGTACTTGTACCCTTCTAATATAATTATTTATATACAAATTAAAAAATACTTGTTTTTTGATTCTACTCCTTTAACTTACTTGAAGCGCGTTTCGCCCTGTAAGGGATATTATCAATCTAACAATTTAACTCAACAACTTGTGTTTATCTTCAAATTATTACTTACTTACCATCACGCCGTTTCTCCGAGAGGGTAGGCTGAGAGGATAGAGCGCCACACTCTTCTGTCCTGACACAAAATTCTCTCCTCATCCACATTCATACATCTGCTCATACAAGCTTATTGAGGCTTCTAACAGGACCATCCTCCAGTATCTGGTTTACCTGGTTGTGCCAAGTATTCCGCGGACGTCCTCTACTTCTGCTGCCATCAACACTTTCGTCATATATCTTTCTAACCATTCTCTCCTCATTCATCCTTTCCATATGACCAAACCACCTAAGTGATCCTTTCTTAATCTCACTCGCTATACTAAAATCTGCTTTACATTCTTTCCTTATTTCTTCATTCTTTACTCTGTCATAAATGGATTTGCCATATATACGCCTAAGTGATCTCATTTCCACTGCATTCAGTCTACTTTCGTTCCTCTTCTGCCAGCTCCAGGCCTCACTTCCATACATCAGCATCGGTACCAAGACTTCATTGTAAACCGCTAGTCTTGCCTCAGTTGACAAGTTCTCATTTGCTATAATTCCAACTTTATTCCCTGTAGTTACCCTCCTTTTGATATCTTTTTCTGTCTTTCCGTTTCTATCAAACATACTTCCCAAATACATAAACTCATCTACTTGTTTCAATCATTCATTACCTACAAGTATTGCACGTTATCTTGCTTTCCTCTCTCTCGAATACCATCACTTTAGACTTGTTGACATTCTTAATAAGGTCGTTTTCCTTGCATACATCGTGTATTCTACTCACCTTTTGTAATTCTTATTTATTATTCGCCATTAATACTAATAATCAAGGTATTATAGTTATCACTACAAGTTGTTCAGTGAAATTATTAAATTGATAATGCTCTTTCAAGGTCAAACGCGTCTCAAGTAAATAAAAAACAAGTGTTTTATTTTCACATATGTGATTATAAAGTTCTACAAAGTTACCTCGGAAATAGTAATTAATTATTAAAATACCTCCTTACTTGGAGACCTCTGCTTTTAATCAGAGGAAAATAGATTTATCCTAAGGACGATAGCGAATAGATGCGGTAAATATTTGTGTCGTATCCTCCGGTACGACACATTGATAAAATGAAAAATTATAACAGCCGAAATTAAATATTCACTAACCGGCTGCTGAAATGGTGCAGTTGCAGAATCTGTCAGGGATCACTGCAGAGAGCTATAGCCTCAAAGGAAAGTCCCTTACGATGAAGAGAAAGAAGAGTAAGTCTTTGTATCTTTATTAAACAAATTGATTCCAAAACAGGGCCGAATACGCTGAAACGTACAAAGCTATGAGTATCTAATGTAATCTCAGGTGATCTGATCAATAAGAAAAATTGAAAGAAGGTAGATATAATATTGAAGGCGAAGTGGCAAACTATCGGATCATCAAATACTTTTATGTTTACATGTTAAAGAGTGTGCATGAATGTAGAAAGAACATACATTGATGTGGATAAATGAAAAAGTGTGATAAAGAGTTATGGGCGCTAACGTTTTAAAAATGTCGGACCCATTTTTAAGTTATTTTAATTTGACTGCTCTCAACAGCGCGCCGGCCGTGTTTTGTATTTGTACGCGTGTCTGTACGTCGGACTTTGGCGAACTTTAGTCTATGTTGACGACAGGATTTCTATCGGTTTTTTTATTATTAAAATCTATCAAAATTTAATGGTTTACCCTATAAAAAGTTTTAACATTTAAACAAATATCAGATATCTCATAGAGACAGCTATTTTTTAAAATTATTTTTAACGGAAAATGTATGGATGTATGAGGTAATTACTGGGCTTATGACCCGTTTTCGGCTGGCTTAAGTGATCACTTTATATATATATATATATGACATTCACCAATTCTCACCCCTCAATCTTCACGTTTATCAAATTTTTGAAAGTCGTATATATGTTAGTATGTGGACTCGCTTCGAGTACCACTACACCATCGCCATCTATGGACCAAATTTAATCATTTTTCTCCTTTTTTTAACAGCATATGAGAATGTGATTTTAAAAAAAATATATTTTAAAGCAGTTTTCTTTATCTGTAAAATGTTTTTTAACATATTATACTAGAATACGCCTGAAAAGTCAATATTTTTCAATTTTATAATTTTGAACAGTATATTATATTAGCAATTATACTTTCATATATTTTCCGTTAAATATAATAAAAAAATAGCTTTGTCTCTATGAGATATCTTATATTTGATTAATAACAGTGCCTTTGTAGGTAAAAATCCAGTAATTGTGTGTTCTTGAATATATTCAAATATTGCTAATTTAACATTTATTTATTTGTAAAATAACATAAAAATAATCAAAATATTATTTATTCAATATATATTCTATTCATTTGCACATCTCGCTGTTACAGTGTACAAATGAGAGGTCAAAATTCATAATCAGCTAACTAACATCACTAATTTAACTAATATCATCAATATTTGAGAGATGTGATAAATGAAGCTCTTTTCACTGACTGGTTATGCTCAATAAATTATAGTAAACCTTTTTCTGCTCGCAGTTCTAATAATGGAGTTGTACATTCGGACAACTTTTCGCATTATATTCGTTTTCGTACATTGCATAGGTATCTAATAGCGAGGAGGGTACGGGTACCCCAGAAATTTAATCATTAATTCCAAAAGTATTTATAATAATTATTAATCATGGTGAGTAGCTCGTTGGTCTATAGTTAAGACGCTGGCGTAGTGATCTAGTGGTCGGGGGTTCGCGCCTCGTTCCAGGACACCAGCAAGTTAGTCCTATTTTCATAGTACAGGCGTTTAGCTTAGTTTGAAAATAATAAGCGTATTGTTGTGACATGTATTCCGTGTACGCATCTCTATTTCTTTTAAAATAAAAATTATAGATCGATCTGTCAATAAGATAGATCCGATCAGGATGTGGATATTCAATTTTTAACATGTAAACAGGGCTGTGTAGTCGGAGCCGTTGAGTTATGTAACCTATTTTAGGCGGATTTGGACTCATCAAAAATTGGCCGACTCCTACTCCACATCTCCGACAGCTCTGAAAAAAACATTAACTTATCGTTTTTTTTTAAATTTAATTTAAAATTTGTATTTAATAATATTTCTAACATATCTATGTCGTATGTATTGATCGTTTTATTTCCTTAATCTGGCGTTAGTAAATATCTTCTGTAGCCAATAGTATGAAGTAGATGACTAAATATTTATTTAAACGTAGTTTTTCTGTTAAAACGGTATTCAGCCACAGTGAAGCTTTATACATTATGCATCGCTTCTCTCAAATTTCTCGTTTTCGTGTGGTTATGGAAATATTTTCAGTGCTTCATTATACATACAATATAATTATAATTGTAAATCCTGTCGAAAAAACATTGTTAATTAATATTATGTCTTATCTATACATTTTTCAAAATCATTTCATTTGTTTATTTTTGCAGTGATAATTATTATCGGTCATTCTTTTACTTGTTGTACTTTTTTGCCTTGACCAGCTGCCCCCAACCATGAGGTTATTTTTTTTTGTATACATTTCGTTAAAATTCTTAATTTGATCATAAGCAGTTTTTCCGATCTCAACATTTGGCAATTTTAGCTAAGAATTTCTTATCTCTTTTGAGAATTTTGGTGCGCGGGGAATTGATAATTGTGGAGTAGCAATATATTTTCGTAACTGCGCTTCGACATTCTCGAAATACTTCGGTTATAACATTAACCACTAACCACATCTGCAGAAATACCTTACTTAATAATTTTCTCAATACGTGCTTTCTGCAAACATGTTTTTTAAATATTGTGTTAACACAGAAATTTAATATATTTTTATGCTTTATCGAATAATTTCAAATGCTAATTGTACATTCTGTGTTTTGGTATTGTAAACGTTTCTTTTTATTGCCATAATAGGTGTTTGATATGTTAATTCGGTTCAATATACAGCCATTGCTCTGCATATTCTGTGAATAGAAATTACCTCTTTTAAGTTGGAGAACGGTACCAATATATGGTTTTGAATAAATTTACATTTCAAGTAGACAGATATATTTGCTTTTCAGCATAAGGACTTTAAATTTTCTTTCGTTTTCATTCAAAACAATGGTGAAGAATTTACTTGAAATGAAGGATATATTACATTGAGTGATTTTTAAAATTAATTTTATCCTTTTTACTTAGTGTGCTGTGGTGGTTATACTGTTAGTTACTTGAACATTTATATGATAGAAAATTAAACCAATACATATATACAATGTTAATATTTTATATTTCATAAACTCATCACCTACATATACGAAATGATTAAGGTTGCTGTGCCTTGTCTAATTTGTGGTTTAATAGGAAGAACTCTCTACCTTTAATAATAATAAATTACATTTCAGTACAGCTTCGTTTTGCCACGTGCTTTTCCGTGAAAGTTGTACCTTAATTAATATTAAAACCAATCAAAACCTTCGCTAATATTGGCAGTAAATTCAATTTATAATACAATGTTAAAACATGTGCAGGTAATTTAATAAAAAGAGAGTTGCATGTGTATGTAAATTAGTATAAATGAACTATTAATTAGTATTGCCAGATAGTGTAAATTGTTTTCGATAATATAACTTCTGATTAAATTCAATTTATATTATAATATTAAAACATGTGCAGGTAATTTTGTAAAAAGAAAGTTGCATGTGTATGTACATTAGTATAAATGAACTATTAATTAGTATTGCCAGATAGTGTAAATTGTTTTCAATAATATGTCTACTGATTAAATTCAATTTATATTACAATGTTAAAACATGTGCAAGTAATTTTGTAAAAAGAAAGTTGCATGTGTATGTAAATTAGTATAAATGAACTATTAATTAGTATTGCCAGATAGTGTAAATCGTTTTCGATAATATGTCTACTGATTAAATTCAATTTATATTACAATGTTAAAACATGTGCAGGTAATTTTGTAAAAAGAGTGTAGCATGTGTATGGAATTTAGTATAAATGAACTATTAATTAGTATTGCCAGATAGTGTAAATCGTTTTCGATAATATGTCTACTGATTAAATTCAATTTATATTACAATGTTAAAACATGTACAGGTAATTTTGTAAAAAGAGAGTACCATGTGTATGTAAATGAGTATAAATGAACTATTAATTAGTATTTCCAGACAGTGTAAATTGTTTTCGACAATATGTGTACTGATTAAATTTTATATATTTAATATTTGACGTGGTTTGTGACGTCTTACTTTGTGGTTAGACATTTTAATTATATATTAACATCATCCGGGAGCGGAACACCAATCCCTTCATCACCTATATATATAATGTATATTTTAAATGTTTTTACATTTTTTAAACTCAGTATATGCGTTTGTATGCCGAAATTCATCCAATAATTTCATAGTTGATGAAACGCTTTGAACTATTGTTATATCATGCCACTAAACCCATTTTATTATTCCAGCTGCCGCAGAGAAGAGCACAAATGGGAAATGGTTTCCAATATTTCAACTTATTTTCCAATTATTGTCTGGCTTCTGAATAGATATCTCTGCCACGCGGCTTTTCCGAGCGAAAAGCACCTAGCATGTTATCCCATGTTTCGTAAAGGGGAAATAAATCTGCCTTTCAATACGTTATTGGTTAATTATTCATAAAATATACATTTCGAAAACCTTCATTATATCATTTATTTGTAAACATGTCATGAAAAAATGCAAAGGACAAATTCTTTCGAAAAAATATAGCTGCTACATGGACTTTTCTATTGCCATTATATAATAGTAGAATGTTCTATCGGCTGAGCTAATCTGCCTCGTTTTATATTTAAAAAAAAAAGTATTTTAATCGTTGAATATTTCCGTTTAAAAGGGTATTGTTTTCGGTGCGATGGTAAAATTATGGTTTGGTAATACGTACATCGCGGTAAAAGATAATCGTGTGTCATATTTGTTGTATTCAACAAGCTAAATAAATATTTAGGTATAGTAATTATATTGAAAAATGTTTTCAATGAGAATACAATAATTGTATATTGTTAGTTATATGTGTATTATGTACCTGACTTAATTTTATTTTTGTTTGAAACCAATTACGTACTAAATATTTTATACAGTTTTTAATAAACAATGCAATTTAATCGGTGATGTAATTTGTCATACAATTGCTTGTGTATTTATTTATAACTATTTTAATTCTGCTAGCAGCTCTCAGCCGTGTATTCACAATGCAATGACATTTATTTATTATATAATGGAACACCTATTATGTATATTATTTAAATACTTTTGTGCATTTTTTTTTGATAAGTAATATTTTATTTAGCCGATTGCTCACGGTGGTATTTGATTAGAATTTGTTTAGTTTGAGAGCGGCGCTTGACATTTCTGTTTACAACACTCGCTGCGTGAGAGCGAGGTTAGTTAACTCTAGATTTACTGAAGCGTCTCATTACTGTGCACACAATGTTGTATCGAGACAAAAGTTTCGTCTCTTGAATACGCTTCTTGATAGAATACTTGTGTAGGTATATTTATTATATTATCATATAAAATTTCTTCTCTTGAATATGCTTCTCAATAGTATGCTTGTGTAGGTATATTAGTAAATTATTATATACAATTTTGTTTCCTGAGTACGTTTCTTAATAGTATGCTTGTATAGGTGTATTAGTAAATTATTATATACAATTTTGTCTCTTAAATACGCTTCTTAATAGTGTACCTATATACGTATATTATTAGATAACAATAACACACCAATTGATATATAGTTTTATTTTTAGCCCTGTGTTATATATTAATTACTAAAAGAGTCGTAATTTATTTTAAATTCACATTTTGTCTTACAAAAATATGTAGTATATCGTCATATTTATCTTTTTTACCATTTTCCCTATTTTTGCCGTACTTATATTTTCATGAATTATTTAGTTATTAAACTAAAATAAAAATTGTATTTAATCACCGGGGGTTCTGATGGCTGATGGGATGTTTGATAATAATGTTAGTTAAAATCAAACCACGGTGTTGCTGTTTCAAAAATTAAAAATGTGTTATTTTAGGAGTTTCCATGAATTATTTTCAATGTGACGTTTACAACATATGTTAGATTAGTTGTCACAGTTGTGATTCAATGCTTTAAGAACTACCTCCATAACACCCACGGTATTCTTTTTGCTGAATTGATTAATTAGTTGACTAGGCAGTGGTTTGTCTGCACTGACTGATACATTCTTTGACTTTACTTTGACAGCATACTGCAAGACAATAATTATATTTAATGAACTTATTTATATAATTATTCAATTAAATACCATAAAATAATAAAACTCTGTACATTAAACAAATAATATATATATTATAGAAACGAGGCTATTTTTTATTATATTTAATTGAAAATATATGGAAGTATGGATAATTACAGGGCTTACGACATAAATATAGCGTTCACCATTCTCACTCATCAATCTTTATATCAATCAAATTTTTGAAAGTTTTATACATGTTAATATGTGGACTCACTTCGAGTACCCCTACACTATCGCCATCTATGGACTAAATTTGATAATTCATTTCCCTGGGACATATTTAATTAACATATGAATCTATTTTTTTTTACATTATTAAAGCGATATTCTGTATACATTATAATAGAATATGCCAGAAAAATCAATATTTTTCAATTTTATTTTTTAATTATTATCCTTGTTTTATTAACTACTGAATTGAGTTTAAATATATCTACCGGTTTCGAAAAATACCATTTTCTTCTTCAGGATGTCATAGCTAACTAAAAACATATATTATTGTTTCTTCATCAGAATCTATTTAAAAAAAAAAACAATTGTTACTTAATACAAATTTAGATTAATTAATTAACTCAATTCAGTGGTGAATAAAACAAATATAATAAATAATTAAAAAATATGAATTTTAACCAAAAAGTTAATATTGCTAATTTCAAAAGTATTTTATGTTTTGACCAGCATTACTGGAACACACAATTACTGGATTTTCACCTACAAAGGCACTGTTATTAAACAAATAATATGTATCTCATAGAGACGAATTAAGCCTTGTAATTAATTACTCCTAGTTCCATATATTTTCCATTAAATATAATAAAAAATAGCTTCGTCTCTACGATATATCTATTATTTGTTTAATAACAGTGGCTTTGTAGGTGAAAATCCAGTAATTGTGTGTTCTTGGCCACATTCTTTACATTAAATTTGTTTTCAACGTAATATATATTATTCGTAGGTTAACCATTTTTTTTTAAATTTCACATATTTTTGTAAAGTTTGAGGAGGCCCTTGGGACACCTGTTCCGATTATTTGATTGTGCTAAAGTTCCGCACACGGTATCCATTTTTTATTAATATGTAAACCAGAGTTAACCAAACTTCAAAAATATGGTCCACTTTAGCGTTCATGTGTACCCTTCAGGGACCATCGATTCGCGAGCATCTTCTACGTTTTTTCGTTTTCCACTTCATCTTCAGTAAGGGTCGTGATTTTAGGATGACCTAAACATTTTTATTTTAAACTTGGATTAGAGTCGCACGTTTTGCAATAAAAAATGTACTAAACTGAATAAATATATATTATAAACATGGTATGAATACCTAAATCATTTCGATAAATTCAGTAAGTTGAGGAACTTTTGTATTTCATTACATATAAAATCTACATGTTTCGGGAACAATATTCTCTTCCTCAGCAACTCATCCTGAGGAAGAGAATATTGTAGATTTTATATCTAATAAAGTGGTGTAAATAAAGTTATTTTACATCAGTTCATTAATTATGTCATCACAAAGTAAAAATCTACCTTCAGAAGAAAACTTTTGTATTTCCCTGTTTTAACTAAAACTGTATTAATATGGTTTGTGGAAATATTATTTTTTTATGTATATTTATAATGACACTAATTTAGGTGCAGGACAAATAACAGGTATATATATAAATATATATATATTTTTTTTTTAGGAAGTTTATGTAGTTCAACATATACATTTTAGTGAAGCGGTAGATGTCAAATATCTTATCACTATTATATTATACACGAATAAATATTGTATTTTGTTATGTGAATAAGTCATGATTATTAGTCTAATCATAGCTTATGTCATAAATGAATTCTCATGAAACGTGAAAACCCTGGTGTTCTTTATGACTTGATACGGTGTCGAAACATGAACTCTGAGAAGAAAAGAAAGGAATATGCTGTATGCCTTTGAAATGTGGTAAGAGTGAGAAATGAATGGATGTCTTCATTTTTAGGAACTAAAAAAAGGCACAAAAATAATACTTTGAACATGTTAGAAGAGACGGAGAAATTGGTTATCACGGAGAACGGACAAGTACGGAGAGCGAGACCTCGATTTCCAATAATATGGACAGACCAGGTCTGAGGCATGACCGGAACCGTGCTACACGTCGCACTAATCAAGGCCCAAAATCGAGAAGAGTGGAGGCAAGCAGTTCGTACTGTGGAAGCAGAGTGGAGACCGAGAGATGCCGAGAGTGAGTGAATAAAAAAATTATAAATTATTTCAGTGGCGTACACTGCATATAAACAAAAAAGCTATGCATCACTAAAGATTCTGGGAAATAAATATCACACAAATTTAACAATCCTTATCTTCTGAAAAGAGCCTATTAAATTCTTGCCGCTATTACACGATTTAGCGAAATCAATGGTCAGATTTTAATTCACAGTCCTTTGCAGCAACCTCATACCGATGCAGCGAGGGAATTTGCTTGTTTGCGTGCATCCAATTTGTTTTTTCAATATGCATGACAAATTATTTTAAGTTAATTAAGCAAAACACATTTTTGTTGTGAAATAGCATTTTTAGAACATAGGTTTGTGATATTTTAGTACGAATTAAATGAATTATCTACAAAGATACAAAGATAAAAATCTATCTATTGAAAAAATATTTCGAACCTGGACTTCTTCCTATCCTGGGAAGCGCATTTTCCATTTTCGTTATAGCAATCGTATACATTTTCACAGGTTTTTGAGATTCCCTGTTATATAAAGATGATTGGTTTTAAAAATGGAATAGTAGATGTATTAATTGGAAATATTATAGAGTATATGATTTTTATCTGTATATCTTTCTAATTAATTCATTAGTATTATTTAACTAACCTACCAAAGTTGTGTGAATGTCAGGGGCATCTTTATATTATATCTATAATTTTTTTGTAGTTTTCAAGACAATTTTACTTATTCTGTTTTTTCGAAATCTTGACCGAAAACTGCGTGCTATAGCATCTTTTATTAATTCTACAAACGTTTTATCTACGTTAATCCAAGTTTTCTTTTCAAGGTGTGTTTCAACGTCATTTTGTAGTTAGTATTCGCAGTTTGCCGATAAGGGGTATAGGAGAGGTATATATTTTTTATAAGGGTGTTCGTCAATTATCTATCAAGCGAAGTGAGTTTGCTTATATGTATGTTTTGGTAGATTAGCAATTTAAAATGAAATTTTGAAATATAATTATTTTTATTATGGTGATTTGTAAAAGTTGTTTAGTTTTTGAACGCTATCTTAAAGAAACATTTTTAATATCGTACGTAAAAATACGTAGAAGTATGTAGAAATAAAAGGTCTTGCCTTTTTTGAAGTAATGAATTCACGATTATTTTCTAAATTTAAATTGATAATTGTTTTCCAAATTAGAATAATTTTTCTCATGTTTCTTGATATGTAGTACCTATATCTGGGTAACATCGCCGGTAACAGCATAACTTAAGTTTGTGCCTACTACTGCACGCCACTGGTGTAGACAATCTTTGTGGACAGATTTACTTCACTCTTTCATTTGTAGAATCGTCTTTGAAATGTGTTTTATATATATGTAATGTTATTTACTAGAAACGTCGGGAGTGTAAAAGTCCTCGCCGCGGGTTCTCCCAGAAAATAATACACACACACTGTATTTATTTATATAAACATAATATAAACACTCGAGAATTATAATTCTGGATCAGATCCTGCATTACAGTTCGGTACAGCGTACATTAATACTGTTCGTTTAATCGATTTTATATTTTTATTTGAAAAACGTCGTCCACGAAATTACGGAACCATTACCGAACTACAAAAGCCCGTATCCGGAAGCACCGCGGCATCCCACGTGATGGCCAGATGCTTCCGAACCCGCATTTAGCATCCATCTGCCACAAACCCATCACTCGTTAGCGGCAGGAGAATTACACCACATTTTTATTTATCACACAAAAGCTGACCAAAAACTGGCCGTGTGCGTTATCATTTATCCGTTTCTGTTCAATCGTATGTCCATATTTGTAATTATACATAGCTATTCATGTACTACGTTTGTAACGGTACTACGTTTGGATACGAGTAATAACATTATTTATCGTATCATATTGGATATTACTGATCAATATCTATCTGCGTTATTGGCATGTTTCATATTACCTTTATATTTTTGGTAACGTGGGGAAAATAACGAATTTAGTTGTCTAGACATTTCGTATAATGTCGACTTAGTTTTAATAGTTTTGGCAAATAAAGGCATTATTGTTTTGACAAATCTCTTCAACTCTGTACGCGAGCGTATCCCAAGAATTACCCCAATAGATTGACTCTAATCTACTTTTGTCACCATCCCAAAGAAAGCCAAAGCAAGAAAAAGGAGATCTCCGCACAATCATATTGATGAGTCACTCACTAAAGATATTTTTACGAATGATACGTGGACTCATATATCGCAAGGTGGAATAAGAGATAGGTAAACCACAGTCTAGTAAATTAATAGACATGATATGAATTGTATATATATTGCAGAGGGGTTTTGAATATTATTTGCGGGGCGAAGGGCATTCTATACACATATATCCAACGAAACAAATCCGATAGATTATGACATATTTATGCAACAGTAAAAGTATTTACTCTTCAAAAATTAAATCTTTGTGTAAACAAAATGTATTTTTAATGCATATTATATTGTCAGCGTTTAAATTTTCGTTCCAATCGAGTTATATTTAAAAAAAAATAAAGGAGCTCTTGGATTTCATGAGTGGCACCAAAGTGATCGCGTGGGTGCCACCAAAATGAACATTTTGGGACAAGAAATTTGCGTTAGTTCATGTCTATTTATTTGGTGGTCTGTGGGTGTAACACAGGTGGGTTAGGTACTCGAGAATCGTTACTTGGTATTTAAATATTAATTCAAAGATGTTAAGATGTGAATACGAATGTGCATGCATGTTTTATTGACTTCTTTAAAGCATTTAACAGAATTCGACATTACAAAATGCTGTAAATCTTCTTGAAAGCCTTTAGGATTATTGATAAAGACATCAGAAAAAATAGGTAATATTTATTGGAACCAAAAAGCAGCAGTACGGGTAAAATAATATCGAACACACGAAATATAAATAAATAAAGGCGTGCTGTTCAATTTATATTCAGAAAAAATATTCAATGAAGCTCTTAAAGAAGCTACTCAAAAACTTGTAAATGGAAAGGTTTTGAATAATCTGCGTTATGCAGATGATACGGTACTATGAGGGTTTTAGAAATTCAGCTGAATCAAGTAGTGACACGTGACACTTTTGGGTTAGGACTACTAAAACAAAATTATGTAAATTAGCAAACAGAATACAACTGACAACTTGTCAAGTTGGGATCCTTCTGTTGAAATCAAATGCTGCATAGAGCAAGCCCGTGTAACTTTTAACCGCATGATAAAGATGTTCTGCAGTCATAATTTCAACCTTAGATTACGAATACAAATGGTCAGATGCTATGTGTTCTGTAATATTATATGAAATGGAAGCATGGACACGTATCGAAGAAATGATGAGGCAACTTGGAGCATTTGTGTTGTGGATCTACAGAAGAATGCTCAAAATAAGCTGGATGATAGAGTTACGAATACAAATGTTATGGTTCGAATAAATAAAGAGGAATAAGTATTTGAAACAATAAAAATTCGAAACGTTCAATATATCGGACATGTGATGAGATGATATTCTGAAAAGTGTGAGATCTTGCACCTCATAATGCAGGGAAATATTGCTGGAAGTCGAGGCAGTGGTTTGATCCGTCTACTGCTGAGCTTTTCCGAGCCACATTGAATAAAGTGATGATAGCCAACGTCCGTTGAACGGATAGGGCACGAGAAAAAGAAGAAGAAGAGCGATTTCGCATACATCTTCCACCTCATATTATATGTACAGGCAGTTCTCGATTTACCAACGAGATCTGTTTCTTGAGATCATCATTTGTTATATGTTTTTTTTTCACTTCTTCAGTATTAGCTAAATTATTTTGTGGCCTTATTTTATATAAATAATTAGACAAAAAATTTCCCAAATTCTATACAACTAGCTTTTTACACTACTAATAAATTAAAGAAATATATATATATATATATATATATATTAAATAATAATGATAAGGACGATATTTAAAAAAAATCAGGAGTCTACAAATTAATTTGCAATGATTGTAATTATTTTTATATAGGTAAAATTTACAGAAATTTTGATTTTAGAATTAAGGAACACTTGAGATGCCTAAATAACAACAACTATTCAGAATTTTCCTATCACCTTTTGGAAACAAACCATTCTTTTGATAATAACAAGGATTTAGAAATTATATATACAAATACTAGGGGTTTACAGTAGATAAATTTCAAATTTTAGAAATAAAAAAAAGTTTTAATAGCAAGCCAAATATTATAAATAACCAAATCTTCTTTGCAAATAGTCACATTTTAAATTCGTTTTCATATTAATTCTTACTTATTCACCAATTTATAATTTTATTTTTATCTTGTATTTTGCTTGTATTTTTGATTTCAGTATACATTGTTTCCTGAAAAAGATACCATAGGTATCGAAACATGTCGAATAATCAATAGTGGTTTAAATAAAGTATTTTGTCTAATTATTAATATGTTTTTGTTAGTTATGCGTCAATACAATTGCGGTTATTTTTACGTATTAAAACGAAAAACCTTTTGTTTAAACACCGATTGTGTATGTTTTATTATAACGATACGCTACGAATGTAAAATAAGTTGGAAAAAACTATAGAACACAATATGTATATGTATAGTAATAGTTCATTTTAATTAAAAAACATTAAAAAAATCATATATAATATACACGTATTGCAAAATGCATCTTTTATTCGTTCAAATTTCTATCAGTGCTCGTTATTGTCACATGAATGCAATTTCAATGAATTTCATATGATCTACATAATAATTCATCGTCCCCCCGAGGAATCACGTGATCTTCTCGGCACGTGATCCCCTTCCCGGTACGTGATCCGCCACAATGACTTTCTCTAGACCTATATATCCCTTTCTTATAATTAAATAAACATTGTATCTTTAAAGTTTTGTTTTTATATTGTGGTACTTCATTTTAATATTGAATTATTTATTACTTTGTTTTTAACTATTTTTACGAGTCAATTTAACACATCCAGATGAAGGAAAAGGTATTTTCCGAAACCGGTCGGTGTATTAAATTAACCCATAAAAACAAAGTACCGTTATCTGGGGTGAATAGGGACAGGTTTCAGTGTTTTCGATGCTATAAAGCGACACATGTAAAAATTATTTGTATACAATCAATGTTTTTTATATAGTCAATGGTTCCTCTATGTGTTCATATTCACCTAAATTTGGTTAGATCATGAACTACAGAGAAAATTCAATAAATGAGCTGTGTCTATATTTAGTTTACGATGGGGTCAATGAGGACAGTACAATTATAATTTTTGTTTACACTGTTTCATAGAGTTAAATAAAACAAATTATTTACTAAAGCAGTTCTGATACTTATTATATAACAATATATTAAATTCCATTTTTTAACGAGTTAAAAATGGACCTTTTTAGGTAAAATCGTCAAATCAAACTCATATAAAGAGAGATAAACATTTTCAACTGTCGTTTAAGTGCGCAAGTAACACATAAAGAGATTATAATTTTCATTGCAGGACCCATAAATGCACGGCTTCAAATAACTCGGGAGTTTAGTAATGTGTGTAATAGCCTATTACGATCTAATAGCACTTCTTCTGTTTTATTGAAATCTGTATTGTTGTATTACTTTATTGTTTTATTTCAATCAACATTAAATATGGAAAGATGCTTTTAGGGATAGCAGCTTGCTTTCTTAATGTCCTTTTCCCCGTATTTTAAATACCTCTGTCTCATTAGATAAAATTTGTAAGTTCTCGGCTTTGTCAACTTGTATACCAACAAGATAGTAATTTATCCGGAAGAATAGTGACATACTGCTAAAATAGTGTTACTTATACTATGTGTCTCTTTTATTCATCCAACGACTTGTCCCTATTCACCCTGAAACTAGGCTATAAGCGACACTTGATAGTAAAATCAGTGGAAAATATTTATAAATGGGAAATTTTACTTACAAACAAAACACCAGCCTTCACCATAAAATTCTTATTTGTGAAATATTAAGTTTAACTGATAAACCCGATTGTTTAATAGTATTATAAGCAAAGTTATGCGGCGTAAAATTTTGTCCGTTAACCTGAATTTTTTTTGAAATTTATTAATTCAAAAAATTGTTATTATGTCGTACTATGATAATAGTGTTATTACTAGTAGGTTAGTTTTTTTTTAACATAACATATTTGAAGTCCAAATTGAAGCCAAAGTGGCATGATAAGATTTTAAATCTCTTTTCTGACGATTGTCTCCATTCCCCCCAAAGTCCTATTCACCCCGATTTACGGTAAGGTGAATCGGGTTAATTGCGATATATAAAACATTGACATAAACTTTGAACTGTCCTCAAACGTCATATGATTATCCTATGACTTTGAAACTTTGATATAAGGATCATTAACCATTTCCTAATTTAAGTTTTTAAAAATCGGAATGTAACCTTTTAGAACAGCTGATATTGAAAGCATTTTATGAAGACTGGATGAGTAGATGCACCTACCCCAAATTTGGGGTAAACGCATCTAGCTGTAATATTTCTGACAAATCGTTAAAATAATGAACATGTTCTTACTGATCTGCTTAGTGACAAAATGAATTAGTTATTTTGGTCCTTCATGACGGGTAAAAAATAATAATCTAGTAATATTGCTTAGACGGGGGAAATGCGATATATCATAATGATTGTTTTTGAAATTAGTCGATAATTAAAAAATAATAATGGAACTGCCTACAGATCACTAATTGAGAAAGTTGCCATACAAAAATATATTGTGCCCATATCAATCACTAAGTAGATGCATATCCTCCACGGTGTAAAATTTATTTGGTTAAGTATATTTGGTCTTATAAATCGTAATCCACCGAAATAATCACAAAATTAATATATATATGTACATCACAAACTACAACTCAAAATAAAGGTACTTACCTTATATCAACGCCCTGGCACATAAGATTATCGAGATATACGATAGATTGAAAAGTTATACACAACTTACGAATAAACTAATGTTTGGATTTGCACCATCTCTGGACTGTCTTTAAAAATTGATTTAAAACATTTCTTAATACATTGCGGCACTGGAATCCAATTTCAAATGAAATTAAGAGACTTAGATGCACTTTCCTAATAGATGTACTTACCCCGACTCACCTTAATATATAATTAAATATTTGGTTTTTATGTTTAACTCCTGTAGTTTAGATTAATTTGTTCAACGTGCTATTCTTAGATTCGAACCATTCTTCGCTAATACCACATTTCGAAAATGGAATACAATAATGTTCTATTAATTTCATTTTTAAATATTTGATGATTTCACTATCTTTCCATATTTTTGAGAGTTCCACCATTCCGCTAATATCACTTCATCTAACATTTCAAATCAGTGGAGAGAGTACTCTACATTCAACTACTCGCAACATAACTCTGGCACACTGGTGATGAAAAAAAAAGTCTGTCTGCTATCAATACGAGACAGCCCATTCGAGGCATAGTCAATTCAAAATCCAACCTTGCGCTGATAATTGGGTTGGATAGGCATTGTGTAGTATATATAGGTACTTAAATAATTATTATAGTAACGTGGAATGATATTATTACATTGATAATATTATTGCTAATGGAGTAGTGCTGTATTTATTATTATTTATGTTTTATAAATACATCTCTACCACCACTTTGACACATTATACGAATAATTATATTTTGAGAATTTTTCGTAGTTTTTGCGTATTTTCTTAAAAAAATTAAATTTTTAATAAAATTCTAAGATCGACTCCGGATGTATAAATTAACTCTCTTTAATTTTAATTAAAGATATATAAATGTGTAATTTTATCAGATTTTATAAATTTCCTTACAATTATTTAACGATGTGGATTAAATTTAGAATTTAATTTAAATTACAATTCGTTCACGGAATGTACTTTATTTAAACAAAACCGGATAATTATTTACAATAGCTTTGCTGTTTAATTTTCTCAATTCCGTTTATTTTCAAAGGCTAAATTAATGAAGAAACTTTGCCGATGAAGCCATTACACTAAAACAAATGATAAGGGTTGAGGTTGTTGACGAAGGTCCTGTAAAGAGGTATCTTCCTTGCAAAAGACTTAGGCCCATCCTTTAAATATTATATCTACTTCTGTATACCTACTCAGTTTATAAATGCTTATTTACCATTCGGGGTGTCACCTTTATTTTGAAAACATTTTTTCTGCTTTAGTTTCTTTTAAACTACTCACGGAGAGTTATTGTTCCATAGGTGTTCACTGGTTTTTGCACAGACCACCAAATATATAGACATGAATCAATGCAAATTTCTTTACCCAATATTTTCATTTTGCTGTCATTCACGTGATCAATTTTGGTACCACTTACTCAATCAAATAGCTCCGGGACATTTTTAAAAAATATGACTCGATTGGAATGAAAATTTAAACGCTGACAATATAATATGTATTAATGTAAAAAAAATATGTATCAATATAAAAAAGATTTAATTTTCGAAGAGTAAATACTTTTACTGTTGCATAAATGTGTCGTAAACTATCGCATTTATGTTTCCACTAAGAATGTGTAGAATGCCCCTCGTTACACAAATAATGTTCCGAACCCCTCTCCTATATGTACACTTTATTTCACGTCTATTCATTTATTGGTGTGTGGTTTTTTGGTTTTGCTAGCTGGCCTAGCCGCTATATTTCAATATACTGTATTAAATATTTAAAAAATATTTGATAATTGTTTGCAGTGTTTTTGAATTATTTTATGTAATTTGTATTCATACTGTACCGCTATTTGATAATAATTTAATTAAACCACTTTAATTCTATTATATTTTAAGTTATATCTTTACAAGTGACACTGTATCACCGCTGGTATAGCGTAGGTCATGTCGCATCACTTGTGCATCACACAGACCGTACGATATGCAGAGATCCCCAATCGCCTACATGATTTCATTGAGGACTATAAATAGATTATATATATACTAGCAGAAAGCGATCGGCAACTGCCAATTACTGTTGTTAGACCCTGCGGGCGGCTTAATTGTGGCCGGTACGCATGCACATAGAGTGACAACTACTATTGTCTTAGGAGTTGATGAAACAATAAAGTAGGTAATAATGTCTTATCGCATATTCTTTGGTTAAGGTCCAGTAAAAAAAATCACAACCTAACAAAATGAAAATTTAAAAAATATCGCAGATATGTTTTCATTTATTAAATACTATATTTAGATTTATACAATAATCATCATCATCAAAAAGAATTGACAAAGGAAACTGATAAATTTTTGTTTTTGCCCAAATTTTGCATTATCTATACGTAGTAACTTTTTAAATATCAAAGATAAAGGTGGAAAACGAATGGATACAGGTAGTGGCTACATACGAGGTGAGGACCAAAAGCTCTCGGCCTGAAGGTGTTCGGGTGATAAACTAATAATATATATTTTTTAAATATAACCTCTTAGCTTGATTACACTTTTCACTTTATTTAATTAACGATTCTATACCCTAAAAATAGTCTTAAAATTTTTCGTAATGATCAAAAACTGCTGTCTTCACTTTTTATCGATGTTAAGTGTTTTTTTTACGCATGTTTGACTATTTTAAATATAAATAATAATTGCTAGGGGACAGGTCTGGTGTATAAAGTGGATGTGGACAGAGTTCTTGGAAATCGCATTCAGTAATGGGTTTCAACGGCGTTTCTCCTTTACAGCTTCTCTTAATTGATACAATAGATTGCTGTAATATTCTCCGGTTACTATTTATTTATTTTTACGTCGATTTACAAGGTCCCTTCACGATCTCAGAAAACTGTCTCCATGTCTCCTTGATTTTATGAGTTATGCCTTTCCAGGGGCTGCTTCACCAGGACCACCCACTTCATAGGTACTCTTACTAAAAGATAATTATGGTAGAGAATCATAGTTTCGTCTCTTGTAACAATGAACTCGATGAAATCTTTATCTTTTCGTCTCACAGCTCAATGCATCTCTAGATCCTTAAAGCAGGTGGTATTCATTACTCTAGTATTGCAGTAGTATACAGTATTTGCACTTCCTTCTAAGATGTAAAGGTTTTTCCTAATGCCTGCTCATGAGCAGCCAACATGTAAAGGTTTTTCCCAATGCCCATCTTGAGCAGCCAACATGTGAAGGTTTTTCCCAATGCCCGCTCATGAACTGGCAACATATAATTTGTCTACGTAAAAAACATTGATTTTCCATGTTTAACAATTGTCCCTGTGCTTTATCAATTGCCATGGTTAATCTGAGGCGAACTGTGTTCTTTAAATTGATAAGACTGACCAGCTGGAATAATTCGGGTTTATTCTCTATAGAATATACTTTGACCATTATCAAAATGTACGCCCATTGATATATCACATTAGGATATTGTACATGAATAGGAAAACCCAGAATGCCTACAATGGTGCGGATATATATATATATATATATATATATATATATATCAGATCTGATTTGTTTCACCACATCATACGTTATAAGGGTGAATACAGCAATGTCGGATTCTTTATGTGGACATATTTGATTGCATTCACAGAATTACAAATCTCAACACAGTTGTGTGCATTAAACAATCGTGATGGTAAAGGACAATGTGTAATAATCCATCTGTTTTCTGAGTTAATAATATGTAATAATCCATCTGTTATGAGCCTTCATTATGGCTTTGAATTCTCCGTTTTTATTTCCTCTGTGGTAAAGTGGATATCTATTTCCACCATTTGATTAATTAACTAGGAATTTTTTACATCATTTTATTATCCGTTTTTGATAATGATACAACAGATTTATTAAATTTAAACTGAAGCCATTGGTATATTGAAAATAATGACATAACCATACCATATTTATTTATTGTTATTTTTTGTAATAATTATTATTTTTGTAAGTGCCACTACAAAACCTAAAATGATTGATGGAAAAACTCTCTTCTTCGAATATTTTTTTATAAGACACGTACTGTATTTTTTGTGACTCTTTATTTTAACTTCATATAATTTATTATAAATATTTCTACATCATTCATAATTCTATTAATTGTCAAAACAAATATAATATTATACCGATTACCTACTATTGCTTGTACCAGCATAATTATGTGATGTATAATTTTTATTTAACCTAAATATAATAAATAATATATTTTTTAACACATGATCATCGAGGTGTAGCTACGGAGGTTAAAAATTCTGTCATAATGCTGTGATGGTTAGAATAAAAAAACAAATAGTAGGTACATAATTTATAATACTTTTGTGGGCAGACATTTTAACTATAAATTTTAAATAAATCAAATTTATACTAATTGTGATGTCCTTGGATTGTACCGACGTATGTGAGTCTCATTGCTGGACGTACGTGTATATGTGAATGTGTGTGTATGTGCTGATATAAATAGTGATCACACACGGGGCGCGGTCTCTTTAGCAGCGCTACCGTTCGTCTCGTTATTAGTATGTCAATTGTATCTTAGTGTACGTCTCGTTATTATGTATATCAATTGTATCTTCCTGTAATAAATAGATAATTGTCACCGGGAGTTTTACTCAGACTTTCATCAGCGCCGAAGTGTACCACGAATACGTAATTAATACGCCAGTACGGTAACACCAATTATATAAATACTCGAACGGAATGTTTTCCTTTCAGAAAAAACAAAATATTTTCTTTTCTATTGCTTGAATTTAACAAATCTCTCTTAATAAATTTTTGCCTCTTTTGTGTGCCTCTTAATTTAAAAATGGAGCTGCTGGATATTTTCCAATGACTCATTTTATATAATAATAAAATTGTTTTTTGTTTTTCGTGTTCTTCATTCTTTCCGTGTTCAATGGATACTTAGATACTAAACATTAAAAAAAAAATGTATATCATGATTGTTAAAACTGTCAAATATTGTTGTAACTTGGAAAAAATCTTGTCACGGTAATATTGTAATAATGTATAAATACGTATTAATTTTCTGTGTCGTATTTTTAACGTGTCTATCTATAATACGTCTCTCTTTGCATTCTGTGGCAGCGCCACCTGTGTATCATTACACGGATCGTTGGCGAATATTCTCTGCTCTGTCCCTCCATCTGCGTCTCCCACCCCGCCAGCTTACCCCGCAGCAGCCAACACCCCGTACCTCTCATATCAGGGTTTTGTCGTCGGTCTGAACGTCAAAAGTCTGGTATTGCTTTGAAGATAATTAGAACACTGTTTTAATTTTTCCTTTATGCAAAATGCGTTTTATGTTAAACTCTATCATATTAATTAGGTGTCTCCTCGTGGAGTACAAGTGCAGTGGTACATGATAAGCCTTAAAAGATCCACGATTTTATTACAAATCCGCGTACATTCTTCTGAAACCATGTCTGCTTTCGCTCGACATAATCTTAAGACGATTAGATTATTCTAGAATAGAAAATAACGAAATTGCGTGTTATTAACTTTAATTACTGAACCATTTAAAGGGAAGCTTGATTGAATGGAGATATTACAGCGGTATTGGTGTCAGATAGGTAAAAACATTACAAGGAGTGTTTTCAATTTATTCCAGCTGAATTTGTTTTGGCTTTTTTAGATAGTTTTGTCGTTTATTATTTATGTACCACTCTTTTTGCTTTTATAGTTAAAACTTATCGAGATTTTTTTTCACTCTTTACGCTTCACTCGTTTTTTTTTTTTTTTGAATTCGCAAGAACTCTCATCACTTAATACATTATTAATTAAACCTAACACAGCTCTTTAATCAATTATGCATTGATCCTTTAAGATCGTCCTGGCCGACAGTCTGTAGGTTTTGTCCGTAAATCCTCCTTGGATTCCGGGCTAACCCATATCGCCGATATCTTTTGTCGCCATCTTTGACAATCCAGCGCTTACGCGCACGCTCGGCGTAACCCCCTCGCACCCGCGCCACTTACAACGTGGGTTATTACGTTTATTGCATTTATCCGCCAGCTTTCACTTCGCATCAAACATCTTTCATCTTACTACCGTCGCGTGAAAAGAGTTATGATTCTTAATTTGCATCCTGTCACCTGCGCTCGATTTCTTGTTCATATTTTACCTTGTTTATCGGTTAAGCCTAGTTTGATGTCTACCTTATTTTTTCTTGTATTATTATAATAATATTTTATTTTTTGATTCATAGTACAGTACAGTGTGTTATTATATTGTTATAATCAGATAACATTGCAGCAAAGTAAAACATATATTTGGGTACCCTGCCTGCTACACTAGTATTTTACTGTATTATAGGAGACAATGCCATTCCGGTATAGTAATAAACCAAGTGTAGTGTTCAATGTACAAATAAATATATATAAATAGTAAATCAATATGCGATAAGATAGCATATAAATATATTGTAATACTTAAAGTAAGTAAATGCATTGTTCAATGTAGAAAAATATATAAATATTTATAGATAGCATATAAATACAATATTCAACGTATACAAAAAGTAAAAAAATATTATATAAAGAATAAAACAGGATGCAATTAATACCATATAAATATAAAGTAAATGCAATGTTTCATTTATAAAAAATTAAAAAACTAAGTTAAGTAAGCGGAAATAAGTAAATAACATACAAATAATATGAAGCAAACTTATGTAAAATTGTAATGCTCAATATAAAACGATTGAAAAAAGTTCAGTTAAATAGCACACTAACACAACTACAGAGAAGAGTAAAAAGTGCAATATTCAATATATAGATACTGTAGTAGCAGTTTTAACCTCAAGTTTAGTTGTATTAAAAATAAAGGTATTCAGATATCGTTTCAAACATTAATAATTAGACTCGAGTGTAAATTTTTAAGATTTTAGAGTGCATAACTCTCATTCATCAAAGTTGGTGGACATGGATGAAAAATTCCATCGAAATTCAGATTTGACAGTAAAGATCTTTGTACTTGCCGCAAAATCTAATATTTTCTGTGGGGAATGACGAGGAAGCGGTCCCGTTGTAGGAGCTATTCGCAGAGAAGGGATGAACTAACTTTAATACGGTTTTTACGGATGGACCATGTTTACTTTACAAAACGTAAATCAGAAAAATGTTTAGTATTCCAAAATAAAACGTAAATCAGAAAAATTTGATTTACTACACTTTTTTATGAGATTTGCGTTATATTATTTCACTTTGCACAATATCATCCAGTATATTATTTTTCCTTTACTTCCCTCTCGCCTAATATTCTTATTAGATACCTACGTGTATTTTAACGACTGACAGTTTTTTATTATTTAATCCCAAATGGTATATATACCTACCTATATATTTGTAAACTAACAGAATATTCCATCCTTTGTAATCTTTATCACCAATTTATTTTACAACACAATTGTAGATCTTTGAGGCGTATTCCAATAAGTGTTTTTCAATAATGAGAGTGGCCGAATAAGACATTAATTAATATTCTAACTGTTGTAATAATGAAGAATAATTTATTCTTCCCTTATGACAAGAAATAAAATGTATTTAAGAATATTAAATAAACATTTTAACAAGGATGCTTAAGTTAAACAAAATAATACAATTGTCATTTAGTTGAAAAATCATTAAGAAATATTTTATGTACACATATCGCACACCTAGATCAAACTAAGACAACTAAAAAAAAAACGAGAATTTTGAGTTATTATTATATTCGGATACTCTGTCATATACGCAACTAACTTAGCCCCAATTCTCGAAAAGTGTTATTTTAGGATACATTTATGACCAAAAATATTATTTAGTTTCATAACTTTAGTACCAAAAAATGGAGAAAAATTATTTTATTTTTTTGTCTACTGAAAAATGACTATATGAGTTGTCTTAGTTTTGATCTAAGTGTGCGACATATTAACGTTATTTCCAAATGCGGCATTTTAAATAAGTATTCCAAGTTCCTTACATATTCTTCGGTTACGGAAAACTTCGCGAAACCACGTGATAAATTATCATAATTTCTACAATTACCGAGATATTATTCAGAAGGTAAAATATTAGCAGTCGGCTATACCTAATTACCCCTAATGAACAGAGTTTCTGGACCATAACTGAAGAAGCGGAAAACTTCTCGCCCTGTAGGGGGATTCATTTTCATGCTGGCTTACCGCCGCTCTACACCCGATCGAATATATTTTCATAAATATAATAAGGTGTAAGCTCCAAATTTAATAATTATTTATACTCGCAAAATAAATTAGTAATTTGCTGGTTTTTGCGTGAAAGAAATGCCTGGCCACGCTTAACCACGAACGAAAAGTCAAAACAAAAACACTGTTAGTCTTGTTTAGTGTCATGTTTCTCATTTAAACGCCAAAATTCATCCCCGTTATTTGCACCCTTAATAATGGTAATAAAATGAAGGTTCTTCCTACAGTAACAATTTAAAACTGACATATAAAAAATAAACATTTATTTTATTTTATTATTCTTCATTTTATAATATTTTTTAGTTATTATAAATAGTGTCCCCTCACTAAGATGATGTCAAGATTCATCATGTGATCTTAATATTTGGCATATTTATTCTATTATAATATGTGCAAGTACATTCAATACAATTAATATGTACGCATAAAAATCATATTTCTTAGATGCTGATAATTAATATTTTCAGCGTCTGTCTCATGGCCCCCAAAAATATTAAGTAATGTAATTTTCTATCTATGTAAGGTATTTATTATAAATTATTACAAAAAAATTATTAATATTTCTTCATATTTAGATATTGGTTAAATGTCTAAATATGAAGAAATTATAAAAATTATAAATTAAGAAATTATAAAAATATACATATAAAATCAATTTTATCGAAAAATATTGTTATTGCGCTGTATCATCACGAAGAAAATGAAATCGTATTATAAAATAAATGTGTATTTTTCGGATCAAATTCCCAACATTTTATGTATATTTATGCGTAAAACTTTTTGACAGTCAAATACCCAACACAGATGCGTAATTTTTTTAGCAGAATTTACGACATGGCGCTGGTCATGATTATGACGTCATTCCTTCATGAATTTTGCCCATCGATTTCATCAATATGTGAAAAATTTGATTAGTATCATCTGTCAGTAAGTTAAAAAAAATAATGATAAAAAATTAATTCACGAATCATGATGATTTTTTTATTTATTTATTTCAACTTTATTACATCTAAAAACTCAATCACTGATAGTGAGTGTGACTCAAAGATAACGGTGATTGACTCACAGTTCGTGACTGTGAGTCAATCTACTGTTAATGGTAGATACATTGTCATTATATTTGTTATTTTAAATTCATTCAAATCTAGTTATAAGACACGTATCGAAAACTGTTAGTTTCCATTTAGTTTTCCGGGCACCTACTTGTACCTTTACTGTTGTGCTTGCTAACCTCCGTAATTTACGAGCAAACATTCCTTCCATACAGAGAGTCTCATTACTGGAGTTATAATGGGACAGCAATTACCTTTGGGGATCCTCTTCTCATTTCGCACTGTCGACGTAGTTTTCGAGAATCATCTAAGAATATATCAGTATGTTTATATTATTCGCAACAGACGAGAAGTCAAACTGTGAATAAACTTATCACTTCTTCCGTTAACGATATTAGGAATGATGCCGCATCTATCACGTCGAGAATACAGCCTGAACGATAAACGCTGTCGGATGTTTAAAAATTCCTTTCGGATTTCTTTCGGATTAACTTTCCTATCCGCTCCAAGTATTTGTTAAAACGTAAAAGCTTCTTGCAAGATCACACGTTTTAGTGGGTTTTTTATACATTTTTTTTTAGAAAATTTAGAAAAAGTTTTATTCGAAATACAAGATCGTCGAACTGAAAGAATATCTTGGAAAACGGAAATGTTGAATTTATTTTCTTGTTTATACACTTCCCAATGCTGAACAACTGGTCTAGTCGGGACGTTGAATGAAATATTTATATAATATTAACCTGTAAAATCTTTAAAAAGACGATCAATCAATAAATTAATTTAAGTCACACTAGAAACGCCAGTTAACATTATTTAAGCAATAGTGTCAACAATTGATCTGGCTCATTCAGTTGTGTATTTGAAATGTTTTGATAATCTCACCTGCGGGCCCTACAACCCAGTTATTCCTTGCATCGGTGCCCTAATTCCTACCCACGGTGTCACTAAGACGAAGATCGTCCAAAGCGCTGTTTCAAGGTGCAGGATTAATTTTAACTTGTTGCTCAGCTGTGATGATTTACGTTTCCTTCTACATTTACAAGTAGATTTATGTAATAAGGTTAAACGTAGAACGTTTAGATGAGTTTAATGTTCGGTAGACACTGTTAAAAGCGGGTTGGAATTATTTAAGTGCCTTCTACTGACAAGCGTATTCGAGAACTTTAATAGTTTTGGAGTCTGTATGTTTAACCGAATCATCCAATTATTAAATATTTTCATAATGTATATTATTTGCACGAAGATCTACGTCGAAATGATCAAATTTCGTTGTCTTATTTATGGTATAAATTTGTACACTACCTTAACTATGATTTTGAAATGAAACCATACATTTTCATTGGGTCTTGGGTTTTAGTTACAATTTAGGCAATATCTTATTTGGTTATTTTGCCAACGTGGTTAAGCAGGCGAAGTTTAATGTTTGAAAAATGTAATTGTTTTTGTAAGATTTGCAGAAAAAAACAATATTATTATGGTATAATATTTTTATTACTCTTACTACGGGCGTTCAGTTTTATAAACGTGAATTTTCATGCTCTATTCTTATAAAGATTATAGTGTATTAAACATAATTACATATAAATATTACATATTTTTCCATATAATATAATATAAATAGCTTCGTCCCTATAAAATATCTATAATTTGTTATATAATAATGCCCATGGAGATAGAAATACAGTAATTGTGTGTTTTTGGACATGCTCAAGTATTATTAATAATCATATTTTTTATTTATTTTCTTACTTTTATTAACCACAATTGAGTTTAAAAAACTTCTACCGGTTTCGATAAACACCTTTTCCTTCTTCAGGATGTCATAACTAACTAAAAATATAGCATTGTTTCTCCACCAGAATCTATTTTTAAATTTTTTTTAAAAAAAAAAAACAACAATTATTTAAAAAATAAATTTAGTACCTAACTCAAATTGCTGCTCAATACAAATTTAGTCGAATAATTTTTAGGAAAAAATTTTAAAATAGGACTCGTAGTTAAATTTAGTTGGCTGTTTACAATTTCCTGATTACTTTTACATGCTTTATTTATCTCCAACGATTCCAAATTATTTAATTTGTGTCCTACACCGTTTATATGCAAAATTGACAATCCCAATGTTTTATCAAAACCATGACTATTTTCTATCAAATGATTAGCAAATTCTGAAAACCCACTATTGTTCAAACATCTCAAATGCTCCTTTACTCCTATATTAAAATTTCTACCCGTTTTACCAATATAAAATGCAGCACAATCCTTGCAACTAAGTTTATAGACGCCAGAATTGTTAAATTAATCATCTTTGTCTTTAGAATTTATGAGTAAATTTCCTATCCTATTATTTGTATAAAATGCCGATCTAATGTTTCGTGGTAGGTGTCGAAAAGTTATTTATGTATAAAATCCTACGCCAATTATCATTATTATCATTATGTTTTATGTGTGATTTATATAAAAATTGATTATTATATTCTTTTAATTTATTTTTTAAAATAGTGTTTATCAAACATGTATTATACCCGTTATTAACTGCTATTTTTTTTAATTGTATTCAGTTCAATATTGAAATTGGATGTTGACATAGGAATATTGACTAAACGATGTATCACGGAGTGGAACCCTGAATGTTTATGTGATAATGGATGATTAGATTCATTGTGTATGATAGTATCTGTAAAAGTTGGTTTTCTAAAAATTTTGAACTCAATTTTATTATTATTTTTAATCAATGTTAGATCCAAAAAATTTAGGGTAGAATTATTTTCCATTTCTAGTGTAAATTGTATTTTATTATTAAAATACAATTTACACTTGTTTTCCGAAACCGGTAGATGTTTTTTAAACTCAATTGTGGTTAAGAAAACTAAGATAATAAATAAAAAATATGAATTTTAACCACCAAGTTAATATTGCTAATTTTAAAAGTATTATTAATAATTAGATTACTTTAGAGTCAAATCGAGCAAGCATGCTACAGCGGCATTCATGCACAATTTTCATTTAGGATTCACAAAGAATACCGTACCTCGATTTTCTCACAGAAAAAATAACTATCATCGGTGAGTACTTTAGTATGATTAAGTGAAAGTGATGCATGCGATAGTCTTCTATTTGTTTTCTCCAGAACAATGCTCGCTTTCTCACTGCCACTTTGATAATGAAAACGTTACAAGAGCTTCGGTGGAATGTCCTATCTCATCCTCCATATAGCCCAGATTTAGCATCATCGGATTATCATCTCGTCGGCACACTTAAGGAATTTTCAGGAGGGAAGAAATTCAATTCGATTGAGTAGTTTATTGCAAGAAAGGGTCAACAGCAGTCAAACGACTTCTTCTCTTCTGGAATTCCGAAGCTTCATGAGCGCTGGCAAAAGTATATGGCAGTGGTAGGTTTACAGAAGTATACAGAAAAGTAATATATTATATAAGTGGTTTCATTTTATTAAATAAATAAATTGTAGTTCTTAAATCCTTGTTTTTATTTTAATGTCCTGTTCTAGTATTTTTTTTTAAATTTGGAGTATTTTCCTTGGAGCAGTCGACAATCTATTATAGTAGCTATATGAAAAGCCATATAAATAATATAACTATTTACAATTATGTAGGTATTATTTCTAGATATTATTTTAAGGTGCTGAAAAAAGAAGATTGTTGAGGGCAAGTTACTTTTGTTGTCGAGGACAAGGTGTTGAAGGAATAATATTTTTATTGAGGACAAAAACAGCTGTTTGTAATACAATGCAAGTTCTTATAATTATAGAAATCTTTTTATTTTATATAAAACATCTTGCAAGACATTAAGTGCATTATATTTTAATGTATATGGATTTAATAGTACAGGTGGCTTGGTCGCACTAAATGAATTAACCCACCTGCTACGAAACAAAGTTGTCAAATTATTTGCAACCCGTTGGACTTTCTATTTGGAAAATACATTAGGTACTATTTGTTCTTACGTATTTTGTTTGCAGCGACATAATATGAAAAAAATTATATAATTGTACTATCTGTAAATTTTTAAACTTGTTTGTAAATAGTAAAAATATGGATTAAATATAATAATAATAAAATTGTATGAAACCATCAAATACGTCAACCGGTTTCACTTATCTCAAGCTACATAAGGAAGTATTTAAAACTAATCATAAATACAAAAAGAGTGCACTTATATATACATAAAGAGGGAGATATAATATAAAATTACATGTGAAAGAGAGAGAGACAGAATATATATAGTATATAGTTAAATAAAACATCAATGGAGACAGAATATAAAATTATATGCGAAAGAGGAACAGAGTATATATACAGACAAACGGAACATTAAGGGATTGGAAAACACAATGTTGATGGATATTAAATTTATTTTAGAGAAAACATACCTAATATGGGGCTAATGGATAAATTAATTTGTTTATTTAGAATTGGCGTGCCACTATTTATTGCCTTTTTTATTTTAAGGGCTTCTAAATTGTCCAACCGGAGGCCAAACCCGTTTTTATGCAGGATATGGACCCCTGTGATATCATTAAAAGAATGGTCTTTTTCAATAATATGTTTTGAAAATTCTGAGAAACCATTAAACAAAAAAAAAAGTATTGATGTGTATGCTAAAAACGTAAAAAAAGTTAATTAATTTAAAAAATCAACGAAATTAGAGTACTGTGTTGTTGGTGAAACCTTTAGACAAGTATGCAACTTTATAAAACTTCGTGTTTCACGTGATTGTTTTTTTAATCATGTAACAAATCTGATTTAATTTTATTTTGTGTTTTTTAACCATTTCACATCAATTGCAGAAGTTTTTTTTTAAATTTTCATTAGGCCACTCCAATTCTCATGACGGTTACCGCAAAATATGTACGATATATTGTAGAATGGCCAAGGATTGACAGCGTACAACCCAGCAACCGGATTAAAAAGGAAAAGTGTCTGACCGATGCCAAATAACTTTTCGGTGATTCGTTGTTTCAATTCCTCAATGCTGCACCTTTAGATCGCTAGGTTGCTGTTTGACCGGAAGATTGTAAGTTTTTTTTAAATGTTAATTTATTATGCGTATTATAATTTAACTTATGTTCAATTATAATATACTTGTCAACTTTTTTTTTTAATCAATTCATTTAGTAGAACTTACCCCAAATTTTAAGTAACCATACTCATTACGCCATGTACTCGTAATTCAGATTCTGCCTACTTAGTTTGCATCCAAAATTAAATTATTATTTCCGATGCCTCTGGTGGTGATGATACTTAATGCATGTGTTTATTCGTAATTTATTTTATTTATTAGACTTTATTGACATACATGTTTTTGTTGTAACAGGAGAATATATTATAATATAACGTGATAAACATAATGTACAATTATATTGCAATTAAGTATATACTCGTAGTTTATTATGTGGGGTGGAGTAGACTCCAGATCTGATATGTACAGCATTGTCCTGGCTACTTTACTAGACTGGCTGTGTTAAAGTAGCCAGTTTTTTCGTGCTGTTGTGGTGTTATTTAATTCAAGAAAAATAATGATTCAACAGGAATAAAAATAAAAATAGAGAAAAAAAAGAATGTAGTGAGAGTATAGTACATACATATAATATATAATTAGGTATATATACTCTAATATAATCACGTTCAAAATGTTCCGTTTTACTACAACTTATCTTCTACATATTATGCTTAGTTTCATTTTGAATCTATGTAGTTTCTCCTCCTAGCCTTCTTCTTGAATGGAGTCTATTTATCTTTTCCTCTTGTACGATGTTCGTGCTCATGTTGATTTGTAAAAATTTTCTTTAAAATTTTGCCGATATTTTCGTAGTGAGGATTTTAAAAATAAATACCATAACATTAAAATATATTTTCTGCTTAAAGGTCATCATATTCAGATCTTTCAGCATTGTGCTGATCCGATATATGTATGTATGTAAAAATAAATACAAGAAAGAACCTCAATCAATGTGTATATTTGTTGTACCAGTTTGTCATTCAAAATGCTTAATGTGTTACTGTGAGACACGCGCTTCGCAGGTTTGGCATCACTAGTCTGTATTAAGACTATTACCTTCAAGCATCCTTATTCGTTATTCGCATGTGTATAATTCAGTTTGTATTTTCATATAACACTATTTTCTACGCTGGCTCTGTGCCCCGCAGGTTTCATTCATTCCCACCCCGCTGCATCGTAACTTGAACAATTTGAATAGATTTTCGTACCTCTAGTCGAGTCGGCTTCCGGAACTTTGGTCCGATTTACGATGATAATATTTGGCGAGGTTTATGAGCTCTACGATGATGAGTCTGACATCGTCGAGTTTATTAAGCAACTTCGATGGGCTGGGCGTCTGGCTCCGATGGTAGTGTCCTCAACGTGTGTACACTTGACGTTCTTTAAATCTGACTGCGACTTTGCTGACTGAACGTGATCCCGAAGAACCTGGATGTTCTAGTAGTCGATGATTAGCGAAGCTAAGCATGGCTTAGACCAGAGGAGTGGAATAATTTCCTTGAGGCAATCGAGGCTGTTGAAACGATTGTTGTTGAAATCCTTAACCTCACAATTTACCAATTTATCGTAATTACCTTGCCTTACCTAATACTAAAAAACTATATTTTTTCCATAATTACTATAGGTTATCCAGATTTATTTCTTAGATTGTCTTTGTTCCATCTCTTGTAAAAAATTCTCTTACAATTTATTTTATACACTATTTTGTATGTTAATTTGTGTATATACCGCAACACATAAAACTATTTCGTATCGCGTAACGTAGAACATTCTACAATTTTGATATCGAAGGCGTAGTACGGCGTGGAATATTCGTATTTAAGGTGTAAATCCATACTTGCGGTCAACTTTACAAATATTCCTACATAAGGCGGATTAACATAGATATTCTACAATCTCGGCATCTACTACACAGAGTGATTTTGAAAACTATTGAAGGTAGTGATAAAAGTTATAATACAAAAATTCTAATAAACATATTAAATTATTAACCGTTATGGAATTAACAGAAGTAATTTAGAGCCACTTTCTGGGGAATTTCTGGTTTTGGATGTAAGACAATACCTAGACATTCTAACAGAATTCCTAGTGACACAACTAGACAAAAAAAAAACTGTGTACAGGTATCCTTCTGGACTTAGCCAAAGCTTTCGATACTGTGTCTCATGCACTTCTGCTACACAAAAAATGTAAAATATGTGTGTAGAAAGTGAACTTAATAAATAAATGTATTATTATTATTAATTATATATTTTTTATATTCACAGTATTTAGAGTATGTCCATAGAGACGAAGCTATTCTTTTTGTATGGGAAATATGGAAATCATGGGTATTACAGAGCTTACGACCTGCTTTCGGCTGGCTTGATGGAACAATTGTAACGTTCACCAATTCTACCTACAAACCACACCCATCAAATTTTTATATATATATAAGTCTTATATATATATATACGCGCGACTTATATATATATATAAGTCGCGCGTTGCGTCTGCGACAAGTTACCTCTTTATCGTTATCTTACTATTTGTACATGAATTTATAACATTTAATCGTTTCATACAATTTTATTAACACTTTTTTTTTTAAACATATAAATGTCCCTCTATTTTCCATGTATATCAGTCAATATGTTTAGCCATCACACCTATAACAAATATTTTTTTAATTTATCACAAATAACTTTTTTCTATTATATTAGGATTTATAAACATTTTCTATAGACAACTAAGTCTAATTCAGAAATCCTATAGGATTTTGTAAAAAAATACAATTATTATTTATTCATATATATTTTACCGGCATAAGTCAATCTAAAGTGAATTTTTCTTTATCTCTCCCCGCTGTCAGAAGTAGATGTAGGATTTTGTAGTTCCACCAAAGTTTTTACGGAAACCAAATTCAGACGTTAAGATATTAGTAGGAGGAACATAAATAATGTTGCCGTAACACAAATAAACTTTATTCCGAGTTTTGAATTAAACATCTTTTTTGTTTTTATAATAGCGAGGTCGAAAATAATGCTTTTCATTTTTAAAGTACCGGCCCTATATTGTCAGGTATCACTTACTTACGTAAGATTTTCTTCGTCTTGTTTTTATTTCATTTCTCACCGCGAAGCCCTTAATTAAAATTCCCGAGTAGTTTCGCCCCGGAGCGAAATGTACAGGACTTGTTTTAAGACGTACACCGCGAGTATATATCTTCATTTCTATGTGTGACAATGATTGCGTGGAGGTTTTCAAATTTGTGTAACGTAGCGCAAAATACCATTTTCTTTTAGGCACCTAGGAGGGAAATTGTTTTTTCGGTAGCGGGTGAAGATGAAAAACGTTTCTGGGAAGTAAATGAAGAAACGGGTTTACTCGTAGGGCACGAGCTGAACTTAACTATTTTCTGTCTGTATTTTCAGCTGGTTGAAAAAATAAAATACTGTGTTTTTCAACAAATATCTCGCATATTAATGATCGCTACATTAACGAAAATAGCCTTCGTTATCAACGAAGATATTAATATTTTATCACAATTTAATAGATCGTGTTTGACTGTCCGTATTCCAATTTTACACTGTAGCAGGCATCATTACCCGTCCATCCACTTCACCCCAAACAACATTAAGGATATGTTCACAAAGAATTGTTCATGTCTCGTTTTGAGGGAAAAACTTGACATTCTCTAAAATCATCATTTTGTTCACGTACCTAACCGTCGACATTCCGAAACTTCCACCGCTAATTAGCAATGGTTTTATATGTTTCCAAAGTTCAGTTTCATTAGTTATCGACAAATGTAATTTTGTATTAGAGTTACGTTCAAGACATACAGGTACCGGTTGTTCATAAGTTTCAAAAACACTTCCAAACCAGATTTCTTTAAAATGAATTTTTGGATGTCTTACTATGAAATGACACACCTATATTATAAATAATTTGGAATTTCCTGAAGTTGCCGAACTTTCATGATTTTAGTGTTGGTTCAAAATATACCTAAATCTACTCTCTGACTCTCTTTATAAATAAAAATCCCTGCACATCAATTGTCGTTACTCGTTGATATTATCAAATCTCTTTTCACTATAACTTTTGTAATTAATCTATATACAACTTCTAATAGAATGTCCGTTTGTTGACTCCACTCCTTCATACACATAGTGCTGTATTAGTATTGTAAGCAATTATTTTTCAGGCTCTCTATACCATTTATTTCTCAGTTTTATACATGTCCTTATTAGTATCTCTGGTATCTCTTCTTGGTAAATACCTAGACTGATGTTTCTACACGGTAAAACGCATAATTGTCAAGGTTTGCCTCCAAAGTTACTATATAACCGTACTTGTACTAGAGGAACATAAATCTTCTACATTTGAGTCTTTTTATGTGGCCACTTGTCAGCGTTTTTACAGTTTTTAAAAACAACATGCCACTGAAACTCAAGAGGAGTTATCGATCAGAATCGATATTGAAACCTGGATTCAAGCAGTATAGTGTTAAAATAAGTATGCTGAGAATCATTGTCATATAATACTGATATAGTTGGACTTGAACGCGCCAGACGCGCTGGCGACGTCGGAGGAGTACTTATGTTGATCCAGGGCTTCTAATTTTAACAACATGAAGGTAATGAAAATATTTAAGGACATTATCATGGTGTTTAAATAAATGGGTACCTATTTAGTAGAAGAATATTGATTGTCTTGGTTAACATTTTTATTTTGTTATTTTAATATGATGATTCAAAAATGTATTAATAAGAATCACAAATGATACGAGTATAGGTATGTTCAGTACTTACCAGGTTGGATTTTTGACCTAACCGTGTCTGTTCTGAAATAAATAAAAAAGTTTACAAACGTTTATTGACTAACTTGTAATTCCAGTTTTTAATAACAAGAAAAGTATTAAAATTCAGAAAATATTGGGTGTGTTGTATATTTAGATAGATTTGCATATTCCAAGTGTCATTTATCATACAGCCAAATATTAATTAATAACTATATTAATTTTATTTACATTAAACAACCCATAAATCATAATATTATAAACTTTTGATATTTAAAATTCATACTTTCTCAGATATGTTGTACCTTGTTATAGAAATAATAACATTTCGCCAGCTTGTGGAATAATTTTTATAATATAAAAACATATTTTACTTAAAACAAAGATGTACTTTAATACCAGTGCCAGAAACCACTTAAATACTGTATGTTATTTATTATTTTGTTATTTCCATCTATTTACGTTTCTAAGTTTCGCCATCTTTCAACATACGTTTCGCTGGCGTAAAATGAAGTTGCTATAATAAATCAATACATGTTGGTATTGTTTATTACTCCTACCCTGTTTAAATCTATTGTGTCTGTCATGGTAGCGCGCTAAAATATACTTTTTAGGTAATGCATATCCCCCATTCGCAAGCGCAAAAGTAATATTTTTAAATACCTAACGAATAGTTATGGCTTGACAGCTGAAACAGTGCAGTTATTATTATTATTATTATCCAGTTTCCTTTTATTATATTGTTAAGGTAATTTCTACTTCAAGGGATATTAAATTAATTAAGACAACTTATAGATATCTCATAGAGACGACGCTATTATATTATATGGAAAGTATGGAAGTATGGGTATTACAAAGCTTACGACCTGTCTTTGGTTGGTTTAAGTGGTCACTTTACACATTGTAACGTCCCCCATTCCATTCAATCAACCTCCATATCTATCAATTTTTTGGAAGTTGTATATATTATGTCATGTAGAAACACTTCGAGTATTTAACTACAACTTCGCTGTCGCGCTATCTATGGACTAAAATTTGATATTAATTTCTCTGATGTCACTAATGGGAATCTTATTTTTATTAGAAATTATGGAAGCTGTTTTCTTTATCTGTATATATGACCAATGATTGACATATTATATTAGAATACGTCTGAAAAGTCAATTTTCAATTTTATATATTTCTTATTTAGACGAGTATATCATAATAAAAAATATATCTATAACAAGATTTCTATAATTTGTCTTAATAACAATGCCTTTGGAGGTAAAAATCTATTAATTGTGTGTTCTTGGACATAATCAAATATTGTTAATTAAATTAATTGATTTAGTATTCGATGTCACGTACATATTACATGTACTTTTGGTTTTGTATGATAAAGTCTATCGGTGTCTATTTGACATTTATCTTTATTTATGTTCCATCTTCCATAAAATGCTCTATTGAATTTGTTTCTCGCGAACATCATATGTTCACCGACAGACCTCCGTGGTATTATGGTACCGCGGATCGCTGTATTCTGGAATATACTGCCGATTCATCATAAATTCACATTTTACTGGATGCGTGGAAATATCCAACGCTCTTTTGGTTATATCGCATTCGAAAATTAGATTGTCGGTAGGTGGTCCCAACGTTTTCCCGTGGAGTGTATTTAATTTCATAATCACACTTCTTGGGAAAATAAAACGCACGCCACATTTTCAAAGACTTTTTTGTTTGAAATTAATATGTAGTATTAAATAATAAATATTTTCACGATTCCATGATTGAAAATATATAATTATTTTTATTTGTTAACTTTGTTTTATTAACCGCTTATTGAGCTTAAATACATCTACCGGTTTCGAAAAATATCATTTTCTTCTTCAGGATGGCAATACTAACTAAAAACATATATTATTGGTTCTTTACCAGAATCTATTTTTAAAAAACAACAATTATTTGAAAAATAAATTTTGTACCTAACTCCACTCGAATAATTTTTAGGAAAATTTTTTAGAACGAGACTCGTAGAAATTTCAATGTAAGAGTAAAGGAGCATTTGAGATGTTTGAAAAATAGTGGGTTTTCAGAATTTGCTAATCATTCGATAGAAAATGGTCAGATTTTGATAAAAAAATGGGATTGTCAACTGTGCATGTAAACGGTGTTGGTCATAAATTAAATACTTTAGAATCGTTGGAGATAAATAAAGCGCGTAAAACTTTAAAAAAATTATAAACAACCAACTAAATTTAACTACGAGTCCGTTTCTAAAAAATTTTCCAAAATATTATTGTAAAGTAAATTTTGTATTAAGTAACAATTTGAGTCAGGTACTAAATTTATTTTTTAAATAATTGTTGTTTTATAAAATAGATTCTGGTAAAGAAACAATAACACGTGTTTTTAGTTAGTATTGACATCCTGAAGAAGAAAATGGTATTTTTAGAAACTGATAGATATATTTAAACTCAATAAGTGGTTAATAAAACAAATTTAAAAAATAAAAATAATGAATTTTAACCACAAAATTTATTTTGTTAATTTTAAAAGTATGAAAATACATAGTTTCAAAAGGTGCAGTCCTCATCATTTGTGATGGGTGACAACTAAACTAAATATAATTTCAAAACGACCGATTTCGGTCGTAAATGGGAGTAATTTTGGGAATATGGAATAAATAACCTTAGTCTATTGAAAATTTTTTAATATGGCTCATATGATTTATTTTTTAAGACAAACGTAGAATAAATAGTATTTCACTTTTTGTTTAGATGGGAAAAATACTAAGGATGAAAAAAAAGCGTTCAAGTATATATTTATATTATACCAATACTAACAGTTTACGTTTACTTATTTTAATATTATCTAGTCTACTTGTTACCTGATATTAGTGTGTCATAATAAATGTACGTGTATTGATGGTGGTTCATTAGTTATTACGCTTGTACATAATGTAATTGTTATTAATAAAATTAATTTAATTCTTGCTGGATTAACATAGTGGGTTAAATATATCATCATACTAAATATATCGTCAATAAAAAGTACCCTTAAATTTTTTAGCGTCTATTCTACTATTGGATAAGCTTTTGGGGTTTACATGCATTGAATGCTGGTTAAACCTTTTATTAGAGTTTTATCAGGCTTGATGGGAACACTAAGTCGGCCATAAATCACCCACCTTCCCTTTAAAGAATAAACCGAGGGTTCTCTACTTGATATTGCTCCTCTGAGGTGTCCTGACCCGGTAAAAGGATGAAAGGGGTCGTTATCCCTTTATTTAAAAGGCGCGAACCATCATACCTCGCATTGCCGCCGATAACCTTTTATGACCTTGCATGGAGGGTTATTAGTTTTCGTATTTTTAATACCTTATTTTGAGTGAAGTTTTGAATGTATCCTTATCGTTACGTCATACCTACTGCTCGAAAACTTATACTTCATATACATCAACTCCTAACTAATTCTGGCATAGAAAAGGAAATAAATAATTCTTGAATTCACGCAGACGTAAAACATCACACTCTTGGGAAAGCGGCGTCTAGGTGCGGCAAAGGATTAATTATTTATGTGCATTCAGTTGAATTCGTATATATAATAATAATATATTTATTATACGAACATTGTAAGCACGTATAAAATAAAGTTTTAATAATGTTTATTTGTTAACTACTAACAATATTCTCTTTTTAAAAATCTAAATTTCATAATAACCTAGTAACTCGCCATCACGCCGTCTCTCCGCACGAGTAGGCAGAGTGGATAGAGCTCACTCTCGTATGTTCGGTTACAAACTCTTGTAGCATCGTCATCGTCCTACATTTTTTCATGCTTCCTCGTTGATTGTAAGGTTTCTAATGGGACCCTCTTCCAGTATCTGATTTACCTGGTATTCTCGGACTTTCACGGGCGTCATCTATTTGTGGTGCTATCCACGCTTCAGTCGTACCGTTATTTTTGTTATCTGTTATTTATTTGGTTTTATTATTACATGTGCATTTTAACTGATCCCTTCTCGCTTTACTAGATCAGAGTCCGTATCGAGGTACCATTCTCATAATCCTGTTCACTACGCTAAAATCAACTTTATATTTACTCTTCGTTTGTTCATTCTTCACTCGATTAGTGGACGCCCCTAATTTAACTGAACTGATTGTATACTACGTTCCTGTGCAAAGTACCAGGTCGTCGGCGCTGTTCCATGTTAATTCATAATATATTAATTTTTATAGGAATACCCCCATACAAAGACTTCACAAGCTTGGGAACGATTTTGGTCTTGTAGATATATTCCGATATTTAATGTTTAAATATAAATGTGATCTTTTTGATGCTTTTCTGAGTCAAAGAAACAATTGATTTTGAACTTAAATCTAAATTTTTATTGTTTTCGTGTCTTGAACCATAATTTTCATAGTTTGTTTTGCTTATTTTTCAGTTGTTTTTTTAAAACTATATATGTATATTCTATCAATTTCTATTTTTATATATATATGCTACTTGTGTTGCTCATGTTTTTTTTTATACCTAACCAACCAGGGTGTAAATTAATAAATAAATAAAATGATTTTCTACATTTTCTTCTGATCGACCTCGTTCTCATTTCCACTGCAGTCAGTCTACTTTACTGGCTATTTTAAATGAAAGCTCCATCCCTCCACTTCTTTCACTTCACTTCACACATCAGTTCAATCGGTGCTGCGCTTGAACTGCACATGTGTATCGTAGCGCGTTACCCGGAACAAGGCTGAAGGACTCCATTATGCACCGCTAATCTTGCCAATACTGATAAATTTCCATTAGCAATTATGTATTACTAAACGAGTATTAACTTAGCCTGGTATGTTTGAAATAATCTGTAAAAAAGTTATCCATTATTCAAAACAACTCGCAAATGTGTTTTATTGTACTCGTAATTAATCTAATTCGATTGATTATTTTAGTTATGTAAAAATCAAAACTATTTTCTTTTAATCAAATAATAGATATCTCAGAGATGGAGTTATTTTTTATTCATGGAAAAATATAGTGTGTAAAAATATATAAAAAATAAGTGATCGCTTTGCACAATGTAACGTTCACCATTTCACCCAATCAACCTCCATGTCTATCAAATATTTGAATGTTGTCAAATATTTGAATGAATTTGAATGTTAATATGTGGAATCACTTCGGAAACCACTACACTATCGCCATCTATAGTCTAAATTGGATATTAATTTTCCCTGAAACAACGAGATTCTAATAATTTTTTTGAAATTATTTAAATCAATATTATTTATGTAAAATGTTTTTAACACATTATACATACTAGAATGTCTGAAAAATCATTATTTTAAATTTTTTATATATTTTCTAATTTTAACCAATATATTTTTAGCAATATTTGAAAATGTCCAAGAACACAAAATTACTAGATTTTCACCTACAAAGACACTCTTATTAAACAAATAATAGATATCTCACAGAGACGAAGCTATTATTTATTAATGGAAAAATCTGGAAGTACGGGTATTGGGTGAAGTATGATTGGGTATTGGTGATCGTTACATTGTGTAAAGTGATCGCTTAAGTCAGCCGAAGACAGGTCGTAAGCCTTGTAATTACCCATACTTCCATATTTTTCCATTAATAAAAAATAGCTTTGTCTTTATGAGACATCTATTATTTGTTGAATAACAGCGCCTTTGTAGATGATAATCTAGTGTTCTTGGACGCATTCAAATATTTCTATTTTCTTTTACATTGTTTGGCTTCCGTTTGGCTCGTTTTAGCACTAGAAAACTTTCACATGGGTATTTATTAATACATATGTATTACATATGTAACTGAGTAATTTATGCAATTTTTAAGGTTTCCTTAAACCTTCCATATGTGAGAGTAGAAATAAAGGTCAATCGACAGCGAATGGTTAAATATTGTCCCATGCACAGTTAAATTAATGACCTAACCGATATCTGTATGGTGTCCTTTATCACTGCTCTTGGCTTGTGTCACTCTTCGTGAACATGTACCACGTTAACCAAATACACATTGTTTGTACCGAGAGATTTTTAAAATTTTTGTGTCGACGTTGGTGGGAATATTTTTTGCGTTAAGTATCTGGATGACGTAATGTGCTTTGTGTAAGCGTAATGTTTGTCACACCAGAATTTTACCATCATAAAACCTCGTAAGGCCGTGCAATTTATCCTTTGCCGTGTTTTTTCGACATAGATTAGGACTGTCATAACCATAATATACTTTTTTGTTATAGTGAAATTCTCGATAATTACAAAAGTTATATCATTTTTGGACGTTTTATATTCAGTATAAATGAAAAAAAATAAATTGTAAAACGATTCAATATAAAAATATTCCGGTTGTAAAAATATTATAATAATCATTTTTATTATTTAAATAATTACATATGTGAAAATAAAATTCTTGTGTTTTGATTCTACTCGTTTAATTTATTTGAGATGCGTTTCACTCTGTAAGGGCATTCATTATCAATGTAACAATTTAACTCAACAACTTGTATTTATATCTAGTGGGGGACAGCTATACAATTTTATATGCATGAGATGAAAAAGAACATTATTCATTGGAATTCTGAGAATTTCCATAAATTTTTAAATGCTTCTAAAAGTTCTAAGTAACCATTCTGTTTCTACATTAACGATATTTTATTGTCATAGGGAGTTTGTAGAAAAGGAGAGCTATATATTTTTACAACACGGCCACATTTTTGGTCATAATGCCCTTACAAGGCGAAACGCGTCTCAAGTAAATTGAACAAGTAGAATCAAAAAACCAATATTTTATTTTCACGTAACATGTGATTATGAAGTTCTACAAATTTACCTCGGATACAGTAAATATTTAAATAATTCTTAAAAACATTTCATTTAATAGTTTTCACATGTACTTATAATACTAGATATCACTAGAGATCAAAATTCAAACGATAACTCTGACACTTATCTACTGCTTAGTATAGGGAGAAGCTTATTGCCATATTATGTAAAAGGTCCGGGTTCTAATCACATCCGTTGTTCATCGCATTTTCGGAAAAAATATATACTTTACATTTTATTAGTGACGCGTTTAATTTAATACTAACATTTCGTCAATATATTCTATTATGGAAAGAAATCTGCGGGTTAAGGGTTACGGGTTTTGCAAATTGGTATTTTATTGTCACGTAAATTGGTTTAACTTTTGCAAGTAGTACTTATCCAATTTTCAATTCAGATACATGATTTCATCAATTTTGTGGAAATTGCTACTAACTTTCCCTAAGTCAATACAAATACTTTCTCTTAATACTCTTTCAAGTACACAAGATTGATATTTATTTAGCACATCGCACGATTTCTCACACACATATTTTTTTGTGTACGAACTGATTTCATGATCAACAGGTTTATTATTTGATTATCTCTTTAGTTTATCACCTGTTAGCGGTTCATTTGTGAAGGTGATGAAACTATAATCATAGAAAAGACAGAACAATAAAAGTGTATTTTGTTCGCACAATGGCGGCAGGACTTCTACGTCGGGAGTGGATGAGACATTCTTTGATTTTGGTTTTATGAACCGAATAATAATTAAAGTGTTGCCGGAGCTGCAACTTTGCAGAAAAATAAAATAGGTATGTAATTTACGATTCCACGGCTTAAGAATACGCTGCAGGAGTTACGACCTCGCAAATACATTCTAAATCTGATCCCATAGTACAACACATACACTTTAGGATTTACGCCTCCGCAGCGCAGGAGTTCTACGTCGCTGCGAAGCTGAACGCGTGCTGATGGAGCTTTCCGTCGAAAACTGAACGCACGCTGATGTCGCTATACGTCGAAAACTGGACGTAAGCTGTGATTCGGCTTAGGGTTGAAACGTTCTGACATGTTGGTCCTTCGAGTCGGATCTTCGTGGCCTGAAGCGTCCTGACAGCCATTGTAACATACATATTTTCTATATCAAGAATAAATAGGACGTTTTAGATATCAATTCAGGTATTTATTTAGTTTTATTATATTCAAGATTTACCAGTTAGAATGCGCAAATAGAGGCGAAATCGCATAAAATATGACGTGTCCGCGTCATGTTCTCAAAGAGCGGCTTGATATCACGCCTTACGGAGTTGGTCTAATATATAATAATATTTAATACATGTAATAAATATTTTGTAGTGTGACTGACTGTATTGACGATGTTATAAGTTATTTGTTTTCTACGTTTGTTTCATGAATATTGTATTTTGATTTGTGTTTAAAATGGTCATATCACATTTGATATTGGTGTCCATAGAGGGAAATTTTTTATAGTTAGCTGGAAATTATGCAAAGTTATTTTTATAGTTAGCTGGAAGATTTGCAGGCTGAAATGAATCCTACTTTATTACGTATACGCCAATCCAGGATGAGGCGTAATAGTAATTAATTTTACTTTTAAAATTAGCAATATTAACTTGGTGGTTAAAATTCATATTTTTTATTTATTACCTTAGTTTTATTAACCACAATTGAGTTTAAAAAACATCTACCGGTTTCGGAAATGCTATATTTTTAGTTAGTTATGACATCCTGAAGAAGGAAAAGGTGTTTTCCGAAACCGGTAGATGTTTTTTAAACTCAATTGTGGTTAATAAAACTAAGGTAATAAATAAAAAATATGTAATTAATTTTATTAAAATATATTTTAATGTATGTATCCATTGAACTTATTCGATACTAGTTATGAATAGTGTATTATGCTTACTTACCATCATGCCGTTTTGCCGCGGGGATAGGCAGAGAGGATTCAGCGCCACACTCTTCTGTCCTGACACACGATTCTCGCCTTATCCACATTCATACATCTTCTAATACAAGCTCGACGATTATTGAGGCTTCTAACAGGATCATCCTGCGGTATCAGTGTGGTATACCTGGTCGTGCCAAGTCTTCTGCGGACGTCCTCTACTTCTGGTGCCATCAACACTTGCATTATATATCTTTCTTACCATTCTCTCCTCATTCATCCGTTCCAAATGACACAAAAGTGATCATTTTTTAATCTTAATCGCTATATTAAGATTAGCTTTACATTCTTTCCTTATTTCTTCATTCTTTACTCTGTTATGAATGGATCTGCCACATACTCATTTCACACACACACTCACTTCCACTGCATTCAGTCTAGCTTCAATTCCATTCAATGCGCCGTTCACTTTATTCTCTGCAGTCACCCTCCTTTCGATATCTTTCTGTTCCTATCGAACATACTTCCCAAATACACAAACTCATCTACTTGTTCCAAACATTCATTACCTACAAGTATTTTGCACGTTGTCTTGCTTTCCTCTTTCTCGAATACCATCACTTTCGTCTTGTTGACATTCATAATAAGGTGGCTTTCCTTGCATACATCGTACATTCTACTCACTAGCCTCTGTAATATTTATATATTTGTAAATATTTTTCATTCAAAAAGTACTAAATTTTATTTTGTTAATCTAATAACCTACGCAGAATTTCATAGCGGCTAACGAGAATTTAACCCTTTTAGTTTATTTTTTCTATGCTTTACGCCCTTTTATTGTGGTTTGAAACCCTCCATTAAAATTTTCCTCCATTTCGCGGTATGCAAGGGTGATTAATCTACTTAGCCACTGTCACGACGTGTCCCGGCGGGTTAGGCGGAAAATATAGGTACATGAGGATCATCACTTTTGTTATTTAAAACTAAGGCAACCGTTTTTGGATATTAAACAATTTATTTTCATTGAAATATTCGCGTGTCGTTGAATTGAATTTAAACATATTATTTATACATGTATGTACGACCATGTATAATATGCTGTATATCTTTATCGTCTTTTAATAGCAAAAAGTGGCTAACTGCCATTTCATCGTTCTGAGATAAATCACCATTATTTTTTTATGTTCACTTTAATTTTGCGTTGAAATAAATCGTCTTTTTTTGACCATTTATAAATTGTCATAATAAATATTTATTTATTTAATAATTACACCTCTATTCTATGTATAATTGTTCAAATAATCGTAGAAAATCGATTTTTTTTTTTTTTGATTTAATTAAAACACTTGATATGGACGCAACGTTGTGGTCGTTGCGCAGTCAAGATTTGTGATGGTCGCAAGGAGATGGCGGGAGGTTAAATTAATTAACACGAGCCTTTATATATACAAATTTACACATTTATTTACAACACACGGAAATATGAAAAAAAAAAAAAGAAAATTCTTATTGCTATTTATATCTAACCTTATTTAAATGCGGGCGCACTAATTGTTCAATTGTTTTTCTCACTCACTTTTGTCTGTATTCATGTTTCATTGCACGGCCACGTGTGGCCCGCCGCGGGCGCGCGCGACAAGCGGCATCTGGAGCCCGCCCCTAGTCCAGTTCACGGACGCGTGCTCTGCAGCTTCGCCCGCCACGTGGTCTCCGTGGCCGCGTCCGTTTCTCTCGTGGTATCCATCTCCATCCGCAACTTACCTCGTGTATAGGCGGGGCCCTCGGATGCCTTCTTGGTGGCACATCGCAGTTTCCTTGCGGCTTGCTCTCGAGGCAAAATGGCGGTCGGTGTGGAACTGCCCGGCACCCCGGAGCAGGTCCAGTGCGTTCGGCAGGCGTGGAGCGAGAGAGACTCGTTTCGGCTAGGCAAAACCCACCCGGCAATGCGCAAGGGAGGGGGTAGCGACCCTTCGTCCAGCGTTGATACTTGTTTAGAAGCGGGTTGAGGGGGGGCTTGCATTGCCTTGCAATATTTAAATAGGGTTAAATAATAATTTAAAATTCGCGCTGAAAATAATATTCGTAATACGTGAACGTCACACGTGAGATGCGACCGTAACACACTTATCTTTTTTCCACTATTAATTATTCTATGACCATTACCGGTTTCAGTCTGTAACGGCCATCTTCAGACTGGTACATTTTTCTCTTATATGTTCTTTCCATTTGAGTTTGTTATCTATATGATTTCTAGATACTTGATACAGCCCTTTTCTTCAATGAATTAACATTGGTCACAAGAGTCTTCTTGAGTACAGACTTTTAGTGGGTTGTCATCCGTCCACTTTTTTACTTTTATTAACAACTTTATTTGCACATATATTAACGTCAGTTTTTTCATTCATTATTAGTACTGTGTCGTCTGCATGAGATATTATTTTACCATTTAATTTAAGTTAAAATATATCATTAGAGTATAAAATAAATAATAATGGTCCAAGTACCGTGCCTTGTGGTATGCCATAGTCAGTGGTTTCAGATGTGCCATTGTGTCAATTTTACTTTTTACTTTTACTTACTTACTTTTTGTTTTCGGCATGTTAAATAACTTGTTAGTCATGATAAAACATTAACAATTTCGACAATATAATATTTTTTAATTTATCTTCTAGATAGGCAGTCAAATAAATATTGTATAATGTTGTGTAATATCGTGTAAGCACAATTTGCTCCGTCTTTTCATGACGGGAGAGGACGGGTTGTTTTTTTAGAGTTATCGGGCTGTATTAATATATCAAATCCTTGTTATACTTCTTTCAATTCTTCTGGGATCCGAAACGATTAAGCAGCGTTATATGAAAGTCAGGAATTTTATAAATTCCGCAAAACCCAATCTCAAGGGATATTGTTTCTTTTCAATTCTGTATCTGGAATCATTCTGGGAAATATTTCTCGACGAATAATTTCGTTAGAATTTGAAATACGAGTATATATCGCGCATCTAATGCTAGTGTTGGTCAAAATAGCATTTTAAATAATTATTTATTTAACATTTTTTCAATATCTAATTATCCTAACTAATTTACAATCACGCCGTTTCCCCGCGAGGATTGGCAGAGTGGATGGAGTGCCACACTCTTCTGTCCTGAGGCACAACTCCCGTCTTATCACATTCATACACTTTCTCATGTACAAATCTCATCGATTATTGAGGTTTCTTGACTTTTGTATCATTTAATTCAGAGTACGGGGTCCATTTGGACCCCTTGCTCTTCCACTATGATGTATGCTTTATGGGCGCATTAGCAAAAATGAGGTGTATTTTTTATTATTGTAGATTATTATTATTACTGCAATGATGCAGGGTCTGCTAGCTGGGGTAGGAGATAACCTCTAAAGGAGGACGGTTTTGGAACGTTTAATATGTGAGGGGTCGTTGTGTCATAGGTTGACATCGTGGGGTTCCGGCGCTGTGGAAGTTTAGCATAAAAACGCTTGGAGAGATGTTTTATAAATTCTTTTACTGGAGGAATACTCGAGTAGTGGTGTAGTTGCTTAATCCTGGTCCATTTAGGTACACGCAGCGCTAGTCTGATGACCTTATCTGGAATGATTGTAATTTATTTATGTGTGTAATGGCCGCGTGACCCCAGACGGGGGCTGCGTAAAACAGTATAGGCCTTATATAATATGAGCTTGTTGTCGGTGACAAGTTTGCTATTCCTGCCTATTAGTGGGTACATTGCGCAGAGTGCACGTGATGCAGCGCTTAATTATTGAGGTTTCTAACAGTTTGTTCTAGTATCTGTTTTACCTAATCATGCTATCTTTTTTTCTTTTAATTTCTATTTAACTATATTATATTATCCCTCAGTTACAAAGTTGTTGTGGAATTTAGCGGATGACTGTTGTACCCACGGTTACCTGGAGCTATAGCTACAGATGCGCCAGGATGTTACGTATCTAATTTACCATCATAGTGTAAGATGAAGCAATCCTGTGGCTTGTATTTTTTCAGAAAATGTAATATCAATATCTTATAAACATTATTTTTTGTTTGCCAAACGAATGATTATTAAGAATTATGTTGGGATAAATAGGATCAAAGACTTTATATGTTTTCAATTAATAGTGTTATATTATTAAGTCGCAGTAAGTAGTTTTATACAATAAGGTTCTGTTATAAGTGCACACATATATAGTGGTGTGCGAATAAATTGGTATAAGATTTTTTCAAAATATGATTTTGAGGTTGGATTTCCTAAGTAATTAGCAACTGTAACCATAATAGAATATTTCTAAGATGTTTGGTAATCCATTGCCTCTAATTATGTTAGTAAATTTAGCATTATTTATTAATATTTGTTGAACTTTCGCGATATATTATTATTGCAATCGCACGGTAAGTTAATTCATCTATGATTTCTGTTGAACTTGTCATTCGCATTGATGATCGATATCACCGGAGAAAAGTGAGTTAAGATCACCATACTTCAGTGACTATTCGAGAAATTTATGATACAGTTGGTGTTGGAAAATTCAGCGTCTCCGGAATAATCAACGTGATGAAGGAATCTAGATCTTCCTTCCCTCACCATAGAGGACATTGTAGTTGGAAACGGAAAACTTCGTAACGCAATGACTATGTTTCGATTAAAAATAGCATAGTCAATCCTGGGATGATCAGTATACAGCTTTATACATTTCTGGAATCAGTACAGATGCTTCAACAGTACGACGAAAGCTCCTGGCAGTTAGCGAAAACCAAGAAACTTTAAGGAGTCTATGAAGTAAAAATGACAGGCTTAATTTTAAGAACACTAGATTTCTGAAGGCTGAATAAAAGTCGTGTTGTCGGATGAAAGTCACTTCTTGAGCGGAGAAGCCTTGAAGCATACGAACCGTTATACCCAGGCCATATATTTAAAACTCTTGTACACCTTCCCAAGGTGATATTAGGCGGTATTGTACTGCTTCTGGTCTTGGAAACATAAACCGTATCCATGGCATAGTGAATAACATAAAATATGAAGAGGTTCTAAGAAATATGCTGCTTCCGACAATCGAAAAGGAATTCTCTGATAATATTGGAATTTCTTAACAATAACATACCTCGTGCCATACATCTAAAGAAATGCAAGCGTGCATTGAATTTAGCCAAACAGGTATTCTCGAATGTTTATGGAACTCTCTTTAATCCCATTGCAAATATGTGAGCAATAGTGAGGCCGAGGTTCAGAAAAAAGGATTGTAACACAAAATAATAGTTTATTACAGCAATAATTGATGTTTGATTTCATGATCATTAAAATAATCATATTACACCACAAAGTAACTGCCATATCAATTAATAGTTTAATGATTAAAAATATATATTGTGAGGGGTGAGGGTCTCATCCCTCCACCGGCAGCTGCAGCCGGAAACTTGAGATACGTGGGCCATCTTCATTAGAACCTCTTACTTACCCTCATCACTTTACGGATATGGGCACAAATATAATTTATAAATCTCAAAGTAATTGCCAATCAATGTAACTTTCTTAATGAATAAACAGATCTTATAAAATATTCTAAACATAGTAATGTTTATACTGATGGAAAATATTTTATTATTTTGTCGATTCTGTAAAATAAATTGTGTAAGATGAGAAGAAACTAACGGAATTGAATAACTTGTAGGTGCACTAGATGGATGAAATATGTCAATGCAAATTTTTACCGCAAACTAAGATTATTATTTACAATGCTTTCTTTAAAAATATTTATTAGATTTCTTTATTTATACTTATACTTTACTCGCATTCAATAAAAGTTATGCGTTCAAATACAATATAAATAACACCAAATAATGTCTTTAATATTGAAATGTTTCATCTTCAATAAAATAATAAATAAAATAACAGCATTTAAAATATTGCAAAAAACTTCTATAGGAGTATTATGAAAACACCGACACTAGCTCAAAACTATACAATTCAAAGATTAAATATTTCTAGGTTAAGGTAAAAATCACTGTTCAAATATTACTGATGCAGGCATCGTCTGTCCTTAATTTTTTTTGTCTGCATTACGCAGGACTTCGGCATGAGATAATTTTACTTTAATTTTATATTCCGTGAGTCAGTTTCAATACTTCATTTCTGATAAGCCATTGCTGCCATTTAGACCTGGTATGGGCGAGTCGAGGGACATCCAAATCATACCAAGTAATAATATGCCCTCCATTAAAGAATGCCATGTTCTAATATGCCCTCTATAGAAGAATGGCAAGTAATAATATGCCCCCAGTAAGAAGACGTCATGTTCACACAACGGAACATAAGAAATTCACAATGCAAATTAGCGACGCACACATACACAGGTACACAAGTATTTATATTTACTCTTTTTACGATTTAAATATGTAGAAAATAGTAAAGGTGGTCATATAATTAGTGATATTTTAGTATTATATCAATAAAAGTCTTCGAACACCATTGTGTATACACATATATATTTTAAATAACATAATTTACTTTAGAATTTACGAAATTCCACACATTTATGTAAATTAACACAACATTAACTTTATTATTTGTGTGCATTCTGGTCTTGTGTAGACTGCTTTGTGTGTTTAAAAAAAGTATTTACCATTTGCACAAACTGTTCGCACCCATCTCTCTAGTAAAAATGAGCACATTCCTGTATTTTCTGAATTGTCATTGTGCTGGGGCATACTCACGTAATATAACACAACTTTTCAAATTCCCTCTGAAAACACGAATGTATTTGTTTTTGCGGCCATTTTACGCCCTCGTACTTTTATTTGTACGAATTTGACATTTAAATGTCTAGTTTAAATCCTCTCGATCGACACGAGACATGGCAATGGGTCATCAGCTCGAACGGGGTGCTCATATTTATATTCATATCTGCGCTTGATGTATCGCGCAATCACACGACAGCGGGAGCGCTGTATGAGGAATTGACTGTAAAAAATAAAACACCATGTAGAGGTGCGTAGAGATCGCGCATGTGTTATTTAGTGGAAGTTATCACGTTGGGATCCGATGGGGTGGAGCAGAACGTGCTGCGACACTTTGGCAACATATAGTTTTGATCATCGCCCGTGTATTTTTCATTAATTACTTACACTATTATTTATAGATACAACGGTACTAGTGTTTTTGTCCGTTATAAATCACGCTCGTCCACACGCGGAATTGTCCCGTTCTAAGTATATATAAAACATAAATGTGTATTTTATTTTAATGATATTGTTTTTCTGAATAAAGTAATTATATTATGATATAGTTAACAAATTGCGCAATATTGTATGGAAGAGAAAAATAATTTTTAACATTGAAATTTTAAAAATTACATACTGTTCCAGTAATTTCCTTTGACAGTTGCGGTTCCCGGGATTCCTATTGATAATAGGTCAGATATGAAATGAAAACACTACCGCTAACCTTTGATTGAGTGCGCTAGAGCATCAGCGTCGTAGCTGGTCCGATGTTGTCCTTCTACTAGGTAGATTTCCGATCGACCGAAATGCGCACTGATTATTGAAATCTCTACTGTAGGGTGTACTTGATGCAATATTGGCTCTCGTCGTTTTGCGCGCTCTCTTATCTCCAAAAAGAGCAGCAATATTCACACACATATGTGACCAATACAACAACGAGAAATCCCAGGAATGCCCGTCGAAGGAACAAAGGCGCATAAACACACACTAACCATAATTTTTTGTCACTATAGTAAAATTCTGCCATGCATCCGCTTCTCTGTTCGAGATTAGTCCAACTTTTTGTAATAAAATTCACTCGGCATTCGTTCGTACGCCTGGAATTCTTACCACGCGGTCCGAGTTGCAGTCTCGCGTTGGATCTCGTTCGCTAAGCATAATTTGTTTAAGCTCCATAAAACACGTTATTTAAAAAATATTTTCATTGAAAATAGTGTTAATGCGGGTCCAAAAAAGATTAGTGATTCAATTAAGCCTAAAAATCTAATTAAACTCATTACTATCGGATGTACACTTACATAGATCGGAGATCTGGCTACTTATTAAACAATCATCTGGTTAAGCAGTCATAAAGTTTTAAACAATCTCCAGTTAGGGGCTTAAAGCTAAAAGGGTTACTCTAACTTATTTAATTTCTTTGTGAGAAAATTGATTCGGCATTCGTACAAATCGTAAATCGAACAACCTCCTGTATACGAATAGCGGGTTCCACTGTATTAATTAATTTAAAGAAAAACAGTATGTTTTCTATTCATCGTAATAGTAGCAGTAACTTACCTGCGAAATATCAGAAGACTCGAATGCCGCCCTACACAGCCCACCTTTTGACCTGACCGTGATGAACGGCCCCGCGTACCGACCTTACTCATTTACGCTCCCGGCTTGAATAAAAATGTATTCCGTTTTCCAATGGATTTGGAAAATCTCGCCAAAAATCTTGATTTATTCTTAACACCATTTTTATTTTACGGGAAAAGGTTCTCACCCTCTTACACACGCCATATCTATATCAGGGCTGTCCTCACAACCTCGGGGACAAAAATTGTTATATTTACAAACCACCGCCCGAACGACACCGTGAATACGAAATGCGGACACATATGATAATGTCCGTCCAATTTGCACGGAGAAGGAGATCTGGAGTCATCCGTGAAGATTTTTTATCAGCGCCCTAATAAATAAATTAGGAGGACCTTCAGTAAAACAATTTCGTTATAGCCTGTATAAAGGATAAAAAAGGTTATGTTTTTATTATATTGAGTGTAATATTTATATTTTGGGATGGATAGGCATTTTAAACAATTAAATAATTTGTCAAATTTGGTCTATAGATGGCGATTGTGTAGCGGTACTCGAAGCGAGTTCACATATTATTATATATACATCTTTAAAAAATTTGATTGATGTGGAGATTGATGGGGTGAGAATGGTGAACGTTATATCTATATAAAGTGATCACTTAAGCCAGCTGAAGACAGGTAGTAAGCTCTGTAATTATCCCATATTTCTATATATTTTCCATTAAATATAATAAAAACAGCTTCGTCTCAATGAGATATCTGATATTTATTTAATTATACTTAATTTACATTTTTTAAATCTTTTTTTATGTCCTCTAGTTTTAATGTAGCAGAATATCTCATTTTAAATAATATATATTATTTGAAAGTTTCATTTCTCTGTTAATACATAACTGAATCCGGGCGGAATCAAACATAATAACTCTTTTAATAATTAATACATATTTATTTATTAGATTTATCTGTAGTAATGTAGTTAATGTTCATTGTATCATTGATAAGTTTCATTCTCTTAACCGTTTGAATGCTACGCGTCGCAAAAGCGCTGCGATCGTTTGTATCGGAAATTGCTTAGCACTTAAACGGTTAAGTGAATCCAATCTCGAACAAAAATTTCAATTCCGAGATTTCGGGATTTGATTTTGACTAATCTGGGATACCAAAATCAGTCTCAGCATTATAAAATGTTAATTTATTAAATTAATGTTAAATTTATCAAAAAAAAGATCACGTAGAATAAATAGAATTTGTCTAAGATAATTTTAAGTAAGAAATTTTTTAAAGGAATAAAAAATGACGTAGATGATAATGCCAGATTGAGAAATAAAATTTTGAATATGTGACAATTTCATTATAAATCGTAGCCCATGCAGCAGCATTATTGGAGATATTGTCATAAAGATTTTTCAATTGAAAGGACTTGGTGGAAGATATCTAACAGACAATTTTGAGTGGTATAATCCCGAAAGTTTCGGGATTACACGTACTAATCCCGGGATTCATGAGTATGTATGTAAATCGGGTCAGGAGACCGGGATTCTGGAATAGGATTTCCTAAGTCTGTCCATTGGGCATTATTTCACATATTTTGGAAATAAAATAAAAATAAATACAATAAAAATCTGTGGGCCCTCTCAGATTTTACCATAATTGTGACGATCGTTGCGTATTGCACTCTGTAAACAACATTTGGACACAATTTTTGTTTTCTTTTGAATGCATAATATTTTGTTCATTAAATTAAATTTCGCACACCCTGTGAATATTTCGGAAACGAATTTCTTTCACATATTATGCCCACAGGTTCTTGCATTTTTTCGACAATGAATGATTTCCTAATCGCGTGATGTGTTTGAAGGGAACGAGCGTTGTGGTAAATTGTAAGTGAGTACATATTTGTAAATGTATGCAGGGGTAATTTTCTCCATACTCCATAAACATCAATCTGCAGACTTACCCTTATAAATATTTTATTTTATGATGCTGAGAATTTGTCGCAGATATTTCAAATTCTATACGTTTAAAAGCATACACAAGTACAGGATTAATAAGAGAATTGTTTTATTTTATTTTTGTATTTTGTAAAAGTTTTAATTGTGATGGATTACCAATTTCACGTACACGCAATGTCGGATGTTCACGTGGTTTATTTAGTATTAGTTACAATAAATTCACATCCTATTTATTTATCTATTAATTACTTTCATTTATGTTTTATTTTTCTTTTAACATTTTTATCTTTACTGCCTTTCAATAAACATCTCTAAATTCTACTCGTGAGCTTATATAAAATTTGTCTGTATATTTAAATCTACCGTGATGAAGAAAGATGTTATGAAACCGTTTGGCATTAAATAATAAAACCCAGGTGGTAATCATCATTATTACTATTCTACAACAGTTCACAGTTCTTCAACACTCCCACTACATATATATTTTTCTTGAATTAAATAACACCACAACAGCACGATAAACTGGCTACTTTAACACAGACGCCAGTCTAGCAAAGTAGCCAGGATAATGCTGTATATATCAGAGGCGGAGTCTACTCCATCCCACACAATAAACTACGAGTATACTATATCTTATGTTTATTATTATTATAATATATTCACCTCTGTTACAACAAAAACATATATGTCAGTAAAGTCTAATAAATAAATATATTATCAGCTGTTTTTAATTCACTGCTGGATGAAGGCCTCCCCATGTGTCTCCCATTTTTCTCTGTCCATAGTCCATAGCTGCCAAGCATTTCCGCAATGTTTAATGATTTCATCAGTCAGTCGGGCTTCAGGATCTGTCGGCTTCTTGACCCACCTTGAGTACTTCAGAATGCCTTTATCCAACGATATGTATCTGTACTCTGAGTGGCGTAGCATTCTATTGCCAATTCGTTTTCATGGCGTATTCTATTATATTGACTGGTGTTGTCTGTTCCCTTATTCACATACGCTTTTTCTGTCTCTAAAGTCTCTTCAAGTGGTAATATACAATGTTATTTTATATTAATTATTAAAATATCTAATACTTAAGTATTACAAATATTGTATTAAATAAATAACAATCACTTTGTATGAAACCACGAAATTTATTATACGTCAACCGGTTTCGCTTAACTCAAACTTCATGAGGACGTGTTTAAAAACTTATCATAAATACAAGAAGAGAGCACTTATATATACATAAAGAGAGAGATGGAATATAAAATTACGTATGAAAGAGAGAGACGAAAAAATATATAGTTAAATAAATCATCGAGGAAGACATAATATAAAATTAAATGCGAAAGAGAGAAACAAAATACATATACAGATAGACAGAACATTAAAGGAGGGGAAAATACAGTGTTGATGAATATTAAATTGATTTTAAAGGAAACATACCTAATGTGAGGCTAATGTAAAAAGTTAATTAATTAATTAAATTAATTTGATTATTAAGAATTGGCGTACCATATTACTTATTGCCTTTTTCATGTCAAGGGCTTCTAAATTGTGCAACCGGAGGCCTAACCCGTTTTAATGGAGGATATCGATCCCTGTGGTATTATTAAAATAATGGTATTTTTCAATAATATGGTTGAAAAATTCTGAGAAAGCATTACTGTTTAAACATTTAAGATGTTCTTTGACACGAATATTGACATTACGAGCAGTTTTGCCTATATAGCATGAGGGACAGTTATTGCAAGTTAATTTATGTATACTCGAGTTGTTTAATTTGTTATATTTATCTTTTGAATTTATTAAAATTATTCTTAAATTGTTGTTTCTGTAGAACGCTGGCCTAACATTAGAAGGAAGATTATTCACGCAAAGGGAAGAAAAAATAATAATATATAGAACTCTACACCATTGGTATATATGTATTCTGTCTCTCTTTCACACATAATTTTATATTCTTTCTCACTCATTATGTATATACTCTTCTTGCATTTAGGATTAGTTTTTAAATACATCCCGATGAAGCTTAAGATAAGCGAAACCGGTTGACGCATAATAAATTTCGTGGTTTCGTACAAAGTGATTGTTATTTTATTTCATATAATATGTCAAACCACAAAGTCATTGCTTTCTATGATAATATACAAATATTGTATTTAAATTGACATTCTTTCATTTTTTTTAATACAGACGGTATTCATTTTATAAAACACCATTGTTAATCCATACAATAAATAAAACTCGATTTTTTTTGGTATAGAACCAAAAACTCGTGTTTGATCTACTGTGTTGATTAAATAAATTGAGGAAAAAATTTTCAGGTTTTGAGCATTTTAAATAAAAGTAATTTTCTTTGTTTCAGGTAACTCCTACAACATCACCCTATTCATCACTTTCAAATTGTATTTAGCAGTTTCTTCAAAGGTTTGCATAGATATATATATATTATATAGTTTGCCAAGATTATATTTTCAATCATTGACGTCCAAAAATATACGAATGTGGAGAAATTAGCATCATCAATTTTTTGTGACTTTTAGTAAAGTACGGCATGAATATTTCTATAAGCAGGTTACAGAATCATGATTGTGAGCGCTACTTTCTAGAACTTTTGATTGAATATTATTGATATCTAAACATTTGTCACCATGATTTGTAGTCATCACTTAACAGGAGTGACTATCCCCTTGGTAGTGTTCGTTTATATTATTTATTTTGTGCAATTAATACGTTCAATATTAATGCGCTAAAAATAAATCTTTAAATTTGTGTTTAAAAATGAAAGATATAAATTAATAAATTTCTTGTTTATAACTTTGATACGAATACGACTCAATACTAATACAAGAAAAAAAATATTTGTTGTACGAGTACATGTTGTTATAAAGAATAATAAAGTTAAACGACAACGTTAGTTACGTCATATTTACGTTATATTTACGTACTTACTTTTTAAGGTTATCGTGGGATAATGATATTTAGGGAAATTTTGCGCAGGTGGGAAATGTTTTCAATTGGGACAAGTAGGTCCAGATTCTTCCAGGCGGGAGCATTTTAGGAGTAAAGTTTATTTACACTGGGTTGGATAATTAGATTTAAACAAAAGTGTGAATTAGAATAGAGAACGTTCGCGGAAGACTTGACAAGATCAGGTAAACCAGATACTGGAAGGTCTTCCTGTTAGATGCACTAATAATCGGCGAGCTTGCATGAGAAAATGTATGAATGTGGATAAGGCGAGGATTGTGTGTCAGGACAAGAGTGTTGTGTTCTATCTTCTCTGCTTACTACCTCGAAGAAAGTTAGTGAATTAGAGCGGGGGATTACAATTACATCGCAAGCTTAGAATGATTTATTTGTAAAAAAATATGGTGTTGAAGATATCAAAAACTCAAAGTATGAAATATTCGGGTATATATTTTAAAAAAAAAACCCATTTATGTGTGTATAAAGTACAAAACATATTTTTTCGATTAGATTTGTTAGAATCTGTACGGATACGATTCTATTTTATCTCTGCGTCAACTTTTTCTTGGCCATAAATTATTTTCAAAATCATTCTTAACCTGTCTCGCATCTGACAGTCTGTAGGAATCTCTTACATTTACTTGCGAATATGTCATGTTTCAAAGAAAGTTTTTCACGTGATGCCTCTAATAATGTGATCTGGGAGGTTATGGTAAATATTATTTCGAGGTAAAGAATGTGATACTAGAAGCCCCGGAAAAAATGTATATCTGTATTTTAGCTGTGACATCCGCTGAAATAACTTTCCCTCCTTGGAGATTCCTTATTTATTATGCACAAGTATTCATATTTCTTTGAGAAGTACGCCCGCCCCGAGTTCCGAGGAGAACATTTTATAACCAGATGTTTATTGTATTCAAATACTTCTTATACAGAATAAAATATGCAATTGTATTATATTATTTTACATAATAATGTATATTATTTTTCAATAATTCGGATATTATCTATATATAATATAATTTATGCATACATTATATATTACAAAAATGATTACTTATGTCTTGATACAAAACGGTTAGACTGCTTATTGTAATTTTCACAACTAAACTTTGTACCACACACACGTTGAGTTATTGTCACTACTATAGTTTCGAGAGGTCCAGTCCTTCTCATCATCAGGATTTTTCTAATCACATAATTGAAACAAACCGCCATGTCAATTAATGATATTATGATAGACCGCTTGTTCGCCTAGAGATAAGGCATTCTAGTGATCAGTAGATAGAAATGAATTATATATATTTAATCATTTAAAATTGGCGGAAATCTATGTAGTCCCTTAGCATCTTTTACTAATTATTGGAAGATTACTAATGCTGTAAATTTGTCACATAATGTCGTGGTTAAATAAAATGATTTTCGCTAACCGCCCGCTAAAACCGCTAATACCCGAACGATGCGGTTTAATCATTGAACAGCCGTATTAGCCGTAATTGTAGACAAATTCGTACTGTAACCGCAAGTAATAGATTTATTTATTTGTCCTCCGATCAATTCAGGACAACTTCTAACGTATATCTTTCTATCCAGTGGCGTGTAGTAGGTATAGGCTTAGGTTATGCTGTTACCGTGATATTATATAATGCTACATTGTAAATAGATTTATGAGCTTTCGTTTAACCGACGTCTTTAAACAAAATGAATCCATCATGATAAAAATGCATTATTTTCTAACGCAAAGAACAATCATGGAAACAACGCTTTTAGTAAAGTAGTAAATTTTGCGAATTAGTAAATGAAAAAGTAGACCCTTCGATCAGCTCTAAGCCAAGTTCAAAACCTTTCAAATGTCGTTCTGTTGGGAAACAGCGTAAGTAAGGACTCCGTACAACATGGATCAGCTGATCCATTTCTGATTGCCGAGAGCAATTTTCAATTCAGTAGGTAGGAAATGTATGGCTTGACTAGAACGATAAATTAAAACTGGCTAGCAATTGTAGTAGCAATAAATGAATAATAACCCAGTAGAGAACTACAACGCTCCGGTGGCGTCGCGCGGTAGCATCCAGAACTATGCAACTAATGATTCTACTGATACATGGTGCGCGTTAGCGTAATTATATATATGGATTATTTATTTTATATATGTTTCCCAGTATTTTTTAGTAATGCACAGATTTTTTGCTTGTGTGCAGTGCACGCCCATGTGTATATACATATAAGGCTCTTTTTCTTTTTATATTTTATTTAGTGACGATGCCCTATGGAACAAAGAATTCTAAAGTTTAACTCTTAAATTGTAATACTAACATTACTCTACCTTTATCACACTCATCATACATAGCAAGTAAGGAGCCAGAGAGAGTAAAAAGTATTAAATATCTTAGCATTTGGATTGACCAACTCGTAAACTTTGCGTTAAATTAAGAAAACTGACATTCTTCTTCAGATGTCTTAGGAATGTTCTAGAGAAACTTATGCTGAGAACAATATACATTGCTCTCTGCCAATCCCTTCTTAGCAACGCGATCTCAGGTTAGGATGGATTTGGAAAAACTGCACTTAAACAATTAGTAATTACACAAAAATCCATTCTCAGAATCATCTATAGAAAACCATATAGGTTTTCCCCTGACTCACCGTTTGAGGAATATCAGCTTCTTGATATTCGACAATTTTATGTAAAAAGCCTAAAATGAAAACGAGGTCTGGTTAATCCTTCCATATGTTTCTGGCCCCCAAAGCCTATAACATTTTGTCGAGCAGTATGAAACAATTCTCGATGGACAAACTCAAACACCATTTCAGGAGCTGGTTATTGAGTGTTGGCAGAAAGAAAACTGAACAAAGATCCATGAAAATGATCACATGAACAGAACATATTTCTTTATATTAATTTTTCTGTTTTGCATAGTGTTTCAATCATGGGATAGCGAGAGTATTTTACTTATTTATAATGTTCTTAGAATTATTTATAACCCTGTTTACTTCATTCCCAATATTTTTGATTTAGATAAAAAATATATATAATATTATTAATAATAATGGTTTTCATATTTGTATGATAGACATCGGATGATCCTGTCTCCTTTAGTACAGACTTCGGTTTAGTTAAGGAGATAGTGAACATCTCTTGCATTATGAAGATAGCTTCACCTTTTTTTGTATATTTATAAGAATGTTTATAATGTATAAGAACGTGAAAAGAATAAATAAAATTAGCTCATATTCCAATAATATTTTTTAACATTTTAACAATAATAGAGAATAATAATTTAATAATAAGGAAATAATGTAAAGCTGATGTTAGTATAGTGAGTAAGATTAAAAAAGGATCACCTAGGTGGTTTGGTCATATGGAACGGATTAATGAGGAGAGAATGGTAAGAAAGATATATGACGTAAGTGATGATGGCACCAGAAATAGAGGACGTCCGCGGAAGACTTGGCACGACCAGGTAAACCAGATAATGAAGGATGGTTCTGTTAGAAGCCTCAACAATCGGCGTGCTTGTATGAGAAGATGTATGATTGTAGATGAAGCGAGAATTGTTTCACAAGACAGAAGGGTGTGGTGCTCTGTCCTCCCAGCTTACTCCCGTGAGGAAACGGCGTAAGTAAGTAAGTAATTATAATAGATGTCAATAATTTTGACAATAATAAATGTTCTGAAGATTTCAATTCGTGACCTTATCTTGGAATTGATTTCAATTTTTGTTTAGCCATATCTTCATTATTACTAATCACCACTGATCAGAATCGTGACAGTGTTTTATGATGTAAATCTTACCTTGAAAATTGTATTTTTAATGTTTACATAAAACCCGCATTTCTTGCTCAATAAATTGATTTCTTCAGCCGTTTTTTAAGACTGATATTATATGCTTTTTAAGACTTTAATATTTATTGCACAATTATTATATTTTCTATTACCATTCAGCAAAAAGTTCCAGCAAAAAGTATATTTTAAAAAATGCCTTCGGAAGATATAATTGATTGTAGTGGTGTTACTTTATCTTTCTATTTGATTAATTTATTTTTATAGTTTTCAGCTATGCGAATCGTTTGTGCTATGATAAATGAGAAAATGACTTATTTGGTAATCTCCTGGGACGGGGTTATAATCCTCAACCACTTTGTCACTACACGAGTGTCCTCCCATTAAAATAATCAAACTCAGATGTATATATGCAATTATTATAATCTAAATTTGATCCCTTTTACTCGTAATTTAATTAGAATTATGTGAAGACCTTTTTAGAATGTTTTTGCGTTTTATATGAAGCAATAACAGACCTTGTTAACATCTTAACATCTTTTTAATACGTTTATGCTGAGAAACGCTTCTCTTCCGCCGTATCCATTTCTGAATATTTGTGTATATTACTCAATCTTTGAATAAATTCTCTCTTGATTAATTTCTCAGAAGATTTTCTGGGCGAGTCTTATAAGACTATGATTTACAAGGGATGAGACACAATGAGATAAGTTTCTGATATTTACTTGAGATAGATCTTAGTACCCAGATAAATGTCGAAATCGACTCTTGACATTAATCGAGATAAATCCGTGTAAACGACGATTTGACACGTGCGCCCAAGCGTCACCCACAACCTTAGATTACAATTATTTATTTGGAAAATATTAACAAACAAAAGAAGAAAAAAATTAAGGTACGTTACGTTTTATATTACGTTAAGGTATATTACATTTTTACTGCTGAAATTCACCGAACGGACAAACGAAACAACAGTTACCATTGTAACGTTTGACGTCCGACAAGCATGACCCAAAATATCAAAGCTTTTCTTAGCGGCAAATGGTGGAGCTTATTCTCTGAAACTCGGTGTCTACACGTCTATGAGAATAGTCTCAACAATTTTAAGTGAGCATAATTCCTGTCTCGAGACAAAATTCTCATCCCGTGTACACGCCGTGTATCCTGTTTTATTCTTGGCGGTGAAATTACGTGGAACATTTCAGGTATCTTTGTTCTGTAAACTTATTGATATGTATTTCACAATCATTCCACTTCAATTCAATTCAATTCAATCTAGATATTTGTTTTTAAGTAGTAGTGAATTCTATCCTCTTTTAGAATCTTCGTACCAGTATCTTATTTGAAGTTTGAAAATCGAAATTGCCATTAATATTTAAAAGCTCATTAATACTTTTATGTATTCATTAAATCATTCACAGAGTTAGGCATAGAATATGGAGCGCCATACTTTTTTAAACGTTGAACTACTTCAAAAACTACACTTTTTTTCAACAAAGAGCACTTTATAACGGGTAGGTGTAATACAGAATTAATAGACACGATAAAAAATAAATAAAATAATATATTTCTAGTTCATTTTCACAGGTAAAGCATACTAATAATAATGATTATTGGCGTAGGATTTTATTCATAAATAAATTTTCAATGCCACCAAACCTTAGACCTGCATTTTATGCAAATAATAATGTAAGAAAACTACTCATAAATTTCATAGACAAAGATGATAAATGTAATAATTTTGGTGTTTATAAATTAAGCTGTATTGTACTACTTTCTATATTAAAAAAACATGTCCAAATTTTAATATAAAAGTCAAAAACCATTTAAAATGTTTAAATAAGAATGGTTTTTCAGAATTTTCCAATCATTTATTAGATGATCATACTTTAGATAAAAATTTGAGATTGTCCGTTTTATATATAAACAATCTTGTTCTTAATATGAAAAAAAAAAATAGAATCGATAGAAATAATTAAAGCGTGTAAAGCTAACTAAAATATTATAAATATACAACTAAATGTCATTAGTCATATCCTAAAAAATTATATACATCACATATCCCAAATTTATTTATTACATATCCCAAACATTAGTCATATCCTAAAAAAAATTCCAATAATTTTGATTCATTAGATCTATTTCCACATCTTTTATCATCGTAACAATTTAAGTTAGGTATTAAATTATTTTTTATTTTTTAAAAATTGAATTTGAAAACATAAGAACATTTTTACATATTATTTTAGTTAGTTTTTTCATCCTGATGAAGGAAAAGGTATTTTTCTGAAACCGGTTAAATATGAATAAATAACTATTAATAATGAAATATATATTAAAAATAAAGTACTTACATTGAATTTGTTTTAAATATTAAAAAAAAAATACCCTACACCCTAACACTCCTTGACATTCATACATCTTCTTATGCAAGCTCATAGATTATTGAGACTTCTAACATGACCATCTTCCATATATTAGTATGCCTGGTCATTAAAAATTACATTGTCATAATTACGTTACATTATGTCAATGCTCAAATTATAATATTAGATTATTATCTTTTAGTAAGGTTGAGCAGTTTTTTTCTATTTGACCAATTATTTCTTTGCTTTTCTTATGTTCATTGTAGTTTATTTATTTACAGTTGTCGTCGCATATATGTATTTCTTTTGTGAATTTTGGAGCAATTTTTGGCCCATTTTTATTTCGCTTCGTGTTTGTTCTTTTCTTTTCTATTAAGTTGTGAATTTTTAAATATTTTCTTTCACTTTATATTTCAAATTCACACTTACTTACCCCTAATATTATAGATCATTCGTATAATATATGAAAAGAAATAAAATAATATGATATGTAGATGAGTGCTTCAGATAAAAGCTTCTTCACACAATCTCTTGTATTGGAACTTTCAACAAAAGCTCTTCAGACTTTAATATGGGTAGATAGGCGGAATATTACGCAAATCCGCAGCCCATATTTAAGGTATTTCAAATATCAACAAAAATCATGGGCCAAATATGAAAAGTTTTAAGAAACTTTTCACATTTTTATTTATTCAGGTACTTGCTTCACTTGAATGCTAAAAAGTTGGCCTTACACAACGTTAATTTTTTGAATGGGTTAGACAAGTTCAAACAAAAAACAAGTAATCTTTTTCATACACATTATCAAATGTAGATACGTAATAAGTACACGCTTTCTTTTGTGGAGACTTATAAATTATTTATAAAATAGAACTATAAAACATATTTGATTCATGATGATATATTGTAGTAACTATGTTATAGTTTATATGATATATATAGAGTAAAGAGTGAGCTAAATATGAGAACCTTTTCAGGCACCACTTCCTCGATGCAAGCAAAGGATCGCACTTCGTTCATTTTGAGATCACTTCACCGAGAGTTTGATATGTGTTACAGACTGACTGCGCATTTTATTTCACTTTTTGCCATTTTATGTTTTTGAAGAATAATCTTTGAGTACAGTTACACATAAAAAGGTACAATTAAATATTTATTGCCTGTTAAATTAGTGTATCAAATATTATTAGTTATACTTTTAAAAAACCAACATTTACGGATACCATCATACATAATGAATCTAATCATCCATTATCACACAAACATTCAGGGTTTCATTCCATGATACATCGTTTAGTCAATATTCCAATGTCAACATCCAATTTCAATATTGAATTGAATACAATTAAAAAAATAGCACTTAATAACGGTTATAATACAGGTTTGATAGACACTATTTTAAAAAATAAATTAAAAGAATATAATAATGAGTTTTTATATAAATCGCAGATAAAACATAATGATAATATGATAATTGGCGTAGGATTTTATACATAAATAACTTTTCGACACCTACCACGAAACATTAGATCGGCATTTTATACAAATAATAGGATAGGAAATTTACTCATAAATTCTAAAGACAAATATGATAAATTTAACAATTCTAGCGTCAATAAACTTAGTTGCAAGGATTGTGCTGCATTTTATATTGGTAAAACGGGTAGAAATTTTAATATAAGAGTAAGGGAGCATTTGAGATGTTTGAACAATAGTGGGTTTTCAGAATTTTCTAATTATTTGATAAAAAATAATCATGGTTTTGATAAATAATTGGGATTGTCAATTTTGCATATAAACGGTGTAGGTCACAAATTAAATAATTTGGAATCGTTGGAGATAAATAAAGCATGTAAAACTAATCAGGAAATTGTAAACAGCCAACTAAATTTAACTACGAGTCCTATTCTAAAATTTTTTCCTAAAAATTATTCGACTAAATTTGTATTGAGCAGCAATTTGAGTTAGGTACTAAATTTATTTTTTAAATAATTGTTTTTTAAAAAATTTTTAAAAATAGATTCTGATTAAGAAACGATGCTATATATTTTTGGTTAGTTATGACATCCTGAAGAAGAAAATGGTATTTTTCGAAACCGGTAGATGTATTTAAACTCGATTCAAGTGGTTAATAAAACAAAGATAATTAATAAAAAATATTATTAGTTATTTTAAAATAATCTTATTTACTTATTCACTTATCCTCAAACATTATTTAAATTTATCTCTTTAGTTAGGTATCAGTTACATTCTTAAGATGAAATTTTACAGGGTTTGTATTATGACACACAACAAAATAAAAATTATATCAAAAGGTAATACTGCAAAGCGTAAAACTGACACATCATGCAATGATGTGTCAGTGTCAGCTAATGAAATTATACTCGAGGATAATACCTCAAATGACGACGGTGATGCAGCTGTGAAGGAAACTTGACAGAGGACAAGTATGGGTGGAATGGGTGCAATTTACAAAGTGCTGCCGACGTGCCTACGAAGGCTTGAGTCGATCTCGTGAGCCTTTGTTCATAAGCCCTACTTTTAAAAAATAACCAAATTTCTCGGGTCTCATATTACGTACTTTTTTTATTTTAAAATTTTGCCTCCTTTATAATTTAAAATAATGCCAAGTATTGAAATTATTTTCTAAAATATTGTACTGCTGACACACCTATATCTTTTTGGAGTTTTTTATAAACATTTAATATATTTTTTGTTTTTTTTGAAAAAGGGGTTTAATATTTAGCACCTTTGTCCTATATTTATATATCTTCTTGGGAACTAACTCCGCAGGGAAGGAGGCCGATAGGTCACCTCAGTCTATTACTGGGGGTAAAGACTTTATGAAGACAGGTCAGGCCTTGATTGGTTATATTTGGTACTTAAACTGCGCAGGACAGAGGAACATATAATAAAAGCGCCTTAACGGATTCTGGGCCCCAAACCTTCGTTAGGGGTTGCAATAGATATTGATGATATAGTTAACTTTAATACATATTATTAATCTCAACTAATTAAAAATATCTCTATGCCACAGTTATGTGTGTATTTATAACAGATTAATATATGTAAATACGAATTTGGATAATTATTGTGGTAAAAATTATTAATATTATGAGAGAGGTTAGAATATTGTGTTAAATTCAGTACATACATACTTTTGTATAGATATATGTAGAAAATATTGAGACAAATTATATATATCTCATAGAGACGAAGTTATTGATATTATATTATAAGGGAAGTATGGAATATGAGAGCTATATTCTTTATCTGAATATAAGACGAATGATTAACATATTATACTAGAGTACGCCTGAAAAGTCTATTTTCAATTTTATATATTTATTATTTAGATCAGTGTATTATATTAACAATATTTGAGTAAGTACAGCGAAATTGTAGTAAAATACTTGAATGGTTTCTACATGGTAACATATGTATTATTAATTTGAAAAGTGTAACGTATAAGTTTGAAAATTTGTCATCAATGTACTGTGTGCTGTAGAATAATCGGTTAATGTACGTTCCCCGGATTAGAAGAGATCCAGGTTCGAATTACGGTAGCACCAACAATATTTTTCGATAAAATTGATTTTATATGTATATCTTTCTTATTAAAACATTTAATTTGTATTTAACATATATATAACTTCCAAAAATTTGATAGATTTGGATGTTGATTGTGGGTGGAATTGGTGAACGTTACATTGTGATCACAAAAGCCAACCGATGACAGGTCGTAAGTCCTGTAATACCCATACTTCCACTCTTCCCATATAATATAATAAAATAGCTTCGTCCCTATGAGATATCTTTAATTTGTCTTAAAAATAATGCCTTTGGAGGTAAAAATTCAGTAATTGTGTGTTCTAGGACATACTCAAATATCGTTAATTTAAGAAAATATTGATTTATATAAAATTAGAACATATAAAAGCACGTACATGGTATGGTTATGAGTAAGGCATCACGTAGTTTATAATGAAAATATGGTTTAGTAAACGAGAACTTGCAACAAAATTCTAGAGAACCTACTTTTATTACGTCCGTGTCACCCTGATATACACTGCTCCTGGGCGGAAGGAATTAATTACCAACATTTTTCCAAGCATTTTGAACGGAAATGGGGCGGCTACTTTTTGTAGCGTGATTAACGGTACATAATTGATGGGATCATTCTCTTTTAACCTAAGTCTAGCAGATTTTTCACATAAAGGTCTTGTCGGATTTAAAGGGTTACTGATTAGCCGTCCTGCGTGACACATTTCGCACAATATCGAAATGAATCCAGTCAAGTGGTACTGGGTGTTCTACAATAGTTGCGAATAGTTTCATAACCCAAGCGGCGCTCTCCGACAGAAAGATCTTCTTTACGCGGAGACCGCTACTGTCAAACTCAATAAATGCCCACGTTTGTGGTTTGTACTGAATCTACAATAATTGAGTACTCGCTTCCAACCATTAATAATACGAGTACTCGGCGCGCTCCGTAAATCAGTACGAGGTACATGATGGTTTATAATCATTTCATCCTGGAACCGGTATCGCCGCAGTTGCTTCGTGGTTTGATTAAATAGCATTAGTAGTGGTTTGATAATACTATTTAATCTATTTTACTACGTAATCACAATTTATGTAATTCGGTTAATAATTCAAAACTCAATAGATTCTGCACGAGAATCTTACTTAAATTAGCAGATTATATGTCTATTAGCGAGCCTCTTCGCTAAATGCCTTTTGTTCGCTAAATTCCAGTAGAGAATCAAGTCGAAAGTTAAAGGAAAATGAGTGAGATCGTTGTTACATAAATCATTTCATGAGCCAATCCGAAGCCTATAATACACTCTGAATATAGGAAATTCACAATTGTAAATAGACAGAACTACTTCATCATCGGTAACGTTTTATATTTCGTTAACGAATATTTACCCTCGTGCTTATTTAATGTGAGTAACAGATATCAGTGGCGTAACTACGCTACAGTATTCTGTTAATGCAATGCAACCAATGCGGTGTATTGGGATCTACTCACATTATATAGGGTCTCAAAAGATCCCCGCCCCACAATCATTTATTATAGATAATTTTGCGAATATTTATATTTTTTCCAGCGCTACATATGGACTATAAATTTTTAAAATCCACCATTGTAAGAAATGGAATTATACAATTAAAAAAATCATTTCTTAAGTGTATTACGAAAATACATGAAAACATTATCGATGTATGGTCCGATATTCGTAAATCTTCAAGGATTTTTTCAGCTGCGAGAGCATATATTATATTTCTAAAATCACATTTCATGATAGTGTGAATATTTCACTAAGTACAAAATTGGTATTTTCGAATTTTGTTCTGTCTATTTACTGGGTAAAACCTTGCAGTATTTAACATTACTATGTCTTATACACAGTGCGTATACAGGGGTGTGGGGCTTTTCATTTTACATTGGGATGCAATTTTTTCAGTTACGTCATTAATCAAAATATTAGTAATAAGCATTTAATTATAAATTAAACAATACAAAGAGTTACGTAATGCAGAGGTATATTTCTTTGTGATATTATGTTTGAATCATTATTTTAGTGCCTTGGGATTTGTGCTCGGCCATCAGCCGCCAAATTGATTACTTCGATATAAGCGTCATAAAAAATCGTACATTCAAAACCATAATGGATTTCCAACTTAACTTTTGTTAGCTGATTAAATTAGAATTACAAGTTACTCTTTCGATGCTAGTTTTTAATATTAAATAACAACTACAGCCAAGCGCTATTAATCCAGAAATAATAGAGATTACTTCCGCCGCTGGTGTTGTGGTTCTCTCATTCCGTCCTAAGGGGCGGAGTGTGCACGGTTCGATGGACGCACAGCCTGGTCGTAAGGGATGCAATTATGCTCGAAGACTGACGCGAATGGAAAGTAAAATATTTTGTAATTTTATTACATTAAGTTTTCAACAGATTGAACCACAACATTAATCTCATGAATCATGGTTATTGATGGATGGCGTTATGTAGTGATTGCGTAGTAGTCCTATAAAACCGTCAAAGAAGTAGAATTTTTTTGGCTTATCGGTATTGTTAAATATCTGAAAATCTTATCCTATACGACATATAACTTAATACTTATTCGAAATGAAGTTGAATATCTATGTCTATTTTAAATGAGGTGGCCGTTATAAAATTCCCTAGACGTAGCTAGGAAATTCTAAAAAAATAATTCTTATATTTATGTACTACGTGCATCACATCGAAAAGGACAGTGTGTTACACATTTTCGTTCTCGGCTTCTTCCACACCCGAGTATCTTTCTCCATTTTTCAAATATCTGTAATTCCTTTTTCATAACTTGCTGTTTTTAAGTGTAGCTATGGTGAATCCCAAATTTCACTATCCACATTCCCATTTTATCTTATCAGGTCCGGGTCCGCCAATTACATTTAAAAAAAACCAGAGATGCGTACACAGAATACAAGTCACATCAATATCCTTACTATTTTCAAGCTAAGCTAAACGCTTGTAATGTGCAAATAGGACTAACTTGCTGGTGTCCTAGAACGAGGCGCGAACCCCCGACAACTAAATCACTGGGCCAACGTATTAACCACTACATCAACTAGCTACTAATTTATTATATTATTTATGAAGAACGATAAAGTTGCTTTTATTCATCCAAAAATCTTTAAATTTATTAATATCTAATTCCCTAAGGAAATTACATTGTAAACTTTATTTGTAAATTACGCAATATATTAAATAATAAAAAGTGGAAAAAAGTTAAAAAGTGTTTTAATAAATTATGTTAATTTAACAATTTTATCATCGAACAATATTTGTTTTCAAATCAAGTACTAAAAAAAATTGCAAATGTTAGTAGATCTTTCTTTGGAAGAATATTTAATCCATTAAATATTGCATTGAAAAAAATTGTTGTCATTAAAAATAACACTAGATGTATTAATGAAGCTAAATACACAGAGCAGAGCTGACGAGTAGAATAAAGCTGATACAGCCTAGCTCGACAGAATTCTACCGGCAATGTAAAGGTCTCGGATTCTAGTCGATTAAATATTTGTTATTTATATTTTTAGTGTCATATTACTTTGGTTTAATAAATCAAGGAACGACAGGTTTCGAAGAATCGCAACGTCACCAACAATACGTGAATTTATCATTTAATCGTAAAATTCGTTTCGAAATCGGATTTCACCCCAGAGAACAAAATATAGGAAGGAACAACCTTAACGAATAATAATTTATTGAAATCACTGTGTAGGAAATTACTACAAACTTTGCTGTTTTATATTATAGGTGGTTGGTTACCTTGGGAGCAGATCGTTTTTACACTTTTAAAAATGTACATATTTTAGTGTGAAAATAAAATGTGAATAATGTTTCTAGCGCTTTTCCTTTAATAGCTGTCTTTGCAAGATGTTGATAGATGCGAGGTGTCACGAATGATATAATACCTAGTACGGTTACACTTGAAAGAATTTCGAGAAACATATGTAGCGCATGCTAGTTGTGTTGTATGAATCTGTTTGGTCGATGCTTTAATGTACGGTAGTCAGTGGCGTACACTAGGCATGGACTTGCTAACGATACAGCCTATCTCTCTTCAAGTCTCACGCGTGTGGACGCATGTCGCAGTGTATATGAATGTGGTTGGTCCTAGTGAGTATATATCCTGTGATTAGAACAAGGTACGAGGGCTGTCCGGAAAGTAGTACCCGTTTTAGAATTTTTAAATATTTTTTGACTAAACTTTTTATTTATTAATAAATACATAGTCACCATGCAAATTTAAGCATTTGTAAAAACATATGACGAGTTTTTTTTGTTGAGTAATATTAATAAAATCATTATTTTATACAAATATACTATTACTATTGTAAATTCTTTTTATTTTTTTTAAATGTTTATCTCCATATTTTACAATGGTCATAGGCCCAGAGCCTCGATAGGTCATTTCGATCTCTCACTATTTTGCGGTATTATCTGGTTATATCTTTTTGAAGATATGTCTTAGTAAACATTTCTCTGGCAGTCGCGAGATTAAGATGACTTCGATATCTTAAAATTTTGTAATATATCTTAAATTTTGTATTAAATGATGTATAATGTTGTATGCTTTCCTTAAGTCCGAACAGTTCTGATCAAGTGAAATTTTTTTTAGATTTACGGATTTTTGAAAAATATTTTTTGAAATAGCTAATAAATAATAAATATTTCTTAGAACTATCTGTTATTTAAAATAAAAACATCTTAGTTTAATATTTACAGCCGGACCAAGTGCCGGCGGATTTTCAATGTTTTTGGAATTACACCCATGAAGCAGGGCTGTAAGTAATGTCTCGCAATGACTTATAACGGGAGTGGTAAATTTGAAATGTTTAAAAGTGACCACCTAAATGAATAGCGTATAGATTTGCATAGTGTATTTGAAAATCTTTTGAATTCTTTTGATACACGTCAGTTTAAACTGTTTATCGAAAACATTGGAGAAAGATAAGTTTTGAATTGAGGTCGGATTGGTCACGCATGTGTGGGATACATTTTGTGAAAAATTATAAGAAACACATTATTCAATGCTTTATTTGTTATTCCGCTTGGAGTTAAGATATTAACATACGGACGTTGAATTGTTTGCGGGCGTTTTACAAACATAATACATACATCAAACTTCATCAGATAAGTATTTTTTTTTGATTTGTTTCCCAGGAATTATAACCGAGCACGGCTTTTATGATTGTATAGAGTATCCGCACCTGAACATGGTAAACTTGTTTATGCTTCCGTATAGGTTCGTAAATCAAGGACTTATTTTTTTAAAATAGAAGTTTAAACTAAACAATCTACATAAGAGAATTCATGGAGATGAATGTGCTGATAAACTGGGCAGAACAGACTGAATATGGTAAAAGAACGTATGAATTCTACCTGGACTGCAAAATGGATGGATCCAAATAATCATAAGGATAATTGGCTTAAAGTAATTCAAAGATCTATTCCCCGCACCCCCTAGTTCTCCAAAAAGAAAGTCTCCAAAATAACAATATCATATATCTCTAGAATAAGAATTGGGCATTGCCAGTTTTGCCTATCCATTGCGGATCACAATTTTTTTTTACAGTACCATCGTCAATAGTAATTTTCAACTCCCGGTTAACTTGTGTTATCTTTCCCTTAACTCGCCACATTTAATCTATATATTAGCAAATTTTTTGAACGACAATGGTATTGACTTTTAATGTAATATTTCCTATTCTATAATATTATTATACTTTTTTCTATAAAATAAACTTTTAACTTGATTAATAGCAAAAAATCACTCTTGGAGGGTGGATTGTCTATTTAAAAAAAGAAGAAGAAACGCTCGTTTTATGAAAATGGGACAACTTGCTGGTCTCCCGGAATGAGGTTCGACCACTGAATCACTAGGTAAGTGTCTTAACCGCAGAACCAACGAGCACGTGTATAATCATCATTAATCTTCATACTACATTTAGTAAATGAATTAGGCTTATTTAAAGTTGTTACTTAAATTTTAATAACTTGTGTATGTGTATTGGATATGTGAATATTCAATTCGGAAAATACTACGTAAAACTTGTTCTGGGATACTTTTTTTGCATTAATTCACTACGGTGCTATTCTGAAAGCATACCCTATTTCAGTGTATCTAATATCTTGTATATATAATGGTTTCACAAGATCCTCCAGGAATTCCAGAATAAAAAAGACCGACACAGAAATAAATGAACGATAAAATAATTGGTATTACATATGTACGTACATGTATACCTATATTATTAATTGCTGAATAAATTCCAAATATATAGACATGAATTAACGTAAATTTCTTGTCCCAATATTTTTATTTTGGTGTCACCCACGTGATCATTTTGGTACCACTTACGCAATCAAATAGCTCCGCGACTTTTTTAAAAATATGACTCGAAATAATGAAAGAGTGTTTGTGTGGGTGTGTGTTGATGTCGTATCAGAAGGATTTTGAAGGTTATGCTGAAAAGTTAGCGATGTGATAAGTGTGAGAGTAGTACATACCCTAATATTTCATTCACCACTCTCGTGCTGGTTTGAAAGTCACGAAATGTATTATTTATATATGAGTGTGCCACTTATCGTTTTCGCTGAGTTTATTGTAGTCAAATTTTACAAAAGCAGAAGTTAACCCGTACAATGTACGGAATTGTTTTCGGAAGCGGTATCTGAGACTGTTGACTGGAAGGAAGAGTGAAGCTCGTGATTCCTTATCTCTGTTGGCTGCGTTAGTATTGTTGCATGACGTCGGTACTGAGTGTGTTTACAGCTAATGGGAGTATCGTTTTGTGCACCGGTACTTGCTGGGTGTATTCAGCTTCGCCGTGCGGTAATGACGAGAGTAGAGGCGATGGCCCTCAAAACTCTCAAGTTAGATTAATCAAACCGCAATAAATTTTCTTAACTAAATATATAACCTGCGATGTTAGATCTTAGATTCATCTTTATCATGACATTATTTAAAAGTCATGAAAATATAAATCCCTGCCCCGTATCCTTAACTGAGGTCAGCTCCACTTAGGCATACGAAGAAGGCGGATAGATGTAACATATGCTTTGTTTGTATCGTGGTGATGTGTTATGTAGCCATTATTTTAATTTAAAAAAATTAAGTTCGATTGTTCAAATTCGACCTCGTTCGATCGTTCAAATTTGACTTCGTTCGAACGTTTAAATGCTACGGAATTTTAACGAAAAGTACTTCAGCCCCCGTAATTACCGATTTACAATTACCTTGTTCTGGCCGGGCTACTGTGTCATCCCTGTGGGGTTGACAGATTACACGCACTAGTTAGTGCAGCGCTTCGCTATCTGTGGGAATTTCACGCCCGATCAGACAATATGACACCACCGCAACACGTTATAAAAACATTATACCAGTCTATTAATTGTCCACATTTTATATACATAGGAAAATTGCGGATATTAGAAACAGTATTAAAATTAATGTACAAATCTATAATACAGTATTTTTTATGAATTTTCAGTTCATTAATAAGTTAATTAAAAAAAAAATAATAATATGTTTATATTCTATAATTTTCGCGTTAGGCATTGCTTTCGATTTTTAGAATGCTGCTTTGTTTGTCGACGCCAACATTGTGACAGTACGAATCGGAGAGCAATCACGCTCTACCGTACTTTTAGTCGTTTACTTCTCAATTTGAATGCCCTTCCAAAACAATAATAAAAACATATTTGTACAGCGAGAAACAACGATCTTACTGTAGATATTGTGATGTGTCATATCGCACACCTAGATCAAAACTGAAGACAACTCAATAAAACAAGAATTTTGAGTTATTATTGTGTTCGGATACTCTGTCATATACGTAACTAACTTAACTTCAGTTCTCGAATATTGTCATTTTAGGATACATTTATGACCTAAAATGTTATTTAATTTCATAACTTTAGTAACAAAAAATAGAAAAAAATGTTATTATTTTTTTGTGTCTTGAAAAATGACTTTTTGAGTTGTCTTAGTTTTGATCTAAGTATGCGATATATAAAATAGGTACAATAATTGTACAGAAGAGTCGCACTAATAATTTATGGAAAAATTTTATAGCATCTCTTGGTCTAATAATATTCCTATAATAGAAAATGTGGAGACCAGTAATCAGTCAAACTAATATAAGAAAAATTAAATACATGTACTCTTTTTTTCAAGGATATGTACACTACTTACATGGTTAATATTTTCTCATATTGCTACAAAATGTATGAATTCTGGATATTAGGAATTAAATGGATAACGTATTCTTCTGTGCATTCTTGCATTCGGCCTTATCCTTGTGCGAATAAACTAGAGTATAGTGTAGTCCCTCAAAGAGTGATTTTATTTACGCATTTAATAAAATTGCATTTTATTATTGGTATTCATGGTAGAGTGGGGCGAGCCACTAAAGTATATATAAAATGGGATCTCTTCCGAGGTTTTGTTGAACATAACTTCTCATACTTCCAGTATTCCCGTAGCGCTGCTCATAATGTTGCGAAATACTGTATAAACTCGGCGGATGATTCTTTTAGCTCATAATTTGTATCCTTAGACAGTTTTCACATAGTTTGTTCAAGTATGTGACGGTTCTGCAGTACTCCTAGAATGTACGCCGAAATATTGCATAACTATCGTTTACACGTTGTGAGGGGTGAGATGGGGTTTCATTCCCTCATCTTTCTTCTCAATATTTTGTACAGGGATGGGGTACGTCCAGCCTCCGGTACTTGACGGCGAAAACCCATCACTGCCGATCCGTCGTGGTATTTTAATATCTGTGAGGGCGGACCCGCCGCTTACCCAGGACCGTTTATAAGCGAAAGCTCTTATATGGTCCTACTCATTCGCCGCATGGTTGGCATTTTTTAATGCTACTAGGCAGTGGTCCAATTTCGTCTCGCACATGTGACAAGGCGGAGTCGAACAGCTGTCACCTCAAAAATCCTCACAGTCCCCGACCTTTATTTATTATGATTTACATTACAATTGCCATTAATGAAATAAATAAACAAATAAATGGAAGGAACGTTACATAAATATTTGAGAAATGAACATGTATAAGAGGAGAAAATAACACGAAGTAAGTAACATAATAATATAAGAGTTGCAATGCAGTGTCAACAGAGTGTCAATATTTTACCTTGGTCAGGGAGCCGAGGAGAAGAAGGAATATGCCCCTGAGAAAGGGAAAAAAAGGAAAACGATCTAAGATCTCCAATATTGCACTCGAACGCAATGCGGCCGCCAAAATTCTCTCCCAGGATTCGTCCCTCGCGGCCAGAGGCATAGTGTGGCTACTGCCGCTCGCCCCCGCTGTCGCCTGTCTGTGCTCGTCAGCCCCGGAAATGTCATCAAATTCCGCCATCTTACTTTTCGCCCCGTTCCAATTGGTCCGAGGCTAGGGATACCATTCACATAGCGGACAGTACTTGCGTAACATCACTACGTTTTTGTTCGTACTATTGCATTATGTTTTTTATATATTTGTGGTTAAACATATTGTAGCCGTAAATACTTCGATTTTCTGGGTTTTCTATAGGTAATGTTGAATACAATCTATGCAAATTAAAAATACACCAACCTTTGTGAACCTGGGTTGGTAGACGCCGATATTGCTCTCCTTGTAATCTGGTGGTCCTTAACTCCGCTGGCCAACCTCCGAAACTTTATCACAATCAAAAATCGTAAATATACAATACAAAATGTTTTTTCGCCGCCGTAAATAAGTCGGCCCGAACCGAAAAAACTGTCTCTCAGAAGCAGTTGCGTTTTTATTTTCTGTTTTTAAATCCACACAAATAGAATACACATATTCAACATTTTATACCAGGCCTACCCATCGAAGTATAAAAGCGCGTAAATACATATAGTCTTTTTAGGATATAAAAAAATTGTAGGAAGTTTAAAGAACCCTCGCTCCGGAAGTAGCCTGCATAGCGACGGGTGATCCAAACTCAACCGTTATTTGATTATTTTTAGGCTCTATTTTATCGACACCAGCTATTGCTATTGGTCCTAACTATCGCAAGTACTTGAATAGTTTCTAGAGCATTAGTGCAGATCTTATCTTTCGCATACCACAACGAAAAAGGTTATTACACGTCCACAAAAGTTATTATTATTACACGTCTACAAAATTGGAGCTGCATCCTGCTGAAAATATATTTTGTCCAAAAGCACTTTTTGTAGTGAATATTCACAATATCAATGCACTATGTCATTTTTGTCAATTGTAGTTGTTCCTAATTAGTAAACATACTTTTGACGCGTCTTTTAGAGTCAGCCGTGATCAATGTTATTGACACATTCCGCGTCAAAATATCCATCTATACATTTCTTCATGCTTGTCTTTTCACTGTGGAATGTGACCTTGACGCCAACAGACGTCAACTTAACCGATTTGTGTTCGATCTCGATATCGCAGTGTGGACATTTCAGCTCCTGTGTACCAGCACTGTATTGTTTGTGATTTGTGTGCACAGTGATATTGTTTGTTTGTGCCATGGGTGACATCGCTCATCCGCGTGCCATTATTGCGTGAGGTAAGGCGAGCAGTCCTTCCGAATCCAGGTTCCCGAGATTACTGGTCCGACCTCATCGTGTACCATGTTTCCCTACACCTTGCGGTGATTCCGATTTACGATCGTAATTGTCGTATTTCATTCCGTGGGATGTGTGACCCGGAAATTGTACAATTCAGTAGTTTTTACTTGACAAATGTCACATATGACGCCTTTAAACCAGAAATATAAAAAAAATAGAGTCATATGTAGAATAACGATTGAATTTGGATCAGCCTATATTAGAAGACTATTGACATTCTAATAGGACAATAAGTCTAACTTACTAATTATATGTTTTAACTATTCAAATCAGAGGCGTACTGTCACTACTTTGAAATGAACTTTGGACTAGAATTTCTGCAAAATAATTCGTAATAAGATATGTATCATAGTATTTCGTCTGATAAATATTTAATTTCGCTTTCTTAAAATATATATTGTACTTGCATACATACTGCTTATTTAAATGCACTTACTGCACGCGCCTGATTGAAACATATTAATACATTTAATTTTAATCTATAAAAACACATTACCAAATAAGTTTATGACAAAGTAAAGAATGAAGAAATAAGTAAATAATGTAAAGCTGATATTAGTATAGTGAACAAGATTAAGATAGGATCACTTAGGTAGTTTAGTCATACGGAACGGATGAAAGATATATGACGCAGGTGTTGATGGCACCAAAAATAGAGGACTTTCGCGAAAAACTTGATACGACCAGGTAAACCAGATACAGGAATATGGTCTTTTTAGAAACCACAATAACCGGCGAGCTTGTATTAGAAGATATATGAATGTAAATTAGGCGAGAATTGTGTGTCAGGACAGGAGGGTGCGGTCATCTCATCATCTCTGCTTACCCCCGCGAGTAACGGCGCGATGGTAAATAAGTAATTTTGTTTAACCCCCTTATACATAAACCCGAAAACCATCTCGAAATGGTGAATAAGTAACCGTCATGTTTAAATTCGAAATAAAAAAAGGAAAAGAGGGAATTAAAATGATTTAATTCCATTAACGCTTGTTAACGTGTTATTACGAATTCTTGACATTTCCACCAATCGGACCGCGAAACGAAAGATGTATACTAATTAGCGGAATCGGTAGCTTCCTGTTAATTTTTATATGTAGCTGTGATATTCTTTGATTAAAAATTAATTATAATCATTTTCACAACTATACGCTGCATTACACACACGTTGGGTTATTGTCACTACTATAGTTTCGAGAGGTGCATTCCCTCTCATCATCAGGAATTTTCTAACCACACAATTAAAATAATCATATTGCACCACGAAATAACCGCCATGTCAATTAATGATATAAAAATTAATTGTTTGTTTATATCTTACATTGTGAATAAAACATTATACAGGAGATCGATTAGATCACCCCGTACAGCCTACATTTAATACCACGAGTAAATTGTGCTCAACCTAAAGCTTAAAGAGACAACGTTTACACAAATTTGAGCATATGGAAAAATATTTGATCCCCTCTGAATAAGTAGGTATTTCTACCATTTTGTTTTTATTTTAAAAATATCCCGTCGAAAAGAATATATGTTCAGTGGGAAAAGAATACCTAAGATTGCAAATGAAATTGGAAAGCTCGTATTTGTAAATAAAATTCAAATGAGTTTTTCTATCTTTGTTTTGCGACATAGTACACATCATGTTTGTATATATTCAAAAAATAATATTATGCTCTTAATAACGATCGAATGAAATCGACGTATATGATGTATTCCATGCGAAATTGGGGTTTGTGGATCCTGCTAATTCATCACGACTGCATTAAACTTCACTTGCATTACATTTTAGCGGTCGGCGGTGCACTTCCCTCTCCGCCACAGGCACTAAAATTGCTGTTAAGACAATTTTTTATCGGTCCGCCCGTTTTAATTCAATTTTCGTTTTGGACGCCATTCTCCTGTTGTGATTGGAGGGTAATTGAGTTTTCCGGATATTTTTGGTGTTTTTATTAAAAAGCTTTTGACGCAAATATTCTATTAAGCTTTTAGCCGAATCCAAAAATATTCCATCTACATCGTCCATTTTGTCATAAAATATATGGTAACCATTAGAAGTATGTACAATGAAAGATGAGGTAAACAAATTTAAAGAAACTTAACTGTAGGCAACGGACAAAATTGCCTTGAAATTGTGACACTTTACGCAGGACGGAGATATATATTTATTATTAAGGAGAACACATTCTAATTGTGAAGTTGTAATTATTCAGAACAGACGGTCTGTGATATTTTAAATACTAATTAAAATATCACAGTTCTATGTTCTGAATAATTACAACGTCACAATAAGTATGTATTCTCCTTAATAATATATTAGTTGTATCAATGTCTCCAAAATTTAATAAATATAAATTATTAATTCTGGCGTCTGCTATCCGTTTACTCAAAGGTATTTGAGATTCCGTAAAAACTAAATAGATGGCTTTCAAATAATAGAACGATAGATGCATTAATTTGAAAAAGTGTAAAATATAGGTTCGAAAATTTGTCGTCAAAAGTACTGTCGCTGTAGCATAGTTGAATAATACACCTTCCCCGGTTTAGAATGAGATTCGGATAGCTCAACAACAATATTTTTCGATAATTTTTTTTTATATGTATATCTTTCTAATTAATACATTTAATTAGTATTTATTATTATATATGTACTATTTTCCATTACACAAAAAGTTAAACAAGAATTTTTTTAAAATTGATAACATCCAATTGGTTGTAAAAAAAAGCTCAATAGATGTAAAGTTTTTATCATATACCTAAACAGAAAGATAATGTTCTATTTTTAACGGTATATCTTTACATTTTTAGTTTGTAATATGATTATTTTTACGAGTTGATGTTTTATTAATTGAGCGAATCAAAGATAGAATGGTTAGTTTTTTCACAGTCGATACATGCTGTGACAACACATCATATTGTCATGTAGGCTGATTTTTCGAAAAAAAAAAGAAATTATTACTTTTACAAATTTAGAAACAAAAAAATACGAAAGCTGTTCATCATCTACAGCTGCCCTCGGGCGCCCCGCTCATCGGAATCCCGTTTATTTACCGGTTATCGCACATGAAATATCAGAGACAAGCGTTCTCATACCTCCATCTATATCGTTCAACCTATCTTATCACATTATGGGGAATATAATAATAATTTGATAGAAAATTAACATAAGTAAACGATCGAAAATTAAATTATTTATTTTTATATATTAAATGCTTCCAAGAGAAAACTAATTACAACAAATATTTATACTAATTTCTTCAGTTACGAAATTATAAAAATGAATTCATATTGGATTCTACATATAAATAAATCACTTCTTTACATCTATGAATATAAGATCAGTCAAAAGTTAGTAAGTACCCACCTGGTGATGTGATCAACAATGTTCCCCATTTAAAATTATTGTGACTCGTTTTTTGCTTTTGTTAAAAATGATTGATTAAAATATTACCTACTATGTTGTATTTTTGTATGTTTGCATCGTAATTACATACAAACAAAGTCGCACGGTGTAAGGTCCGGCGTTCTCTTGGGTCGTCGGAACACCAATATCTCATGTTATGTTTATTAACATAACCATCGATATGAAAATGTGCTTCGTCAGTAAACAATATGTTTCTAAGCATTCGTGCTGTTCCAAAACGTTCCAGCATCGTTCTCGCTGAGGTTTCATGTAAAGAATGGTCATTTTTGTTGAGAAACTGCCCGATTTGCAGTTTGTATGTGTGAATCTGTAATTTCTTTTTCAAAATAACGTGTACTGTTGATTTTTTTATTCCAGTACAGGCTGCAATCTTCTTTATCGATTTACGCGGATTGCGCATAATTTCACGTTGAACTTGAGCCATATGTTCTGGCGTCGCTGATGACGTTGGTGGTCCCGGAGGAGTTTGGTTAACCATTGTCCAACTTGTCATTAACCATTCTTGTTAGAACTTTTGAACCCATCACCGGATAAGTTGCGTGCTCGCCCCATCACTTACTCGTCGAATAAAATATAAAGTGAGTACAAAAAGCGCGACGTGCACCAACCAATGAATCACCCTACTTTAAATATTGCACAACCCTGAACGTGCGGTGCGCTCCCGACCAGTGACTCATGGCGACTGGTAAATCCGCAAAACACGCGCGTCAAACAATACCCTTCCCACTTACCTTATCCTGATGGTTTACGAGCAATTATAATTTAATCTTAAAATTTTCCGCCGGTATATCGTGTATAACAGTTGTACGTAAATGAAAAGACAATTATTTAAAGCGAAAAATGAAAATAAATTCAAATACTAATTAAATGTATTAATTATAAAGATATATATATAAAATCAATTTTATCGAAAACTATTGTTATTGCACTACCGGGATTCGAAACTAAATTTCTTTTCTAATCCGGGGAAGGTACATAACCAACTATGCTATAGCGACAGTATTTTTAACGACAAATTTTCGAATCTATATATTACACTTTTTCAAATCGTTCCATTATTTGAAAGCCATCTACATTGTTTTTCGGTGTAGCATTGTTAGTAATGCATCTTCCCCAGATTGAAAAAGAGATCCAGGTTCGAATCTCGGTAGCGCAACAACAATATTTTTTGATAAAACTAATTATAATTAATACATTTAATTAGTATTTAAAACATCACAGACCTATGTTCTGAATATTACAACTTCACAATAAGAATGCGTTCTCCTTAATAATATATAAATATTTCCCACTTCATCGGTTTTATTTCACCCACCCATGACTAAGGCCATGCCCCTGATTAGTGTCTAATTTCTTTTCGTATTTATTTTATAGATTAGTTAATGTACGTCTTTTCTGAGAAAGGTATTGTGGTTCCGAAACCGCACTTTGTTAGACATGTTAAACTTGATCGTCCTATACTAATATAATAGTAAGCGTTTGTATATATTATTAAATTATTCCAGTATCTACTACTAAAGTATACTTATGCACATTTCAGTTTATAGTGGGTACAAATTTTATAATAATGTAAAGTTATATAATCCAGAAATCAAATAAATTTTTGATATTTCAATCTGATGTAGAAAATATGTGGTTCATTTTTCTATTTTAAAATATATCTTCAGAACGAAAGGTCATATATCAACCCAATATTTCACGGAAAATTGACACTTCACTCGGATATAATGCGTGAGTTTCCTTTTAAATTTTTCTACTAAAAGAAAGCGTTAGATACAAAGTTGGAATTTTATTTATATGCGATTCTCATATACACATTAAATCGTACTTTTTTTAGCAATGCAAGAAATTTTCTTGACACCTTGCTCAAAGGAAAGGACTTGTTTTTTCTTCATTTTTCTCATTTCCCTTGAGCGATAGACGATGAATTTATAGTTTGCCTTTGAATACATCTTTGCAAATTCATCGCTTTACTGTGCAAACATTTTACAAAAAAATGTTATATTTTACTTCATTGGTATTGAAATGTCATAAGAGGGTATGAGAAAGAAATTACTTTTGTTTTTATATTATCGGGGGATTTCCCAACTTCATGAATATTTTGTATATTATTATTGCCAATTATGTATGGTCACATCCTTTCAGCGGTTATCTTCTTTTTTCATTCTTTAAACAAATATTGCTATAAATGAAAGTAAACGTTTCATTTTGATGTATTTTTACGGTTGTGATACAGTCCAACATGTTTACAATCACAAATATTTTGGTCTATAATTTATTTAGCTTGAATGTAGATAATTATTAGAAAAATATTTTGTGAAAACACACTAGTTTCTTAGTTTTGACTGAATAATTCTAAAATGTTTATGCAAATTAGCAATTCATAAGTTATTATAGGTACATTTAAAAAAAATGTTTTTATTCAAATATCATGTCGAGCTATCGATCAAATGGATTATACAATATTATAAAAGAACTAGTAGACAAGCAATCAACTATTGGCCATGCATGGGCGGCTATAATGGCCGCTTCGCGGCCGAAAATGATCGCTGTGTAGTCAGGGTATCATCGCCTGTCGCCGATTGCTTGCTATTAGGCCCTGCGGGTGGCTATTTTGGCCGCTTGGCGGCCAACAGTGGCAGTTACGCGTCCATTAGTGATCGCTGTGCGGTCACGATCTCAATAGAATCTATATTTCAATGTTCCCCAAAACAAACTACACGTAAATAAAATCTGGATGTAATTAAAGTTATTCGACCTTTATCAGTTAACTGTCAAAACGAACAAAAATGACGTGAAAATAAAAATCGTGGATAGACAATAATAAACACAAAAATGGTATTTTATCAGCATGATGCGCATTTAAGTAAAGACGGAGACAGATGAAATGTCATAATTCAATAAGAAAGGTCAATAGCATAGATACGAAAAGATAACAGATGTCATGTTTGTTTTTCTTTCTCGTAATAATGACAATGTACATTTACTGTTATTGAATATGTAAAAGAAAAAACATTTACCTGGCTGTTTGATCAAGCACTATATAGTCATTCGGATCCAATACATCCAATACTTTCTAGACGTCCAGAAAGTCATAAAAATAGATGGGGAAACGCAATCGCAATATATATATTTTTTGTTTGCTTAATTTTTCAAAACGATGATTTAATAATTTCACAATATTTTACAGACTCTAACCCGAGAATATATTCCGAAGTTTTCGACCGGGCGCGTATAGCCTTAAATCCTTTGTAAAGATTACACGAGATTTAATTATGTTTTTCGGAAAACTCTCCGGAGTATACGCGTCTAAATTCGGATTGGATCGTAGTAAAGCCCAATCACTCGATGCGTGACATCCTCTGTACTTTGAGGGGCCCGATTATTGGTGTGTTAATTGTCTGCGGATCTCTGGGCAGAGGGTCGCTTCCTTTCGCTGGCAGTTTGATAAAATTACAGACAATCGTTTGACCGTCCCTTAATGGCCGCCCCGCAGACTCGACCCTCGTCTGCGTCTGCTGGAGGGTTTGGGGGTGAGGCTGGTTTGTTTGACGGGGGAGGGGGCATATACCGAGGGAAAACATTGATTGAACAAGGAAAATTAATACATTTAGTATATTTTATTTTAAGGAAGGATTGCATGATTTAAAAAAATATTTTTTTTATGTCGACCGTGATTCCAATCAAAATTTGTACATTATTTATTTTATAATTTATTCATGTGGTTTACGTACAAAATTGAATGAAACATGTACATCGTATTGTGTGGTATGGTGCGTATTGCAAATATTTTATTTAGAAATATCCTACCCGCAATTCACTGTGTGCTTCCTTACAGTCACTGAACTAATGAATGATTTAGAATTTTAAAAATATACTCGATTAAACTTGAACGACACACATGAACAACAGACTGATAATTTTTTTTAGTGTTTATTTATGACTCAACACAGATCTTTTTTGTGAGTCAGGTAACATTTATTTTAATTATTTTATTCTATTAACTATGGAATTACATGACTAAATACGTGTACATAATAAGTATATAAACATAAATAGATAGTAAGTTATTTCACGTCTAAACATATACGGAGTAATTAATAAATATTATTTGAAAACATATTATTCATATAGATAACATTGTCCAAGGTAACAATATAAAACATGTATCCACATAACAAAATCGTTGACATTTTAATGAACAAATAATACAGTATTCATAACTACTTTTCTCTCTCTTTACATTATTTACACGAAGATAATAATATTTTATGATTTAATAATTATTGTGTTTTAATAAAAATGCATCACATGTATTCACTAAATGAAAAATGCTACATATCAACCCCCATTTTTGGTCTTTTTGAATGTGAATAATGAGGATCATCAAATATAAAAATCAGGTTATTATACTTTCAAAAAACATCTACTTTGTTGGCACATGTTAATGATCTTCATTTTATATTATCTTGGATGTGAATATTTAAGTACGGTATGTGGCAACGGTAGGGCTTGTGCTTTTGATGAATTACTTACTTACTCCCACGCCGTTATCCGCGGGGATAATCATAGAAAATACAGTAGAACGTCAGTCTTCTGTCCTGACAAACAACCCTTGCCTCATCCATCTTCCTAAAGAGGATCATCTTCAAATTACTGGTTTGCCTGATGATCACGCTTAATAAGTTAGATATTAAAAATAAATTTATTTTCATATTGCGGTTGGTGTAGAATAAAAATATATAAGTTATTTTTATATTATGATGAAAGGAGGGTATCAAGAGGGCTCAGTGAAAGACAGTGGAAAATGGCGAAAAATTTATTTAAAAAAATCTTTAGGAAAAATAATTCAATATACAGAGCGGGGTAGAGCAAATATAGAACGATGCGGTGACAGCCGCGCTCGACGCTATGAATGGCGGAGGCTTGCGAGCGGCAAAGAGCAGCGAGTGCGATGAAGACACCGGCTAATGTAGTCCTGAAAATAGCCTCTTCAGTGGCGCAGTGCGTCCTGCGAGAAAGGTAGATAGGGTGGGCCGCGGCGGTCAACAGTTGCTGGTGGCAAACTCCTTGATCGGCGATAGCAATAACGGGACAGCGGTTCGTGGCGGCGATGGCAGCTAGCGGCATGTTCGGGCAGAGTCGCTGGATTCACTGTCCAATCGACCCGTGCCGTCCTGGGAGCTTTTTGTGTAGCGCCGGCGGTCTTATTTATACCTGCCGCGCGCGGTCCGTTAGTCCGTCTCGTGGCGGTGTAGCGGAAGAAGGCGCGCACCCCTCCGCTTTTAAGTCGCTCCCTCGTATCGGTCGTGGGCCTAATGGCCAGCGGAATTTACCAGAGCGCGGTCTAGGCAATTTCATAGAATTATGTCGCTTGTGCATGACCCCGGTAACTCTAATCGTTGGGTCATTTCCTGAAATTCGGGCAGCGGTTGTTTCTGAAATGAACTTAAAGCAGCGGCGATGGCGGTGTTTCTTAGCATGATATTCCACACGTGTCAATAGTATTAATGGATGAATGAAGAGTGAATGGTAAGAAGATATATGACGCAAGTGTTGATGTCACCAGAAGTAGAGGACGTCCGCGGAAGACTTGGCGCGACCAGGTAAACCACATACTGGAGGATGGTTCCGTTAGAAGCATCAATAATCGGCGAGCTTGTTTGACAAGCGAGAATTGTGTGTCAAGACAGAAGTATGTGGCGATCTATCCTCTCTACATATCCCCGCTGGGAAACGGCGTGATGGTATGTAAGTAGTATTTGGAATGATAACTATTTTGGTTTAACATTTTAATAGAAATTATAAAATAATTTTGTATTTTTTTATTATATAAGTATGCGTTTTATTATTCTTTGAGTGTTATCTGCTGACGGATATTTACCATTATATTATTTTTCCCGAAAAGACATTCAGATGTTTGGTCGAACCTTTGAGAATTTAGGATATATGGTTAAGGATGTTTTTTTAATATTTTGCTGCGGTGGTCGTGGTAGCAGTGTTACCCTGTTTTTGTAGCAGAAAATTCAGAGTTACGTAATTAGCCTCGCTGATAATAATATTTAAGCCCACCACACTTATTGCAAATCGAGCAACGCACACACTGGGGTAGGATTTATTTACGTATTTCTTGTTTCAATTATAAATTATAGTAAAATAAATTACAGTAATCGTTGGTTCTGCTTATTTTGTCAAGGTGTATATATATATATATATGCCTGCTCCATTAAATGTGGTTCAACCGATTGAGGAAATCGCTTTTATGTAGTACTTAGGACGGATTGATCCCATAAACCCACCGAACGAAATTGTAATATCCTCTCGTGGGTTCATCAAGTTTCCTTCCTCTTAGCGAAGCAGGACGCTGAGAATATTAGAAATCATTCTTGAACAAAGTTTCCGCAGATATAGATTTCTAGCTCCGGGAGTATTGCACCACGCAAGCATGTCAAAGTTGCTCTATATTTTAAACATACCTACGTAAATTCAAATTTACCGAGAAAGAAACTACGTAAATAGAATTTGAGCCGTTCATATTTTCCATTGCTGCTAAAACGTGAATATTGTGATCTAAATCAACGAACATTTCCACTTAATAACCTTACTCTATTTAGACGACAAAATTAATACGTTTCAGAAGATATTTTTTAAAAAGCACTTTTGTTTTATTTTATCTTTATTTGCAAATATTCTGTCTATACGTACATAATAAATAGTCTTAAACGTGTTTAAAATATTTTTTTTTTAGTAATAAACAAGAAAAGTAAGGGTCAAAGGAAAGGTGAGCTGGTAGGAATAAATGGTCGATGAATCGTTGAAAAATAGGATTTTGTTTGTGACGGAAACCCATTAAAATTTTGATTGAGTGCATCTGTTACGTTATTAAATATTTTACTATAATATACAAGTCGCTCTTATAGCAGATCTTTTGTATGCATTATTTTTTTGATACTGACTTTGAATGGAAGAATTTTTAGAAATATCAATTAAATAAAAATAAAAATTGATCATAAACATATAAACAAATCCGCTTGATTTCAAATTGGAACAAAAAGTATGAATTACTGTTTTATTTTATTTTGTTAAGTGAGGAAAATTACAACTATCTATTTATGTACAAACCGTTAGCACTATAGCTAGTAATATAATTAATAAATACTTAAATAATTCGATAAAAATCTGCCTTTGTACACCTATTATACCGATACCACTTTCAAAAATTAATCATTATTTTTTACTTCTAATATCTTCATATAGTTTCAAATTATTTTTCGTCATCTTTTATCAAATTCACATTAAATACTCAAAATCCAAAATTGTCATTGTGTGTTTATTCCTATTTTTATTGCTATAATTTGTTTCTTTTTAATTTATGAACTAGTATCTACATAAAGAAGTGTAAAATGTTTTCATCAGCATTTGAATAGCCTAGTGGGGCTTTTTCAGTGTGGATGAGTGATCTACGTGGACGCTACCCGTAGGTACTACCAACGTCAGTCGGCGATAGCTGATTGCTTTCTACTAGTATATAAGAAATTAATTCTACATTAATACCTCCCGAAAAAAATAACACTTTGGTCCATTATGATTTTCCACTTTGAGCGAAAGAATTATAATAAATTTTACATATGGTATATAATAAAGTTCTATAAATACAATAAATATTTTGTTAAAAATATAGAAAAAACTAATTGTTATCAATAATCCATTGTGTCTAAATATCATTAATAATATAAACTAATAAAAACATATATTTATAATTTAAATATATTTTTTTTAAATGTTGAAGAAGTTAGCCATATGTAATTAATTAAAAATGAACTTGTCGACACTCATGTGTCGGGATGAAAATTAGGTCAAGAATGAAAACATAGAAGTAAAAACAAGAATTAATGAATATAATTGATATTTATGCAGAAATCTCTCACTAGAGAAGTGTATCGGGCGCTTTTTGATGTTAATATCTTATAAAAGGTCAGTGAGGATTACATTATTATATGTATGTATAATATTAGCAGAAAGTTATTACCGATTATTCGTATATTAGCTTATATAATATTATATTAGCCGATCGTTTGCTAGTTATTGACCGCTGCGCAGCATTGGTCAGTATTTCCATACCGATTTATTTTCCTAAGTTGTATAGTAGCCACTTCGCTGTCATTGTTGACCGATGCGCAGCCACGGCTGGTATTTTCATAAAACTTGAAAATATAATTTATTCCACACAAAGGAAGTAGTCTAACATAGTACAACCTAAGGTTACACAGTACACTCCCACTGAAATAACTACGCTTGATCTACAATTTTTATATAATTTCAACAAAAATAAATATATTTTTGTTGTTCTCGCGTAAATAAGTAATAAATAGAAATGTGGAATCTATGACTCCCGATGTTCTGATTGCGTAGTACAATGTATGCAACCCTTTTAGAATGCGCACAAATTTTACAAGTTCTACAACTTTCCTAATGCATTAAACGAAATTGGTATCTTTAAGGGATGTCAACATCGAACCCTTCGGCAAGTGCAAAAGATCGGATGTGTAAAAATCAAATTTTACATGTTGGGGTATTATTTAAATATTTTGAGTTATGGTTGTACATACTATTTAATTCAAATTACAACTGTAGTTTTATTATTATCCGTCTAACGAAAGACGTTGACGAAATTGAATAAGGGTCGATATTTATATCGTGTTCCGTTTGTTTCGAAATGTTGCGTCGTCATTATTTGACATGTTTTGGATCATTTTAAAATTATCTAAAATAAGTTAACGTTAAAATTCGTTATACACAGTGGATAGTCTCGTAAACATGATTACGGCTAATATTTTCGTTAACCTATTTTCAATATTGTTATTATAAGCGGTCTACCACAGAATAACTTAATGCAACATAGTGTTTTATACACGGATTTTAATATTTATATTATGTACTAATAGTGTTATAACATTGCACAGTCACATTAGCCAAAAAAACAGGTTTTGCGGAAGAAGTTCGATCTAGTTGATTTTTTGTGTATTTGTTTATTTTGTCGATTTAAATTTCATGCTAAAAGATCCTATCGATATAGTATACGCTTTTAAAGTTATACGGAGCCAAAAGTCACGATAATATATTTTGTAAATATCTCGCTTCCTATTGGTCGAACGATAAAAATTTGTTTTATAAGAAATGTAGATTATAATATTTTCTATGAAATACGTTTAATAAATTTTTTCGTACCAGTAACTGATCTTACGTTATGCGATTTACCAAATTTACAATTAGATAAACTTGTACCGAGTACCAATACACTCATTTCCATGCCATCTTCGAAGCAAAATAGATAACAAAAAGAGAGACAGAAAAACTGAAAACTTACAACATAACACGTACTCGTATAATAACGCACCCCCTAAAATTCTACTAATATAAATAACATTAGTTAACAATAAACCTTAGAAATTATCGATGAAATAATGACGATTTTATCATGAAGCAAATAAGTGGGTGGAAGAAAGTCTTTTAGTCCGCACATTTTACACAATTTTAGACCGAAATTCTGGATTAAGTAAAATAATTGAAAAATTACGTAATTATGTGTATAAATTATATATTATAAATTAATATGTTAATGATGTGTATAAATTATATAAATTTACTTCGTTAACGACAGTTGTTTTCTTTGCGTAAATAAATTTTTGAAAATCAATATTATATGTCTCTCCAGAACATAAATAATCATGTTTTATTTAAAAAATAAGATATTTGTGGCTTATTTATTTTGTTTTATGCATATAATGAATAATATGTGTGAGCTGTGCCTTGAAGTTTTTTTTATGTATAAGTATACTTATTGCAAGTATTGGTATTTTTACAATGTTTGAAGGAATTATTCAATTTTTAAAATATCATGTACTGTTGTCATATGCGTAGTTAAAAAATAAGAAGATTTTAATATTTTACTAATTTACGCCACGCCACGGCACTACTTTTGCTCTAACGAATTCGAACTCTGAAAGTTATAATACTAGATCAAAACTGAATTGTTTTGCTTTGACACAAAACATGTGACATTTTTCCTATAAAACTGATTTCATATTTTAATTTGAAAAATATTTTAAATTTAGCGGTTAAAAAAAATTGTTCCGCGTGAAAAATACTCGAATTATTTTAAAGTACCGCGTTAAGTATCACGATGACTGAGATTTATCTTTCAGACTATATACGACTACACAAATCAATCGTGCTATATCACCACTTTATTTAAATATTTATATAGGTATATCCCTTTCATTAGCCTTAACGTTCGATTGAATTACTAGTAATTACTCTTTAAGTTTTATAAATTAATCGTCTTCAGTATATTCACCTCATCGTTTTCATTATTCTTCCCAGTTTTCCAATTTTATATGGTATATGATCCGTGTTTCGCGAAAATCTGCGCTAGTTGGGGAAAGTTATAGCTTTCAATATTCGTAATTTATTCGTATAATTCGTAATCGATTGAATTTGGCCCGTTTGGCATCATAACGATCACACGATAATAAAATGTATTAAATATTTTTTATTAAAAGCTACAGACATCCCAACAAAATGTTGTGCCTACTTTATAAATAATCATTAGTGTTTTATTTCATGGAGAATTGCCGACTTCGTAACATACTCTGGGAAGTAAGTCATTTGTCGGGGGAATACCTCAGTATTGTATTTTAGTGCTGCTTCTATGACGTTTTAAAACGGAGCATGGACCCTCGTTATTCTGGATCCGTGTACATTGAACCCGTGTTAAAAGAGGGTTACCTGTATTGGAAAACTGTTGAAAGCTTACAAAAAAAATCTGATAAATCTGTTACTTTTTTTTTTAAACTTGATTCTTCGATTCTTGTTATACTTTATGTGATTTGGTAAGTCATAATCAAACTCTGCTAAAATCATTTTTCCACGCGCGATATCATTCCATTACAGAATGGATTTCATGAGATTGGACTCCGTACCGCAGGCTTCGTATCACAATTCCTAATATCATACAGTAGGGCCGTTATCCCCGCATTGGCATCGGCGATAACAAATTTTCATTTAGCACCAACCAGCTTTCCCCCGTTCCGATTATTTCTTCCTTTTATTCGGCCTCATTTTCAATATCGCAGCATTAGTAACATGCTCACGTTCGCATCCCGGACTCGGCGCACAGCACAAAACAAGTTGGGCGTCCTGAAAACCATTGAGATTTGGAAATTTTGTACGAATTCAAGAAGCGGAAAACGAGAGTACGTTTCACATGTTTTCCCCTAAGCACTACGTGGGGATGACTGTATTGCCCTGGGATCGGGGTGAAGAACCGTTTTGAATAGTGTAAATAAAGTATACTCTCAAGACTTAGTTGATGAACATTTTAAGAAACGCTTCATGCCAAGCACTTAGAAGACGTTAAGAATATATCTTTATCCTGGGTAAATTTCGTATAGTGTTATTGTGTGTACCCATCAAAACAGTATCGATTGTCATTTCGTACAAGATTGCGATAATTAAAATGCTAATAACAGAATCACACTAATAATCTTGTTACTGCTGATTAACTAATTCTGTTAAACTTTTGAGAGAGTCAATTTAGTGTAAAGTTTTGGAATCTTTTTGCAAACACTCCAGTAATACTTACTTTCAATCAATTTCCGCACCTGACAACTGCCGAAAAATTTCATAAGGTATAATTTATTAAAAAATTTTATTTTAAATACTATAAAATTCTCTATGTACCCTTATAATTTTTAATTAAATAATTCAATGTTTTCATACTTTTTTTGATATTGCAATATAAAAGAGCGAACATAAATTTTGAAAATGATATATCAATATATATATATATATATATATATATATATATATATATATATATATCTTTAATAACCAATGCAAAAATATTCATTTGTGAAAGTAGATAATTTTCATTTGAACCTTTTACAACCAATTTATAAACAAAATATATGGTCTCTGTACATAAATATTAGTGATGGTAAAATCGTTATTTTGACTGTTATTAAGACTGTGATTGTGTTCGATTGTGACGGTGATTGACGATGATTATTAGTGATAGTAACGATTTACTATCACTAATAAATATGATGAGATTAAGATTACCAAAGATAACTCTATTGCGAGATAGATTAAAAAAGGTTCCGGCATTATATTTTTTTGGTGATAACTGCGATATATTATATTTACACTCTGTTTTAAAGAAATTTAAAATTTAATGGATCTTTCATAAGAAAATTGAAAGCACGTAATGCTGTAGTTTTTGCAAAAAGATTCGAAAACTTTTGACTAAATTGACTCTCCTCCAAAAAAAAAAAAAACTTGGATCGTGTCGCCCCTTAAGTTCTACGTAAATTATCGGCAGATATTATTTCTTAAAAATAATAATCACGATTCAGGTAGCCAACAATGCACAGCCACTTGAAAGAACATAATTTTTATTAGTCGAGTGACGCCTGCGACTATAATTAACAAACATTTTTCGCACAAAATGTATTGGTACGCATCCCTGGCGTTGTCTACCCCTTAAAAGATTTTTCTGCAAAGAAATCCGCAATCTCGCGACACGGTTCGTGCTGGTAGCGGTGAAAAACATCTTTTAACGGTTTTATTAGCTTCTGTTTCATTTAGCGAGAGATGGATACTTTTGTTTTCTAACACAGTTTTTATTCCTGACAAGTCTTTTGGGCTTGTAAGTCTAAATAAATTGGAGATAAAGTCAGTGTGCTGTAACGGAACTTAAATGAATGAAGCGAGGAATAATTTATTGAACCTAAAAGTTGGCAACATTTATCACTGCGTGCCTCGCTACATTTCTAATTGAGAAAATGATCAAAGATTTTTGCAAGTGATTTACGTTCATTAATTTTTGAAGCACTCTACTTTGTTCAGTTATATCTTCGATCCTCAATTATGACGCCTTATGATCAACGTATTGCTTAATTTGGATGTGCATTTCTTTAGTAAATTATTGTTAACCGCTTAACACTTTGAATTATAATATTTACAACCTGTGGACCTTCAAACTTTCCACCTGCGACTACCAGCGCGTGGCTTCACACCGTGTATCTCTTGATCGGCGTTGAAGGTCGTCGGATACGCAAAATTAACGTATATTGTATAAATGTTTTAAAAAATAATTAATTTATCACTATTGTGGTGGTCCTGTAGAAAATATGCATACCTTAGTTATTTTTATTTATAAAATTTTTTAACACGATGTTAACCCTTAAAGACGGCTTATTTCTTGATCCTTAAAATAATCATAAACTTTACTATATAAAAGTAACTTATATTTTAAAAACACAATACAAAGTTATTTATTTAGAATCACAATAAATGAAAAATGATAGAAAAGCATACCGCCATTTCTACAAGAGAATTACAGATTCGCTGAGAATAGATCCAGATGAACGAAGATAATTTTTTTTTTTTTTAAATATATTGAATAAATTTTATATTGACTTTGCATTGCACATACACAATTTTTGAGTTAATATCACTATTTTTAATTTAATCCAATTTACACTTGTAGATGGGAAGGACTGCTTTTTCCGAAAATAGTAGTAATATTCAAAAACTTTAAAATTGCGTGTGTAGTACAAAATCAATGTAAAAATTATATATTTTTTAAATTAAAATGTTTCACACCACAAAGTAACTGACAAATCAATCAATAATATGATTTAAAGTGTCCAAGTTTTATTTTTAATAATAATTAATAATATCATTTTCGTGATATTTGATATTTGCAGATTATTTGAAATGTTTGTCTATTGTTGAATTTCGTTAAGTATTGGTACTTATTTTATCTAGGTATTTTCCTGTCTTACGATTCACTCTGCTTTCTCGCTACTATCGTGAATCATATTCTTTGCTCTATAATTAAGAAGGGATAATGGCGCCACGGACGAGAGAGGGCGGGTCTCCAGCCACTCTTACAGTGTGTGAACACAGATGAGACTTTTTACTCTGCGTAAAAAATACAATAGGCAATGGATCATAGCTCGCTCCGCGCTTAACAATTGTAATTACACAACTGTCGACAAGCAAACAATAGACTTGTATCAATACTTATCTCGAGAATAACATTAAGGAGAGTACAAAGTTTTGCGTGGAGCGAGCACTGTTAACACATCCTCTGCGGTGGTGGTCAGATCTGACCCGGGTATTTGTAAAAATATGAATTACGTTACAAATATTCGTTTAATGCTGTTTTCCTTCTAGCCAATCTTTTATTAAATATTTCCAAATAATTTGAGATACAAATAAATATTATCGGACGAGATGTTTAAATTATTTTCATCCGGTTTACGTGTAAAAAATACTAATATATAAATATAAATATAAATAAATAATACATTTTAATTATTTATTACCACTGTTACGCACCAGCAAGTAGTGCAATCGCCAATCGACAAGAAGATCACATGTTCAGTGGATGTTTATATTTTGGCTGTGTAGGGCGTCTGTTGATGCCTGTGAATATGTACATTATTCGTAATATTTATTTATTTATAACTTTATTTTTTTAGAAGAAACATTACGGCACATCATTCCTTTCCATTAAATCATTTTTAAAATGAAATATCTATAAAAAATCACCTACAAAACGGTCGAAAAACCGAAAACTTGAGGTGAGTCTAAAATGAACCATCACCGCCGGACGTGTTTTGTTTTAACTCACCGGGTAGTAAGTGTTAATCATTGTCGTGTGTTAATAGGGAAGCGAAACTTCAAATAGCCTACAAATTTTTATTTATTTATTATTATACACGTCCTTTTCAGGCATTAATATAATTTGTAAAATAACAGAAAATTACATCAGAAGTGGAATACACAAAGAAAAAAATTACATAGTGTCAGCATGCTTTTATATAATCAAAATTAAAAATAAATATAAAATGTGAAGTAGCAATTTATCCGTCACCAATGCGTGTAATAATGTAGTCCTCTAAAGAGTTAAATAAATTAACAGCAAAAATGTTGACTACCTCCGCATATTCATTCTCCAAAGAATGCATTCTGGGGGCTGCGGAGTTAGCTAGTGCATGAGTTCTGACATTACCACTGTAATAAAACAATGAATTGTGTCTCGATCATAAATCAAATCGTATGTCTAATCCGTTATATTATCTAAAAAAAAAATCATCTATTAACTTTAAAAATTCATCTACAAATTTCACTTATAAATTATTAATCGGCATAATCCCGGGTTCACGCGTAAATTTACCCGTTTCCAGAAAACGTCAAAAATTTGGGATTCTCGGGAAATTGAGACCGGGATATCTGAGACAGGGGCCTATGTACTAGGTTCTAGGTACACGTCAGTAACACAGTACACAGAGTAACATAGGAATTCGTACTGATGTATAAATGAGAAGATAACTTGTCATTTATCATATTACCGATATCTTTGATTTCATTTGTAATTTGAATAAACTTGGCTATCATCAGGGCTGAGGTGATTAAAAATGAGGTAATAATTCACAACTTGGGAATACTGTGTTTAATATTCAGATGTGTCGTTTATACCGTACCGTATATGTTCATAACTTTTCATGTAGTTCATGTCATCATAATGGCGTGTCAATGCGTTACTTAACGCTTTAAAAAACTATCTATTGCTAATGTTTTAAAAAACTATCTGTTGCTAACGCTTTAAAAAGCTATGTGTTGCTAATGTTTTAAAAAGTTATTTGTTGCTAACGCTTTAAAAAGCTATGTGTTGCTAATGTTTTAAAAAGCTATCTGTTGCTAATGCTTTAAAAAGCTATCTGTTGCTAACGCTTTAAAAAGCTATCTGTAGAATACCTAACCGAGAAATAACCATTGTGCATTGGTAGACATCAACATTTTTAATAGTTTTGGCAATCGCTCGTTCAAACTACACATTTCAGAAAAAAAAACGATTCCTTTATGAATTTTGGAATTATTACTTTATTTTTGATTTATTGATTTTTGATTTATATAAGATTTTTTATTGATTTATTTGCAAATTAGTACCGGATAGTTTTTGTTAATGAAAGTATATTGATGCATTGAAAATGAGATCACTCAGGCGTATATGTGGTTATTTAGATCCATTTATGACAGAGTAAAGAATGAAGAAATAAGGAAATAATGTAAAGCTGATCATAGTATAGTGAGTAAGGTTAAGAAAGGATCACTTAGGTGGTTTGGTCATATGGAACGGATGAATGAGGAGAGAATGGTAAGGTAGATATATGACGCAAGTGTTGATGGCAGCAGAAATAGGGGACATCCGCGGAAGATTTGGCACGACCAGGTAAACCAGATACTGGAGGATGGTCATGTTAGAAGCCTTAATAATCGGCGAGCTTGTATGAGAAGATGTATGCATGCGGATGAGGCGAGAACTGTTTGTCAGGACAGAATAGTGTGGCGCTCTATCCTCTCTACCTATCCCCGCGGGGAAACGGCGTGATGGTAAGTTAGTTACTTGATATATAGTATTTAGGAATGAAATATATAGTATACATAGTTAAATGTTACAATACCTCAGATTATGGCTGGTGAAGCCCCTGGGCGCAACCACTAATCGGTTCAATCGTCTACACGTAACCACATCACGTCAGTTTACTACGGCTGTACTTTGCAGGTGGGGGCGATGTGTTAACCTGTGATCCTTCAAAGTGTAACATCGTATAGAGGACCTATTAATAACGATGATGTCACGTTTACTGTGACGTCGTCTCGTGGGAACGTCTGCATCGTCCATTAGAACGGATAATGTTCTTAATGCTAGAGAGAGTCTGCACAATAATTATGATCACCTGCGCTAGTAATACGACATATATACGATATATACACTACTGATGTATGAAAGTACACTGAATGCAGTAGAAATGGGATCACTTAAGCCGGGTTTCCACCAAAGGTACAAAACAAAAAACAAAAACTGTTTTTCTCAACAAAAAAAGCCATGTTTTGTAAAAAATGAACAGTTCTAAAAACAAATCTGTCCGAACACAGCGTTTTTAGTAAACAAATCACGTTCTCATCTCGAGTCGATACATCAAAGGAAATCAAGTTTGTTCCTGCTGTCCTAGTCTGTTTGGTTGAAACAAGCGAATGTAGGTAGTTTTGTTATCTGCGACATTTGTACTCCACTCTTTATCTGTGAATGTGATTTTTCTTCTTAATAAAAATAATAACATTAGCTATATTATATAAAATATAATATATTATTTATATCGCGATATTAATATAATTTTGTCAATGGTGAAAGCGTTCACTTTATAATGAAAATTATATTTTTAAAACGAAAATGATTTATTTTATAATCAAATCCAAAAATTATGTTAATTTTATCGAGATGTTTAAAAAATATTATACATGACTGTTCATTTTACAATAGTATTGTTATTTTTTTGTTGATCAGTAATAATATTAGAGTTTGCGCGTGTGCTTGTGTGTACCCGTAGTGAGAAAGTACAAAAACAATTCAGAAGTATTAATGTACTTTGAAACTTTCCAAGCTAAGAAGGCGCACATTTTATAAGAAGCGATTTTCGAGTTAGGCTACGCCTTATCGAATAAAAAGTTTTCGAACATCTTAAACAAAAATAATCGCAACCAAAACACATCCCGGGAACGAGAGCCACTAAACCTATAAAATGTCACGTAACTAAATATATTGTCTTTGATAAATCCAACCGAAAATGTATCCACATTTTAGGTGGACCTGTGGCGTTACAAATACGTACGTAAAATATAAAAAATCCGGCATTTATTTTATTTTAACGGGACTCACAACAGTTGAAAAACAACTTATATTATATGTGCTTTTTTTAATCTTGGCAATGACCATTTTCAGACCAATCGTCAATGTTAAATAATCTTTCTTTATTAAGAATTTTCTAATTCCCTTCTAACACCCTTCGGAAATCGAACTCGTGACCCTTGAAATCGGTTAGAAATTATTTACTAATTCCACTAGTTTGACCACGTGCTTTTTTTGATTAATGGGATGCCAGTTAATGTTTCTCTGTTCATTTTTATCGTTTTGATAAATATTTACAACGGTCGCTCGGTCCACAAGAATTCCTATTCAAATTTAGCTTTTATAGATCTGATAATTTTGTAGACATGCGTATCTATGTATACTTTGTATAGTAAAAGTCTAATTTTTATATGTAAATTTTATAGATTTCCATAATAAAAATATTTCAAAATAATTCAATTAAATTTTCAGTTCATTTGGACTTGTTCGTTACGGGGTTAAGTGGTGAGAGGATCCAAAATCTAGATCTCGTTCTCGCTTCAGCGAACAAGAATATACTATGAAATAAGTTAGTATGTTCAGTGGAGTCGGAGGAAGTTATTTTTATTCCAGCAACTCGTACCTACAGAAAAAAACTTCCCTTCCTAGGCGGGGACCATCCCTTATAGCCGGCCATGCGTACTAGATGTCGAAACTTTTCAAAGTTGTTATTCATTTCAAAGTACATGTAAGTGCAAAACTTAGTCAATATTATCTTCTCGGAAATAAATTATATACAAACATTCTTTCAGTTGTCTTTACTAATAGTCCTGTCGATGCAATTTTGTAAATAATAAATATCTGCGCTAATTGAAAGAACTCGAATTAATAGCCGACAACAACGTCTTACTAACAGTTGGCAGAAAGAAATCGTGTAAACAGTTCAAGAACTTTTTTAATTCAGTCTAGCGCAAAGTTATGTATTTACTTAAATTAAATTCATTGATTTTTGTCTGCCGGTTTGGAGCTTCTCTTATCTCTTACCTGGACAACCAATTTGCTACAGCTATTATTTACGCCAGGAATAATAATGTGTAAGATTTGATGTCATTTGTCGTATTCTTTTAAAACAAACTAAAAAGTAATATCAATGACGACCGACTGACGGTTGCATCGCAATGCTTTTACCTGCGACATCTTAAAATTGGCAATAATGCATTACTTAGTTGGATACATTATTTATATATTGTGGGTATGTATGTTACTATGTGTTACAAATTATTATATATTACATTGTTGTCGCATGTATACATGTTGTCATAAAATAAAATACTGTTCAAATATATTGTACTGTTTTTTCCTACTATCGTTTGTAAATTGGAAAAGTTTAGGATCAGCTTTAGCTTTCCACCGTTTTCCCATAAAGTATATAGTTTTTTTATTAGCTTATGCGGCTTACAGCCTTTATATTGAAGCATTGTGTTGTAAACGGTGCGAGAAAAATATTAAAAGAATCTTAGGATTTTATTGTTTATTTATACCTTAACATATTAAATATAATAAAGTAACGAAAGGAGATAATTATTTAATTACTATTAAAGTTTTTGTAATATTTTGTACGTTCATCTTTTCTGGTATGTTACCTTTCGCAGTGCTTCGAATGTTGTCGACAACATTTGTAGTATGTTAAGTATAGTGGAGAAATGAACCAATTTGCAGGAATAGATGTCCAGCTGATCCTTCGGGATTAACTCAAGGTGGAACCGTAATTCCTTCAAACAAGTTTTAAGCCCTAAAAAATACTTACAAGGAATTCAGATTAACCCCAAAATCCCGAAACATCCATTTCTGCCATGGCCCGTTCGTTAAGGGATTCAATTAATTATACGCCTAAAGAGGTACTGTTTCAAAATGCGCGCAGGATAATATTATAACGACAAATATTGTAGTTATCCATCGTAAGTATTTTATTTAAGAAAATATGTACAAATAATTTAATTACGCATTCTTTTCAGAAGAATTTAATCTCAAATTAAATGATTAAAGTGTATTCGCGGTTTGGTCAAAGCCTTTCTGCTTTTGAGAAATTCGCAACGATTCTAACAATTCGGACGATTCAGACTCAAAAGTTACCTTTAATAAAATCGAAATTTTCTGTCGCTTCTTAAACACAAATTCGACTCTTTAGTTTAATTTTCATTTCCCCCGAGCACTCCGCAATAAAGTATTTTGCACCATTATTGAGTTTCTCTTTTCTAAAGATAATATTTCCATCGTGCTTTTGCAAAGATACAACTTTCTTTGAGTCGTGGAATGGTCCGAAACAATACGAGATTTTAATTAATTTTATTTGGATTTGCATGATAAATTTATAATCCGGTTATTTTATTAGCTAATCTTACTGTCCCAACAGTGCGAGCGCGAACAGAATACTCGAGGGCGACTATGTAAAATCTTTCAAGACCAAATGATGAAGAGCAGTTATGGAACCTCAAAAACCGGAAAAGGTTTGTGGATATGGATGAAATGGGAGATACACAATGTCATTGCATCTCCCTATGGAAGAAATGGGAGATACACAATGTTATTGCATCTCCCTATGGAAGAAATGGGAGATACACGATATCACTGTCCTTCCTATGGAAGAAATGGGAGATATACAATGTTATTGCATCTCCCTATGGAAGAAATGGGAGATACATAATGTCACATCTTCTCCCCATGGAAGAATTGGGAGATATACAATGTCACCGCTTCTCCCTATGAACAACGACATGATATTATGTATGCCGATTAAATATGAATATTTTCGATAGAAATCGATATCATAATACAGTGGAGCCCTGTTTTATGATTAGCTCGGTGCATGATGAAATCACTTTACTGGATCCTTAATAAAAAAAGAAGTTTGAGTGCAAGGTGACAATATGTCAATAGGACTAATTGACCTTTCTCAACCGAATGTCGCTACATGTGTACTAGTTACAATTGCAACAGCCGATACATTCACTAAAATGTTGTTTTTTATTGTATTTTATTCGGAAAACATAGAGTTTATCAGTAAATAGGCAAATCATAATAAAAGCGAAACAATAATTAAACCAGTTACGTGTTTTCTCAGAAGATTTGATACTTATAAACTATATTTGAGTGATCCCTTGGTATTTATATTTTTAATCTAACCTGTAAGTGAGCGGATTCATTTATTATTATTATTATACTTATTCGGTGATGTTTTAAATACTAATTAAATGTATTAATTATAAAGATATACATGGCGTCTGCTATCGGTTTACTCAAAGGTATTTGAGATTCCGTAAAAACAATGTAGATGGCTTTCAAATAATGGAACGACATATATGTATTCATTTGAAAAGTGTAACATATAAGTTCGAAAATTTGTCGTCAAAATTACTAGCGCTGTAGCATAGTTGGTAATGCACCTTCCCCGAATTGGAGAAAGAAATTCAGGTTCGAATACCGGTAGCGCAATAACAATATTTTTCGATAAAATTGATTTTATATGTATATCTTTATAATTAAAACATTTAATTAGTATTTTAAAATTAATCTTTTAGTTCTCATTTCGATATTTTCACGATACGATTACCATTGCAATGCAGCGGTTCATCGCGAAGGATGTTAGTATATATTTATAAAAAATTACGTAATGTTAGTTTTTAAATCTTCGCCGATGTTTCATAGATATTTTTATGCGTTTAGAATATTTTTTGAAAACTTTTCATACCCTCAAAAGTAATGAATTTAACATTATTTTTATTATTAAGTACAGTTAGTAGGCGCTACTTACATAGTTAATATGTATAATTGCGCATGAACATTAAACTTTAATTTATCCGTTTTTTCATGTTCACCCACACAAAAGTTATGCCTCGTGTTGGTCGGGGGAAAGAAAACATAGCTGAATGTCGGCGAATGTATATTTCATTCACAAATCTGTGTTCACGTTGAATAAAGTAAACATATTTGCTCAAACTTTGTTATTAGTGCGGTCCTGAACAAAGATTTATTTTTGACCCTGAAATTAATACTTCACCTCCAAGACTTTTCGGTGGTTTTAACAAACATGTAAGTACTCGTGTATTCATCACGATTATGCTGGAGAGCGCCACACATCAAAACTCCCGTAGTCTATCGACTCGTTTCCCATAATATTTCATTTTCACTATTTTTTATTAAACGAGCTAACCTATTGATCCCATGTTTCCATAAAGTTGATTATTTTGGAGAATATCTTCATAAACAATCCATGATAATATAGCGCTCCTCCATCTATTTATTATCTATGACTTTCTGGATGTGTTGGATTCGGACGTAGTGTCATTTGTGGCTGTAAGGTGCTTGGTTAAACGGCCAGGCGCGATAGAGCAAAAACGAACGTGTTTTTATTATCTCTGGGTAAAGATTACTTGAATTTTTTCTCTTTTATATATTCAATAGCAGTACGTAAATAAATATTCATTTTGAAATTAAGTGTACATTGTCTTTATTACGTATAAGAAAAAACATACATTAGCAAGTATATTAAAGTGTGTCAACTTTTCTTATCTATTTTACCATAGAATACTTTTTTAGTCGCAATGTCAAAGCGACGGTTTTTGGTTACATTTCCGTCTTTACTTAAATGCGCATTAAACTGATAAAATAGCATTTTTATGTTTATTATTGTCTATCCGCGATTCTTATATTATCACTTATATATCATTTTTGTTAGTTTTGACAGCTAACTTACAAAGATGGAATAATTTTAATTACATCGACATTCGTTTTATTTACGTGTGGTTTGTTTTAGAGAAAGCTCTACCATTGAAATATAGATTCTATTCCTGACCGCGGAGTGGTCACCGATGGCAGCGGTAGGCAATCAGTGACAGCCTATAGCTTATCTGCGAGTCTGTATGGATGTAATATACATAGTATAAATATCCCGCGGCAACTATTATTCATAAGTGCAATCTGTAACATTTATGTTAGTGATTTGTCTTCCATGGACACTTTGCTAATTTCGATTTGGGACATGGAAGTAGAAAGGTGTTAACGTACATACATATAAATTTAGTGCTTTATTATACAGTATTCCAGTGTCCCAGAGACAAACGTAGCCTACAGTTAGGAAACATCACTAGCAACCCATTAAGCCTCAAATAGGGTTATCCTTAATTCAATAAGGTTTAGAAGTTATTCAAACTTTTGTGATTTTCAGCAAAAAAGTTAAAATAACATTTTTGATTAGTGGTAAATAAAAATTTTATCTCGAGTATTTATGACACAGTACTCATTTTTGTAAAGACAAGTTGCAAATTTCTCGAAAATCGCATATTGTCCTAAGTTCATATAATAAATTTAAATTTTCAATGTCCGCATGAAACTAAAGACTGTATCACGTGTAAATCGCCCTTAAGGTAAATTTTTTTCGAAAAGGACGCTACATAAATTATCAAATTTTATTATCGTCTATTCTCTTTTCATATTTTCCTTTTCCCGTTCACCCTGGGTCATCTCCCTTCGTACGAAAGCGCCAGGACACTGTCTTGGATATGTATGTATACGTTACACTTTATTCATACTATATAAACCAAGTGTGTGTATACATGTATATGTGTTTAATTTAGGGTTTCCGGGAACGCTAGTGTATGGAACTTGCGTTTCTTCTGGGTTGGATCGCGTTTTTGTAGATAGTTTCTAGGCTGACGTTTCGGCATGGTAACACGTGCCATTGGCAAGCCGTTACCTCAAAAAATTACGGTATAACCGTACTTTTTCGCATGAGATATAAATCTCCCACAGTTGAGTAAATTTTAGTTCGAAATCAATCCCTTAATATCAAGTCTGTACATTTCTTCATATGTTAGTAACTGTGGCGCCATCTATGGGTTGATTTACTAAATTCATTATTATTTTCTGTTTTAACTGCACTGACACTAACGCAATCTGTAGGTATTATTATTTTCTCGAACATTTTCCTTTTAATCTCTATGATCTTATTATGGTATGAATTAGTGTCGAATCCTATCAAGTACTTTTTCTGCTTGTACTGGCTGAACTGTTGTGTTATTAATTGAACATCCAGAGATGTATTCAGCAAAGAATTGGGTATCTGTGCTGTTGGTGATTTTACAAATTTCCGAAACGTTGGCTTAGAAACCATTTGCATGTATTTTTAAGGAGAACACATTCTTATTGTGAATTTGCAATTTTACAGAACGTGGGTCTGTGATATATTTAATACAAATTAAATGTATTCATTAGAAAGATATACATATAAAATCAATTTATCGAAAAAATATTTTTGCTGTTACCGGGATTCGAATCTGGATCTCTTACTATCAGGTGAATGCATTAACCGATTATTCTACACCAACACAATAAGTTGACGACAAATTTTCGAACCTATATGTTGTACTTTCAATTTGATAACATCTGTCGTTCTATTATTTGAAAGCCATCTATAATACTTTACGGAATCTCAAACACCTTTGAGTAATCCGATAGGAGTCGCCAAAATTAATTGATAATTCATTTTTATTTAATTTTGGAGACATTAATACAACTTATTTATTTTTAAGGAGAACACATTCTTATTGTGATTATATAATTGACTTCGATCTGTCGCTGCTGAGTTGAATTCAGTAGGTTTTTAGTTTTACTCTTACTAATTCTAAGTCATTTGATTTCTAAGGCTCGTCTCCATTGATCAGTAGTATCCTGGAGATCTGTAGAATGTGCACCATGCGAGTGGTTTTTAATATCCACAACCATAATAAACAATATTTGACTCCTAGTTTTATCTTAAAATAATCACTTATAATAGGGGTACTTTTTATTGCCCTTGTATCATTGTACATGTCCTATAGAATTCTGGTATGTTGTTCGGAAATTTTCTGAGCCCTGGCCGCTTGCCATACCGAAAGTCACTTATTCAGTTAAAACTCTGATTATTTGAATGGGATCATTGGTTGTCTTACGGAGGTTAACCTGAATCGATTTTCCGTTATTGTGATAAGTTTCTTTACTCTATTGTTAAATATCCTTCTCATATTTTACGAGTGTAAATTGTATTATCGGTCTAAATTCTTATACACTTGAATGGATAATAATAATAATAATTATAATTATTATTATAATAGTAATAATAATAATAATAATAATGGATAATTTATATAGCGCCATTTTCGTAAAAACTTTTACCTCAACGGTGCTTTTCACGTAAACTGTTTATGGTTCTACAATTATCTTTGTTTTTTAAAATTAAAAATTGTTATTTTCATTTATAGAAATGACTTTTTGTGAAAAGGCGCATTTTTAGTTTCTTCTTAAAGAAAGTCTCTGCTGCACTGCTTCTTATGACGGAATGCAAAGAGTTCCACGCTTTTGGGCCTGCCGCAAATGCTCGTTCACAATATTTAGACTTCTGGCAACGGTCGGTCGGTGCTACAACCCTTCCTGCAGCTGAAGTAGAGGCTGACCTGAGAGTTTGACGTCTACCATTCAAATTGTCTGGGATACAAAGTTATTGAAGATACGGAGGCGGCATGTTGTGTGTTGCCTTGTACATCAACCAGCACAATTTAAATTTAACTCTTGCAGGGAACCGGAGCCAATGTAGCTGATGTAAAAGGGATGTTATGAAGAGAATTTGAAAATTCTATTTATTATCCGTGCAGCCGCATTTGGAATATATTGCAATCTCTCCAGCTGAAATATTGGCAGACCAGCATAGATGCTGTTAAAATAGTGACACCACAAATGCATTTATAAGTAGACGGGCTATCTCAAGAGGAAGCTGTCTCCGAATACTTTTAATCAAATAATAAAAGCATGCACTGACAGTTTTACTGATTTGTGTATTCATTGAAAGATCTGAATCAATGTGCACGCCCAATATCTTAACTTTTATCAACTGCAAATTTAGCATTCGCAGACATTGATTCCTGTATTAAGTTTTGCCTTCTAGGTGTCGCTGTCCATAGTAGTTCTGTTTTAGATGGATTCAAAAGTCTATTTTGTGCCATCCACTCGCCTATTTTATTTACGTATCTTGCAATTTTTCTTTTTAATACGTCTGTCTCACCCGGCTTACAGAAAAAAAAAATTTGCATATCTTCTGCGTAACAGTGGGGGTATAATCTTGACTATATTATTAATTATTCTATATCTTTCGTATATAAAATATATAATAGCGGTCCGAGAACAGATCCCTGAGAGGTACCCAGATGTTAGAAGTAGATGTAGGAGAGGTTGAGGGGATGTAGGGGAGGTTAAGGGATGGCATGAAGGAAAAGTCACACAGCTTGTTCATAGGTCAAATATGATTTTAGAATTTTAATAGAGATATGGATCCTTTGGATGAAATTTTGCAAAAGGACTCGGATTTATTGATGTTTTGGTTTTATGGTTTATGGTAATATCGGCGTTATGTGGATTTTGCAATAATCAATTTTCTTCATTTTTATCAACGCAACTGTTCTAGTTTAACTTTTATTAACTAGTTCAACTTTACCGAATTAACAATGAGTCGTAAACATTTGTGGCAGTCGCATAATGTTTCTCGAAGTATTATTGTTGTGATGACGGCCATCGTAATATTAATACTTCGAGGCGAATTCTCCATGGCGCCAGGAATTAACAATGGTCATTTATTGACATTGACGGACATAATGGGGGAACCAATTCTCTTTTCAATTACCTATCCGCCGCTTAATTCGGTTGGATAACTTTTTCGTTCCAGTTGCACCGCTAAAGATCCACACCCTTCTGTCGATTCAGTGTCCGTTCAGTCGTATATTTTCCGAATTTGCTTTTCATTTTTTGCCTGAACCACTGAAGGACTGACCACTGTAAGGGAGGTGTTAAACTTTTTTTTAACATTAGAAAAAAATATTTTTCCGTGAATAATAATAATAATAATAGTAATACTACATTTATTAGGTTCACTTTTTTACATGTATTATGTATTTAATAATGTCTAGTGGTGTGACGTATTACTCTTCCAAATTAATATTCATTAGTGATACATTTTCTTCTAGTTAATTACTACGAGTGTTGCGTAATATTTCAAATATCGGACAAATGTACCGAGGGTATACATATAAAATTTGGCATAGTAAACACAACAAATCAGTTATTTACTGTATTATAGCAAACAGTATTCCCCTGGTATTACAGTAAGCAAAGTGCAATTATCAATGTACAAAAAATTTAATTAAAACATTTAATCAAGAGATGCATTTAGGTAATTCAATATACTGTTGTAGCAGTTTTATTCTCAGGTTTAGACCTTTAAAAGTTGTTGGGCGTAATTTCTCCCCATTTTGTGGAGCCAGAACTGCACTTTTCGAGAAAAATATGCAAGACTATGATTGCAATCTTTCACTTTTGCATTTAGACCGTTGTATATTTTTGGTGCTAGAAATAAATGGAATCTTTGTGCAAAAATTTTGTTTAGTTTTGGCCCAAGATAGTGACAATTAGCTCGTGTCCTTATTAAGTGAGGGTGCTTAATTTGTATGTATAGTAAATATACATTATATTTGCTATAACGTAATATGATGATTGTATGGATTTGTATACTATTGCTTCAAATGCGAAAATTTTAATTTACTCTTACTTTCTAGTCATTTTTGCAGTAAGTTTTTGTCGTTGAGGTAATGAGTGGACATTATCGGTGTCATCATCATTTGGCGCTACGGGCCATCCATGTTTATGACAAACTACACAAATGTAGTAGTAGGTCCTCCTGTCCATCCTTGCGCGAGCCAAATATCTCCATACCGAAACCTGCCAAGTATCTTCAACATTCTTCATTTTATACACCCTTCTCAATTTTAGGCCATCTCGTGAAACTCTACAGTTGTGAGTATAAAATTATATAAAAAAGGAAGCGTTCACTAAAAATATTTCATGAATATTTTTATTTATTTATTAACGTCCTTGTGGGCTTTTTTTTACAAAGTTGGTTTGGTTTAAAAAAAAATAAAAAAAACATGAGCAACTACAAAAGTAGCATATATAGATATATATAGATAGAAATCGATAAAATATACACATATAGCTTTAAAAAAAAAATTAAAATAAGCAAAAAAAAGCTAAAAAATAATGTTGAAGACAGAAAAACAATGAAAATTTAGGTTTGACACATAATGGCTGAATATCAAAATCAATTGTACCTTTATCTCAGAACAGCATCAAAAACATCATTCTTATATTTAAACATTGAATATCGGAATATATCTACAAGACCAAAATCGTTCCCAACCTGTGAAATCTTTGTGTGGGTGCATTCCTATAAAAAGGAGTATATGATGAATTTACATGGTACAGCGCCGACGACCTGGTACTCCGCGCAGGAACGTGATATACAAACAGTTCAGTCAAATTAGGAGTGTCCAGAATGTCATTTACTATTTTAAATAAAAATAATAAATCACTTGAAGTTATTCTACACAAAAGTTAGTTAAATTAAGAGTGCTCATTAGAAAATCATAATTCAATTGTTCAACGGGTATACACAGTTTGAAGTTAATAAGCCTTTAAATTTATGCAGAATCCTTTCTAATTTTAATTCGTGCACGTTATAGAATGGAGACCAAATAGTTTAGCTGAATTCTAAATTGCTACGAACTACAATTCTTTCTTTTCAATCTAGTAATGTTAAACTAGGTGCTTTTTGGTAAATACTGATATTTTGGTTTTCCGACGTGAGTACACTCGACTAAAGAGCGTCTTATTGCTAGATCAAAGAAACACGTCACTATACCTATTTTAAAATACATTCAAGATGTATTTCAAAATAACCTTACGTGTGTGTGGGTAAAAACCGCAATGCCTATAGAATGCGTCCCAGGTGTTAGGGAACGCTCATCGGCACTGTTGTCAATAGTGTTGGAGAGTAGGAGAGTAGAAGAGAAATACACCCCGCGGACCATACAGGTTAGGGAAAGGAAAATCCTGGCCCTCCAGGCTGGGGGTTGGGAGTGGGGCCAACGACCCCCACCCCGTAGAAACACTCAAGTTACGAAACCTGAAACAGAACCACGGAGATTAGCTCAAAACCACAGGCGATAAAGAGACAGACAATAATGGAGGTCACAAACCGCTTATATTATAGTCGTCTTGTACTGAACTGAACGGAGACTGAGCCGATGACTGGGTGTCTCAATAAAGTGGATTTGCATTAGAATTATCCGCATGCATGAAGGAGATTTAATTAAATTAGATTCTCCGCGGGTTGGTGGATTCTGTACGGGATTGGTGGAGTGGGTTTTGTGAATTACAGGATTAAATCTCATAGACCGATTTCTGTTCGTATTATCTAACTGCCGTAGAGCGCCGGCGCCAGTTCCCGTGGTGCGGCGCGGATCAGCTCTACTTTAACATACGAATCTTTAATCTTTTAAACTTCACACAATTTAACAGATTGACGAAGAAGTGCATTCTTAGTCTAGTATATAATAAGATATACATATAAAATCAATTTTATAGAAAAATATTGTTGTTGCTACCAGGATTCGAACCTGGACCTCTTCCAATCCGGGGAACGTGCATTAACATAATATTTTATACAATGCCAGCAAATCGGTTATAATGGCGTTCAAATATGGAAAAGGGCCAGATAATATTCTTCCAGTGTGGCTGGACGGGACGAAATTGAACGTTCAAAATAAGGTCAAATACTTTGGATATATATTCAATGAAGATGAACAAGACGATGATGACATAGAACGGCAGATGAGACAGTTGAGTGTTCGTGCAAATTTGCTGTCACGGCGTTTCTACCGATGCAGTAAGGACATGAAGATAACCCTGTTTAAATCGTTCTCCACCAGTATGTATAGCTGCGAGTTCTGGTCGAAATACAAGCAAGTGACGTATAACCGTCTCCGAATTCAGTACAACAACTCATAGAGTACTGTTCGGATTGGCGCGTTATTGCAGCGCATCTACAATGTTTACCGAAGTCGTATACATGAATTCGTACCGCTTTTGAGACATCGAGTTGCGAGCGTAAAGCTGCGGTTGGAGCTCAGCACAAACTCTCTAGTGCAAGCGGCGCTCTCATGGAAAGAGAATGGCAACGCCTACAGAATAGCTACAGATATAATAATGGCCTTGACTGTAGTATTTATATTTTGTTTAAATTTATATATATGTGTGAAGTTTTTTATTTTTAATTATTTATATTTTCTATGGTTTTCTTTTTCATAACATTATATTTATTTCGTAACTTTAATGTATTATATAATATGTATTATCTTTATGATAAATCGGGTTAAAAAATAAATCTGGATAATAATAACGCTGGAATAAATGCAATATTATTATTAACCGATTATGCTGCAGTACACAGTGCGTCTCCTATCGGATTACTCAAAGGTATTTGAAATTCCGTAAAAATAATGTAGATGGCTTTCAAATAATGGAACGATAGATGTATCAATTTGAAAAGTGTGTATCAATTTGAAAAATACAGGTTACAAATTTTTCGTCATAGCACTGTGTTGGTATAGCATAATCGGTGAATGCACGTTCCCCGAATAGGAAGAGATCCAGGTTCGAATCCCGGTAGCAACAACAATATTTTTCGATAGAATTGATTTTATATATATATCTTTCTAATTAATATATTTAATTCACATTTAAAATATCAGAGACTGTTCTGAATAATTACAACTTCACAATAAGAATATGTTCCCTTAATAATACAATAATAATAACTAACAATACAATAACACTACAATAGCAATAATTTCACATTTTTCATACATTGAACAAATTGATTGAAGCAATAACTACACAAAACAATGACGGTGAATTTATTATTAAATAATATATATTTACTTTTATTCAGTCACCTTCGATCTTCGATACAGGCCGTTGCCTAGAGGCATATTGTTTACCCAATTGCATTTTTTTCAATTTTCCTTGGCTGCCTCTCCGCATATCGAAAAAAAACAAGGTTTTGATTTTTGTGTGTTATATATTTATTAAATTCCATATTTAATTTATTCAATTTCAAGTCGATTGGTTATATTGTAATAGCATTGCCAGAAAAATCGACAAATGATGGCGTATTTTTAGTGAATTATGTAAAACAAATTTTAACCTTTCGCGTATAAAAGAAATATCAAATTATAAATTAACTTTTTCCTTCAGTATTAAAAGTTTTTATTTATGTTTATCATCATATGGGTTGATGATTATACTATTTATATAGTTTACAAATGATAATTCTTATGTAATTCGTGATATAGGTATGTGCTCACAGACTAATATTTTGATACATTTTTTTGTACAATGAAATTAATTTTTTTATGTTAAGATTTTTCAAACATACAAAAATCGTTCTGACATATATGCTGTTTCTCATTGTGACATATATACTGTTTCAGGGAATTGAATTATCGAATTTAGTCCATAGATGGCGATAGTATAGTGGTACTCGAAGTGAGTCGTATATTAACATATATACAACTTTCAAAATATTGATAGATATGGAGATTGATTAATGGGTGAGAATGGTGAATGTTATATTTATATAAAGTGATCACTTAAGCCATACTTCCACATATTTCCAGTAAAATATAATAAAAAATAGCTTCGTGTTTATGAGATATCTATTATTTGTTAACATAAATTTTTATTCAGCCTGTTCCCCCCAATTCATCTTCCCCCACTTTTTGAGTAATACTCCTTCCTGAATTCACCGTCAGACAAAAATTACAACGTCGGGTGTGAAAAAGTCCGTCTCAGGACGATTTGACGCGGGCTCCCCCAGAATATAATTAATTATATATACCTATATATATATCGCACACCTAGATCAAAACTTAGACAACTCAAAAATTCATTTATAAAATAAAAACATTTTTCTCCTTTTTTTGTAACTTAATAACATCATAAATGTATTCTAAAATGACATTATTCGAGAACTGAGGCTAAGTTAGTTGCGTTTCTGACATAGTGTCCGAATACAATAATAACTCAAAATTATTGTTTTTTGAGTTGTCTTAGTTTTGAAATGGGTGTGCGATATATGTGTCTTTTATAGGTTAGATCGCTTTTTTTGTAGATGTTTCGGTACGGTGATACGTGCCATTATCAAAAGTTACGGTACTTGTCCGCGAGAGGTATAAATCTCCCCCAGTTTAGAATTAGTAACGGTATTGTATATATATATTTACTCGTATATATAGATACCGTAGATATGCTGTTTATCCGCTCTTATAAAGTATACGGATACTCGATAAATATCAATATACAAGTATTTTCTTATTACGTCATCAAGTTGGTAAGAAAATTCATTTTCCATTGAGATTGAAAATTTATTTTCCGATAAAATGGACCCAGTATTTAGAAACAAGTTTTATTATTCAATTTACGAGTATTTTACTATCTCCACCCGAATACGAGTATTTCAGGAAAATAGTATGAAAAATATTTAACTTCACGCCGAACTACGCTTTGACACAGTTTATACCGTTAGGACTACAAGGATAAAAGAATTTTGTGAACCTTCAGTTAAAGGATTGGTAACCATTTTTGGAACATTCCGATCTCATCCGCTGGTTAGTCGATTTTCCTTCAAAAGTTTAATATTTCGGTCATATTTTTATAGAAGACTTGAAAGATGTCAAAGGTATGGAAGGGCATATTAATATCAGAACTGTAGAGAACTAATTCAAGAAATTCTATTAAATTCTTTTTTAAATAGAGACGCGTATACGGGATACGTGTTACATTAATATTTTTCCTATTTTTAATTTAAGTTAAGTTCTTGTGCTACGAAAATACTACTAATTTGATGGTATTCTGGGACATGGCTAGATCACTAGGTCGGTATTTTACCATTAGACCATCAAGTACGTCACTGCTTTTAATTTATAATTCCGACCTTTGATACTACACTCACTTCTCGATTTACGACAATTAACACTTACGAGGGAACAAAGAAAAAAAACATTTAAAAAAAAGAAAAAAATGGCTGCAGCTTGCAGCCAAATAAATGAGGTGATTAAGTAATTTGAAAATATGGACAGGTTTTCAAAGGTACAATGCGAAATTCACCTCGCACGCACCAAAATTATACATGTTTTTGAGGAAAAGAAACGCTTTTACTGCACTCGCTGATAAATATCATGACTCAGCCAAGGATATCAGTAGTATAGATGATCAAGATAATCCAAAATTATTTATCCAATAAAATCAAAAATTATTCATCTATTATTATTTATCTATTAACATTAATCAAAAATAAAACCTAATTGGTAAATGACTGTAAATGTGTATTATTTTTTGTATTATATGTTCGGCTTCGATCATTCATTTTCTAGACCGTTGAACACCGTTCAACACCAAAGTCCTTTTCCGTTGAAAAATAACATTACTTTATGCATTTTAGGGTGATGAAAATCAATTTAACGTCTAAAATCTTCCAGCACACAAAGTGTTTGAGAAAAACCGGTTATTTTGGGAAAGAGAGATGAGTTTTAAAATAGATTTTATTTATTTATTTATTTTTAAATACTTATTTCTATATCTTGATACTGTCCTTAAACTTTTTTATCAGCCATCAATTTAATAAGTCCTAAGTCAATATAATCACTTTGGTGTCGCCAGCGCGCCTAGTTCAGGATGAAGTTGAATTGTAGAGCCACAACTGATAAATCGGTCTATATTAAACGATATGATTATTGACTTGGACCTTCCTAAAAGTAAAGATAAACGCAAAGAAGAAGAAAGTAGTCAGGAATTTTAATTTTATTATTAATGGACGACGATTTAGTTTTTTTGCAGTAACCACATTTATTAGAAGAATTCACGCTGCCACAAGATCCAGCATAGTGAAGACTCTTTATTGACTCGTTGAAGTTCAGTTTTATGCAATATGTATGTAATAAACATATGGGTAAGGAAGAAACCCACGAAGTTGTTGCTAGATAAAATAAGATACCATGGGTAGAAGTGGAATGTGTGCCGTCCTGAAGTGATAGTAATGCTTACGTATCTTAAATTTTGCTGCTTCCTATGTTTATGAGACCGTGATCTATGGTTAAAACTAAAGTTACTCATTACCTGAAATTGGTATCTTGGTACTCTGGAAATGTGGTGTTGGCGATGCATGCTTCCAATACCGCGGTCAGCTCGCAGAACGAATGCCTCGTTATACATAAATCAAGCAATGTCTATCCTCAACTATCTAGCTCCGAAATCTCAGATATTTCTGTCATATGTCACCATACATGAGTAAACTATGGAGAAATTGGTGATTTGAAGGAAGGTGAGAGAAACCAGATTCAGTGGAAGATCATCAACACGATGGACTAACCTGTTTAGATCTTTGACGCAGGGCTTCTGAATGAAATGGAAGAGATGCCAACAGATTATGTATACTGTAATCCACAATTACCTGCAGTTCCACGATACGACTGCTCTCATCAAAAATACAAATTTTTATCTTATTACTATCCATTATCTGAATTTCATTTTTCTATTGTCGACAGTGAACTGACTAAGCCACCGTGTCACCGTTTGTCTCCCGAGTATTTATAACGCAGTACCGAGCTGTTAATGCTTTGTGTAGCGTAAACTCAATGAGCCTCGGACCAGCATCAAATGCAAATCTTGGAAGCATTTCAGTCGCTTTCAGAGTGCAGGACAACTGTCGGTTGCCGTGCCAGTCCCAGAACCGGCAGGAAAGTGAACCGACCGACCAAACAAACAATACAAACAAATCTACCTCCAGGCCTCTACTCTGCGTCCCCACTTTTCCGCCCCTTTTTCCACCTCTTTCACTCGCGATTTCCCGGGCAAACGTTTATTTTAACTTTTATCGGACAATTTTCTGATGTTTCAATTTAAATGCTGCGTTGAAACTAGCGCTGGCCAAATATTAGGATAACCATTTCTTTATTTTCAGATTGGAAACATTTTCCTAGAACTGGATTTGTCTCGAATATGAAAAAAATTAAAGATTCATTTGAATTCGTGTAAGCTGTGTACAACCATGTTTTCAAATTTGAGCAATATCCCTATAATTCGACATCAAACATTTATAAGTATTGGAATTTTATGTATAGTTTTAATGATCTAAATGTTACAGTTTTTATTTTAAATATTGTACATTTTGTAGAAAATAATTATCATAATTTAATTAAATTTTAGTATTTTAATACGACTATAAGAAGAATTGGGTGCACAAATTTTTACACGCAAACATAAAATAATTTTTTTTATAATATTTATTATAAGGCGGACGATTTGAACTTCAAATAATGTTTTGATGCTAAATAATGCTTTTGCTTACGGCGTTTCACAATTTTATTCGGAAAACGCTTATTCAATTTTCAATGGACAAAAGCATTATCAGATATTCTGGTTGCATTTTTTTCCATTCATTTTTGCTAGCATGCTGTGGGTTTTGTTACCAAAAACATGCGATTCCCTGGTGACTGATTTATTTTCCATCAACTACCATCGTTCATCCCCCAATAGCTTCCCTGGTGCCGAATCTACCCTATAAATATTTCAGCGTTGCTTTTTTCGTTTTTCATCCTAGTTTCGCTATCCTTCGTCAGATTTGGGATACGGGATATATAGTAGTCTACCTATACGCGCTTAACTATAAAGTTCTTTATTAAATATTCATGAAACATTCGGGCCATCCAATATCCCAAGCGAAGGAATATTTCAAGAAGTTTTTCACTTAAGTAGTGACTCTGGTCAAGGTGAAGATTCCTCGTTTAACTTTCTATCTCGTGTTAACAGTTCTACATCGATGAACCGAAACAATTTTTTTTCACTTACGTATATCTTTTTTCTTTCTACACTTTCTACAATCACTTCCCACAATAGTTGAATTCATCATATTTAATTATGTTTATTTTAATAAAATTATATTTTCAAATTTACATAGAATAATAGTTGATAACTGCCTTCTGGTATATGGAATTAAATTATTATTTAACAAACGGGAAATAATGTACCGACCTAGGGTAAACGTGCAAAGCTCAGTTGATTTATTTATTTAAAAAATGGAACGTCCAAAAAGTATTTTTTTTTTATATCCAGTCAAGTGATAAAGTGTCAAATGATTATAATGATGATATATAATTATTTATTCAAAATATACCTACGAGCACATGGCTTATTCTTGCCATTATATATTAAAAGTGAGACGCACAAATGGCGAGAATTATATTTATATAGATATATCCAATAATAATATAACACAATTTAAATCCAACGTCCACTGAAAGCACAGCACCGCTACTGTTGAGACTATCTTAATATTTGTTCTCACTTAATTTAGCTCGCAACCTCGATATAAACAGAGAATAAGGACTGCATTCATTTGCATCACAACTTAGCGTTACTGGAGCGTTTCATCAGTAATTTGTGATTACTAAATTCCCGCAATAGTCGATAGTGATCGTACTTTTCCAGATGTGATGTAACAGAATGTAATGTTTGCAACATACATTCACCGATACCGTCTCCGGTAACCTGTCATTCATCTCATTTTATGGAATTTATTAAAAAATAAATAATTAAAGAATATTTTATATTTTTTATTTATTATCTTAGTTTTATTAACCACAATTGAGTTTAAAAAACATCTACCGGTTTCGGAAAACACCTTTTCCTTCTTCAGGATGTCATGAGTTATGACATCCTGAAGAAGGAAAAGGTGTTTTCCGAAACCGGTAGATGTTTTTTAAACTCAATTGTGGTTAATAAAACTAAGATAATAAATAAAAAATATGAATTTTAACCACCAAGTTAATATTGCTAATTTTAAAAGAATTAAAGAATAATTTTCTTCTCATAAAGTCTTCTATTTCTATTTAGATTTTTAAAATAATTCTTTTTAATCTTCTTCTTAGTTCACTTCTTAATTCGTTTCAATCTTATCTTCTCAAAGCTTAGATCAGTCAGCAGGCGAGCAACGGTAATTATTTGGCGACATTTATTCTTCTTCTTCTTTTAAATAGCCAATCCACCCTTCAAGAGTGATTTGTGCCATTTATCAAGTTAAAACTCCATTTTATAGAAAAAAGTACAATAATATTATAGAATAAGAAATATTACATTACAAGTCAATACAATTGTCGTTCAAAAAATTTGCTATTATATAGATTAAATGTGGGGAGGTAAGGGAATGAAGATGACACAAGTTAACCGGGAGTTGGAAATTATCGTGGACGAGATTATTGTAAAAAAAAAAACCCGTGATCCGCAATGGACAGGCAAAAGATATGGTCAAGGGTTTCCTCCTCGACAACATTTATTCAATCCGTAGCATTTCTGCACCGTACTCGGTAGAAAGCTTATTCTGCAGTCCCATTCTGAGCTCCGCATTAGCGAGGCAGATCGTTAACGTGAGAATAATTGCGTGCATAGTTTTTATAAAATGTGCGTTCAACAGTTTCCGTTTATGGTCAACTAATTAATTTTTCTATTTATGTTTTCAAAATATATTTTATGTGTGGTAATTTATTGCGTATTCAGAACAGAAGAGTAGTAAAAACTTGACAATTTTCTACGGTATTAAGTCGAGGTTTGCAGCATCTCTTACTAGAACTAGCTTCAAATCAAACCATTTGAAATATTTATCTTACTTTTTGCTACTAAACTAATCAGAATCGTCCGAGTCGACTAGGAATGTACGGTACGAGATGTATTTATTTGTATTTGTATTTCATTCGTTCAAAGCTCTGACTGCAATAATTTATCCTTTGATCTTGCTGACTTCGATTTCAGGCGATGCCGAATAACTTTAAGTGCCTCTGTTAGTATATATATATATATATATAAATGGCGAAGAAATACCACTCAGTTCTGTGATTTAAATATATATATATATATATATATAACTGAGTGGTATTTCTTCGCCATTTATATATATATATATATATAAATGGCGAAGAAATACCACTCAATTCTGTGATTTAAATATATACATATACATTGATGATTATCTCATAATTGTTTTTTTATACCTACATACATACCACGTGAGAAGGCACTCTCGCGAACATTATTCTTTTTTGTGAACTGTTTTGCATTTTATCCAATTTCATTTTGAGTAATATCAAAGTAAAAAGTTCGTATGGTTTATTTAAAAACGTGTTAATAATTTAAAATTTACCAGTATTCACATCCCTGAATTATAGGGTATCGAAAAACAGTGAACGAAAAACTGAAATGTAAGTTTTACCTTTAAAGTTGTGCCTCTTTATATTTAAAAATCAAATATGAAATTTAAATGTAAAGTAAAAAAAGTGAGAGAAGCGCGTGTCAAAATATGTAACGAAAATACTTTGTAAACAGAATCCAGTTTTGAATTTAAATTGATTTAGTCCTGATAACCCTGATAAAAATACGAAGTTCTATGTTATTTCTTGTTACCCTTTTTATGTATTTATGTATATTTGTATATTACATAATTTAATTGTACATTTGCTTAAAATGTTTTTTTATGATTTATTATAGTCCATTAGGTCATTGATACACTTTTGCTTTTTTGTGGGGGTTAATAGTTTGTCCGCCTTACCGCTTCGGTTCGATTATGTATCTTATGGAAAATATACGAATGAATATTATATGTGCATACAAATTTTATTTTCAGGGCAAATCCGCACCACGGCGATACTGGACACGGAGACTAAAGACCACTACTGGCTGACGGTATGCGCTCAAGATATGGGGGTTGTGCCGCTACATTCATGTGTCAAGGTGAGTTAAAGAATGTACCTGTAATGTCGATATTTTTCCTTCTCGGTAAGAGCCTGTTTCTGTACCAAGACAAGTTCAGTGACAAATTACTTTGTTTTTGCATTTTTATATTATAACTATTCATTTATTCTTTAAAAAATATGAACTCTCTGCAGATATAAGTAAAATTAATATATTTAAATTATTAGTAGATATTACAAGTACTGTCAATTTAAATTATAGGAAAAATGTGATATTGTTTTGAAAATATATGAGACAGAAAAGTGTTATTTATTATACCAAAATCAGAAAGTTGATGATAGCGATGTTCTTGTTGTTTTTTTTTTATGATATGTATATAAGAGAACCTATTCTCCTTTGCTCTCGTAGGATATTTGTGCGATGGGTACTGATGGAGCTCTATGTTACCGTAAAAATAAAGAATGAATAAAATAAAAAATAAATAAATTCCAAAGGCACGGATGATAGATTTAATAATTCTGGTGTTTATAAACGTAGCTGTTAATATTGTACTGCTTTCTATATTGGAAAAACAGGTCGAAATTTTAATATAAGAGTTAAAGAGCATTTCAGATGTTTAAATAATAATGGTTTTTCAGAATTCTCCGATAATTTATTAGAAAATGATTATATTTTGATATAAAATTGAGGTTGTGTTTTACATAAAAATAACGTTGGTCTTAAGTTGAATACTTTAAAACCACTAGAAACAAATAAAGCATGTAAAATGAACCAAAATACTATAAATATCCAACTAAATTTAACCATAAGTCCTAAAAATTTTGTATCATCAAATTAATTTCCACATCTTTCATTATAATAATAATTATTTTAATTAAAAAAATAAATAAAATAGATTTATTAAAAACATTAAAATAACCCGACATATGTGTTTTTGGTTAGTTAATTTATCATCCTGAAAAAGGAAATATATTTTCCGAAACCTGTCGGTGTTTTAAAATGACTCATTGAGTGTTAAGTGGTATAAAGCAAAGTTAAATAATTAATGAAAAAAAAAATTATGATTAACCACAAAGTTTAATTTGAAAATATTAAAAATAGTAAGAGTATTCCGTGTACGCATCTTTATTTAAAAAAAAAATATATATATATATATATATATATATATAGCATTTATGATGTGCATCTACAGAAAAATGTTCAAAAAAATATGGAGTTACGAATGGAGATGTTATGGTTCGGATGAATTAAGAAAAAGGAATATTTAAAATAATAAAAATCCGAAAACTTCAATATCTCGGACGTCCAAAGAAGTATGAGATCTTAACCACGTAATGCAAGGAAAGACTTACTGGAAGTCGGGGGATCCTAGAAAAAGTACAGTACAATGACTGGAGAATCTAAGGCAATGGCTTGACCAGTCTACTGTACGGGCCGCAGTAAATAAAATGATGATAGACAACATTATAGCACGAGAAGAAGAGGTGTTTATACCTCAGAATACGACATTAATAGGCAACCTGAAAATCTGAAACCTTGTAATATAATATATTATTTTTGTCCCATTTTATTCCAAGACGCAAAAAAAGCAAATATTTGGAATAGAAGAACGATGTAAAATCGTGCATCGCACGCCGTATTTGTGACTCTTTTAGTGCGTTGTATCCTTCTACTTAGTGCGAATACTGTTTTATGAATTCCTTAATACAAACCACGCTTTTAAATCGATCATCGTATCAAACCGCTCGCGGGGTTCGATTAGACAGCGTCAAAGGTGAAGTTGCGGATTTTCCTTTTTATTGGGCTCTCGCGTCATACACCTTTCACAAAATCATATCGATAAATTCATACATCATTTTTTCATTTTAATGGCCAGTTTACTACAGCGCCTTTGAATTGAAATTTATACAAATTTTCTAACTAACCAGCTTATCATTACGCTGTTTCTCCATGGGAGTAGAACGCCACACTATTCTGTCCTAATCCACAACTTATGCCTAATTCATATTCATACATCTTCTCACTAATGCTCGTGGAAAATTGAAGCTTCTAATAGGATCTTCTTTTAGTGTCTGGTTTACCTGAAAATGTAAAGTCTTCCTCGGACAAAGTATTTCTGGTGCCATCAACACTCACGTCGTATTTCTTTCTTACCATTCTCTCTTCATTCGTTGGTTCTCATTCTACGTAACCAAATCCTCATAGGAACCCTATTTTAGTCTTGTTATTTTATTTTACATTCACTCCTAATTTGTTCAGTCTTCACTCTCTCATGAATGTATATGCCATGTATACAACTGACCTCATTTCCTCTGTATTCATTCTATTTTTGTTTCTTTTTGCCAGCTCCAAGCCTTAATTAACTCCGTATATTATTGTTGGTACCTAAGCTTCATTACATATAGCTAATCTTGCCTCGGCTGACAAGTTAAAATATTGGAAATTAATATCCATAATATTGCATAAAAAATATTAATTATCAATTGTTTATTCACATTACTTTAATGAAAGTCAAGAAAGTTATGAAATCAAAGAATACGACATAATAAAGTTTACTTCAAAATTCCGACGGAAATTTATCTAAAAACTACATCTAAATAGTTAAAATAAGCTTTTTCTATTTTATGAACTGAAAATTGCAAAACTTGGAAATATTAAGTTAACGTAAAGTAAAAAGGTGTAATAAATACCGGTTGCTGTCAAAATTAATACTTCAAAATGAATAAATTATTTTAAAGTAATAAACGCTGTTCTTAGCGTTAAACATAAAAATATGGTTTATGAATGAATTTAAATCACAGGGATTGAGAAATTATGACAAGGAAACATGTATGATTACGAAATAATTCACAAAATATCAATAAATATCGAATTATAAAATAAATAATCATATCATCATCATCGTAAGTTTACTTCTTTCTTTGAATTGTAGTTTGCTTGTTGATTTTATTTTGATAATTGTTAAAAAGCAGGTTTTGCAATGGAGAAAAGCAACAAAGCAAGGCATGAGCAAACAAAATATTTCTTGATATGTTTGCTTCTTATATATAACACTTTAATATCGTAGTGAAGTGATATTTATGATAGTTGACAATGTCAATGTATTTCGGATGCTTATATTGAAATTCGTGCTTTTCTAGACTGTGAAGTGTATTTTGGTGAGGTAAATGAAGGAGAATAATTCTTAACGAAAGTAACTTTAGCCATACAGCATCACATGTTTGAGAAAGGTGTTTATTTTTTAATTTTTGGAAGGCGACATTGCACGTCGTTTATTAATTAACACCAGTAAAATATTTTTATATATAATAATATGAATAAGATAATCATAATATATTAATTATTTTATAAAAAATATGATATTTATACATATATATGATGTTATTAAGGAGAACACATTCTTTGTAATAATAATAAATGAATTAATTGAATTGTAATAATAAATATGATATTTATACATATATATGATGTTATTAAGGAGAACACATTCTTTGTAATAATAATAAATGAATTAATTGAATTGTAATAATAAATGTATTAATTTGAAAAGTGTAACATATAGGTTCGAAAATTTGTCGTCAATTCACTGTGTTGGTATAGCATAATCGGATAATGAACGTTCCCCGAATAGAGTATCCTGGTACGTACATACCATTTTGCATTTTTAGTATAAAGTTAATTAATTGAAAATTAGTAATAAATATACGTGTTATTCATCAATAATTAACAAATCAAATCGGAATGAACTTTTAAAAATATTTTTAAAAAATCGAAAAGTTCGAGATCACCTTAAATTATCTCAGTAGTGGCTCCGCTTTGCTAATTAAATCTGAAAAGCCGCGTTATTTACCACATTCTTGTTTCCTTACAAAATTCCTCTTCTCGCGTGTAAGCATCTCGCCAGATGTAACAGATGGCGACCAGTTATGGCGTACCCTGCGAGAGTCAAAATTAGTACACGTTCTCGCATTTTGACAGCAAACTTAATGACATTTCAAGTTAAGCATCATCGGGGCAGACATGAATGGAGAGCACGCGCCATAAGACTGGCCGCTCCTAATGTAATAACACAAAATATTTTTGCGTTAGTTCCCCCTCATATTCACATCCTACCCTTGTTCATTTAATGTGTATACTCGTAGATAATCGTACCGAAAAAGAATGTCGTTTTTTAAATTAATTTCATGAAATATTTTATTTATTAATAACGAATCAAAAATATAATTTCCTTCATTATCCATCATTTTTCTCCACCTTTGTGTGACTTTTTAATGCCTCTTCAATAAAAATCGAATTGCTTCGAATTAAAATACTTCGGATGTCCTGTTTTAAATATTTCATATTTTTTTAACATAATTGAAATGCTTTTAAAATTAGCAACTTTGTGGTTAAAATTCATATTGTTTTATTTATTATCAGGATGTCATAACTCTTATGAGAAGAAAATGGTATTTTTCGAAACCGGTAGATTTATTTAAACTCAATTAAATGGTTAATAAAACAATGATAATAAATAAATAAATAAATAAATAAATATATATATATATATATATATATATATATATATATATATATATATATATATATATATATATATATATAATTGCAATCTTTCGGTGCAAGAACTGAGAGTAGTGATGTGTAAATGCTATTCGTTTGTAACGATGATTGGTAACTTGTGTTTAACTATTAGAGGTTAAGTTTCTAGTGTATCGGTGATTGCTTGCCAAATTGTGAATAATCAGTTACCAATTATCATTACAATCGAACGCAAATCTCAGAATCACAGTAAAAATCACGGTTAATATAACGGTTTAGCTTATCGCTACTGGGAGTAAGTTGAATGCCGAATTGATATCCATCTCATGATTTTGACGTTATCCTTCGCAAATTTTAAAACATGTGGACACGTAAACGTGATGCTGAAAAGTATTTGATTACGATTTGTAAGGACAGGCCGTAACCTAACCTAACCTAATCTAACCTAATTTTTTCGTTCATGTTATTTGGTTGGATTTGAGTTTCAAAATAAATTACACCCTTTCAGTGCCTCGCACAGACAGTAAGATTTTTTTATTTTATTATAGAGGTATGGAATATTCTGAATTAGAAATATTTTAATATTAATAACGAACCGCCTTTTTACGTTGGCCCCATTAATATTCACCTTGAAGTGACTGTTATGAACGCGTATTTGAATCGGAGAGATTTATATTGAGAACGGTGAATCGCCTGCATAGCAAAGTTCCCTCTAAGGTGTGCGGGTGTGCGCGCGCACACAGTTCGGTATCATAGCGCACATTAAAAAATATAGCGCGCACAATGTTTAAGAAGACTTCTTCATATTTTGCCTTCCATCGAAGGTTCGGCGATCATGTTGATTTATCCTGTATAAAATCACCAACATTTTGGACATTGAACCACTTTCTGAGGTTATACAGCCAAGATAATCTCTTTCTAACTACTCAAAAGATCATATTTTTCATTGCGAAGAATGAAAATATGATCTCATTCCATTCCTTGATAGTTATCTTGAGTGCGTCTTTAAACATCTTTATCATAATGTTCATAATGTTTGATCTGAGGAATAAGAGGTATTTGGACATTAGGCTTAACGGAGACCGCGGTACTTACGTGAGATACACCGAATTGAACAAATGTTTATATATAACTAGCAGAAGTACCCGGCGTTGCCTGGACTTTACTCAAAGTGAAGATGCTTCATTTAGGGAGATCGGGGTATTTTTTTTTTTCGAAATCAGGTGTAGACAGTAATTTTCCTTTTATTTTGAACGCCAAGTGTGCGAAATTTCATCAAGAAGTACCAAAATTCTGCTTTAAGGGGCGAGAAAGAGGGATGGGAATGGTTTTTCGAAATCTCAGACAACGATCTCCCTCTTGTTTTGATAATTAAGTGTGCAAAATTTCATCAAGCTCGGAATAAAACTGTAGATTTGTATAAAAAACAAACAGACACTCTTCTTTATATATATAGATAGTTACGCGGGGGTATGAATAATTACGAATTAATAATTAAGCAGAAAGCAAAGTTCAAGATTGACGCGAAACGATCTTATCAAGCGCAGGTCTGGCAGCGAAGTAATTGTTTTCGCTGGGGTGTTCGGTCCGCTGATGGCGCTAGCTACGTCTGCTGTGTCGTCATACGTGATGTAGCCTGTCGGCGAGTGGTGAGTGGTGAAGCCTTGGTGCTATATTTACACGGAACGCTGAATGGCGTTCTGTATTAATTTCGCCGTATGGTTTATTAGGGCTGGTTTGGGAGTCGGTTTTGCAGTTCCCTCTCAAAAATCATTTTATTTTATGTCCTGACTTCGAATACAATACACATTTTTTGTCCCGTTGACACGATGATTAAAAATACTGTTTAAATACTACTTTAAATATAAATTCGCATTTGTTTACCCAATCATCCGCGCTATCTTCGCTGAGTTTATCTATTTTCATTGTCTCTTTAATATTCTGATTTTTTGTGTTCGCTAGTCCAAGAGTACCTTAAATATTCATCATTTTTTAAATATTAGTTAAAGATAAATTAATAGTTATGTTTAATTTGACCGTTGAAAATGGTCAACAAAAGAATGACAATGTACGTATTTAACACATTTTTTGCAACTATTCACAAATAACCCGTATCGGCGTACGTGTGGCTTTACTCCTTATATATGTAAAGTACTTTCTAGTATTGTAATTAGTGATGAGCTCAAAATCACGAACCGTGAGTCAATCACTGATATCTTTGAGTCACACTCACTCTCAGTGATTGAATATCTTAGAATATCGTGATTCGTGGTTCATTTTTTATTTTTGTTACTTATATTTGTTTGTGGACTGTACCCTATATAAGTCCTGGTGGTAAGAGGACAGCACAGACTACAAGAAGAAATAATCTACGACATATATTCGAAATGTAATATAAGTGTACGTGTGGCGCAACTTACACTACAGAGTGCGTTTACTTGCCCCGTGTATGGGTTAAGTAAACGCAATCGACACGTGGACGAACATTATTATATAAATTCCTGATGTACAAACCGTTCAATGTTGATATTTTTCTAATGATTCCTTATTAATATGAATAATTTTTTTTTTTTTGAACCATAGTTTTACGAGGTTTTTTTTTATAAATCATAATGTAAAAAGTGGTTATCCCACAGTACTACGCGGTTTACCATTAAAATAGTAAGAACAAAATTAGCCTCTTGTCTGCTGTAATATTCAAACTTTCACGAAAAAAGACATAAATATGAAAACTTTAATGTGATATTTTAAATGAATCAAAAATACTCTTATATTAAAATATTATTCATTATAATTAGTGATGAGAAAAAATGCTACTCTTAATTTACTGGTGTGATTATGATTTATATTCGATAATATCAGTGATTGAAAACTGTAACTGAATTAATATATTTAATAAGTATTTAAAAATATATTCCATAACGGTGCAGAATTTGCATATATTCCTTGAACATTTTCCACTTGAAATTTAGCTATGTAACGTTAAAGCTTATTGTGATTTTATATAAATCTGATAGGTACAAGAAGATTCTCCGTAATGTTACAGAATTTGTACAAACTTATTGAACATTTTCCACTCGTTATTTAGTCAGGTATATCCATCCACCCATAAAATTTCGTGGACTAGTTCTGTTACACTCTGTACAGTAGCAAGACATTTTTTTTCATTTTGCATTGTTTTAGGTACGTCACTGATCTTGCCTAACAAGTATTGAGAATTTGATGCACATTCTTGTGCATGCAGTAATATGGACTCGGACAATGCAGTAGAGACTAACTAAGACGTCGGGAGCATTCATATCTTTTTAATTCATAAAAGTTATCATACAGGCTCATTATAATGTGAACTTCTAAAAATATCTGAGCGTGCTTTATATGAAGCAAAGACGTCCACACAACACAAGATACAACAGATAATGCTGTATAGTATAGTCTACCATTTTGTAAATTTTGGAGGTGGCCGCGCGGTGACGAACATAGCCGTCGGAAGAACCTTGTAGGAGCTAGTACCTGATAAATAATACTAGCAGATAAGCAATCGGCTTCGCTACTGCTAGGCCCTGCGGGCGGCTATTATGGCCGCGGTCAGAGTTTCAATAGAATCTATATTTCAATTATAGAACTTTCCCCAAAACAATCCACACTCCACCTTCGTGATAATAATAAACAAAAAAATGTTATTTGGAATCGGATGAAAAACATAATCAAAAATTGTTATGTTGACATTTCGGAATGGTATACCATAGTCAGTATTGATATATAATGATGACAGATCTCATGTATGTTCAAATTGAATATATATTTATATACTGTTATTGAGTATATAAAAGAGAAAACATTGAAATAATTTGAACCTAGAAGTATTAAAAATGCGTTTTTGTGCCATGATCACGTCTCACAGACCTGGTCATTTAATCAAGTACTAAACAGCCATAATGACACTACCGAAGCCGAAGCCGACATTCAGAAAGTCACAGATATAGACGGGGAAGCGTAATATTATTATGGATTACAATACCTAATACGTACCCTCCCCCACCATCGTAGATGTTCCCTGTGAAATCATCCCTCAATCTTCGTAACCGCATAATCCATTGGTAATGGCAACAGACAGTTGTAAATATCTATTTCCAATTAGTACAGTTTAACATTTAATTTAATAATATCACCATACTTAAGAATTGCTCATTAACAAAATAAATTCATCTTCAAAATCAAAAGTAAAACTCATAAACAAAATAATAAAGATTAAAAATAAACATTTTTTAACAAAATTAATTTCTTATGCTGCTACTGCTTCCATGCTATGTTCAGTTTTTTGAAATGTTGAATTAGCTTGCACACGTGCGTCTGGCGGATATCTACTCGAATTTTAAATAATAGATCGAACATATATTTCTTGGTCATTTATACTTGACCCTTTTAGTTCCTTTTTACGGCATACATTACTGTTTCTGTTCGTATCAGTTGAGTGGGCGACACGGTTTCATAGTAATAATTAAAAAAAATCTTTGTCCTTATTTTGTACTCTCACATTGTGTACTACGTATGTAACATCTATTTTTACAATATATAAAAATAAAATTGAATGTATTTACGCGTACACGACACGCTTCACAGATTTCATAATAAATATATCGATAGGAAATATTTTCTCAATTTCGTCGAAAACTTATTGAGAAGACGCGTTAAATAAATGATTCTTACATTTTCTCGAATTAAGTCCATGCATGATAAAATAAATGTCTGCAAAACAGGTAGTGTCATCGAAGTGTGTCAGACACGGTAATACAGTGTTTTCGTAGCTTTGTAGCACGTTAGACGTGTTCTGTAGCAATTTAACCCGTACGAGTATATAATCGGTGAGAGAGGTGATCGGCGAACCTCTAACCATTTTGCCAACTATTAATAATTATATATTTTTTAAGGAAAATATTTTTATTGTCAAGTTTTTTCATTCAAAGATTTTTTGGGTATCGAATTTTGGAAAAATGGGATAATTGATGTATTATAATATTTATAAACATAGACAACATAAGTATGTCTCAGATTTTGTCGTAAACTTTAATGGTTAACGTAGCGTAATGGTAACGTATTTCCCCGGTTAAGAAAAGTTCCGGGTTCGTATCCCGGTGGTAACCAGATATATTTTCAAAGAGTTAATAGATATCTCATAGAGGCGAAGCTACTTTTTATTATATTTAATGGAAATATATGGAAGTATGGGTAATTACAGAGCTTACGACCTGTCTTCGGCTGGCTTAAGTGATCACTTTATATAAATATAACGTTTACCATTCTCACCCATTAATCAATCTCATTCATTCATTTTATGTTTTTTTGTTAATAACTATATTTCAGTCGTATTGAAGTGGTGCGTAGCGATAAAAAACAAATACATATTATTATGATCACAATTTCTTACTGCAAGGTTTAATTAAATATCGATTTTATCAGTTGAAAACCCTTTTTCTCGCGCTTTGTACATTACAAATAGGTTTATAAAATGGCTAGTAAATATGTCAGATTAATCTCAAATCTTAATAATATAATTTAAAAAAATATATTTTTGAATTATTTAATAACTTAATAATTTATTTTATTTATTGTGACATCGCAATATTTAAATAATTCGATTAAATCTTTGTGAGCATACGAGCATCTGATTAATTCTTTATTAGTTTATTAGTAATGTTAAAGATAATATTTCATTACAAAATATTGGGTCATCCCATAAATAATGCGGTTTTTTTCAATTACATGAACTAAAAGTCGGATAGGGGTGGGTTGAACTACTTGCATGAGATAAAATTATTACCTGTTCTAAAAACAGATGATAACCTACTCTTAGTGCAAATTTTGAAGAGTGCAGTTCGATTTTAACAGTTATTTTTTCAGAGCTATAATGAAAATGACAAATGAGCATATTCGGCATATTTTACTTTATGAGTTCAATAAATGCAACAACGTGATGGAAAGCGCGATGATATTAATGCAGTATACGGGGAAATTTCGTGCCGGAAACTACAGTTCAGAAGACGAGACTCGTCCCGGAAGATCTGTAAAGCTCGACGAGGACGTCCTGAAAACCCTATTGGAACAAAATTCCATCGTAACTGTTGAGGAACTTGCAGAGAAACTTAGCTTTGGTCATTCAACCATTCATCAACACCTGCGTGCTATCAGAAAGTTAGTAAATTAGGTCAATGGGTTCCTCACAAACTTTGAGTGTCTAATCGCGCGTAGAGAGTGAATGCGTGCTCTTCTTTACTGTCACGTCTCAGGGATGAACCTTTTCTGGAAACGATGCCCCATCCACCATGATATTGCCCCATCTGATTATCATTTAGTCCAGTCTTCAAAATCATTTAGTTGGAAAAAATATGAATCTGTAGACGAGGTCAAAACGGTACTGGAGGTGTATTTTTCGTCATGGACAAGTGAATTTTGGAAAAGAGGCCTTGCAAGTCTACCAGAAAGATGGAAGAGCATTGCAGAGAATGAAGGAGAGTCTATTTTAGATTAAAAAATAACTTTGCTTATCTTAATTTTGAAAAATAAAAAAAGTATAATAAAACGCATTATTTATGGGATGACCTAATACTAAGGCGATCGATATCGATACATATTGGTTGATAATTTAATTTGGAACTTAAATCATTAAATAATCGGCCGTATTATAAAGTAATCGAGTACAAATTTAAGGAATAATTATTTTTGTCTTCTTTTGAAAATGTTTGAAAATTTCCAACATGTGAATGGTTTGAACACGCACGGGCCGGCAGTACGTACTTACATTTAAACCTTCCCATGTCTGCAGATGCAACGTGTCTGACGTGATTTTATCGGGCTGTGTGGACAGTTCGCATTAACCATAAGACGGCGAGCTGATGTTTCCTGTTTTTCTGCGGTTCTTCACGATTTTTTCATTTCCAAAATATTTCCGAGGGTAAACAACTCAAATTGACGGAAGTGGTTGCCTTAGCCTCCACGGCAGAACGTCAACGTCAAGATTAATTGGAACTCAATCAACCCCCGCCACGAGCCACACCACAAGCCCGTGAAACGAATAATAAAATCCGGACATTCTCATCGGGCGAGGTCAAATTTATTTTTAGACTTATTATTTCTTTCACAATTTGCGGTACAATATACAATATTCTTATTATTCTCATATCGCTTGTGCTACGAGAATAATGATGTGATGTGTTCCGTGTACGCGTCTCCGTTTAAAAACATATTTTTTTAAGAAACTACTTGAAATTATTTTTTTAACCCCAAATCGGTGCACCATAATTTATAAAATGTTCCCACAACAAAATAAAAAGTCAATTTAATAAGTATGTATTTTTAGGAGAACACATTCTTATTGTGAAGTTGTAATTATTCAGAACATAGGTCTGTGATGTTTTAAATATGATTTAAATATATTAATTAGAAAGATGTACATATAAAATCTTACGGAATCTCTAATAAATATATGATTAGATGGCTCTTTCAAATAATGGAACGATTAAATGTATTAATATTAAAAAGGTAACATAGGTTCCAAAAATTGTCGCTAAAAATATCGTCGCTGTAGCATAGTTGGATAATGCACCTTCCCCGGTTTGGAAAGAGATCCAGGTTCGAATCCCGGTGGCGCAACAACAATACTTTTCGATAAAATTGATTTTATATATATATCTTACCAACTTATATATTTAATTCATATTAAATATGTACTATTTTAATTGTTAAATAGTGTGTGTATTTTTTAATAGCTATATATTTACAAAAAGTACGTATTTCCAGGAATGACAATGTGTTCATGTTTTACATGTCTCATGTATTATGTTAATATAGAAGTAATATGTTAATTAGACAAGTGATGAACTCTGTAGTATTTAAAAGGCAGATAATAAAGTGGTACATATTTGGAAACTGGAAAACAATCTTGCGAGTGTAATGTTGAAATTGTTAATGCTAATGCGCACGTTGAGGTAGCTGTAAATTATGTGTACAGTTTTCTGGACTAATCTGACCTTTCGGATCCCATTACAGTGTCCATCATCAGGGTTGATAATGATTCTGAACGGCCGTGAAAACCTACAAACTTTTTTGTTTTACGATTGATATATCATGTACCTGTTTTTTAATATTTAATATTTTAATATTTTAATACTTTTCATTTTGATTATTTTGACTATAATTTTTTTGCCACTTCTAAAGATGCATTTTATTGCCTACCAGGGTGCCAACTATGCTATTAACTGTACTATACTTTATCAAGTTAAAAATAACTGTTATAATATTCAGCAAAGCATATATTTACTACCTAGAAGATCATTGTATCCAGGTTTGGTGATACAATCAACGATTTGCAAAGGCTAAACAATGTTCATCTGCCTAGTTATTTCGCTATTTCTGTATATTTTTCCTACGCTCTGTATAGATATTTCCAGTTCTTAAGGAAGCAATTATTTGCTACGAATTCCTAACAATGGTTTTTACAGATATAATGATGTGTTTATAAGGCATATAACATTACTCTTAAAAGAGTACATTTCATTAAAAGTGTTCGTCTTCCTTTACTCCTTGTTCAAAGAAGTTATTTTCTACGAATTTTTAACAATGCTTTATAAGAAATAACCATGTCTATATTGCGTATAATACCAATGTTAAAAGAGGTTAAATAAATATTTTATTAGAAAAGATTATTTCAGTTTAAATTAATGTTATTCAATGCCTTGATCGTTAAAATAAATCAAAATATTTTCCTTTTAAGTATATCGCTTTTTTATTTCTATCTATTGTCGCGAAAGGCTTGAACCGATAAAAATTCAATCACAGTGATTAGAAATATTAATAGATGCAAAAAAATAAATCGTAAAGAAATAAAAAAACCTTTATATTATAATTGATTTACAGCCGATTTATTTTATCTCAGGGAATGGCTTAGGATCTTATGTTTTTGGATTTGTAAAATCAATCGAATCAGTTTCTGTACAAATGGGCTTTAGGCCGAATGGCTTCCGATTGAATTTTATGTTTTGTCTTTCCCTTTTACGGTTGTCAATTTCTTTTAGTAAATACTAAAGATTTTTTAAGTAAATATGGGATACGTTTTTTATTTTAAATATAACGAACAGTTGTTTTTCAATTGGGCGCGGTAGTACTTAGTTACATCTTAATACCAAAATTTATATTGTGAGGGTGAGACGAAAATAAGAATGTCTGGTGTTATCTTTTGACAGTAAGTGGTGATGAATACTTAAGATCAAAAGACTTGTACAATGCCTGTAAGAAAAGAGTTAAATCTGGTGTGAAAGAACGACTGAAAAGAGAGAAAGAGGTTAAAATGGTAGAATTTTCAGGACAATATATAATTCTTCTAGAAGGCGATCAAAAAATCCCGATGTGGTGCTGAAAGCAGTAGTATGAAAGGTATTAAGTCAGCAAATGGAGAGAGGTTGAGGATGAAATAAAAGATAGATAGATGAAATGTTTTCAGGAAACGTATGAGAGTGTAGAGAACGGTGACGAAATAAAAATAATTTGTGGGTGGAATAGGATGCATGGATCAGATCTTTTCTCTACAAGTGATGACGGAAAAGTTTTTAGCGAAAAACAAAAATCTTTTTTGTGCCTTTGTAGATATATAAAAGGCGTATGATAAAGTTATAAGAAAAAGGTTATGGAATGTATTCTTAGATTGCGTGTGTAAGAATCAATGGATCATTCACACCATGGTTTGACATTGCAAAGGTTGTCAAACAGGGTTGTATAATGTCTCCATGGTTGTTCAACTTGTATTTGGATAATTGTGTGAAATAACTGGAATATATGAAAGTAGGAGGGAAAATGGGTGATTTCATTGTATGCTGCTTATTGTACGCTGATGATGTAGTACTAATGGGGAATAATGAATAAGAATTACAGAGTTTAGTGAGTAGAATGTACTATGAATGCAAGAGAAGCGACTTTATTTTGAATGTCAACAAGTCGAAAATGCTGGTATTCGAGAAAGAGGAAAGCAAGACCCCGTGAAAAATATTTGTAGGTAATGAATGTTTTGAAAAGTAGATGAGTTTGTGTATTTGGGAATGTTTGATAGAATCGGAAAGACTGAGAAAGATATCGAAAGGAGGGTGACTGCAGGGAATAAAGTGAATCGCGCTTTGAATGTTTATTATGTCTAACGGAAACTTGTCAACCCAGGTAAGACACTTGCACTTACAGAAGAAAAGAGGTACGTAGTGGAGTCCTGGTACCTGGTGTATGGAAATGAGTTTGTGTGAGAAGATGTGCGAATGTGGATGAAGCGAGAATTGTGTGTCAGGACAGAAGAGTGTGGTGCTCTATCCTCTTTAACTACTCCCGCGGTGAAACGGTGTGATGGCAAGTTAGTTAGTTAGAGACGGGGATGTCTCACACCCCCACCGATAGATTCATCGGAGAGCATAAGATGTGTGGTTCACCTACCTCAGAAATGCTTACTCACCTTTCACTAACAAGTTACCTCCATCGCTTGTGGATAAAATAAAATAATTAACTAAATTAATATTGGAAATATTATAATAAGATCGCACCAACATCGAAAAAAGTTAATTTTATCAAAATTTGTGTAATATAAAAATACATGTAATTTACAATGAACATATTGTCTTCATTTAAATAACATTAATAAATGAATGAACCAATTGTCCAAAATGAGAAGATTATTAAAATAATCAATAACACATTACAAGATTATAGAATTGTATCAATTCAATTTGAGTACCGATTACAAATACAGGATTATACAAGGCAGTATTTCAAAATGTAAGTTTACAAAATATCAATTTCTAAACACCAAGGTCCTGATTACAGTGGCAATTTTTGAGGTTATGGTCATCCATGGTAAAAAGCCATCGTTAAAAAATAAATGCCCATCGTAAAAATGATCTCCTTCGTAATAAGGGAAACTCACGTTTCTAGAAGAAAGAATTATACAATGCACAGTTAGTTTTTAAAAGACAACAGTGTTATATATAGACGGAATATTTAATTGCGACTTGCATACAAAATAACGCGCATAAAATGTTTGCTTTGTTCGAGAAAACATCGGTTTCTCTTCAAGTCAGTAAAAAAGCATTTAATGAAGTTATGAAATTTGCTACTAATGTTGTGAATATGTTCAATATTAATTCATATTGTGGCTAAAAAATGCGTGAAAACACATGTTTTTCTCATTTTTTAACATAAATTACGAGAGTGCGAATTTGATCACTCAAATCGCCGATATGAAATGAAAAAATTCAATAAAAAACACATTAATAAGATCGATATAAATATTATTTAGTTAGAAATTATTGTGTTTTTGATATAAAACTTGATTTTAAATCTCAAAGCATGTAAGTAAATACAATATACTATTGTATTTAAAATAATTTGTTTTCACTAACACAAAGTGTTTTAAAAACGTCGAAAATTGATAATATGTTCTGCAAATTGAACGGTTTATAACGAACTCTAATAATTTTTAATATGTTGTTAATTAGTACCAACTTAATTATCTTGGCTTCAAGATAATAAGATAATATATTTCGTATATGCAAGAATTTTCCATATTAAGGCAATTTTGTGGCACGCGGAAAATTAATTTAATGGTCGCAGTCTTTCTCATAATGCTTGTATTTTCTTAATTATGGCAAATAACATTCAGTTTATTAGTTTTAAATTAGTGTAAAGGTCTTATCTAAGTAATAGTTATAATATATAATAAAAGTCAAATCTTTTGTGTAACTTCTGATATAAATTAATAATAAATAGCTTACCTGAAAACATTAAGAATATCAGTGATACTAAAGAACTATCAAATGCTATTAAAAAACACTTCAAAGTGAGCTTAAAAAGAAACATGTACCTCTAAACATGAATTATAAAATTATTTATATTCCTAATTCTATTATTTTATTAGATAACATCAGCACTTCTTGTAAATAATTATTTTTATTGATATACACTCCACGTCTCTACACAAACATATGCCTTAAAGAGAAGCGTAGTATGAAAAAAAAAATATTGTACCTAAATATTGTTATTATAATAATAGAAAAAATAATAATTAAAAATATACATTTTCGTAATGAACGCGAAAATATGAATTATTATTGAAAGGTAGTCAACGTAAACCTTTTACATTTATCTTTGTCCTTTTCCCGATTATTTTATTTTCTTTTTTTTCAGAACTTTGTTAATATTATATTTTTTCCCCACGGCGCCGCACAAATAATCACTTACTCGGTAAATCGAGTAGAATAGTCCATCATATAACACATTTAATGCGTTTTAATTGGCTGTATTATATGAGTTTTATGAGTTACCAACCGCCGTAGTTGGCATTTATTGGTATTGTAAACAAAACATTTTAAAATAGGTCAAATAAAGGGTGTCCAGCGGAAAATTTTCAAGTTAAATTAATTATTAAATAAAAAGATAAAAACTACAATGTTATTCTCATATTTTATTTATTCAAAATGAAGTTTAACGATGAGGATTTAACGTTTTATATACAATATCGTATAAATGCCGTCCATTTCTCCCAAGACACTCTTACAATAGGACTCTTAAATTTGCGAACACGCGAAAGCAAAGCGTTGATTCAATGGCACGGAGGATATTTTCTTGTAAGGCCTGCATTGTTCGAGGATTGTCGCTGTAAACTCTCAATTTAAGGTATCCCCATAAAAAAAATCGCACGGTGTAAGGTCCGGTGACCGAGGTGCCTAGGGTATGTCTCTGTATTTGCTGATTAATTTATTGGGAAAAATTCCCCTCAGCTTCTCCATTGAAACTCTAACTGTGTGTGGAGTCATGTCATGTCGTCTTGCTGAAATTGTGTTCTGTTGTTGAAGCCGGGAAACAGCTGTAGTTGCGATACCAAAAACTCGTCGATCATTCGGCTATATACGTCAGCAGTGGCTATCTCTCGCTGGTTAAAAAAATAAGGGCCAATTATCTCTCGGGCAGAAATTGCACACCACACTGTCGATTTTGGACAATGCAAACGTTTTTTTATGGCGTCCCCTTGGGTTGTCGAGGTACCAGTATCTCATGTTCTGCTTATTAACATAGCCATCGATATGAAAATGTGCTTCGTTAGTAAAAAATATGTTTCCAAGCGTTTGTGCTGTTCCAAAACGTTCCAGCATCGTTCTCGCTAAAGTTTCACGTAAATAATAGTCATTTTCGTTAAGAAACTGTACGATTTGCATTTGTATGGGTGAAACTGTAGTTTCTTTTTCAAAATAACGTGCACTGTTGATATTTTTATTCCAGTACATGCTGCAATCTTCTATATCGATTTATGCGGATTGCGCATAATTTCACGTCGAAATTGAGCTACATGTTCTGGCGTCGCTGCTGACGTTGATGGTCTCGGAGGAGTATGGTTAACCATTGTCCCTTCTTGTCTGAATTTTTGAACCCAACACCAGATAAGTTGCGTGCTCGGCCCATCACTTACTCGTCGAATATTAATGCGAGTACAAAAAATCACCGCATTTTAAATATTGCTGAACCGTGAACGCACGGTGCGCTCCCGACCAGTGACTCATTGCGACTGGCAAATCAGCAAATCTAATCTTGAAATTTTTCCGCTGGACACCTTTATAACTGATTCTTTTATAATATATTTTGTTCATATATACATAATATAATTACATTGAAAATTAATATGATTAGTTTAATTTGAAATAAAAAATGTATCAATAGCAATTAAAATGTATGTAAATTTCTATATTGACATAAAGAAATATTTTCGTAAAGTAATATATTACGACACAATGGTATGATGCGATTATCTGTTATATCTTTAACCCGAGCTAATGATGATGTTAACTCTTTGTGTGCGGGATTGTGTCGTCAGAATAATACCCGTTTGTGGCAACAAAACTATTTATTTTGAATGCTTCGATACTATTGTAGTATAGGTTAATATAAGATGTTTATAGTTCAACGGTACGGTGGCAAGAGGCCGCGCCGACCGCGGTGCGATACATTTATCTCTTTCACATATTCATCCTCGTATAACCCAACCTTCTCGCGCTCACGTATTCGTCCCGTAGATACAAAACATTATCGATCCTGTTTTATTGAAATATATATGATATTATTTATCATTGATACCTCTCGAAGCAGTCACTGATATATTTCAAAATATTTCTTCTCGTATTAAATAAACTATTTGATTGTACTATATACAACCTACAATTAAAATTCGGTTATTAAACTTCACTAATTAATTAAAAAAATTATTATTAGGAGAACAGATTATTATTGTGAAGTTATAATTAATTATTCAGAACATTGGTGTGTGTCATAGGTTTAAATATGAATTAAATAATATTTTTCGATAAATTTGATTTTATACGTTTATCTTTCTAATTAATACATTTAATTCATATTAAAAATATCACAGACCTATGTTCTGAATGATTACAACTTCACAATAAGAAAGTGTTCGCCTAATAATAAAGTTGCATCAATGTGTCCAAAATTTACTAAAATTTAATTCTGGCGTCTGCCATCAGATTACTCAAAGGTATTTGAGATTCCGTAAAAATAAGGTAGATGGCTCTCTCAAATAATGGAACGATGAAATGTATTAATATCAAAAAAGTAACATATAGGTTCGAAAATTTGTCGCTAAAAATATTGTCGCTGTAGCATAGTTGGATAATGCACCTTTCCCGGTTTGGAAAGAGATCCAGGTTCGAATTCCGGTGGCGCAACAACAATATTTTTCGATAAAATTGATTTTATATGTATATCTTTCTAACTAATATATTTAATTCATATTTAAATATTTATTCTTTATTTAAAAAATTTGGTTATTTATTTAATTTAATGTGAGTTTTCGGCGACAACAACCGTGTGGTGTGGTACAGTGTGGTTATAAATATTCATAATGTGCGCTTACTTGTATAAACTTCGCGGCAAGTTAAGATGTTGAGAAATAAAATACATAATATATTCTCCATATTCTCTCGTATTGTGTGGTTTAACTTCAACGAGGATTTCCGAACCCATTTCAAAGGAAATCGTTAGTCCGACATCTCACAAATGCTCCCGCACTTTAAAGGGCATCTTTGGAATATATCGGGTTTGACTTCATTTACCGAGGTCCATAATTTTGGGCCCGGTAAAATAAAATTTTCAATATGGTCGAGTCAATTTCTCTACAATAATACACTTATTATAATGTCACAGATAACAAGATTGTGATGTATATTCTGAAATTGTGCAATTATTAGTTTTTCTTTTTAAATCATTCTGGAAAATTTAAATACGCAACGATATTATTAATTTAACATCAACACAAATACTTCACAGAAACTTGTTGGAGAATATAGTTTATTAGTAAAATTAACACTGGAGCTTGAGTTAGTTTCGTATAATAATAATAAACATAAACATTTTCGTGAAACTCTTCTTCCAAGCTTTTTAGAAATAGTTTTAGACAATGTAAATATTTAACAACATGCCTTCAAGGAATATAAATAAAACGATTTGGGCTTGCATTAGTATCGGTGTGGTGTCCTTTTATCTACGCGGTTAAATACCAAAGTTTATTGAAAAATCATTTTTTATAAAGTATGTTATAGTCAGGTAAGCAGCCGAGTTTTTTTTTATTAATTGAAGTGCCATCATTGCTTATAAATTCTATTTTTATGTAAACTCCCTCACTCGCCCTATTTTGGGATGAAAATTAAAATTTTCCGCCAAATGGTTCGTCCGGTCTGGATGTTTCCAATGTGAACCGCGTTATCAAGTTATATTGAGCTTCCTGTAAAAGGAAGCGAGAATTAATAAGCTATCGTGTTAGGGTTGAGGTAATGAATGCACCCTTAAAGCGTGACGGTCCTCCGCGACTGAATATCGTTCGAGCGAGATTCTCAGCAGTGAGCGATGTGCTTATTACAGCGGAAATTCTTCCTCCACTTGATTTCGCTATCTTGTATTTTAATTATCAGGGAGTGACGCGCGGGTTTAGAGTGATAAACTCTAGTACTTCCTCACTTACCGTGCAGGTTTGTACTTAATATCTAATTAGTGTTAACCCCTTCGTTTTATACAGTACGGCGATAATAGTCTGCTGCGGTATCTTCGTGATTGAGATTGTAATTGGCAGAAGGTATTCATTATTAATTATGTTATAAATCTTGCTATTAATTGTTAGTCCCAGAATATCCAATTTTATTAAATATTTACATTAACTAAGACAATCGTTTTATGGATTTGTCAATATTTTGACTAATTTTGAGATAACTCGTTGGTTTAGTTCAATAATCACCGTCAAAATTTATAGAAAAAACCGATCATAACTCGATGTTTGTATTCCTGATGCATATCTTTTAGTCCGGTGTCAATACAGAGCACATGGGGTGCAGCTTAACCCTATCACTAACTAGTGGTGTACGAAATATTTTAATTTAGAAATTTCGAGAAATGTCTAAAAATAAAAATATGAATGTACTCTTTGATATGCATTTTTAAAATTGATATTTTTTATATTCGTTATTTAAAAAAAATGTAAATATTCCTTAAAAACCCTAATTTTCTATTACACTTCATTACATATGCACGTTAAAAAATAATCTTATGTAATTTTATGGGATTATAGTTCGCAGTTTTATCAATTAGTACATTTTTCAGGTTGTGAGGGATAACTACACTCTGTCGTCTCTTTCTAGCTCTTATTATTTACTCTCCGACCTGACTATAACTATATTGGAATAGATTTTTATTATTTCTCTTCCTTAAAGTGTATTCCTCCGGAGACATTTTAATGAATTCTGGAAACAAAGTTATCTCCTGAAAATCGTTTGTGCCAAGTCATTAACGTTGTCGTTCCGTTTTGTTCACTAACCATAGCCATGTAGACAATGTTAGCTAAGCGTAACAGCCACTTTGTCAGTGTAGTATTGATGCTTTTGCGAATAATACGTCCGTGTACTTCTAATACCTACCGTGTTATCAAATATTTACTTAAACTATGCTTAATCATCTAACTTCATTAAGCGATAAAAAATAAAAAATACTAAGGTTTTCTTTAGTAAATTAAAAAAATATTTATATATTCTCGGAGCAGGATAAAATTGTCATTTTTGATCGAAATAATAATTGACTTTTTATATCTGCGTACCGTATTCATTTGGATCAGTTCGTTAAAGCACTCATCATGGCATCATGAAATGTTGAACTTAAGAATAAGACACTTTGAAGGTATTTAGCAATATTTTATTTTTTATTTCACCGACCTCTTTTTTGTAGGACAGATGGAACAATATGCTTGTAGTTTAATTTTTTTGTACGATGGATAGCAATGTGTGAAGCACATTTCTGTCTTATTTCTGTTTTAGAGCTTTTTGGAAATATTGTTTTTGGTTATTTTGATACTTATGGTGAATTTTATTTTTTTAAATGCGACACTTTTTTACAAAGAGAATTTTAGTTCAATACAGGGAAATCACAGAAATATACTTGTATTAAGATTCTTCTACTACATTTTAATTCACCGGTTATAAAGGGTGTCTAGCGGAAAAATTTCAAGATTACATTGTAATTGCTCGTAAACCATCAGGGTGAAATAAGTGGGAGGGGTATTGTTAGACGCGCGTGATTTACTTATTTGCCAGTCGCAATGAGTCACTGGTCGGGAGCGCACCGCGCGTTCGCGGTTGAGCAATATTTAAAGTGCGGTGATGCATTGGTTCGTGCGCGTCACGCTTTTTGTACTCACTTTAATATTCGATATCACTATGACTATCATGATAATATTTAATATCACGCGTCTCGAAAAATACCCCTCCCACTTACCTCACCCTTATGGTTTACGAGCAATTACAATTTAATCTTTAAATTTTTCCGCTGGACACCCTTTATTTATGAAAACCAATTATGCTTTTATGCTTTTGTGTACCTCGTCACATTATTGTGGATTTCCGCAGCATCATCAAATTTATTTGCATACTTTGTTCGTTGGCTCGAGACAAACAGCCACGGTTTTTGTTAAAAATATTGTCTCATTATAATTGAGCAACTTTTTCACGCCATCTTCATATTTCCCGGGAATGCGCATTGTGTGCCTTTTGAATTATAAATTACAAATGTGACATTTAAATTATAAATTTTACATTTTTAATTATCGGTCAAAAGATATTACTTGGCGCTCAACTATTTGTCACAGTCATAATGTTATCAAATATAAAATTACAAAATGTCCGTCTTGCTTTATATGGGATGCTTTATATTGTTTTTTTTTTCTCCTGAAAAGCTATCCATTATTTATAAATTAATAAAAATATTGTGTTTCAAAGTTCAAAGTCTTTTAAAGTTAACCCAGGAGGTATAAACTTTGAACACCTTTACAAAATTAATTATTTTTCATGTTAGGAATATATTAGTTTGTTATATTAAAATATACATTTGTTATACCTGTCTTATTAAGTAGCAAAAATTATACTAAATTTAGGGGCGAAAGAAGTAATACAATATATAAAGACGTACATTACTTTGAAATGGAGTAGATGAAAATATTTTATTACTTTTCAAACAAAATATTGTAAAGTGGACACTATGGTACTATAATAAATTACTACCATACTAAATAATGTTCGAATTCCGTTAGTAACCACTTCCACCCGAGAATTAGTCGACAGTCGACATTATAGATAGAAACTGATTTATACATAGGCTATTAAAGACAAATGAATGTTTGCTCCTAGTAATAAATAATTTCTGTGCTAAGTAACCCCACTTGGTGGTAATTATTTATTTGTCTTATATTACACAAACGTGTGTAAGAATTCTGCGTAAACTATGAAAAAACTATTGACAAAAAATAAGAAATAGGTCATGGTTATGATTAATTATTACGTAGGTACATTTAATCAACATACAATTATATAATTTAAATGTATTAATTAGAAAGATACATATAAAATCAATTTTATAGAAAAATATTGTTGTTGTTACCGGGATTCGAACCTGGATCCCGGTAGCAACAACAATATTTTTTTTTATATCTTTCTAATTAATACATTTAATTAGTATTTAAAATATCACAGACCTATGTCATAAATAATTACAACTTCACAATAAGAATGTGTTCTCCTTAACAATTTTATAATTGGTTAATGAAATTGTAATACCTAGAAAATGAGTGAGTATCTGCAATCATTCGGATTTATTTTGTGTACTGCGGCATTCTACCCTCTCTGCCTACCCCTTCTGTGAAACGGCATGACAGTAAGTTATTGTAATGAGTTTCAGGTTGTTCTTTTTTTCCCTTATTACTAAAAGTACACGTAAACACAAAAAGTATACTATACTATAAAAAATAAAATAGAAGGTAGGACTAATCACCTGTACAGAGTCAATAATTCTTACCTATCTACGCAAACTCAATAGTAACTCCAATCATTTACGTTGAAATGCTTTGGGAGAAAGTTGAATAAATTTGCTGATTGATTACAAACTATATTGCCGTTCTAAACTTAGTTTATATCACTGATTTTCAAGGTAAAGTTAAAATATGAACGATTTTTTACAATGTCCGCAGACGGTGTTCTGCTCTACCGTTAATATATCGTCGACTTACTCCGCGATAGTCCAGTATATTTTATATTTTTCTTGTAATTAAGAACGGCGTTCCTGTCAGTTTATCTGTCCCTGTTGTTCGTTGCACTGTTTCTGGTTGGGGATTATGTTTGCCTTCGTTATTATTTGTCAACTATTATTTTATTGATCTTACTCTTAGGTAATGTTATTTGAATAAAATATACGCCTATTTGAATACTCGACAAGCCTAATAACTGCATATTCGTACACTTAAATGCGTGTTCTATACCGAAGGTCTTCGATAATAGTAATTTTTGTTATCAAAAGCCCCGTTCCAATTAATTACCAATATATCTTATTTTATACACGTACGTTATTTTCAGGTTTACATTGTGATAGAAGACGAAAATGACTGCGTTCCCCTCACTGTGGAGAGCACGTACCGGGGCCGAGTGGCCGAGAACTCTCCGGGCGGGCGGGCCGTGCTACAGCTGGAGGCCGTGGATCGCGACTCTTCCTCCCATATCTCCTACAAGATCCTGTCGGGAGACCCCGGGGGGCTTTTCGACATCAACCCCACCACGGGTCAGTACAGTACTCTACCTTTAGTTCTAGTCAATGTTTCAGCTAGGGGTCAAGGATCGCAACTCCTCCCCTACTTTAACTCATATGGGATTCGTATGGAATCATTATCCGTGGGACGCCAGGTTCTCTTCCACATCTACTCCACTAGACCAGTCACATCAGAACGAAGCTCCACATCTACTATAAGAGGAATATTTTGGAATTAATTAATATAACATATCGTTGAGTGTTAACAGTTAACATTACGACAAAAACAAAACAAAGGTGATCCTCGTAATCCGTTTGGCAAGGTATTAGCTTCTCATACAGGGGATTTCGATACAGAGGGTTCTCATACAGGGGGTTCTCATACAGGGAGTTTGATTCCGGGTGTGGTCACAATGCATCTATGTGTTTTTCTTGTGTTAAATGTCTTAAGTTTAGTATTAGTAATAACATTACTGACGATGATGCGTCAGTGAAACAAATTAGTGAAAGTAAACAGTTTTTATTATAAATGTAATTTAACAAAGATACTCAGGATAAGAGATGCCGTGTCACAGACAAATTGATTTAATATCTCAAAATATTATATGTTAAAAGTAATTAATTTTTTGATGCAATCAGAAGATTGATGATATAGATGGACATCTATAAATTTATTCATATATACACCCATACACTCTCATATACTCTCACACACTCCTGTTGTTAATTATTTCTTTTTGAGATTTGACATTTGAAAAACATATCGGTGGATGAAAATACGTTTTGCAGAAATTCCAGGTCTCAAAACACTATTTTACTATTGGCCATTTTTATTTTGAATGGGCAAATGTAGCTATTAGATAACTATGTATATTATTCCAGTATACGTGCCGCTGAAACAAGTCTTCCGTGATTGTCGTTTAGCTCGTAAAAGACCCTCGCTGAAATGTGATTTCTGAATTTTGTCGAGTTGGATTGTGAGAAAGCGCTATGTTAGTTTTTTATGGATGTAATACTACTCGTGCAGGGGCCATAGGCTATGGGGGCTGGAAGATTAGTTTCGGCTAGTTTGTTCAAAGAGTGCTTTAATTAGATCCTTCTTTACGATTATACAAGCCATTAATCCCACGCACAGTTGGTAACATCAAAGATAAGGCAGATTGGACAAAAAGGCCTTTTGGAAAGTTGTGGTTATGGGCAATTATTATTCCTTCGCCGTGACTGCTTTAATTACTTTGTCGAACTTTGGCTTAGTATAATTTTTATCTAATATTTTGATAAGTTCATCGTTTTAAAATATTTTCTTTTCTTAAATTGTTCGCTTCAGGGAAAATTTATTATCTTATCGACTAATAATGAAAATGAATCAAATCTCATAATATTTTGACGTTTTTTTAATCATATGCAACTACGAAGTAAGGATCAAAAGTTTCCGGTCTGATAGGGTTTTAAAATTATTCATAATAATTTACTTTCTTGATTCTTTCTCTTTTGATTGATTGATCTTTGTTGTGATTTTTAATTTTTATTTTTCATAGTGAAACAATGGCTAAAGCATTTTCGCATGGGAAAGTATTCAATCGAAGATGAGCCATGTAGCGATCGGCCAATCGAAGTGATGATTTCAGAAACAATTGCCACTGTGGAAGAAGTGTCGAGTGACGGGCAGCTGAAAGCAAATAAAATTGCATCAAAGTGTAGTGTATTTAAATCCACAGTACTTGGGCTTCTTCATGATCATTTACATATTAATAAAGTTAGTGCAAGATGAATTCCCAAACTTCTTTCAGCCGTACAAAAGTTGTGGCGCGTTGAGTGTTGTAAATTAATTTTGAAGCTGTGTGACGGAAAGAAAAAATATTTTATCGAGTCCACTGTTGTGGGAGATGAAACTACGTTCCTCTACCGTAATCCTTTTTTGATAAAATAACCTGGATTGAAATTTTACCTGTCAAGCATCCACTAGTCAGGCAATGGTCATAAAATCGATAAAGTAGTCCTGGTGACAATCTTCTGGGATAAACTTGTTACATATGTTAATATAGTTCTAATAATATAATCTTCTGGGATAAACTTGTTACATATGTTAATATAGTTCTAATAATATAATCTTATGGGATAAACTTGTTACATATGTTAATATAGTTCTAATAATATAATCTTCTGGGATAAACTTGTTACATATGTTAATATAGTTACAAAAATATATCACAAAGAATATCTTTTTAAACTGTTATTTATGTTTGTGAAAATTTTTGTACTATTTCTAGATTGCCTTACTCAGGTCTGAATATATTTTTTTAAGGAATGAAGTGTTTTTTTTAAATAATACGTGGGAAGATTGGTTGTGTTCAAGTAAAAACCATTGTTATATAGATTTTTTTATTCTATATAAAGAGATCTTATTGTAACCAGGGACCATTACATCAATTAAGACAAGTTGTAAAGAAGAAACACCGAGGAAAGTTGACAAAACTCCCATGCACGCAAGGGCTATTGAATGCGTTTTCCAATAACCGAGTCACCCGCCTTAAACCCCAGACCTGACCCCTAGAAATTATTATTTATTTTCAAAATTGAAATTAGACTTGTGTTTAAAAAAAATAATAACAATGAAGACATGAAGATAATATTTCAGGCTGGAAATTTTTGGTCCTCACCTCTTATTTAGTAAAACGCCACCGGTATTGCTTCATTCCTCGGATGGGTGATGCGATTGACGCTCGTACTGTTAGAATCTGCTCCCAATTGTTTTCGGTCTCCCCCTTTCTCAACAATTATTCTTTCCGATACATTCTCCTAATTATCTACCTAGTGATGAGCAAAACTGCTATTGTGACTGTGATTGTGTTATTGACTGAGATTTAATGATTGGAGGTTTAGTCTCTATTATACTAGTGATTGTTTGCCGAATTACGAATAATCAGTTATCAATCATAGTTACAATCGAACACAATCACAGTCACGGTTGAAATAATCTGTAATCGATTTAGCCCATCGGTACACTTACCTGGCCCATCATACTTTTTCGCTAGATCCATTTTGCCCATATATTTACTCTCCCTTTTAAATCTGCCATCTCTATCGTTGCTCACCCCAATACATCACATACAAGGGAAGGTTCAATAAATTCTCGGCATGGTATGAATAGCGCAGGTAGAGAGAAAATTGGATGTCCCTGTGTATATACGTACTTAATTAGCATATATGTCGAGTTTTAGGAAAATGTCAGTATTCCATGTTTACGTTGGCGAGAAAGCAAACGTATGTCGAGTGATTTTGTGAGCATGGATAAAACCGAATTCATATCGCTTTTTTCCAAACCGGCAAAAAAGAAACTGAGTAAGAGTTGTGAAATCACCAAAGTTTCCACAGGTGTATTTTTTATGTACTGATTCCAAAAAATACTTGGCGTTTTTTTATATCAGCTCTAGTTTTTGAGATCAGGCTAATTGAATTTAGTTCTGTAAAAGGCAAAAATAATGACGTCATTAGAGGCCAAAATTTAAATTTTGTACCTAAAATGAAAATCTAATTAGTCAGTTTCAATTAATTCGTATTACCCATCACCGTAAACCCGACATTCCTATATTTGGGTAATCTTCACCACAAACTAATCAATAATTCCCTCAAATTACCTCTTCCTAACCTGATTCAGTTTATTATCATTTTGTGTAAAGTTTTGGCGTTATTTAGTAATAAAACATTGAATTAAAACCATGGCATCCACATGCACAGACGTTTTTTTTTTATGTATGTGACGAATAGACTGACCAGAAAGTAGAAAACCTATTTCTGACTTTGTGAAAAGAATTTATCTGGCCTAGTTTGGCGTCCACTTGGGAGACCAGGATTAAGTCTTGGGCTCCACATTATATGTATGTAAATCATGCATTGAACATTTGCAACAGTAGACAATTGAAAAGCGGAAGTGCCTAAAGTTCGGAGTACCAAGGTTTGGAGGGAACCAAGAAACCAAGTATAAAGAACGTCAGTGAGTGATTTGTGTTGATCTAAAAATGGAAAACTTCCTCCTTGGACAGCATATTAGATATACGAAATATCCTTATTTTTTAATTTCTTGGGACAGCAGAGCTAAGGATCAGCACTAAGGTTAATATAAATTGACCGTTAAGAAATATTATAATTCAAGGAAAACAAAATTTAATCAACCAACCTTTGGTACGAGAGAGAAAATCATATTTCCACCCTTGCATATCATGTTGGGGTTCATGAAGCAATTTGAAAAGGCTTTAGATCGAGATGGACTTTGTTTTGGCTATTTGACACAAAAACTTCCTAGAATTAGCGCAGAAAAAATGAAAGCCGAAATATTTGATGGTCCTCAAATAAGGCAGCTGATTAAAGAACCATAATTTACCGCATCAATGAACGAGATTGAATCTAACGCTTGGTGTTCATTAATTACATAGAATTAGTGGAAAATATGCTTTCCAACTTTAATACTCTCGGTCGTAACATGAGGATTAAAGTTCACTACCTCCACACCACTTAGATCGGTTTCCAGAAAACCTAGGTGATTTTAGTGAAGATCAGGGGGAAAGATTCCATCAGGACATCTATAACTATGAAAGATCGATATTAAGGAAGATGGGATAGCCATATGATGGCTGACTACTGTAGGAGTCTTCAACGAAACTGTCCCGGTAAACTCTACGCTATAAAGTCGTATAAAAGAAAAAATTAAATGAAAAGTGACGAATTTTTATTTATCTGCTGTGTGAAATAAATACCTTAATTTGTATTTTTAACTAACAGTTCGACCAAATAGTAATAGCAATGGCAATAAAGTGAAATGAACATAAGTTAAAAGATAACCAAAATAACATCTTTTATTTATCTTTAGTATCGTTTGTCTTCAGAGGTTTACATATTTTTCTGTAAAAAAATTGCGATTTGACGGAGAATGATGACGATGTCACTGAGGCATGCATGCATAGAAAATTTTTATGTGGGTTACCTTGATGGCTTTATGAAAGCGGTTTTTTAATGGTAACATTAAATATTGTGATCAATTTTAAATAAAATATTAACACGTAGGTACAACTTTGCTCTGACGTTTATTGAAACACGAATACGGAAGAGGAATGTTCTTTTTGAATAGGGGCTGTTTGGAGATTTGGACAGATTATTCCATCAATTCGCAAGAGGATTTGAGTCGAGCCTGATGGGCAAACTATTTGGAGAAGCTTTGCGGAGTAATTCGCTGGAGCCAGTTCTGCGATGGATTATCAACCTCCATAGTCGCGAGGATGCTAGATAACGTATATATTTCTTAGTTCAATACTGTAACGGCTCAGTTTTCTTTACATGCATAATCCTGAGTTCTATTTCAGAAATAATCGTTTACTTTGTATTGAAACCGAAATACGAAACTAACAAAAAGATTCGAAAATTTTACACTATATTGACTCTTCAAAAAAAAAAACCACGTGGATCGTGACTTGCCGTCTCTTAAGGAGTCGCTTTTAAAGCTAGACATTTAGGTATACAATCTCCGCTGTCATTATATTAAATTAAACATTGTCTATTGCATTTTATTGTGAGAACTGAAGACTGAAGAAAAATTCCTCATCCTCATTCAAAATCCTCAATTATTCTCGTAATCATTACTGAGTCGAACATGTTTCTGCGGAGGGCTCCCATAAAATAGTTTGATTTTAGTTGGTATTATAGTTTTCACAAAGGTTCTCTGCTAAAACTTTAATATCAAAGTAATACAATCAAATGTAATGAAGTGTTATTTTATTAAGGAGAATATATTCTTATTGTGAAGTTATAATTATTCAGAATATAGGTCTGTGATATTGTTTAAAATAATAATTATACGAAAATATATTGTTATTGCTCCCGAGATCCGAACTTGGATCTCTTTCCAATCCGGGGAAGGTGCTTTATCCAATTATGCTACAGCAGAGAGTACCTTTGTCGATAAAATTGATTATATATGTATATCTTTCTAATTAATACATTTAATTAGTATTTTAAAAAGATGTGTTAATTGATACTTTTTGATCAAATAATTATGTTTCCTGTAAGCAGTATAACATTATAAGAGGGTCATCAAAGCAATTAGTGTTTCGTACACAGTTGGTAATTATCTATCAATAGTTATATTGTTAATTTGCGATCATAGAATTTACTTATGGTGTGCCTTTAACATTGTCAACCGTTCCAGGAATCATATCGACTACGGGCCGTCTATTGGATCGCGAGAGCCAGTCCCAGCATTCACTGGAGGTCCAAGTGTCTGACGGAGGAGACCCGCTTCTGACCTCGGCTACCAGGGTCCTGATTGACGTCACAGACCTTAACGACAACTGGCCGGTCTTCTTGGAGCAGTACTACTCCGTCAGAGTTCCGGCCGGAAAGATACACAGTCCACGGTTCCAGGTGTGTATGGGCTGATGTTCTTTAGCGGAAAAACCTTCTTCATGGTTACTTAGTTTAATACTTTAACAACAGCTCCGACGTTATAAATAATAAGTAAAATAGATTATTTACTGCATTATACAATTTTCTCCTATAAAGCGTCTGTATTCCGCAATGTATTATATGTTGGGAAAGATTTTCTCACTCATTTCATAACTTTTTCATATTTAATGGCAATTCAAATAAATACAATGTCTCCAATAAATTCATAAAGATTTCTAATGTTAAGTTATTTTAAGATGTTCTTAAGTTATCAGAAAAATGAGCGCATGTGATGGTGTGCGACGCGGAGTAATACTTTAATCTAAGGTAAACATATCGGAGAAATTGGGAAAACATTCCAATAGAAATTTCCCAGATCTCTTTTCTAGGAAACTCATCCGAAAATTATGAAAACGTCAACAAACTAAATTAATTAGGAACCTTGAAATTTATCGTAAAATTGTACGATTTGAAAACGTACCTCATGCTAATTTGTTGACTATTTTGTACTCATATACATATTTGCAAATCACTGATGGTTTTCGCGCAAACAAAATTAAGCAAATGTATTTTATCATTTTTTGAATGATCGTACGATGATGTGAGGTGAAAATATGATCATTTGTGAATGAGTTTGTGTTGGAAAAATCCTGAATTCAGTTGACGCATTCAAGACCGACTTAAGTAAGCGTCAGATTAGATCTCTTACAGAAAAGGTCACTTTGTAATTTCAAAAAGTTGCAGGCGAAAAATGTGTCTTATTTGAAAGGTATATTTATTTAATATATTTAATATAAATAGCCGCCGCGGTTGTGTGAGAGGGTGCACAAATGTAGAGGATGTGAAAGACAACATTGTGTTGTGCCCTATCCTCTCTGCCAACCCCTACTTAATACGGTGTGATATGTGATGGCATTTGTGTATTCCTAGATGGTTGTGTGTGTAAGCGGGGTTATGTGTACATGTGTGTGTAGACAATTTACATTATGTCAACAAAATTGTTAAGGACCAATTAGTTATATTTTCCCTTCATGGAAATGATGCTTTGCCTTTGTGACGTTTTCCTTTGCTTTTGACCCTGCGAACTTTGTTTGCTGAATAGTATTCATTCCTCACGATGATATGCCTAATATTAGAACTGGGACCGTTTTGTACCAGCAATGGGCAACCTTTTTGAGGTCGAGGGCCACATTCCAACGTAAGCTCACCCATCCCCGAAGTCCTAAAGGGCTCATACGTTATATACCATAACGCTATAAGTATACGTGCGGATAGTTGTAGGAGGTTGCCCATTCGAATAAAGTTTATTATTATTTTTGGTTTAATCAGCGAAAAGGTTTTATTACAACTGGATTGAGTTTCAACTGGATCATTTTCAAATCGGACAAGTCACGACACAAAGCCTTGTAACAATGTCCTGACGTACGGGTGTGAAACATGGACATGCGAATACCACGATAATAATGCTCAACATAGTCCAAAGAGCTATGAAAAAAGCTTGTTGGGAATTTTGCTAGATGAACGAAAGATAAATTAGTAGATACGAGTAGGTACGTAGGCAAACCAAATTAAAAGATTGTGATCACATCCATAAATATTATACGTATGACAATATTAAATTGTTTTCTAGGACTGAAAACTATGTGTAAAAACGCCCTTGAGATGAAATTGGTGCTGTATAAATTGTCCAATTTTGTTATTATTATTAAGTAATGAAAATTACCATCTGCAGCCATATTTATGATTTTTTAATTTATCCAGTTTCAGTTTCAAAGCCATCAGTCGAAAAATCATCAATTATATAATAACACACTCTCCGATCAATATTCATGATCACGAACATCATTCACGATCACGATAATCAATCGTGTAGATTGTTTAGTACAGTAGTAAGACGCTCGTCAAGTGACGAGGTTCGATCACATCGGTCCTCACACCAAGAGACTACAAGTTGTCCTATTTTTTATAGTATAACTTAGTTTGAAATGAATTATTATTGATAACTACGACAAAATATATTTTTTGTTTTATACATTTTGATTTAGATACAATCAATATATTAAATAACCTTATCCAGTTTTAAAAGATGCATTTTTGAGCCGGAGAATCTTGCACGAGATAGTTATGTTGGTTTTTTTTATTTCTAAACTCTACTAATTTAATTTATAATGTATACTAATGGCAATTATATTTAAGTTGTGATTTGGTGGAAATGTTGTCATTTGTAACATATTTGAATGACGTAGTTTCTTACTGTTTTTGTTTAATTTAGGTTCTCCTTAAGAATAATGATGCCGTGTGGCGGCACGATTTAGAAAAATCATTCCTGAATATAATGTGATATGTTTTTCACGTACGCATAATTATAAAAATATAGGTATCCCGTATGAATTTTTGTATAAATTTTTAAAAATCATTTAAAACCGCATCAACACTTTCGTGCATTTGACTCGTGGGTTGTTTACCTCTTGATAGAAATATGAGCCTAAGACATATTAGATATATTGTGACCAGGTTGCTAGAAACTAAATAGTACACCGTAATGTTTGATATTCACAATAATTCGAGAAACTCGAGACAATGCGTGGTTTTACTTGGCATTGTTTGTTCCAGTGTCGATTGTTAAATATCGTCACGGTATTTCAGCAGTGCCAGCATAAGTATGTTTCTCATTAGTGAATAAAATCGTGTTAATTCGACAAAGTAATTATCGAGTGTAAAATTCCCACGTCGCGTCATACTGGAGGTCACTATATCATACTGGTAGTATTTTAACAAGCTTTTATACGCAAACTTCAGTCGCCATTATGTGACTCTAAACTTTTTGTTACAAGTTTCTGTACAATAGGTAGGTAGAGTACGGTTAGTGTAAGTTTGCGCATGAGCGCATCATCCATACGAAGACAACTGTAAAATTTCAGAAAGGGCGCACATACCGAATGCTTACAGTTGGTAAACCGAAAAGCGATCTTCTGAATTTAATTGAATTTTAAATTTGGGCATTATTGAAAGAACATAAAATAAAAAGTCAATTTCATTTGATAATCAATTAAACCGTAGATAATCTTTGTTGAAATTATCACATACGTCATCGGAAATTTTTTAATTCTTTTTTTTCCAGGTGTAAAAGTATTCGCTTCGCAAGTCGTGTCCATTGTCCGTTTTTCCTTTAATTTTTTTTTTGCAATAAGCGCACTGAAATTCCAGTAGCTTTCGCAACTCGCCTTTGTACTTTTTTCAAATAAATGGGAGCTTCATGTAACTATATGTTGAATAATATTTCACGCGCTTGCTCTCGTAGTGCTCGTCCGCGCCCTGAAGAATATGATGAAGAAATTATATAAATATTAAAAATTCCATAACTATCGATTAGGTCGAGTGTACCTGCACTAAAAAGCAATCGGAAATGTTCAGAGCACACAAACCGCTCGGAGGATAAGCGTGACTAGTTAAAATGAGAGCTGATTGGCGACATACTGGATTAGGTCACATCCCTTCCCAAAATGCGAGATTTTTTGAACCGCAAAATTAGGCTGGACCTACTCTATGTACGGTCTAGACTGAAGTATTCCGGCTTGTTTCTCAACAGTGAATCAATATCTATAACAGTACGCCTGTGTTGTGCCATAGACACATTCATACCTATCCGCGGTACACCTGGTGTTTGCCCTTTGTGTACAGATTATATACCTATACCAGTGCAATAGCTCAGATACCATAGTGACTTGCTTCCTGCGATCCTTTTGTTTTTTATATGTATCAACCTGTATTTTCATATATTCCTTTCATGCTAAATAAATCTTGTAACTATTTAGTGTCTTTCACTGAACCCAATTTGATTATTTTAAACAAAAAGCCTAGTGCTGCCGCATTCATGTTCTTGAAGAAACTTATTTATTAATTATTCGCAGGTCAGCTGCTCGTAAATATCATTATATATTTCCTTCCATGTCTATATTTTGGCAGAACTTTTCCTAATGTAATAATTACGAAAACATGAAATACGAATACTAATTTGATAAAATATTTAAAGAGTTATTCCAATAAATGAACGAATGGGGCAATTTAACCCCCGAACGGCACGGAATAACGTTATTGTTGAGGTCACGCGAAATAAATATTGCTCAATAATATCCTAATGCGATCGTAACGATTTTTGTGTGAAATTCTAAACTGCTTTGTTTTATATTCCTGTTTTGATGACTAACTATCGAGAAACACAATATCATCATTATAATAATAGTAAATATTTCTACACTCATCGGACGAATAAAATGACAGATTTTCTTTATTAATAAATAAAAAAAATACAGATCCAAGAGTCGGGTGTTCGATTCCCGATAGGCATAATATAAAATGATTATTTCTGATGAAAAAATCAATCGCATCCGACGTGAATGTTGCTATAATTGTCTCTGTTATTTGCCTCTCAGCTGTAGACCCTGAAAAATAAATATTGTTGCGTGATGTTAGTGTAGTGTAATGAATTTCGAATAATCACATTACATAAAGACTTTATTTTGGTCAAAGGAAGTAACCTTTATTTTCGAAACATTGATAACAGAAACAGGTAAAACAAAAAGTGTTTTTCTCATCTAAAAAATGTATGTTTTTAGGGATAATATTTATCTTCTAAAGAGTGGACCCGGTCAAGTCGAGTCTTTCGTGGATGTCCTCTATTTTTGGTGCCACCAACACTCGCGTCATATGTATATGTTACCTTTTTGATATTAATACATTTAATCGTTCCATTATTTGAAAGAGCCGTTTACCTTATTTTTACGGAATCTCAAATTTGTCGCTAAAAATATCGTCGCTGTAGCATAGTTTGATAATGCACCCTCTCCGGTTTGGAAAGAGATCCAGGTTCAAATCCCGGTGACGCAACAACAATATTTTTCGATAAAATTGATTTTATATGTATATCTTTCTAATTAATATATTTAATTGATATTTAAAATATCACAGACCGTCTGTTCTGAATAATTACAACTTCACAATAAGAATGTGTTCTCATAATATTAAAATTATTGTTGTTGATTTAATTTATTTTTCTAATTCGTTCTTATAATAATTAGCTAGAATCAGAAATACAACACACAGGTTTCACAATTAATCGACTACGCCGGATACGTGAATCTACGGCACTGCGCATCCGGTCTATTTGTAAATATGTTTACTAAACTATCGTTGGCGATTTATCTCTTTTAGGTTGTGTTTAGCCTTTCGCGCTCACATTTTTTCATGTTTAAGCCTTGTTTACATTCATGAAAATGGTTTTCGCAATCTGACTCGGAAGCAAACGTTTACTGGGGAATTTATTTTTTGTTTCACAATATGCAACTAGGCCTGCTCCGTGTGTGTGACACGTGAGATATGAATTTATTTTACGCGAGCGGTTTACCATTTGCGGTTCGCTGTTATTATAACAGAACAACATTAATAATATAATTTATTGAAATAATTATTCACTAGTGATAATTTAATAGCGCAGGACGAATTACAGAAATTTTAATGTTTACGATTGTGCATTTAATGCGTAATTTTCAATAATTGCAGTTTTAACTTTATATACAAATTAAAATGTTAAATAATTAATTATTTTTGGAAAATCTGTTATTGAAATAAGCGATGCTTTGTGGGTACTATTTAAATGAGCATCCGAGTACTTTTTAGTCAGCAAATTGCTTACCGTAATTAGTGTAATCGGCCACCTAAATAATGTATGCAAACTAAAAATAATAAATGGTCACCGAACGCGATTAATTAAAATATTGTAACGATCATCAAAAATTATTTCCGAATACAAATTTATTTATGAATGATCACCGGAACCTTCATTAGGTATAACAAGAAGAATTTTAGCATTTTATTTGATAGACTAGGTTAGGTTAGAACTTTAAAGTTTGGTAATTTTGGTCACGTGTGTAAATAAAACACTTGTTTTTTTGATTCTACTCGTTTAATTTATTTGATGTGACGCGTTTCGCCTTGGAAGGGCATTATCAATCTAACAAATTTAACTCGACAATTTGTATTTCTTACTATAATGGGGGACAGCGATACAATTTATTTACATGAGATGAAAAGTGACATTGTTCATTGTAATTCTAAGGATTTCCATACATTTTGAATGCTTCTAATTATTCAAAGTAACCATTTAGTTTCAACACTAATGGTATTTTAATGTCATGTGTAATCTGTAGAAAAGGACAACTATATAATGTACGATAATGCCCTTGCAAGGCGATACGCGTCTCAAATAAATTAAACGAGTAGAATAAAATAAACAAGTGTTTTATTTTCATGTATTATGTGATTATGGAGTTCTACAAACTTATTTCGGAAACAGTACATATTCATTTTGGTAGCAAAACCATTTAATTATATTTGGTGATTAAGCTAATAAATAGACTCATGACCGAAGTCTATTTTTAGGGTATCTATGACTTAAATATTACTGCACAACTTTTGGTACTCAAATATTATTTAGATGGCAAAAGGCAATTAATTGAGGATCTAATTACTGTTAATTTGGTGCTCGCTAAATATAAGTCTTTTTATTTTACGGTATAAATTACTATTTATTACTTTATCTTTTTTCCAATATATATTTACAAGTATGTCACGTAGGTAGTCCAAACTTCAGGGTTAAATGAGTATTAATTTTGAACGACAAATATTCTTGGAAATTTGTGGATCTTTTTATCAAACACGTAATACTATCTCATTATATATTTTCTTGGTATACTAAGCCACTAAACTTTAAAATATAAATTAATCTTTGTACAATAATAATAATGGTAAAATAAATCGTAAATAAAAATGCTTTCTTACCATTCATCTTCAGCGGAACACATGGTCGTACGTATTACGAATAACGTCTGCATTTATTTACTAGCTTTAGAAAAATGTCCGTTTGATTTTGTCGGACGCACTGCAATCTGAATGTTAGATAATTGATTTCGCGAAGGAGACATCTTTTCGTGTTTTAGTGACAGTCAACAAAACTTTACCCTTGTTTATTTCATTTGTGTACTTACTTATATTCGAAAGTGGCACAGTGCCAGATAAAATGCCTCCATTCATCACTAATAATTATTGTTAAATTCTCAAAGAAAAATACTTTCAGGGCGATTTACTTTTTAAATACAAATTAAATGTATTAATTAGAAAGATATACATATAAAATCAATTCTATCGAAAAATATTGTTGTTGCTACCGGAATACGAACCTCGATCTCTTCGTGCATTAACCGATTATGCTACCAGCACACAGTATATTGACGAAAAATTTTCGAACCTATATGTTACACTTTTCAAATTGATACGTCTATCGTTACATTATTTGAAAGCCATCTAATTTATTTTTACGAAATCTCAAATACCTTTGAGTAATCCGATAGGAGACGCCAGAATTAAATTAATGCACGTTCCCTGGATCGGAAGAGAAAATATCACAGACGGTCTGTTCTGATTAATTACAATTTCACAATAAGAATGTGTTCTCTTTAATGTTTTACTCTTTAACTAAAATATCTTTTCAATATTTAGCAACTGCAAAACAATATTATAATTTTCATGTTATCATATTTTCAACATTGAGTTATCATTTTACGCATTTTTAAAATACCAATTTGTGTAAAGTGTCATTTATGTACATATAAATATGAAAATCCCCCGCTGTAAAGTACACCATATACCCTTCAAAGGGATTTAGTGTGTTTATAGCCGATGATATAATACTTTACGATACCTAATCTCATTCATTGACGTAGTGAAATGTTATTAAATTTTAGTATCAATTTCTGTCATGTAGACACAGTCGGGAGAATGTTAAAAGCTCTTTCCACCAGTTTTATGCCTACGACGTCAATTGATAAAATGTGATTAAATTTGATGAGAATCCATTCTAAAATCATTTTGTCTGAAATAACCTGATGTATCATATTATCGTGTCATTTGGTTTAGTATTTCTTTTAACATACATAGGTACAAAATGTGTAATTATTGCTAGCATGGAGTGCCTCCGACCTGTTAATTAATGCTTACTTATGTATTTAATTTATAGTTTAAAATATGCATACAGAGTTTTTTGAAGTAGTTTGAAATTATATTATATAATAATTGCTAAATAAAGGCATAATTTTAGACTACATAATTCCCTTGGACTCCCGTGGGTGTTATAAAAACCGAAAAAAATATCTTCTCTTTTATTTATTGGGTTTTGTTGTGTTTAGCCACATATTATAATTATTAATTAACCTTACTAGGTTGAGGATTTATATACTATTATTATTTTTGCTAAAGGTGGTCAAGCGCCCTGGATTGTAAAAATAATATACAAAGAGAAGATATTTTAGATTTTGGTTAATCCCTGGCTATGGTGTTATGTGTGGCTTTATTTTGAACAATGCACCAGAAGCGGTGGGATTCCTCTGATGTGGAAGGTTCCGGAGACGCTGTCCCCGAGGAGTCGGCCCCCTGGGAGACTTACGATGGGGAGCCCCAGGGCCGAGCCCTGCTGAGGGTAAGGTCCCAGCATGACCACTGCACGTGCATGAATCTATTCATCAGAACTCATCAGATAACCCATCATATACCGAATACCACTATAGGTCCATGCCTGGCGGAATTCATCATTAGCGCAACACATTATAAGCATTATGTTTATCCTTTATATATAATATTATTGTTATAAATGTATAATTTGCCTGCAAACCAAACCCCCATATTCTAACTTGTATTACTATAAGAACTTTTATTTTGACAACACAATGTTTGCTTTTCAGGTCTACCTATCTAATGTTACAATAAGTATAATAATATAATTTGTTACAATAAGTATAAAAATATAATTTACCATATGTATAAAAATATTAATTGTTAAAAAAAATGTTTTACATGAAGTGCAGGTATGTAAGAATGACAACAAATATTGTTTAATATTATCTAAACTGGGGTTTTCGGTGCTACCTGTATTTCAGTTAATGTTATTTTTGCACAATGAATAAATTATAGTTTTTATTTTAGTATCAACAAATATAATTAATGTATGCGCATGGTAAAATAAACCTAACTTAACTCTGGTCCCTCATAGCCATCAACGCATTTTGCTATCATTTAAAGTACATATCTTAAAAGCAATTTATTTTTTATAGCATTTGAAAGCCATGAGCTATTTTATAAGATTATAAATGTTTTATAATGTATTACATAAAACGGATTTGTTAATTGTGTTCATGTGTATGTGCCTAATCTCAACCGTGTCGGAGATATTAGCATTTAAAAAATTTTTGATTAACTGAAATATTTTATTGATTCCAAATTATATATTGAATTCGAAAAATAAAAGGTCACCGAACTTAAAGTAGCTAGATGATTTTGAGCCTGAAGCAAATATAAAAAATAATAATGTGTCAATTTCGCATTTTTTTATTTCATAGTACATACATAGACTCAAATTTAAATTATTAAAATTATTGTGATTTTGTAAAAATCTGAATCAAGAAGATTCTCCGTAATGGTACAGAATTTGTACATACTCGTTGAACATTTTCGATTCGTTATTTAATCAGGTGTTCACCCATAAAATATTGTGGAATATATTTTTTGCATACTGTATACATATTCCGAAAAGTTGTGATAAACAAATTAAGAAGATTGAATTTTTTCTTCTTGTTAGACTGTGCCAGTAACACTGCATCGCCTAATTTTACAGAACTTCCAGTCCTCATCATCAAAATACAAAATTTCTGACTGAAATTGACGCACACTCAGTTTTTTTTTTGACATCGTCTAATTTTACAGAGCTTCTAGTCCTCATCATTTTTTTTCAAAACAAATCAAAACACAAAATTTCTGACTGAAATTGACGCACACTCAGTTTTTTTTTTGACATCGTCTAATTTTACAGAGCTTCCAGTCCTCATCATCAAAACACAAAATTTCTGACTGAAATTGACGCACACTCAGTTTTTTTTAACATAAACTTCACAAATATTTTTTGTGTCAACGACATTAGAATTTTTTTACGAAATTCATACAAAATATATTTAATTAAATGCAAGGGTCAAAATAGTAAAAATTACAAAATGATGAAACGCTAGAATGTACACAGTCAATCCACAACACAAACTTGTGTCAACTCAAAGCTCAGATGTCAGAACATTCTAGAACACCTATTATAATTTTGTTTAGCTTACAAGTATGTTTTTTCCATATTAACCAACATTTTAATACATAAAATTATTTGTTTCAATTCTTGAAGTTTTGGGTGCTTGTTATTCGCATATTATCTGAGATAATTGCTTAGTGCTTCACCGCTGCTGTCTATTTATGTATTGCATTTTCAATTTTCATCTACATATTTTAGGTTAGTAATTATGAGGCTTATTTTTAATTAAAATATAATAGAAAAGCATTACATTATGTAATATAAATCAGCTTTCGCATGAAACAAATAATCATTTTGTTATGATATTATTCCGAACACACAAAACGTTAATTTCTATAAAATAATGTCAGTATTCTTTGATCTTTTGCACAGAAAAGGTGTTTTTTTTAGAGGTTTGTTTTTCGAATTGGCAACACTTTTTCCAGCGACAGCCAATTTGACAGATGATAGGTGATTTGCGCTCAGTTTGGTTTGCCATTTCACCATGAATATACTTACGCCAGAACAACGCTTGTAAATTGTCTAAATTTATTCCGAAAATCGTGATTCAGTTCGCGAAACTTACTGTGGGCTAGATCCATTTTACGGTCAACATAATCGTCCATCCGAGTAAGTAATTCGAATAAACATGGATCGTTTTCGCACCACGCATACTCTAATTGATAATACGCATCCGCAGAGACATCGTATAATACGCACCAGAACCGCCAGCCAGAACGCTATAGTCAATAGAGAGCGATTTAGATCTAAGATTACTGTCTTTTTCGTTCCCCAATAGAATGGCAGTAATGTGGAAGAGCTGTGGTTTCAACAAGACAGCGGAACATGCCACATAGCGCGCGCCACAATCAATTTATTGAAGGAAACATTCGATGAGCGCATAATTTCGCGTAATGGACCTGTGAATTTAACACATTTGGATTATTTTCTGTGGGGGGATATGTGAAGTGTTTAGTCTACGCCGATAAACCAGAGACGATAAACGACTTGGAAGTCAACATTCGTCACGTTAATGTCGATATACTCCCCCAGCTGCTCCAAAAAGTTGTTGAAAATTAGACTTCCAGATTACGCCTTATTCGAGCCAGTCGCGGCGCCCATATACATGAAATCATATTTAAACACTAATGGCTTAAAATTATCTTTCCAATAAAGCCACTTCCATGACCATTACCATGATTTTTATGTGTTTTATTTCATTTTAAAGTTTATACCTCTAAAAAAAACACTCTTTATATCAAAATTTTAGAAGTGGTAGAAATTATCACTAACAATATATTATCCTTTCATGACTACATTGTCAGTATCTTTCCATTGCACTTTAGGGATACTTTTAATCTACAAATAATAAAATAATGTGTTTTGGCAATTTCTCTGGGCTGGACTTTTAATGAGGCATTTCATTTAATCAGTAATAGATATTGGAATCTGAAAAACGAGGACACGTTTTCTAGTTTCTTTAAATTTTTCTGTTTGTGTATTTTAGTTATAAATATCAAATTAGTATAAAAGTACCAAATTTAAAATCACATGTTTTTACAAAAAAAAAGCTATCATCCCAACTGTCCATGAAATTTTGCCAATATTTTATAGATGTTGTTGAAATTTTGTCAATATTTAAAATATGTTGAAATTTTGTTTTGTTCGATCTAAAGCACATATATTTTATGGTCGTCATTTTAAATCAATTGTTCAGTACAATGTGATTTTTTCGGATTATAACAATTATTTCTCTTGATACATTACATACACATTATTTAGTCTAATAGGCTTACTATTTTTATATACATATATGTATTTATAAGATAGGTACTTATTATATTTTAAGAGGATTAGGAAAAATATATTGAATAATTAATCTTGGGATGAAATGTACCCGGTTCTGTGTATTTTCTATTATTGACCTCCTTCGTAAATTACTACTGTAAAATTCTCACATCTGCAATTCTTATTCTGTTCGCCACTTAACACGTTAAGTAACCTATCTATTCCAATTGTGCTGATTGATGTTATGTAAAATATGCAACTGTTAGACTGGGCACAATAAGGTTCTGCACAGTTTAAAGTTCTGACTTAAAGTAAGACGGCTGCAGTCTTATTCTGGGATAGTAGGACTAGCAATGCATGTCAATAATATTTTGATACTGTCTAAACGTTGCGTGCGTAACACTACAATAGATATATGCTCAATTCGTTTACGCTAATGATGTGCATCGCTGGTACTAAACCCACACGTACTAAAGCTGCTGGTGCAATAATATATTACTATTTATATTATTTATCTGCACGCAATAATTCATTTATATTTATACTTCTTGCGCCATCTTAAGGATTGACAAAAAACTGTGTGAATCATATTATTATTATTGAGTATTGAGAGGTGGTTAGTGGAGTCGTTTGGATTAATGATCTCGGAAAAATAATGAGAAAAGTCTTTGTAATCATGGGTTAGATATTCAAATACATGTATGTGAGCTACTAAAATGTTTGCAACTAAATTGAAACTGGTATATTCAATTTTAAATTACTCTTCATCTGATAATACATGTCTCATTTTGGTTTTGTTACAGCGCATAGCTGTTTTGGGCTGACCTATGGTTGTATATAATACAAATGTTTGTATGTATGTTATAGGTTATCGCATACGATAAAGATGAAGGGGAAAATGGCAACATCACATACAGCATCAAGTCTGGGAAGGGAAAAGCCAAGTTCCATATCAACCCTAGAACTGGAGTGGTAGTATGCAATGCCGACTTGGAGCCTGGAAGCTTTTACGAATTAAATGTGAGTTAAATTATTCTTTACATGACTTTTAATAAATGTGATAGAGGTCGTAACCACACAAATATATAAAAAAATATAAATTATGCATTTCATTTTGCAACATTCATTATTTTCCCAATTTATTTATTTTATTATTATCTATTTCCGTAAAATTGTACTTGTCACAATAGCTTAGTACAAGTTGGCACAAGTACTGCGGGTCATAAGGCTGCTACTTGTATGTTCTGCGTAGCTTCATCACTGTTTGTGTGTAAAACTAACAATAAATGAAAAATAAAATAAAAAATAGTCACTAAAACTTATTGAAGATTTGATTGTTGAGCGAACCAAAGAAAAATGGTTGAGATTATAGATCTTGTACTCATACTGCAGTTTAGGTGCAATTGTAATATAATAAAAACAATAATAATTCAATTGATAATCATCAGCTTGGTATTTTACAAAAAGTACTTGTAGTTTTAAGTTTTTATCTTCTATTTGTAGATACGAGCCCTCGACAATGGTGTACCACCGAAGGCACACACCACTAGAGTTAGTGTGGAAGTGGTTGCAGTACCAGAAAACTCTGCACATCCTCCAATTGTGAAGAGTTCCTCACAAACCATCAAGGTTACCGAGTCTGATAATGTTGGTTTCCTGGTTTCTCTCATACAAGCTACTGATGAGGATAATGATACCATATGGTATGACATTGTCGGTGAGTTGTTATTTAATTCTCAATCCTTTCAAATAATCAGCTTGATTACCGATGGAGTGAATTTTTTTTACTTTTTTGTGTTTTATGGACATTTATAGATGGTGACGAACGCAACGACTTTTTTATTGGAAGAGAGAATGGAAATGTTCTGCTGGCAAAGAAATTAATGTGGGAAACCCAAAGCAATTACACTCTGAATATAAGTGTCACTGATGGTGTTCATAGCGTGTACACGCAAGTAAGTAATCACTTTTTCTTTAAAAATAATTACTTTTTTTTTCAAAAGTATTTTGTGTTTAAATAATTCATAAAAATAATTATATAAATTCAATATACTTGTCAGTTTAGCAGTAAGCCATTCGCCTAGTGATCAATGGATAAGGTCTTGTCTCAGGAGACCAGCAACACAGTCCTATTTGAAACTTTTGTATGGGATTTTAATCTTTTCATTTTATCACAACTATTTTTATATAAGTGATTTATTTTTCAATTACAAATACTACAACATATTCGTGCCCATCTCAATAGATTAATATTCGTTTCGAGGTGGGTAGAGTTTTCTCATATGTTTAAATATAATAACTAAATATAAATAATACAAACTTTGAATAAATTAATAAATTATTGTAAATCTAAACCTGCAGCAATTTGCTCAAATTAATTGTGTGATTTATACTGTTTTTGTTATATCTTTAACTCACGCTTATGATGATGTTGACTCTTTGTGCGGAATTGTGTCGTCAGGATAATACCTGTTCGTGGTAGCAAAAGTATTTATTTTGAATGCTTCGATACAAGTCAATATAAAACGTTTAACGGTTTGGAGGCAAGAGGCTGCGCCGACCACAGCGCTTTATCTCTTTCACACACTCATCACTCGTATCAACTTTCACACGATCACGCATTTGTTCCATAGATACATCACAGGTTTTAATTTTTTTATTAAACTCTCAAAGTCTGTTTTGGTTTGGTTCTTATTGCTAGCTTTCAAGAACATCTTTTTGGCGCCTTATTCTGGACTTACCTTTAAATAGTGTGGTCCAAGCGCCTCTATGTAATGTTATAGTGCGTTCAAAATAGTTGTGTTTATTACCACTCTTAATAAAGCAGACTCTGGAATAAGATGCCCGGCATTCTTTCTAAAACAGAACTAGTTTAGCCTTGTTGAAAAATTTGTTTCAATTGATTGCGTGGAATTTGCTGGGGAATGCGTAGGTTGCAGTTGAGGTGGTGGTTTATCTTCATTAAGAGATGATGGTTCACATGTCTGCTTGTAATTCGAGAGATAGTTAAACATTTGTTGACTCATCTATTTGATTATTAAATGATTGAATCACAAACAAATAATCTAAGATAATTAGCAATAATTATTTAAAGTATTATTATTTCCTGTATAATTCATTTAAATTGTTTAAAACCCCCATTCTCTAGTAATTCTTTATTTAAATACAATTTGCGATAAGACTACATTACATCTAATCAGGTTACAAAGTTGTTCACAACAATTTTGCTTAATTATGCCAATGCAGCCAATGCGATGCATTTGGACCCATGTTATATATGCGAAAGGTTCACACCCTACAACATGTATGGCTGTGATACTTTTGCGACTATTGGTACTTTTTTCAATGCTAATGTTACTTATAGCAAATGTTTGTAAATCGAGAACTGCCTGTAGCAAGATTTTTTTCTATTCATATTTTTTTGTTCACATTTATCTTATTAAAATAAAGATAACATGGTGCTAATGTTATTATTTTTGGTTTACCTTACAGCTAAAAATTATTGTAATAAATGATGTGAATGAGCAAGGACCTACATTCAGCCGGGAACTGTACAGCGTAAATATTTCGGAAAACTTCTCAGGTGGAGACCCCATTCTCAGCCTTCATGCGACTGGGCGAGATCATCTGCTGTACAGTATCTTAAATGCAAGGAACACCATATCAGCTCAAATCTTCAAAGTTGATTCCTTGACTGGAGATATTACTATGAAAGAACAACTTGATAGGTACCTTAAATAATTATTTTATAAATATGAGAAGTAAATTATTTTAGTTTTATATTATTACAGGTAACCCCCATTGATCATGGGGGAAACGTTCTGGACATGGTCGCGATAAGTGAAATTTCGCGATCAACGGGGGATTTAAAGAAATCATTTCGAAATTCGAAAAAACACTTATTAAATGAACATTATTAATAACAAAAATGTCATACATTATGTACATAATTCATTCATTTTGTTCCGCGTTCCAAAAAAGATTCTAGATTCGTTTGTTTGGCCTCTCTGCGTTTATTATGCAAAATTTGCCGATAACTGTCAAATAATCCGTTACAACCAAGCTTTACAGCACTCACTTGCTCTTAATATTCGCCGTTTTCTTCTAATAACTCCAGGCATTGATTGTGAAGAGAAAGGGCATTTTCAATGATTTTGACACTTAACTTTCACGCGGGAACAGGTTCCGAGACGTCATTTTCTTGGGACATAGTATGGCAATCCATTTCCTGCAACCAACCGATTTTTAATATTTTAAAAATTATGAATGGATAAAAGATATGTAAGTATTATATGTAGTCAATTTAAAGTATAATATCAGTGCAATGTCAATGCGTTTGACATTGCACTGATATTATACTGAAGGATAGACCCAAATGATGCACTGGCTCACCCGTACCGTCTGGCATTCTTTTGTTTCGCTCACGTTCATAACTTTTCATATATGCACGTGTATATGATGTGAGTAAACGAGAAAGAAAGATAGCATGCACATGCAACCACTCATTATGACGATTCCTGGCATATGTCAAAGTCAGACAATTACCGAGAGAGAAAAAAAATTTTTACAAAAAGATCGTGATATAACGAATCTGCACTCGGCGGGATCGCGATGAACGGGGGTTACCTGTAGTTGTATTTTAGCTAAGCTTAACAGCATATTTAATTTATTTTCTACCTACACAGGAAATTCTATTTTACGCCAAGACACTATTTATACATTTTCAGATGCTATGTAAGGAAATATAAAATGTATGTAAGAAATATGGAAAAGAAAATTTATCCTTGCGTTTCAGATCTGATCATTAGACTTCAATACAATTTCAATTCTGAATGTTTTTTACATCAGGGTGATACAGATGTATCTGTTACTCATGACTGATTAAGACACACACTGCACTTTGGTGGAAAGGACTTGGCTACCTAACGTCCGAATACTATATATATATGCCTGATGATGTTTTACTTAGGAAATACTTTGTAGCCACATTCGCTGTGGGATCAGTTCCATTGTCTTGAAAGCCTTGTATAAATATTCAAATGCTCATCAAAAACTTGATACGTACTCGTCCTTTTCTGATTTCCTTACAACTACTTAGGGCCAGTTGTGTGATCAGTAGTAACTTTTTTCTATAGTAAAAAGTTACTACTGATCACACAACCGGCCCTTACTTTTAAGAAACTATATTTATATATATATATATATATATATATATATATATATATATATATATATATATATTGTGACATGGTCGCCTATTCGTGACTGGTAATCGTCAGGATACCGACTTGCTCAGAGGTTCACATCATGGGCGCAAGTCTTTGGTTACAGAATTTACCATAATGTCTTGCCTATTACTCCAGCCATCGTACTCAGGGAAAATAAAAGATTATTACAAATTTTTATCGCTAATTTATTACAAAGAAACTGAGCAAATAAAATGTAAAAGGAATAAAAATCATCAAACATTACTGCATAAATTGCAATTTAAATAAGACTTGTCTCAGCACTTTTGCCACATAAAATATAAAGTTTACTATTCATTTTTACTAAAGCTAAGTGAACAAAATTTTTACCTAACAGTTCGTCAGGTCAAGTATAAAACAGAGTAACATGATAAATAGATTGGTTAATACTAGCTGGAAAACCGTGAGTTTCAAATTAAATAGAAAAACAAATATGCTACAAAAGACAACTAAGTTTGAAATTCCTTGTACACAAAAAAATGAATATTTACAATCAGTGTGTTTGCGATAATTATTGTCCATTCCTGCTGAAATTCACTGTTCCCGTCTATTCGGTCAGTCCAAGATACATGTTGAAAACTTGTCACTCCTGGTGCCGTACATCGGACAAACTGGATTCTGACATTTGGTTTTCCTTGAGTTGCTCACATCGCTTCGGTTGGAGAAATTCACTCTGTGGAGTAGTGCGTGTCAGATTAACACGTTGCCCTCATCCCCCGTGCGAGAGAAATCTTTCCCGCTGCATCCCGTGCATGTGCGTTGTGGCATGACTCCTTCATTGTCATGTTCACGACATGAGTTGTGACAAAAAGGCAACAACACTTCCATTTCGTAAGATTTTAGGGTGAAAGTAACAGGGGAATGTAAATCACTGATGAACAATACTTTAGCGTAGTTAGCATTTTGAGAGTAGTAAAAGGAAGATCAAGAAAGTTAAATATAAAAATTTACGTAGAGAAATAAACTAATGTAGAAATAAACTATTTGGATAAATACTCCATGGAGAAAAAGATTGCATGGAGAAAGGGATGCGTATCCTGAAATTTCACATATTATTGGACCAAATAAATATAATGGCGGACAACACAGATGTTAATATATTGTATTGTTCTCACCCTTTCCCCTTATAAAAGTTACATCTTGCTTAATTAATATAATCAGATTGTTCAATCCGTTGCACTCGACAGCTGTCAGATGACAAAACGTTGCACGCAATCGTGACCCCGCTTGAGCTATGTTGCCAACCTGAGAATGTTAATCCCTACTTGTTTTGCGTGCGGTAGGTACCAGATTTAATGTTATAATATATTGGTAGGTATTATTCAAGTTTATGAATGGTTTGATATTTTCTATTATTCTGTTATTTCTCAGATGGTGTCTAAGTCATGAAAATCACTTTTATGGCCTATTTCTGAGATCATGAGGCATCCTACATTAGTAGAAAATAATTCCATTGCTAAAGTTTAAAGTTTTTAATAATTATTATTTCCAGGGAAGTCATGGAAGAACATCTGTTGACTGTAATGGTACGCGATCAGGCTCTGAAATCTAAGCGTAGTTATGCTCGTGTGTTAATACGAGTCATCGACCACAATGACCATCCGCCAGAGTTCAGCGCCAAGATAGTGCAAGGGAAAGTGTATGAAACATCAGCCATAGGAACTTCAGTTGTAAGAGTTCTAGCTAGTGACAAGGATAAAGGAGAAAATGCTGTCATTTCTTACTCCATCACCAGTGGTATGTTATTGTGATTTTTTAACATTATTTGTTGCAAGAGTTTTTATTTACAGGCCTGCAGTTTAAAACACAAATTATCATGGCACAATAATTCTTTCTTTCCAGGAAATATAGGCAACATGTTTTCAATTGATCCAGAAATGGGAGACATCACTGTTTCCAGAGAACTAGACTTAAACAGTGCATCAGAATATATGCTACAGGTTAAAGCATCAAACCCTGGACCTCACCCATCCTCTACATCTATTCCTGTCCACATTATGATTACCATGGCAGATAATGCTAGTCCGAGGTTAGTATTATAACTCACTTGTTTATATATATTTTATTAAAAACTATATTTAATGCATGGTTAAATCTGATTATTTAATTTTATATTAACTTTTTTTTTTGTTTATTTTCCAGATTTGTAAAGCATGAACTTGTAGCAGAAATATTTGAAAATGAACCACCAGGAACTTATGTTGAGCATTTAGAAGCCCGAAGTACTTCGTCTCTATTATTTGAGATTACGGGTGGAGATGATAATAATATGTTTGATGTGAACCCTTCCACAGGAGTCATAACAACTAAATATCCTCTGGACTATGAACAAATTAATATGTATAATTTGACTGTTTCCGTTACTAATATGGTAATTGGTGTTTGATTTTATTAAATTAATTTTCTGTAACTCGAGGAAAATATTACATCTTTGATTATGAAAAATAACTCCCTATTTGTTTATTTTGTCTGGAGATCTCCGGATCATTATAATGTCTAAATGGAGATGATTTCTTATGAATATGTTAATGTTTTTCTCTTTTTTTTTTTAGGCTTCTGCTAGAGCCCAATGCTCCGTTGTGGTTCATGTTTTAGATAAAAATGACAATGCTCCCCGGTTTTTGTCTGATTTATACTACGGCAGTTTATTAGAGTCTGCGCCTATTTCATCTCTTGTTCTCTCTAATAACAGTGCGCCTCTTGTAATCTCAACAGAAGATCTAGATTCTGAAACAAATGCACTGAGGAGTTACGAGATTGTAGAACCAGCAGCTAGACAATACTTCACTATTGATTCAACAACTGGGGCTGTGAAGACAATTAGTGAATTAGACCACGAGACTGTCTCATTTTTCACTTTTCATGTCATGGTATAAATACTTTATTAAAATTCATTCAGCTTATTACACCCTATTCTTTCTTTCTTTACATTTTTATAATGTATTGTTATTTTCAGGTAGTGGATTTGGGTAAACCACGTTTGTCATCTGAAACTACAGCAGAGGTTCAGATCAATATTTTGGATGTTAATGATTGCCCACCTAGATTTGATGAAAAAGAATACAATGTAACCCTGTTGCTTCCGACATACAAAAATGTTGCGATTGTCACAGTTAATGCCTCCGATCCAGATACAGCTCAAAATGATACTCTTAAATATGATATTCTTGATGGGGACAATGCCAATATATTCTCGATTGATACCATTAAAGGTGTAGTTACCATCCTCTATCCGGAAATGCTGAAGCATTTTCACCGGTTGCGGGTGAGGGTAACAGATGGCAAGTTTACAAGTACAGCTCAGGTTAATATCAGAGTAGAAAAATCAGAAAGTTCTGGATTAATATTTCAAAAATCTCACTATGAAGGAAGTGTGACGGAAAATTCTACAAAGATTGTTATTGTCGCAGTCGTTAATGTTCTTGGAAATACTTTGAATGAACATGTTGAATTTAAAATCCTCAATCCGACAGACTTATTCACAATAGGACTTACATCGGGTGCTATCCAAACAACAGGAGTGAAATTTGATCGAGAAGAGAAAGATACTTACTTACTGATAGTTGAAGCCAAAAGTTCATCTATAACATACGATAGAGAAAGAGAAAGTCCTCGTGTTGCTCACGTTGTTGTTAACGTAACCATATTAGATATTAATGATTACTGCCCCATGTTTGTTAATCTTCCTTATTATGCTGTTGTATCAGTAGATGATGAAAAAGGACAAGTAATTACTAAAGTGCACGCTATTGATATGGACAGCATGGAAAATGGTGAGGTACGTTATGAGATGAAGAGAGGCCACGGTGAATTATTTAAAGTTTGCCGTAAGACTGGAGAAATTTCTTTGAAACAGAATTTGGAGGGACACAATAAAGAGTATCAGTTAGTTATCGGTGCTTATGATGGAGGTAATTTACAATTTATTAGCATTTCTTATTTACTTTATTTCATAATATTCTTGAGTGTTTCACTAGTGATGATGTATTATTTACAGGTACTACTCCATGCTACAGTGAAGCTATTGTAAATGTTAAGGTTGTGGATAGATCTATGCCAGTGTTCGATAAACAATTCTATTCTATGAGTGTCCCAGAGAACGTTGAGTTGCAGACGCCTTTAGGTGTTCCCTTGCAAGCGTCGTCTCCCCTTGGCCGGAAGCTCATATATACTATTGTCGAGGGAAATGATCTTGAAGAGTTTTCTTTGGATTTTAACACCGGTATTGATTATTTTCTTATTTTTTCGATTTTATTTTTGTATTTACCGCTGAAACATTTCATGCCCGAAATAAATGGTTCCGTTAAGCGCTTTGGCGCTATCAATGTTATATTTTGCCAAAGGTTTTATTGCTGAGTAGAGCAATGTCTCCACCATGTCATCGAGCTGGCAGCTGCCTGATGCTTAATAATATTTGTATTTTAGTCAAGTTTTCTTTTTTTAAGCAATTTGTCTGAGATTTGAATATAGTAGGTATTTTTATGATATGATATTATACTAAAATAACTAATTGGCTTTAATTTGTTGAATGATTTGTAATCAGTTTGTTTCACTTTTGGTAACTAAAGACAGATTATATTGGGTATTGAATTCCAACTTACTCTCTTTTAAATAAACAGAATGAAATGTTAATTACTTACCTGGTGTGGTTTTGGGATTTCTCAATATAGGCTGTGGTTTTCTTGTATAATATCTTTTACACCTTTGTTAAAGCTTATTTAACAAAGTTTGTTATGTTTGGTGTAGTATAAGTAACTTTATATTTAACTGCATGATTGTGCTGTCGCTTTTGGATTTATCTAAAAGTCCTCTCTTTGTCATTGATATAATGATCAAAGTTGTTATGTTACAAAAGTTATAATAAGAAACATACGTATAAGTCCAAGAGCGGGAGCGATCACACTGTAACTTGATGGATCACTTTAAATTGATAAGTTTGCCATTTGTGAGTGAGACAAAGATTGGATTAAATATATGTTTATCTCCCTCTGTCCACAGCACCCGACAGTTACAATGGTCCTTGTGAGTATTCAATGTTGTCAGAATATTAATGTTCATCTTTGTGTGATGTGTTCCATCCATTTGTTGTTTGTGCTGTCCATTCACTGTTATCCATTTTCACTCAAAACACATCCTGCTTTATGTATGTCTTCTTCACCAGCCTTTCCTGCATTTTTAAGTGAATGTATTTTATTTAAACAGGGATTCGATTGATGGGCTAATAACTTAATGCTTTGGATCTGGTTGTACTTTATTATTTACTATATGGGACAATCTTGGTCACACTAAGTGTGTAATAATCGCTTTGGATCTAGTAATATGCAGGATAATTTTAGTTACCAGCTACCTAATCATTGCTGTGGATCCGGATATGTATAGTACTCTATTAATTTATAAAACACTTTTAAATACATTATTTTGGATTTGGTTATATTTATCAATATATAGGATAATATAATAGCCTCGCCAGTCTGACTTGTCTTGTCTGCACTTCATGATCAGAATTTCCGACTTTAACAACAAAGATCTTAACTTTAGTAAACAAAGTCCTATTTTAGCAAACAAGTCCTATTTTAGCGGCCATCTAAGTCTTGTTTTCATAGCGTAAGCATTTTATCTTATTTTGAAGTTAAAATAAACTTACCAAATGTTTTTATTCTCGTACTTATTTAAAAAAATTAATTAATTGCAAAATTTATCTCTAAATTCTGTTGTGTTTAAAATTATCCCATCAAACATATAATGAACATCATTTTTCTGATGTTATCGCTCCATTGTGAGGCTTCCGCTCCGGAACCTTCTTTCCCCATTGTCCCATCAAGTTTGAGGATGACAAACACGTCAAAACGGGACTTCCACTTCCGGATCTTCGTTCCCCACCATCCATCATCTCTTCGACGAATATTTTTAGCCCGTTGCCACTTGAGCATGCAGATTTTTTAGGCAACATCTGTTACCTTGGTTTTCTGACAAATTTGTACTTTGATACTCATTTTCTCAGAGATTCCAAGTAAATCCCCTTCCATTGCTCTTTGGGCAACTTTTATTTTATGTATGACATCTGCGGTGATGGTTCACGTCTCAGCTCTATATGCAAGGACTAGGAGCACACACTGATTGTAGTTTTTAATAGATTATGGTATTTTGGCTTTTTCAAATGCTGTTTACATCTAATGCATGGAAGGTTGGTGAATGTAAGTAAACCATATATGCCGGAAACGAAAAGCATTAAATTCTCATTGTTCTCCATTATTACATTTGAGGGATTCAAAAGTAAAACTGCCATCTTACAATTTACGAAAATGGAAAATAATTTTACTTGTTTGAAAATGATTACGTATCTATCAATAGTGGAAGTTTTATAATTGATAACTGCTCTTGAAGACATGATGAAAAATATCAATTTTAAAATCTCAGCTGTGGTTAGAAAAATCAATTACAAAAACATTTATCTCAATTTCATCAATTGCAAAGTGGGAATGTTACTTTTGAACCTCTTACAATTTATCCATAATATAAATTCTGAAATATTTCAAATTCATACCAATACCGAATAACAGCTGGAGACGTTGGGACAGTTTTAAAAAAGTTACTGATGATTGTGTTACACAATTATTAAATTAGCTCTCATGTTGAGCTTCAAATCAGTAAGGATTTTCCTTATACCATCTTTTAACTAATTTCTTTCTGCTTTATCTACATATATATTTAATCCCTGTTTAACCATCATTAGTTTCCATATTCATTTAATGAATTAAAATGTTTGTAGGTTTGCTGCACGAAAATATTTTAAATAGTTTGATTAACAAATCTAGAGGTATTGACATTTTGTTGGCGGGCGAATCAACATAGGATCCAAATAATATTTTATAATTTTCTTTGAAAATAACATATTTGGATTTAAACTATTTTACACAAAATAATACATACTTGTTATTATAGAAGAAGAGATAATATATATATATATAATTTTTTATGTTTCCTATGTAACTGCGGTTGGCTGATATATCATATTATATTAAAGGTTATTTAAATGATGAAACCTCGTTAGTTACAAAAATGAGGCCAAAGTATATTTTAATTTTTCTCAAACGTTTTGTTGTTTCCTCTCTGTCTCACATTTTGTTTTTTCACTGAAACGATAATTTATTTTATTTAAAATTCCCGATTTCTAGTAAATGCTTAAATAATATCTATATTGTTTTAGAAAAGCATATTTACTAAGAAATATTAAAACTATATACCTTTTTCATTTGAAAAAATGTCACATTACAAAGTACATCGATATGTGCATGCAAAATAGAATAAACTTAGATAGCTGCTATTAGAATTACCCAAGTTTCATTGTCCAAGGTGAGTAACATACTTGACAAAGTAGACAAATAAAGTTGTGGCTATATTTAGTGACTTTACTCAATCGAAAATAACAGAATTAATTTGCAACAGAGATTTATTTAAAAATATTAGATTTCGCAATGTGATAGCGTATTATAACCACAAACAGGTTAGTGTGATATAGATTATGTGACGAAGTGATAGTATTTTTAACAGAATAATTTAAATACTGTCATAGCGGTAAGATAGCTATATTAGTTATTTATTATGGCTAGTTAATGGACAATATTAAGATTTCACACAATTTCATATTTAAAGAAGTACGAAGCGTCATTTAGAGACTTCCCACCTTTATTTTGGATCTTTTTAACAAATGTTGTTGTGTCAGTGACATTGCTAATTTTTATACAATGGAGAGGGAGAATAAAAATAAACCTATAGCTTTAACATGTACATTTGGAAGTTTGGCTTTACGCTTGGAGTTTAAATGGGCAGGCATGCTGTATGCGGCTGAAGAATTGGACTACGAACAGCAGCGGACACACCAGCTCAAGGTACGGGCCACAGACAGCGTAACCGGAGTGTATGCGGAAGTAGCTGTATCGGTGGTGGTGGAGGACATCAACGATTGTCCCCCCGAGTTCTCTCAAGACATCTATCATATCAACATATCAGAGGCTGCACCTTTTGGAACCCTGCTAATGAAATTGGAGGCGCATGATAATGATACTGGTAATTGGTTTATCCTTTGAACTTAAGATTAAAAAGTAGAAAATTAAACATAGAATTATGTAAAAATTGTACCTCAACATTATTTAGGTTTATCGTTGTCTATCAACAGCTCCCTTCTTTTTTCTCACATATCATCCTTTCCATGAATTACGTTGATCTCATCTTGAGGCGAGGCGAGTCTCTTGTTTGGGTTTATATAAAAATGATTCAATTTTTAAAATCTTAAAAGTTTGTTAATATCTCCTGTTGATGCCCACAGTTTGAATATTGCATAAACCCTTTTATTGGTCGAATGTTTATACATTTCAAAATAATTCAGATCATTTTGTATTTATTTTCGTATTTCTTTACACCAACCTTTTTATATCATACATACTTTACATTGTCAAAAAAAGATTTTTCGATTTTCACAGTGAAAGTATTAGTTATTTTTTTTATTTATTATCTTAGTTTAATAACCACAATTGAGTTTAAAAAACATCTACCGGTTTCGGAAAACACCTTTTCCTTCTTCAGGATATGTCAAAACTAACTAAAAATATAGCATTGTTTTTCTATTTATCCAGAATCTATTTTTAAATTTAAAAAAAAAAAAAAAAAAAACAACAACAATTATTTAAAATTTTTTTTTTTTTAAATTTAAAAATAGATTCTGGATAAATAGAAAAACAATGCTATATTTTTAGTTAGTTTTGACATATCCTGAAGAAGGAAAAGGTGTTTTCCGAAACCGGTAGATGTTTTTTAAACTCAATTGTGGTTATTAAACTAAGATAATAAATAAAAAATATGAATCTTAACCACCAAGTTAATATTGCTAATTTTAAAAGTAAAGTATTAGTTGTCACCCATTGAATAATATTAACAAAATTATGTATATCTTCTGAGCATTGTCAGATTAGACTAATCTTATTCTATTAGACATTATTCTATATGTACAAGTATATATTTTTTTTTATCTTAAAGAAACTGCACTGCGCTCCTCAAAGTTTGCAATAAATGTTTTTATTATTATTACTAGCCTCCAAAAACAAACATGGTTAATTTTATAATAATGTTAATTTACTATATATTTCTTTCCTTGTTAGTATTGAAAACAGACCTTCAACATGCCCTGCATGCCGATTTCAGTCAGTTTTATAGCACTGTAAGATTTTAAAATGTAATAATTTTATCTATATACCTCATTCAATGCCTTTTTATAATAAATGTTTCAGGAATCAACCAAGATATAACCTACTCCATTTCCCATACCAATAGCAATGCAAGTTTGTATTTCCACGTGGAGACAGATGGCAGCATATATCTGAAGCAGTCACTAGATCGTGAAACTCTGAGCTCACACCATTTTACTGTGCTGGCAACTGATAAGGGAATACCGTCCCTGTCCAGTACCGCACATGTTTGGGTGACCGGTATGTACACAGTATTATTATAAATAATATTTATAATGTAGGATATTATACATTGTTATTAATATATTACATCTTTAGGAAATTATAGAAAAAATATACAAATGTGCTTATTTTATCTAACATGTACTAGATAAAATAATATGAATAGAGTTCATACATAAAAGGTGCTTCACAATTTCTCTTATTTATGCAGATTATCTAAGCTTCTTTAGAGTAACATAGTCTGCTCTACATAGACAAAAACACACTTTTTAATTTACATTGTAAAGAATTTCCCGTAGTTGGTAATTTAATATCAAGCTTAATTTTTAGTATTGGACATGAATGACAACCCTCCCCGCGTTGAACAGCCCCTGTATAGTTGTGTGATATCGGAACACGCTACTCGAGGGCAGTTTGTAACCAGAGTAGCTGCCAGCGATCCTGACCCGATAGATCTTGGTCATCTCTCTTACTCTATTGTCGGGGGGAACAGCCAACAAACTTTTTCAATTAATTCTACCAATGGTAAGAGTTCTATTTTATTTCCTTCCATTGTTTCCTCTCGTAAAGTTGCTAATATTTAATATTGACCTTATACATATAAATATTTAATGATTTGTATTGCGAATAATGAACAAGAACTACAAAGTCTAATGAGTAGAATGTACGATGTATGAAAGAAGAGTGACCTCATGATGAATGTTAACAAGTCGAAAGTGATGGTATTGGAGAAGGAAGAAAGCAAGACATCGTGCAAAATACTTGTAGGTAATAAATGTTTGGAACAAGTAGACGAGTTTGTGTATTTGGGAAGTATGTTTGATAGAAATGGAAAGGCTAAGAACAATATCGAAAGAAGGGTAACTGCGGGAAATAAAGTGAACGGCGATTTGAATGGAGTTATGTCTAACGGGAATTTGTCAACTGAGGCAAGATTAGCGATGCACAATGGAGTCCTGGTACCGTCACTGATGTATGGAAGTGAAGCCTGGAGCTGGCAGAAGAGGAACGAAAGTAGACTGAATGCAGTGGAAATAAGATCACTTAGGCGTATATGTGGCAAATCTATTTATGACAGAGTAAAGAATGAAGAAATAAGGAAATAATATTAATCTGATGTTAGTATAGTGAGTAAGATTAAGAAAGCATCTCTTAGGTGGTTTGGTCATATGGAATGGATGAATGAGGAGAGAATGGTAAGAAAGATATATGACGCAAGTGTTGATGGCATCAGAAATAGAGGACGTCCGCTGAAGACTTGGCACGACCAGGTAAACCAGATAATGGAGGATAGTTCTGTTAGAAGCCTCAACAATCGACGAGCTTGTATGAGAAGATGTATGAATGTGGATGAGGCGAGAATTGTGTGTCAGGACAGAGGAGTGTGGCGCTCTATCCTCTCAATCTACCCCCGCGGGGAAACGGCGTGATGGTAAGTAAGTAAGTTGAGTGTTGTAATTGATTATTGAGTGGCAACATTATTAATTTTTTCAGCTAACAATGTATGTATTGTGATATCATGATTTATTTAAAAATTAATGTTTCAATTTAGTAGTGCGTCCAATGATAAGCGCAAAAGATGTACATAAGATGTAATTTAAATAATAGGACTGTGGGTTAGATTTTTTGGTTGTTAATTATGCATTCATTATTATTTATGGACTTCTTGATTTCTAGTTGGTTAGTGTTAGCAAAAATAAAGTGGTGTTTAAACAAAGTGAATTGTTTTTAAATATATTTATAATGAATTACCATAAAGTTATAGCGGAATACAACAGTAAATAATTATCTACCTGTGTACATAGGACACAATTGAATTAATTACATCTTACAATACAGCAGTATTGCAGTTTTCCAATTTTCAAATTTTTGACAACAGAAATGGATTGTTTGTTTTATATTTGAGAAATGTACTTTCAGAACAAAAAGATCACATGTCTATCTAATTCCTATGTAATGTGTAAGTTTCCTTTCAAATTTATCTATGCATCGTACACAGAAGGACATTGAGATATATTATTTTGTTCCAGGTATCATTTCCTTGTTGAATATTCAGAAGTTTGGTACATACCCGATGACAGTACTAAATGTATCTGTTTCGGATGGTGTATACACAACATTTAGTCGCGTAAAAGTGTCATTGAGTCCAGCTAACAGACACGCACCTCGCTTTACACACGTTATTCAAGAAGCAACAGCAATAGAAAATCAGCCTCCCGGATTGCACATTACAGTAGTAAGAATTATTATACATTATATAATTAAATCTGATGACATATTAAGGCTATCACAATCATACGCAAGACAGTTTTCCAAATTGTTTGCACTACACCGTATCAGGGCTTTTTTGTGATTTATTTTATGGTTTTAAGTTGGCAATTGGGTTGAAAATCAATGGTTCATCATAATGAAGTTAAATTTAATTGGGTTTACATTTAGGCAGTAATTGTTTCTGGATAATTAAATATCAGCTTAAATTAATATATTCCTGGTCGGTCACAAATAAAATTTGGTTCCACAAAATCTTTGTCACCAGAAAACTTTAAAATGAAGAAACCTTTTAATTTAATCAAATAAACTTACTTTTCAATTCATACAACGGCAAATAAATCAATAGTCCTGGAATTTCCTGGAAAAGCATGTATAGCATATGTGTATGTTTTTAAAAATTAGAAGAATTGAAAACATTTTGAAATCCTTTCTACTTCTATAAAACTAAGTTCATAAGTCAGGATACCTACCACATATTCGGATTTTTTTGACACTTGGAATAAAAGAAAATTGACACAGGATCTAATGTAATTTTTAATTTCAGGTTAAAGCGATCGATGATGACTTTGGTGAATTTGGCCATGTCTCTTACTCTATCCCCTCCAATCTGCTCAAGAGCATCTTCTCCATTAACGGTCAAACTGGAGAGTTGACCACCCTTATTAAGTTGGACCGTGAGGTGGCGAGGGAATATGAAGTCCCGGTGATGGCATCTGATGCAGGAGGGAGACCAGCTTTCACAGCAATCAGAGTCAAAGTCGCAGACGAGAATGATAATGCTCCCATTTTCTTGTTGAAAGAGTACAAAGCTGCGATCCACTCGAATTTTAGTGTGTCTATGTCATTTTTGAAGGTAAATGAGATTTTTAAAATATTTAATATTGAATTATTGATAGATTAACTTTGTAGAGTTTCATCATAATGGATGGATATAAAAGAAGCAAAGTTATTACTCTACTTGAGTTTATTAGGACTACTCAAGTTTTTATTACATTTTCTAACTCATCTCCTTTCCTCTCAATATTCCTGTTACAACCACCCCTCCACTGTCCACCAGTAACTCCCCCCCCCTTCCTCCATCTTTCAGTACCTAGTTACTTATATATCTACCACTTAAGCCATGTCTCCTATATTTATGTGTAGTTAGTTTAATACTTCACCTGTCGATGAGAGTTACCGTTCCTCTCAAAACTTGAGTAGTGCAAACTCAAGTAGAGTAATAACTTTGTTTCATTTATATCCATCCATTTAATATTGCATATTTTTACAAATTACATCCAGCGGCTGATTTAACATTTATTTTATTGGGGATTCAATTTTTTTTGATATTTATAGTTATAATTTGGTGTGAAAATTATTAATCACTTAATCAACAAATAGTATCTATCAATGTTGTCAAATTTTGGATATTTTTATGTATGGCCATTCCACGTTGTCCCGTCTAGTTTTAACATTGCAAACATAAAATTACAAACTTAGTTGAGCATGCAATTGAAGTGTGGTATAATATTGCCGGTTTTCTTCTGACATTTTAAAAATTTATCCTCGGGAACTGTAGGAATCTTGTTTTTCGTGTTTTGTATATCCTGGGAAATCGTGAATCATATGAAACTGAAATGGGACCAGCAAATTTTGCAATACCATATTGCATTCATATTTACTTCTTTATTCACAATATATGTATATATCTAAATACAATTTAATAAGAATGTGCTTGGTGTTAAAAGGCAAATTATATCAGTACCTAGTATACACTATGTAAATATGGTTTTGTGGTGTGTATATACAAATGGGTACATGTTTATAATGTTTAGTAATACATATCTCTTTCATTTACAGATAAAAGCGGTGGATTCTGACGATGGTTTGAATGGAAAAATTCAATACTCTATTTATGAAACAAAGAAATTAGGAGTTAGTGACATTTTCGGAATTAATATTAATACGGGTTCCTTGACATTGGTCAGAGATGCTGAATCTCTAGGTATAATATAATGTGCTCACTTAATTACACTTATTATGTGCATTACATAGAATGACAAATTTAGCATATTTCATTAGTAATTTTTTTATTTAAAATATAAAATTTTCATATTACAGAATCACAAGTTTTTCAATTCTGGGTCAGAGCCACAGACCTTGGAAAACCTGCTCTACATTCAGATGTGTCAGTGGAAGTATATATAATGTCTCCCGAAGATCGAGCCCCAATTTTCGAAAGAAATAATGAAAAATTTTTTGTGCCTGAAAATTCTCCGCAGGGTATGTTTATCAAATAAGTTTATATATTTTTTCATATTATGGTATATTAAAATGTTTTTAATGTGATGTCCTTGAGATTGTGAAGATGTGTATATGTCATCGCGTGAGCATCGACTGTTGTGGATGTATGTGTGTGTGTGTGTATGTCATCACGTGAGCACCGCCTATTATGGGTGTATGTGTGTGTGTGTAGTGGGTTTGAAAGGATGACGCGCGCCGAGCATACCCTCTTATTCTGCCACTTGTCTCCGTGAATAGGTGTTTATTATTGTACCATAATAGTATTATTGCAATAAAGTTTGTAATTGGCACCTGACGAGTTTCATTATTGGACTACCAACAATCTTCAGCGAGGTACACAACTTTGGGAAGGACTGACGTCTCAAATACAAATATTTAAAATTTCTATGTATGTAATTTTTATGACATATATTTGTAACATTTTTCTTTTCAGGTACCGTTATTACCCGACTCAAAATGGTTTCTGAAGTATCTGCTACGTATCGCATTCTACCCGGCCTTTTTGATCAGTCATTGTTCCAGATAGATTCGCTTGGCCAGCTTGTAATTTCTGGAAATTTGGACCGAGAAACAAAAGACTCTCATTTGATTGGAATTATCGCAGAAACACAGAGCAGTCCACCGCTGTCTGCCCTGGCAGAAGTTACCTTGAATGTTTTAGATGAAAATGATAATGCTCCCGTGTTTCATTCCTCTCCGTATGTTCTGACATTAGCAGAAAATGTGGAACAAGGAACTTCAATTTTGAAGAGTAAGAATTTTAATTCTACCTATCTTTAAAAAATGTACAGGCAAAAGAAAACCGCCCCTTTGGAATTAACAAAAATTAATATAAACGTATTTGTAACTGATTTTATAACTAGAGTGAGATTTTTAAATTACTATATTTTAGACAAAATGCTTCTGAAACAAACAAACATGTTTTCAAGAGCAGTTGTCAATTGTAAAGCTGTCACTGTTGCCAGATAATCATTTTCAAACACGTCACTTTCTATTTTCCTCAATTGCAAAGTGTGAGTTTTGCTTTTTAACCTCATATCTTCATTTGATTTAAGAATTTGTTTACATATAGTATTCCAATTTTTCTCACTATTTTCAAAATGTTTTAGGCTATAAATTTGTTATTATTTCTTCTAGTTACTGCTCAGGACAGAGATTCTGGTTCTAACGGAGAAGTTCGATATGCCCTTGGTCCTGATATGGAAGAGATGGGAAATGTATTTGCGATAGATCCTTACACCGGATGGATAACCACTCTGGTTGACCTGGACAGAGAAGCACATCCAGATTACAAGTTCCAAGTGCTAGCTTCAGATAATGCACATCACAAACACGTCACCAACACCACAGTAATCGTACGATTGAAGGATTATAATGATTGTCCACCAGTGTTTACAAAGATGCATTACGAAGCTTCAGTTAATGAAGATGCTTTACCAGGTAAATTTAGAGTTGGCTTCCACTCTATGGGTAGAACCTTATCATACTATTTCTGAAACCACATATTAAAAATACATATTTTAATTGAGCTAATTTTATGTTTGAATGCTCACTAAACAACTGAGAATAACTAAATAAATTTTGCTAATGGTTTTCTCCAGTGTCTAATATTGATATGCATATGGTTACAATAAATTCATTGCACAAATGGTTTTCACAGTATTTAATGTTGATATGTATATAAATGGTTTTATTAAAGAGAACACATTATTATTGTGAAGTTGCAGTTTTTCAGAACGTAGTTCTGTGGTATTTTATTTCCATTTCCCCAGATAGGAAAGGATCCAGGTTCGAATCCCGATAGCAAAAAAAATATATTTTTTTGATAAATTGATTTTTCTTGTATATCTTTCCAATTGATACATTTAATTTGTATTAAATGGTTTTTATTTTTATCAACAGGGACAGTTGTTCTTCAATTGGAAATCACAGATGAAGATGCAGAATTAACACCTGTAGAATATTACGTCACTTCTGGTGATCCCCTTTGTCAGTTCCAAATCAGATCAACTGGAGAAGTTTATATCGCAAAGCCGTTGGATCGAGAAGTCACCTCACATTACAAATTGGAAATTATTACTACCGATGGAAGACATTCTGCTACTACCACACTAGCTATTGAAATATTGGATGCAAATGGTAATATTAGAATAATTGCTTCAATAACTGTTAAAAAATTTTTCGCACTAGTGTTGTTATAAAAATGTCTGTTTTTTCATTTTAATTAAAAATTTTATCCTTACAGGGCGTTCACTTAAAAGTAAATAATGTTTCAGAAATTTATAAAAATATTTAGCTATTATTGTTTTGGTACTGCATTCATTTTGTGATATTCATAAATTTTTAAAAATATTTATTTCTTACAGATAATCCACCATATTGCTTACGCCATCGTTACCGAGAAACTATTTCGGAGGGTACTCCTGTAGGTACTTATGTCATGACAATCAAAGCTAGTGATGCTGATCAGGAACAAAATGCCAAACTAAGATACTACCTCTCGGGAGAAAATGCTGAGCATTTTATTGTTGATAAGCAGTCAGGGGAAATAAAAACTGCCATCCCTCTGGATAGAGAGCAGTGTTGGAAATATCAACTGATGGCGCACGTTCAAGATAAAGAAAAGTCACTTTGGGAATGCTCTTCAGAGGTAGAAGTGCTCATTTCAGATATTAATGATAATACTCCAGAGTTTTCAATGGGTCAGTACAGTGTGACCCTTCCTGAAGACGTCGAAGTTGGTACCCTCGTCACTAAAGTTCATGCATCTGATCAAGATTTGGGAATTAATCGGAAAGTTAGGTACTCTTTAATAGACAGCTTGAATGGTCAATTTTTGATAACAGCGGATAGCGGCATAGTCACCGTTGCCGCTCCGTTAGATAGAGAAACTGAGAGTTCGTACAGTTTAGAGGTCCGTGCCACCGATTTAGGCAGCCCATCACGCTGGAGTCAAGCTACTATCCAACTGACTGTTTCAGACATAAATGATAATCCTCCAGAATTTGCCACAAAGTATTATTACGCCATTGTTCCGGAAATAGATTCTGTAGGTACGGAAGTTGTGAGAGTTTTGGCAACCTCAAAGGATATTGGTATAAATGCCGATATATCATACTCTATCGTAGGGGGTAATGAACACAAGAAGTTCTCCATTGACTTGAAAACTGGCGTTATGTCGATTGCCGAGCCACTGGACTATGAAAGAGCAAAAGAATACTTTTTAACCATTCAGGCTAAAGATGGAGGAATTCCTCCTCTAAGTAATCTTGCTACTGTAAATATATCTGTTACAGATAGTAACGATAATGCTCCGATATTTACTCAAAGTTCCTATAATACTCGAATAAGAGAAGATGCCGAAGTGTTTGACAAAATTCTTCAAGTGACGGCCAACGATATTGATAGTGGATCAAACGGCCGTGTTTCTTATTCCATAGAACGAGGTGATCGCAGCAGTCAGTTTTCTATTGATACTGATACTGGATATCTCTCTGTGGCTTCACAGCTTGATAGAGAATCACAATCCAGTTATGTGTTGGAAGTACATGCAAAAGATAATGGTATTCCTGTGATGTCGAGCTTTGTCATGGTCAATATAGAAATCTCTGACGCTAACGATAATCCTCCATTATTTTCTCAATCAAATTACACAGCAGTAGTTCAAGAAGATAAGACACTCGGCCATATGATCTTCAAGTTTATAGTAAGTGATGCTGACGCTCACCCCAATGCCGCACCTTATACATTTGATTTCATTTCGGGAAATGAAGCAGCTGCATTCAGATTAGAGCAAGACGGCTTCCTCAGAACGGCGACCAGGTTCAACCACAAAATAAAAGATCATTATGTTTTGCAAGTTCGTGTATTTGATAATGGATCTCCACCCTTATTCTCAGATGCTTGGGTGGTGATAAAAATAATAGAAGAATCTCAATATCCACCAGTAATAACTCCTTTAGATATTAATGTCAATTCATATATGGACGAATACACTGGTGGAGAAATAGGAAAAGTGTTTGCTTCAGATCAGGATCCATATGACACTTTATCATATTCATTATCTCCAACGAATGTACCATATCCGACTCCTGACTTATTCCGTATCAATGAAAGTGATGGAACTCTTGTTGCATTACCTAGGCTAGATATTGGAGATTACAGAATAAACGTGTCTGTCAGTGATGGAAAGTTCTCTTCCTCTACCATTGTTAAAGTCAATGTTGAACTTATCTCTGAAGAAATGTTAAGAAATTCAGTTGTTGTACGGTTTAGAGAAATTACCCCTAGGAACTTTGTGTTAAGCCATAGAAAAGGCTTTATCAGAACCGTGCGTAACACGTTGAATTGTCGTTTGAAAGACATAATCATTATAAGTGTTCAACCTTCTTCTGAGGATACCAATTTAATCAATCATAAAGACAAAAGATCTGTTACATCTGAGAGTAATATAACAACACACGATTCGTATCAATATTATAGACAGCGACGTCAAGTTATTGCACATGATTTAGATGTGTTATTTGCTGTCAAAAAACTAACACCTCAAAATACTCCTGTATATTATTCTTCTGATGCCATTCGTAAAGCGTTGAATAATAATCTTCAAGAATTGGAGGAATCCACCAAACTCATTGTGGAGAAGATTATTCGAATCAAATGTAGTTCACATTATTGCGCTTACGGCGAATGCCTAGACCGAATTATTCTCGATATACATAAAATGACAGCGATTTCTGCAGATGTCACAAGTCTGGTGAGTCCTTTACACCAGCATAAGCTCGAATGCAAGTGCCAAGATGGGTATGGCGGTGAACGATGTGAAACTGTCATCAATGAATGTGCACGTAAACCGTGTCCCGATACCAAAAAATGTTTCCCAGATCAAACATCTCAAGGTTACACCTGTCAGTGTGTTGAAGGTCATGGAGAGGGTACATGCGAAGTGGAGTTACCAAAATCTAAATGTTATGGAGAGAATTGCTTCCGTCCCTTAAGCCCCGTGTTCTTCGGGGGTAAAAGCTATGCGCAGTATAAGGTAAACAAAGAAAATGTAAATGGAAAGAAGTTATTAGAAGATCAGTTGAGTCTAACCATGAGAGTGAGAACAGTAAATCCAGCAGGAAACCTCATGTATGCAGCTGGAAAAATTGACTACAACATTTTGGAAGTACGTAATAATTTTAAGCCACATTTAATTATTTCATTTTTGTTTTACGTGTGAAATAATTTAGAATATTTAAATTAACCTTGTTAATATAGTAGGTGCAATGTCAAAAATTTCATCTTCATATTTTCAATATTTGTATAGTATGTTTTAAAAATTAACATACATACTCTTATCTTCTGGAGGGTTCAAAAAATTCAAATTTTAATTTTATTCTCCAGTTTTGAGAATTTTTCTCTATTTACTGATGTCAAATTACACTACATTACTTACATTACTAAATAAGAATTAGCATATTATTTAGTACAATTAGCATTTATTAATATTACTGTATGTCATGTATGTAGTATTTCTGTATGTCATGTTTCTCTAGAAAAATTGTAAACTCTGTCTTAACTCAGCCGTTAAAGGTACAGAATATGTAACTGCTACAATTTTGCCTAGTTTTACAGCAATCAAGCATAATGTTTTTATAAATAAAAAACTTACTACATATACCCATTGTTAATTAAAAAAATTACTTAAGTAACAAAATTTAAATTTGTAGATAGTGAATGGCATAGTTCAATATCGTCTGGAGTTGGGTTCTGGAGAAGGAGTTGTCCGTGTAGCATCAGCCCGCGTGTCAGATGGTCGCTGGCATGAGATTCGGCTGCAACGAGATGGAGCCAGTGCCAAACTCACGGTTGACGGAAGACATGTAGCTCATGGATCTGCTCCTGGAGCCAATGGCATCCTTAACCTTTATTCGGATGACCTGTTTATCGGAGCTGAAGTACGTCAGCATCCTGCCATATTAGGTGATTATTTTATTATTATGGAATATAATAATTATTTTTTTTTGTTTTATACAATGCACTAAATTATAAATATAGAAAATCATTATAATTATTACATAATAAACGAATAATGGATATCTCATAGAGACTGAACTATTTTTTTATTATATTTAATGGAATTATATGGAAGTATGGGTAATTACAGGGCTTATGACCTGTCTTCGGCTGGCTTAAGTGATCACTTTATATAAATATAACGTTCACCATTCTCACCCATTAATCAATCTCCATATCTGTCGAATTTTTAAAAGTTGTTTATATGTTAATACGAGGCGTGTCCGTAAAATAAGTTCCACGAATTTTTTTCACATAAAAAAACTGGTTTAATTTTAAAGAAAAGTATATTTTTGGAAAGTTCAGTCCTTCTTTTATTTTTCTACATAATCGCCGTTGCGTTCTATGCACTTCTGCATTCGAGGCACCCACTTCTTTAAACCAGAGTCATAGAACTCTGCCGCCTGTCCGCGTAGAAAACTAACAACCGCATTTTGTACCTCTTCATCTGTCTTGAATTGGGTTCCGCCAAGGTTTTTCTTCAACTCGGGGAAGAGATGGAAGTCACTTGGTGCTAAGTCTGGACTGTAGGGTGGGTGAGACACCATTTTCCATCCAAATTTTTCGATGAGGGCTGTGGTTCGATAGGCGGTGTGCGGTCGGGCGTTGTCATGGTGAAAACGCACTCCTTTGGTCAGCATTCCTCTTCTCTTGTTCTGAATTGCACGTCTAAGATTTTTCAAGGTCTCACAGTACCGTTCAGCATTGATTGTTGTCCCGCGAGGCATAAACTCGCACAACAATACGCCCTTTCGATCCCAAAAAACGCTAGCCATGATTTTTCCGGCAGACAGGATTTCTTTGAACTTCTTTGCTCTTGGCGAAGAAGGGTGCTTCCACTGCTTCGATTGCTCCTTGTTTTCCGGTGTGGTGTAGTGTATCCAGGTCTCGTCGCCAGTAACAATAGAGTCCAGAAATTCCTCTTCGGTTGTTCCGTGAAAAGCGAGAAATTCTTGGGCCGCTTCAACCCGCTGCCGCTGGTGATCTGCAGTGAGCATTTTTGGTACCCATCTTGCGCAGACCTTTGAATAGCCTAAATGTTCAGTCAAAATCTTGTCGATTGTGGTTTTGCTGGCCTCCGGAATCTGTTCGCACAGCTCCCTAACTGTAATCCGTCGATCTTCGAGCATTGCCGCTTCGACTCTGGCAATTGTTTCGTCGGAAACCGATGGCCGCCCTGCACGGTCTTCGTCGTGGACGTCTGTTCGGCCATTTTTAAATTCCTTGACCCATCTGCGCACCATCCCGGAGCTCATACACTCTTCTCCATACACTTCACAAAGTTCTTCGTGAATTTCCTTCGCCGATTTCTTCTTAGCGGCCAGGAAACGAATAACAGACCGCAACTCGCAGCTGGCGGGAGACGCAAGAGGAAGCTCCATCGTTGACGGCTGCTGGGCCTAGACTAAACGTCGCAGCGACGCTGGCTTGGTGAGGAATTATAGTGGAGGAACCAAATAACCTGCCTCTGCTGTCTGGTCGCGCATAGAAACGATCCTAGCGCCAGCGGCAGTCCGTGGAACTTATTTTACGGACAAGCCTCGTATGTGGAAACACTTCGAGTACCACTACATTATCGCCATCTATGGACTAAATTTGATAATTCATTTCCCTGAAACAGCATATGTCACAATGAAAATCTAATTATTTTTTAAAATTATTTAAAGTAATATTCTTTATCTGCAAAATGTTTTTAACACATATTAGAATACGCCAGAAAAATCGACATTTTTCAATTTTATATTTTCTTATTTTGATCAATATTATTATTAGCAATATTTGAATATGTCCAAAAACACACAATATAATAATAATGATATTTTCAGGTTTGGAAGATGTGTGTCGAGGGTTTGTGGGCTGCTTGGGTGACGTGCGGATATCTGACGAGCTAGTTCCCCTACAGAGCGTAGGGGCAGCCGGGTCTATTAGCCTCAAGCGCTTGGCTAATGTGGAGAGAAGTTGTCCCGCCACCCTCAACCCGCCGGGTCCGTGTGGCAGCTTGCCCTGCCAGAATGGTATGTTGACAAGCTTCATCATATGAAGTGGAATATTACTATAGATAAGGATTAAATTAGCATAGTATAAAGATGAGTGAATACAAATTAAATGTATTAATTAGAAAGATATATGTACATATAAAATCAATTTTATCGTAAAATATTGTTGTTGCTACCGGGATTCGAACCTGGATCTCTTCCAATCCCGGGAATGTGCATTAACTGACTATGCTATAGCACATTACATTGATAACAAATTTTCAAACCTATATGTTACACTTTTCAAATTGATACATCTATCGTTCCATTATTTGAAAGCCGTCTACTTTATTAAAATATCACAAACCTATGTTCTGAATAATTACAACTTCATAATAAGAATGTGTTTTCCTTAACCCCAAGAATGTCCGCGTTGACTATCACCGTTTGAGAAAGGGACAGCGATAAACGTCAGAATATTTAGCGCTAAACCATAGACAAGAAAAACGGCACCACATGACAGCGCACGTAGATGCCGGTAATTTTGTGCTGCCAGATTTTTGCTTTATCCAAATGACAGGATTTTCAGTAATATTATGTATATATATCGACGATAAACGCATTGCACGTGCTAATTACACACTTCTAAAATACCAGAAAGGAAAGTACTTGTCAGTTACATTTTGATTCCAGTCAGTGTGGGGTGTTATCAGGTTTTATCCTGTAATACACATAAATTTACAATTGTACCCTTATTTCGCGATACTTATTTGTTTGTATGTAAGTAATTAAGTAATTAAGTGAATAAGATATAATTTTTTTAGTTATTAAGCACGTTTTGCGGGGATTAGGTCAGAATTTGAATGAGAGACAGATAATTGTTTCATTCCAAATAAACATCAATTTTCAGCGATTCCTGGTTTTAACTCGGACTTTGCAGAAGACGTGCGGGAAATAAATTTTTAAAAATTATATCTGAATACAGCAGTGGTCGATACTATTGTGGATGAAAAAAACCGCCAATTTAAATTTGCCACAAAAAATATACCATTAACTGAAAGATTGAGATGGGTTGACACCACAAGCGACGAAGTATATGTATTTTTGCCCCTGAAATTGTTGATGTTCAAGAATACGTTGGTAGTTAGTGCATTGGTCGACAAATCCATTGCTGAGTTCATCGATCTATTCGGATACTATGTTGAGGAATATTAGTGTATATAAAATGTTCTTGGTAAAGATTAAAATAAATATAACAATAGTTGTGTTAATAAAATCTGAAGTCATCCAAAAAAACAAATAATAATATCCTAAACATTATGGCCTGGCAATACTATAAACTTTTATTTTTTCCTTTTTTTCAACTTTTTTTCATCTCAAAACCATACAAAATTGCGGTCGATGGACGCTTATGATAAAATAGAAGAATAATTTTGAATTTTATGAATTTTGGCGCTAATTGATGGTATGATGCTGTTTCACCTAGGACTTTTTCTGGGCAGCTAACAGGTTAATTACGAAGGTGAGTGGGTTTCTGTAATACCTAAATATTAAAACAAATCATATAATGTTTTCAGGAGGTTCTTGCAAAGACTTGCTCAACACCTTGGAAGAAGGGGAAGGAGCAGACTATGAATGCCAGTGCCACGATCGGTTCACTGGGCCCCACTGCGAGCTAGATACAGATCCTTGTGCCTCCCAGCCTTGTCTCTATGGAGGCATATGCTCACCTCTGCCGGGAGGTAATTTATTTTATATTTATGTATCACATTTTTCATTTCCAGACATGTAGATTCACTAAGTTCATTCTATTCCTCTAATTTCCTGACATAAGTGATAATGTTGTATTGTTCATTTGATTTTTATAGCAATTAGCTAATTGCTAAATACATTTGTTAAATAATATAATGTGTTTTTAAAATAGTTGTAATTGTTAGAAACAGCATTAGTGTTTATGGTTTTGGTTGTATATACAATATACTATTATATCCATCCCAGGTGAATTTGAGTGCCGCTGTGGGGGAGGCTTACGAGGTCGGCGTTGTGAGGTTGGACGCTGGTGCGGGGGCGGAGGTGCCTGTCTTCACGGTGGGCTGTGTGAAGAAGGTGATGCGGGACCCACGTGTCGCTGTCATGGATACTATGGCCCACTCTGTGAGGTGAGATAGCAATATAACTTCCCTCTATAACTGGTTATGCTTTTAATTTTAGAAACTGTAGTCTAACTTTATGGTTAGATAAATATTAAAATTAAATTAAAATTAATATAATGAAATTTGTATTTAAAAATAGTTGTTTTTATCTTTTAATGCCAAAGCCTTACGATGAAACAAATGTTTTGAAACCAGTAGGTGTTAAAAAATTAAACAGCATTGGTTAAATACATTTTTTTTTCTATTTTTATGTACATAGAAATATAATAATTAAGAAATTATTAGTGACATTATTTTCACCCCTATGTATATTTGGTATGATGCTGCAAATGTATTTTTACATAATTTTTAAAATCATTTTTACAGATGGACATAGATGAATGCAAAGGAGATCCTTGCCTCAATGGAGCAACTTGTATTAATGAACCAGGCAGTTTCAGATGTGTCTGTCCTCCTGACAAGACAGGTGAGTCATCACAAAATCATACAGCCTTCACTGTTATGTCAGTAGTGCACTCTCGCCAAGGTTCCTTACCTCGCCTCGCCTCGTACACGCTCTGACCGGAACGGAGCGTGGACGGGGCGAGGCGAAGCGAGATTGCACGAGATGACCTGTGTCGACACAAGAATAGGCGATGCAAGCCGAGAGCTGCAGTACATTCTCATGCTCAGTTCCTCTCGCCATGCCTCGGTGAGATTGGACTGCTGGCATTATATTAAAGAATGAGAGTTTTTAATTGAGAAAGTTGGTCCTATTTTTCATAGCACCGGCTTAGTTTTTACTCTGAAAAATATTGATGTGATATATTCCATATTTAAACATTTTATGTATATTATTTATTTTAGTATTTTTTAAGTAGGTATTTCTTAAGAGTTACTTTTTTATGCATATTTTATACTCTTTCATGACAAAACTAACAGCTAATTTATTAACAATGTTTTTGGTTATTTATTTTTTTATTATTCATTATTACATGTGCATTTCGACTGATCCCTAATCTACTAAATGTCGAAGTATGTTATTTTTTATGTAATTGTTACAAGGGAGAAAGATTTTAATATAAAGAGATAAAATAGTAGGTTTCCTCACATTTGAGATACACTCATGTCACAAAAAATATATTTTTCAAGCGCTTCTAATAAATTAGGTGAAACATAACAATATGTGTGCGCTGTTTAAATTATTTTTCCCATTGGAAGAAAAAAAAAATCTTATTATTGAAACATATGTAGATGAAATCTGATGACAATCTGTAGGATCTTTGTATGTAGCTAAAGTTTTGGGTTTATATGGTCACCACTGAGAATCACAGTGGTGGCTATATTTTTTCAATAGATTGATTTCTTTCCGTGTATCTTTCTAAGTGATTTATCTAATTTGTTTGAATTATCAAAGAACTGTTGATAAAATCTAATATTTTGTAAAATAGCAACTTTATGAGTAAAACATAATTTGATTAAAAATTAAAGTTATTAATGTGTTGCATTACAGGCATGCACTGTGGAAATCCACTACATTCAGATGCAGTCATATCTGGAGCCATTTTTGGTAACGACAAGTTTTGGTGGATAATATATGGAGCTGCAGCTTTGGTTGTGCTGACATGCTTCATATTCCTTGTTGTTTGTTGTATTCAGAGACGAAAAAGGAATCACTCCGACCCAAAACCAGTTCTGAACTCAATGCAGATGAAGGTGATTAAGGTATGATGCAATTGTGTTCACATATCATGTTTCACTATTACGATGTTATGTTTAGAGTTGCCACCATCGACATCTAATTTGGGAATTCTTAATGGTACATTTTCCTTTAACCGATCTAAGAATAATTACTAGGGTGACAATTTCTGAAACTATATATAATATTTTCTTTTAGAAAGTTAATTATAAACTAACATATATATAAAAATGAGATTGTAAAGGTAAATAATAATAATAATTCAATATTAAAATGAATAACCACAATGTAAAGTTTGCGTTAAATATTAAAAATAATATATCATGTTGAGGATGTATACAGAGCTTCCAAGAAAATAATGATAGTATCATGCGCGATGCAATCTCAATATGTAGTACAGTAGACCTTGGGTTAAGAAAGACTCCTTTTAATACATCTTTTATTGTTTTTGTATACGTATTGTTTTAAAATTTAATTAACATTAAATTAAATTGATTAATTAATTTTAAATACTAAATTAATTTATTAATTATAAATATATACATATATTTTATATGTATATATTTATAATTAATACATTAATTTAGTATTTAAAATATCACAGACCTATGTTCTGAATAATTACAACTTCACAATAAGAATGTGTTTTCCTTAATGATTAATTAATTAATTAGATAAGTTGAAATAAGGTTTGTTCTTAAGTTTATTATTTTTGTTATTACTTCCAATTCCTTCTTAGTTAAGACTATGAATTGGCATTGTTTTGTATAGGACTTGTAGCATGAAGTAGTAGATAATAAAGATAATAATGGACTATTTTCAGGGGATCTAGAATGGATTAATCCATTTTACATTGATTCTTATGGGACAGGAACATTTCACATTGATTCTTATGGGACAGGGACATTTTACGTTGATTCTTATGGGACAGGGACATTTTATATTGATTCTTATGGGACTTTAATGGGAATTTATTTCGGGTTACAAACTGTCTTACGAAATGAATTAAGTTCGCAACCTGAGGTTTCATTGTACAAAGTTTTTATTTCTACAGTAGTCCTTTTTTGTTACAATTTTGTAGTAACTGACCCACTTTATGAAAACAATATCATAAGGTTGACTGGCCTATAAAAAGTTTTTTTTTTCAACTATGTACATATTCGTCAATTTTAATCACAAAAATAATGTTTCTGATCATATATTTTTTCCAGTTCTAACATAATCAATTTAATTTTCTTAATATTTAAAATGGTAGGTATAAGCTACATACTAATGATTTTAATACAATATTAGATAATTTGCAATGTCTGAACTGAAAATATTTCTTCCTTAATGACTGAGCCATGTTTTTTTCTTTTTCTCATTATTTTTCTCATTTAAAAAAGTTAATATGTGGTAGGACCATTTCCAGAAATTGTCTAACTTGGAGGTGCAGCGCGGAGTAGGAGCAGGGGTTGGAGGAGAACGTCCAGCCTCATACGCTCCAGCATCTTCAACTCACTGTGATCTTCTGCACACGCAACACAACAATATGCTCATCAATAATTTAGATACTCTGCGTAGTTATGGATCTGCAGGTAGGCCTGCCATAGAAAATAATAAATCACATTATAAACAGATCAACTGATTATATTATTTTATAAAACAATTCTTATTGATGTATAATGTCATCTTAATCTAAATTTTCTAAATTGTATGATAAAATTCGATTTGTATTTAGATGATTGCAGTTGTTAATTCTGATTGGTAATATTCACAAGGTGAAACATTTTAAATTGTAGGAGATGACTTAGAAACTATCCCACCAGATTACTTGAAGAATTTGAATCGCGATCCAGTACAAAACTACACAGGTACAGCGTGCGGGGATGCAGATTCTCTTCACAAACCTTCGTGGTCAGATCAAATGCACTTGCAGTCTTTCCAGGATAACAGAATTAAGAATGGTATTATTGTCTGTTTACTTCTTTTACAATTATGCTGTAAATATACAGGTATAGATATTAGAGTATCTAGACCATTATAGCATATTTTTTCTTTTATATGTACATATTATGGGAAACGGTTCTGCCCCCAAGATTTAGATCACCCACTCACCTCTTACTCCATCTGCTGGTCACCATCGAAAGAATGTGTTTTTATGTTATCTTAAAAATAATGGTCTTGATGTGTTTGTATGAAGAAAGGTTATTTCAGAATGAAAGCGGATTTTAAATTAAATGAACATATTACAGTAAAACCGCGATATAACGAAATCCAAGGGACCAAAAAATAAAAATTCGTAATAACGAATTCCCACGTATAACGAAATAAATTTAAAAAATCCTACCATATGTTACGCGCCGTCACAAAAAAATGTTGCGCGGCTTCAAAAAAGATCGCAAATTCTGCAAACAAAGGAGGAAGAAGGCCATAGGGAACTGAATACCTACATATTTTTAGTAGTTTTGTTATTAAAACAGATAAGCAAATGGATAATCAAAGGAATTAAATTAAGAACAGAACCTATTCAACACCAATTGGAAGATATTTTTGTAAATTCCAGAATATTGCAAACACAAAACAATATTTTAATTGTGTTTAAATGTAGAGCCGCTTCAAACATAGTTTTGGGCATGAAACATAAAAAATAATTCAAAAATAAAAATTTTACAGTTGAATCGCGGCATTTTTATAAAATGAGTCGTATATAAATTACGAAGATACTTACCGGTAACGGCGGCAACCACTTCAAAATATATTTATAATCGTTAAAATTGTTCACTTAAAAATTATCATTAACATTGTTCACTTAAAATACACGAAAACAATAGTTAATAGAAATACAAAATGCCGTACAAAAATAGTCCATAAAATATTTTAACAAATTATTTATATTATTGACGAGTTCACGCGAAAACAATTGTCAAACAAAAATGAATTTATGTAAATATTCAGTTCGGTCATGCAATAATCGCGTTAAAAGCTGAACAAACTTAACTCTACAGACGTTACACTGAGACTGACATTTCCAATAAGTACATACTGCAACTTTCGGGGGGTTCCTGTTAATTTTTGTATTTTCCAGCTGTTTGGGTCTGGGATTGCAATACATATTAGAGGTGTATGATCTCCTGCAACAGGTAGCAGCTAAATTCTTGACATAACTATCGTCATAAATACGTTAAAGCTAAAAATAACTAATAATAAATTTTCGTAAAAATAATTGTAATTGTTATTTTTCCTAAATAAATAAACACCACCATCTTGTAATTCGGCCCCCAGTGGCTACTTTAGATTGAGGAGCAGGGGGCTCTTTGAGCCCGGTACTCCGTTAAACCATAGATAAAAGTAAAGTAAGTAGAGGTGTATGCGTACGTAAAATGTGTCCAAGTGAACGCCGCAAGAATTACGTCAAATGGTTTTATGGGCCTACTATGAACCCAAGAAGAAGTTTGAATTGTTTTACTACCTTGTCGGCAGACCGCCGCGCACCGCCGAAAAGGCCATAAAACCGTTCGCATACGGCAGATGCAGCGGCGCGGCTTTATAAGTGCGAAATAATATTTTCATCTTTTTAACATTTTTTTATTTTGTTATAAATTTACATAAATGTATTGGCATTTTTTCGTACGGGACAAAAATGATTTTGTTATAAATATTAACGGGATTTCGTTATATAAATGCATTTTTGTATGAAAAATTAGTTTTAGGGACTAAATTTCGATTTTTTTTTCGATATACGTCATTTTTCGCTATATTGGGTTTCGTTATATCGTGGTTTTACTGTATTTATTTTACATAAAAAATTACCATCACTTAAATCTCTACGAGATTTATGTCAACTCATGTTCAGTAGTTCAATATACAATTTAAAACAATCCATTATCAAATTCTTTGTACCGATAAAAAATAAATCGCAAGTTCGCAGGAAGAAAAACCTTGAACATTGTGCACTTATATAGTGTCTTTATGGGCAGCTTGCTAGTCCAAACTCACTCGCAGGTCCTGGGATTCGAAACAGAACTCAGCATTCCATGCATCAGGGTAGTATGCTAATTGTCATCCATCATACGGGTCTACACCATTAGTAAGTCATCCTTAATGGCCGCATTTTCCTCCAGTGGCTACGTTAAAAATTAATCGGGCGGACAGTACCAGTTTCTCTGACCGCCTTATAAATCCTCAAATAACAGCAGACCAATTCCGTAGTTCCCGCAATCAATCATTCTGCCGGGATTCGAGACTTTGAAATTTTACATTTACAATAAAAATCTCGGTGCTGGCTCGTGACAACAATTTCTCTTCCGAGTTTCGAATGCTTTTACGTGTTTTATTAAATTAACGCCTTTAACGGCAACTGCTCGGCTGAGCCTCCCACTGTCTGTGCGGTAGCAGCAAACCCCTTTCCGCGGTCGCCTGCATAGATTAAAATTTTCCGTAGATAGTGATGTCTTGCTAAAAAATAAATTTAATGATACCATGATCAGACTAAATTAATTTCTACCACAAAACACATGATATTACTTTGTAACGTTGTAGTATTTTATTTAGGAAATACAATAATTTATTAAAAATCATTAAAATAATTAATAATTAAATAGGCTTGTCTAATAACGGCTTAGTATTGTAATGTAATAAAAACTTTGACGTTGACGAGAAGTTGGTAAACAAAACGTATGACGCGAGTGTTGAAGGCAACAGGAAGAGAGGGCATCCGCTAAAGATCTGGCATGAAAAATGAAAAATGAATGAAAGTGGACTAGGCAAGAGTGGTGTACCAGATCAAAAAAGTGTGGCATTCTATCCTCTCTGCCTACCCTTACGGAGAAATGGTTTAATGCTTAAGTTAGTTAATATTTTTTAAATATATAGTTAAAAAGGAATAAGAAATGTTTTCAAATCAATAAATAGTACGGAATTGGAATAGGTTGTGTAATGATATTGTATTGTTTCAGACTTAAAAGGAACCAGCTTGAATAAAAGCGACCCGGTGAGCAGTCCACAGAGAGGTACGCTACCAGGTAGATTAGTACAGGACCCTAGGATGCTTGGTGGTTAGTCTGTTGCAACATGTTTCATGCAAATACAACAATTATTGTATTACTTCACTCGCATCATCTAATCATTCATGGAAATATTTCATCATTTCTGGCCAGTTAAAGATGAAGCTTGAATTACATATGTGGCTTATATTCTTATTGTACACAAAAAAAAAAAAATTCCATCTTTTATATCTTTAAATGATTTATTTTATTATTATTATTATGTTTATTTATTGTGTATTTAAAAATCAAAAATAATGAAAGCAGATATTTTCTTTTTTGACCATTTTTCACTTTTTTCACTTATATAATATATTTCACTAACCAATGTAAAAATAAATCTAGGTGGGGTAATTAAATCTAAATTTATGCCAAAGTCTGCAAATTATCTATTGGACTTGTGAATTGTGGAAGAATCACATTTTTATATTTCATTACATTTTAAAATGATGTTTTGTCAGTTAACTTAGTTTAAATATTAAAGTTGTGTACAAATTAATTGTATATTTTTTTCTGTTCATACTGCAACATGATTAAGCCGTTATACTTTTATTTTCTTTTTAAAATTCAATTAAAAGCAAAATTGGATACATTATTAATTTTATTTAAATTTTTTTATTTTTGTATTACTACATAACACCATTTTATAATTATTAGATCGGCACCAAATTTGTATCAAGGCCATAAATGTTTTTATGTACATAATTTTAATGTATAATTTTGAAATCTTGAAATACTGAAATATCACTTTATTCATAACTCACTCAAATAATGTCATCTCATGTACATTTTTTTTCTTTCTTATGTGTTTGTTTTGTTTCCAAATGTTGTCATTCTTTAACATTTTTTTTTATGTTGAGTTTTAATACAATAATTTATCATTGAAACTCATCACCTCTTAGACTTATGCACTGAATTTATGATTTTGATAAGTAGTTTACCTAGTTTGTAAAGAATTGATTTTGTGTAGAAATCATTTTTATATGTTTTAAATCAATCAAGCTTTTTGCATGTAGTTCAAATATGCTAACTTTAAATCATTGTAAGAAATCACTCAAACTTTTTTTTATGGAATCATTAACATTTTTTTTTTGTTTATTTTGGTTGAACTTTGCACGAGAGATAGAAGACAAAACATTTGATTTCTTCTTTTCTATTTTATCATTTCTGACACGGTCATTATTGTCCCCCTGTATGGCCTATCAATACCTTTTTGCTAGTATCTAATACGAGTCTACAGAACATTATAGTTAAGGTATAAAAATTGTTTGTTTGTTAGGTTATCATTGGGATTGTTCTGATTGGTGCAATGGAGTTGGAGGTGCTCCAATGCTTTCCAACATAACAGAAGTACCTGGAAGTGAAGTACCAGACTCTTCCAGCTTCCACAGTAATGAGAGCAATGAATCTCGACATGACAGACCTCCGATGTCCATGGCCAGCGGGCAGACCATCACGGGGCACGGTCAGGCTCCTGCTAACAGTGACATGGCCCCCCTGAATGAGGAAGAATCTTCCTATGCAGCTGATGAGGATGAAGGAGATATTACAGATGATGTCTATAAATTTAATGAAGGTATATATTGATTTTGAATAACTTGTTCCCAGTATCTTATTATTCAATTCTAAGCTAATAATTCAATAAATGACAGTTAAAATTTTAACACATGCATGTTGTTAAATATTCCCAAAGAAAGAAGATACAGCACACAAAAGTTGTTATCATTCAATGTTTATTTAAGTTGAAATATAGTTAAATTCTTTCTACACATAATACCTACAAGTGGCAACACTTGTAGCTATTTACACTACAGATGTACTAATTGGAACCACTTTAATACCTTCTAAATATTTCACAACCCAAATTATCTTTTTGATTTGATTTTTTAAATAAATCTTTTTATTCATATTTCAAAATATGTCTGAACTCTTTATGTACGAACTGATAGATTTTTATATTAAATTTGTAATATTTTCAGAAATCACTTTGTTTATTGTTTAAATTAAATTTTTTATGTTAAATAACTTTATATAAAACCATTTGAGTTTTTATTATTTAACACCACACGGTTTTGATTTGTGGTTTCGGAACTTAATTTTATAATTTATTTTAATTATCAACCAGAATCAATTTATTGGCCTATTCTAAGAATGTTTCTAATAAACGTGACACTTTGGTCTGGTTTCCACAAAGCATAAACAATTGGCATTAAACATTTAAACTCAAGTGGTTGGTTACATTGTACAAAGCATCTTATATTAATCTTTTTTACTTTGTATAATTCGAATATTCCAAGAAGAAGAATCCGAAAAATGTAATTAAATTTACATTTCAAAATGTATCCACAGCGACTACCCTCGACTATCGGAATTCGGAAATACTGTGTACGAGTATAATAACATTATACAAATATTAGTTTATAATTTGTTTCAAAATTATGTATAGATTATCCTACACTTATAAAATATGGAAAAATATTGAATTACAAAATATTGTACTAGGATTTTTATTGTGGCAATTCATATAATATATGTACTAGTGATGGTAAACTGTTATGTGAGTGTGACGATGATATGTAACTAAGATTTAAAGATGATTGGTTTTATACGTTGAAGTTTTATTTTTTAGTATACCAGTCATAGCTCGAAGTATTATTATTAAGGAAAACACATTCTTATTGTGAAGTTGTAATTATTCAGAACATAGGTCTGTGATATTTTATATACTAAATTAATGTATTAATTATAAATATATACATATAAAATCAAAAACAATATTTTTCGACAAAATTGATTTTATATGTATATATTTATAATTAATACATTAATTTAGTATTCGAAGTATTATTACTCAGTTACCAATCATTATAATCAAACTCAATTATAGTCACCATAATGGTTTAAGTAACAAATAAACCATTACTAATACATACCTATTTACATATTTAATTGCCCCAGTCATTTTGAAAATACCATTGCATTCTCTTATTTTGGGATTTTAGTAAGTTCATAGTTTAAGTTTAAGTAAATTCATAAGACTCGCAAAAAATTTCTGAATTAATATTATTTTTGTTTATTGCTTAAATTTTGGAAAATATTTTTTGATAATTATGTTTGACTAAATTTATCAGTTCATGTTAATGACTTGTTTTTAATTGATTGTAATTAATTACATACTTATCGAATTCTTACTTTATGAATTTTCTGTCATTTATGCATATTTTTGTATTTATTTTAGTTTTCAGTCATTTTTTGCCAGTGTTTCATGATGAGTATTCAGTGGTTTTGATAATTTTTTATACTTATTCTAATCTTTATACATCGCACAAGTTCATCGTTATAACCGTGTCGTTTGATAAAATGATGATTTTTTCGCTAATCTGCAATTTCTTCAGCGGTCTCAATAAGTTATCGTTTTGAATTAATGAAGATTCATTGTAAGAACATTGAATAATTTTTATAGCGCCATTTTCGTAAAAAAATTCACCTCACTGTCGCTACATGCTTATCATAATCAAATGTTCAATATGTGAACATCTTACGTCAATATTAATGATTGTAAACTGCACAAATAATTTTTGTTTGAACATCCAGCTTATGTTTATTTTATCAGATTTTATTTTACTTGCTTTTGCCAAATAATTTATTTTGGATATTTTCGGCAGCTATCTATCACTGTAGTAAAAAGGAACACACAAGTTGAGTCAATGTAGTACACATGGAATAACAGACATATCCATGGACATATAATATGTAGATTGTAAACATTTTTAATGTGTTTCTTTGTAAGTTATAATTGTCAACTTAGTTATTGTTTGAAAACCAGATTGAAATAGTTTATTTCACAAACCGTACTTTTCTTTGTAATATTCTGTCTGAAAACGGTTAGGTGATGGGAAAAATCATTAGATTTTTTTTTTTCCAAACAAAAAATATATCAAATCCGTGCTTTTTCTATCGTAAAGGATAGGTCACGAATAATAGGATATCAAATATGACAAAATATGTCATATGTAAGTGGACATTATTTTATTATCTTGCGTTAAGTTTATTTCTTTTTACAAAGCGTATTTTTTTACTTGTCTTAGAAAACGTACTGTGTTTCCTGCTGATCAACTTGAAGATGCATATTTTTTAAAAAGTACTGTTTATAAATAGTTACCTGTTTTGATCTCATACCTAAAACTGATACCTTTTGGTGATTTTTACATGTATTCTCAACGCTTATATGAGTAATATTCACCCTTACTGAATCTTATTTGCAATGCATTGTCAGAGAAATTATTTAGAGGACATGGAACATCGACAGGGCCGAACTTTATGCGAAAATACATTAACATTTTTGTCCTTTAACCATTTTAATTTTTAATCACAAATATGATTAGGATATAATTTTTTGTTTTATTGTTTTTTTTGTTTCAATGTAAAAAGCATAAAAAGTTCAAGCAATCAAAAAAATCAGCTGGGTAATTTTTTTTAGAGTTCATTCAGTTTTTAGTACATATTTAAACGCTCTGCTTTGTTTTTTGATTTTGTTGATAAATTTTCAAATATATATCTTGTATATACCATGGCATAAGGTAAATGAAAGAAATGCGCTAACCATCGGTCGCGAAACAGATTAGTAATTTTATTTTTTAAGAAGTGTGGCTAAACTTGATAAAACAGTAACTCCTCTGATTTTTGCAAAATGCATTTTTCGGTAGAGCTGTGTGCCCTGAATTAAAAACTTATAGATTCTAGTTGCCATTGTACCATTCGAAAAGCATCCATATTCGCCATTGCGAATTTGCTTCTACCGGAAAACATGTTTTTTTGTAAAGATCTGAAAAGTTACGTATTCTCAATATGCGCCAGAAATGCTAATTGAAGCTCCTAATGAAACGGATTATGGTATCTCCGAAAACGGAACATTATCGAATTTTGAACATCTTAATTTTTTTTTTTAACAATTTCATGAACTAAAACTAACTATGTAATAACAATAAGAAATAAAGTAATTTGAAAAAAAATTATTGATTAGTTTCGTATTATTTATACATACGTAATATTATACAAAATTTATTCATATAATTAAAAAATGTAGATGAAACAATACAATATTTTAAATTCCGGAAACGTATTGAAGATTCAGTTAATGCAGAACAGTGTACAATTAGAGTAATACATAGAAGTCAATGCATTATTTTGTTCTCTGAAAGGATAAGCTTGCCATAATACAACCGTTAATCTAAGCTATTATAAGAATTAGGTTTTTCGGCCAGGAATGTTCGCTTAGTTAAAAATAAAAATTAATTAAAATAAAACAAGATATTAATATTACCAATGCGGCTCTTATATTGCAAAGATTACTTGTTTCCTGGAAGTAATGGAGTAAATTTTGTTGACCTATTGAAATATGTCTGCTTTTGTTTTTGTGAGTAATATATCTTTTATGATGGGGGCAAAATCCTAATTTTATTGCACCCGTTGAAATAATACCATTTTTGAGAATGTTAAACCTAATTTCTTGTGCCGAAAAACGTATTATGAAGGTATTTTTGTATGAATAAATTGAGTTTCTGTCATAAATATTTTAATTTCTTAGGCGGGAAACTTATTATTTGGAAAACGTATTAAGCATTAAAAAAATATGTAATTTGTATGGGACTTTTTTCGGGACTGAAGAATGTGATTTTATTAGGCGGGAAAACCTATTAAAGGGGAACTTATTAAGAGGGTTTCACTGTACTCATTTTAGTGTAATCATATATTATAACAATCAAACAGCAATCATATGTTGAGTTGTTAAATAATATATTTCTTTTAAATTGGTGTAATCAATTTTCTACTTATTACTAAAAAGTGTTATCCAATATTTTAAATTTTCTCTGTAGATAATGGTATGACGATACATCCACATTCATCTGATAATCTTGGTGATGGTTATATTCCGTAAGTACGCTTATAGCGAGAATGCGAGTTGCTATCTTCAAACTTACCCCAACATAACTATAACTTTCAGTTTGTGCACAGACATTATTAATACATGATCATCAAATCTACATACTTGTGTCATGTACTTTTTTCACCTGGAGACATATTTTTTCTTATGGATTTAATGACTAGTTGAACACTTCCGTATGACTTGCATGGTTTGTTTAGATATACTACATAACTATAAATTTGTAATACGATTTTCTTATTGATAATTAATTTCGTGATTATGTGTAGTCTGAATGTTAGTCTACCTCAAATATAGACTTTGTTATTTTATGCGTGAATATTTTATATCGAATATCTATGTACCTAAAATATTTATATTATCAGTACATACACTGAAACTCACTTAAAATGATTTGACTTATTAGTACTTTTTAAATAAATAAAAATTTCAAGTTCTCATTATATTATAAATATTAGAGATATATATGTACATATGTGAGGTATAGCATCAAAATTAGACATGTCCAGTTTTTATGGTTTTTGAGTTAAGTATGTACAAACATAAAGAAAATTAATGTCTACAAGATTAGCCTATCGAAATTAGACAAATATTGCTGAATTTCATTTAAAAATGCATTTAAAATTTCTTCAATCGCAGATATGTCCAATAGCCAATTAATTCAAATCCAGACAAATATGTTTTCAGCCAATAAGACAATAGTACTCGGTCATGTGACCTGTGGTTACTGGTCATGTTCAATATGATCCAAAATATAACAGTCGTGGTACAATGATTTTTTGCATTTTACTCGAAAACAAGTAAAGTGAACATGCCTGCTTTTGATTCTGGACCTCACATATACGGAATTCATTTCACATTAATATTTGAATAAATGTACCTAACTTAGTTTGCTCTCTAGACCTGGAGTAGATACCTATCAGATGCAAATATTTAAAAAAATCTGATAAAAAAACATGCATTTATAAAACAATTGAATGTTTCCTTCCTTTCCTTTCTTCTTGCATTTATTAAGTGAGTTTCACTGCATTTACAGACAATGGTCATATCAAAAGTCACTCTAAATTCTTAAGAAACATGCATGGGCTTTATTACTGACCTGAATGGAATTTTTGTGACTACATGTATTATATATGTATCTATCTCCTCTGTTTCAAATATATTTCATTTCAAAATAGGATTTCAAATTTTTCAAGATCAAAATAACATAATTCTTAATGGATAGCATTATGAATATGTATATCCATGAAATCCTTCCTAAATATAATACACATTATGTACATACGCGGGTTATCATTTAAAATCTAATGTCTCTGAGGATACTGACCCTCTTCCTGTGAATTGTCTAATCATGAGCACTCCAGAAAGGGGCAGACCGGTCCTGACACCCTCTTATGCGCTTTCCCCAGAATATATATATATTTCGGCTCTATATCTCATTCTCTGCAACCATGAATAATTGAAGACATGGGCATAGTTTTATTTATGAAGTAACAATGCTTAAATAAAGTACATTTTAGATTATGTTCAGTTGTATTAACAAAATTATCGGTTTTCAATTTCAGCAAAAACACATTTCTTCCGTAAATGTTGTGTTTTCTTTCAGTTTTTAAAGTTTTGTAAATCTATTGGTATTGATAATATGTATACATACATAATATATATTTTGAAATTTAAAAATAATATTTTTATGATGAATGTATCCTATATTACAGCTAACATATAAAACATTGAAAGATGTAACTATACAATATTATATTTTTAAATACAATCCATTAATATTATATCACCATAATAATCTCAACGTGGCATTCTTTTAAATATGGCAATTATTTAATGTGAAATAGGTGGAATAATGTGAGCAGACAAGCAGAGCCTTTTGTGCACTGGTGCACCGCATGACTTTATTTATAACCTGTTTTTGTGAGAAAGACTTTTAATATAATATATTGAGTTTGTCCATATTCAAAGCTTAATTTTTATGATTTTGAAATATATCTCGATTCCCTAGCGGCCAGCTTTCTGATTCACCCGAATACCTACCTGCCCCGCTATGTGCACAGCTCCGAGGGGGAAACCGGGGCGGAGCAGGACACAGATGGGGGGACAGGAGTAGAATCATATGGCTTCCCCTCTGCACGAAGGAGACAGAACTATAAGGACGATGATATTAATTCTATCATTATGTTCGGTGAGCACATTAATATCATTTTCTCTTCGTACCATAGCGGCAGACTTCACTTTTTCTTTTTTGATAACTGATCACAGAGTATACTTATGAGGTATATTAAAAATCTATTATTTTTTATAATGAATCAAATAAATAAATAAATGAGAACACATTAAGAGTATTATATTTTAATATATGCATCTTGCATAGCTCCAATACTTGGAGATTGAGTAGTCGAAATGGAAAAATATAGTATGAATTTAAATCACAAATAAATATTTAAAAAACTATAATTAAACAATAACTTGAATTACGTTTATTAAAATTAGTTTGTAGTGCAGATTGAGTTTTATCTGTTAATTGAAAATAACTTTATTAGGGTAAATTTTGATATTTTAACAAAACTTTGAATATTTTAAATAAATAAACTTGAGATGTGAAAATGAGTGTTTAATTATTAATTATACAGCATCATTTATTTTCAAAAATATTTTAGCAGTGCATGCCTTCTCAATATGATTTGCTTCTAGTTTTTTTCTTTATTCATTGCACTTTTTGCAATAATTTATTTAGGTCCTATTATATTTACACATTATCCATTTTTATTTTCAGAGGAGCGAAATTCTCTGCTCGGCCGCGGTTCTGCAAGCAACCTTTCTGTAAATGTTTGCGAAATAGAAGAATCGGAGAGTGAGTTTGATTCTGGAAAAGCGAGTGACAATTGGACAAGTAATAATGGAGTTCAGCATACATCCGTGTGACACAGGACAATTGCCTCTCGACTAATAGGGGCTGCGAGGGCTTGTCCACTGGTCACGTTGTCATTATAAGTAAATACATAAAAGTGAAAAGTGTTGAAACTGTAGATTGCTAGCAGTGCCAGTTGCCTTAAAACATTTCATGTGGTATTAGTTGTTTAATGTATCATCAGTATATAGAAGAACATAATCACCAAGTCTTTCAGGTCACATTAAAAAGATTTTGTATAATTTGAATATATCCAGTCTTCAATAGTACATATTCTTGTAAATATTCCCGAATTGAATATTTTTTGTATATTGCTAATGTCATGAAATTATATTTTTGTTTGTGGATGTTTTGATCTGAAAGCATTGCTGGGTGTCATAAAATATTTTTCATAGTAGTCAGGCGGTAAAACAGCCTCTCGACCAATTGTATAGAATTAAAGGAATTTGACGCTATCAACATATAAATAAAACTAACAATAAGCATTGTTTTAAGATGTGACAGGATATTTGAATATCGGAATGTCCTGAAAATTGGTGCTCAGAATAATAGTGTCATATCAAAGACGACGATCCTTCGTGATTTATTTTGATTAAGTAATCCTTTTAATTTATTTACTTTTTCCAACATTACTTGATTTTAAATTATGTTAAGGATCAATTCCTATGTGTATATTAAATTATTGTTCTCAGTGTAACTATTCTTTTTTTTTTGTAGACGCAGACTGCTTAGTTTATTAATTGATATTCTTAAATAATTTTGTAACCACTTTTTTATACATGTTTACTTGTCTATAAATTATAATTCGATATGTATTTAGGATACATAAAATAAATGAAATAATTTAAAATTGTTGTTTTTTATTAATTTTCCCCCAAATTATTATTATGAACATTTTATATCATTCAACCGTGAAATTAGTAATATATACATACATATATATTATGGAGTGCTCTTTTGGTCAGTTTGATACTTGCTGCAAAATACTTGTTCAGGTGGATATTTTGTCCAGTCCAATTCGGAAAGCCCCGCGGACAACAGCCATATTTCTTCATATTTTATTTTTACATGTCTTCGCACGCGGGAAATCATAGTTTTGATATTTTGGTATTGGTAAGGAAATGATTTTTTTTGAAAATTAATCACGCTTTGCGGGGATATGATAAATTTGATTTGGGTCACTCCATTATTTACCATTGTTTTTCACGCATACAATGAATAATATTTGAATTATACAAATAATTGTTAAAATGAATATCTTATTTCAAACCACAGTTAAGAGGAAAATTAAAAACAATTTTCTCTAAATTGACTATTCGAGTCTTCATATTCATTTGTGTGAAATTAGTTTATTATTATTTTACCAATCAATTCTGCAAATATCAACATTATTTTGAGTAGATGTTTTTCAGTAAGCACCTATCTGTTGTCATTGTGTTCCATTTCCACTTTTTTGATGTTGTGTATTTTATTTTATTTTCATAAATTGAAATGTGGAAAAAGATAAAAATAATATTTTTACTTATATGGAAAGTAAAGTTTTAAGGCGTACATTCTTCATATGCTTTATAGCACACTTTATTTCTTCCATACTTATTGCATTCATATTGTTTTTGGCATCATACTTAAACCAAAGAGCCTCTTAGGGGATTCCTCATTTGCATTCTCTACACTCATATGTTTCCTGGAAATATTTCATCCATTTATCTTTAATTTCATCCTCATTCATTAACATCTCTCCATTTACTGACTTAATACCTTTTATATTAGTGCTTTCAGCACCACAACAGGATTTTTGACCGCCTTCCAGTAGAATTTTTATATTATCCTGAAAGTTCTGTCATTTTCACCTCTTCCTCTCTTTTCAGCCGCTTTTTCCTTTTTTTCACACCAGATTTAACTTTTTTCTTACAGGTAATTGTACAGGTCTTTTGATCTTGTGTGTTCATCGCCTTTCTTCCTTTCTTGGGTAGCTATGCCACAGGTTTCCTTTGCTGATTCGCATAGAGTAACCTTAATGTGTTCCCATGCATCGTCTATATTCAGATCACTCACTCCTTTCAAATTTTTCTGACATCATCCTTTTGCAAATTCTCAATTTTGATTCTAAATGGCGTCGATATTGTTTTTTTCATGGATAACCACTCTTAGAATAAATGTATTCTTGAAACTTATCAGTTTCTATCTCGGCGCCCTGAAATACTCAAGTATCAACAGTAGCGGATCTCAGTCTAGAGTCAACCACCACAAAATCAATCATTGACCTTTCATTTATTCTGTCCCATGTGTACAAATGGATTCCTTTGTGATCAAAAAAGGTATTTGAATTCCATTCCAAGCATATCTCAAGTAGAGTATTTCCATTCCCATTCAATTTTTTATCACCGTACTGCTGACTCAAAACCATCCCTCCAGTTCCCACCCATCTATTCAAATCGCCCGCTAAAATTATTCTTTCATTATTCCATTTTACATTCATTACATCCCTTGCATTAGTTTAAAATTCATCTTTCACTTCATCATTTTCTGAGTTTACGGGAGTATAACCTAGAATGAAAAATACTCTTGTAATTCCAATTTTAAAACAGATCCACATGAGCCTGACACTGACAAACTTATATTCTTTCATACATTCTATCATTCTTTTCGAGAGCAACGCTGCAACACCCCGATACGCCCGGTCCTCATCTGGGACCCCGGACCATAGCACCAGCGAGCATCTTTCTTCTTCCTTTCTTCATGTGCTCACTAATGCACAATAATATCAAAGTTTTTTTCATTCATACTATCACACAGTTCATTTATCTTTCTGTCCATTCCTCCTCTAATATTCCACACACCCACACTGCACTCCGTCCTCCACTTCGCGCCACTGCGGGGACCGCGGCATAATGGCGGCGAGCCTCAATGATACCTATTGGCATGTCTCCCAATAATGTCTTTCAATAATCTAACATAATACATATGCATAAAATAAACATTGCAAAGTCATCAGTCTATACTCTGTATTTTATTAATTTCTTAATATGTATATAATACTTGCCATAACCAGATTATTTTTAGTGACAGGTATACGTACAGGCATATAAATTGTATAGTTTCAATTTTAGAAAATTAAAAAATACAATTATGAGAACATTGGGTTATAATTTTATTTGATATGAAAAAAATGTTAATTAATTGTTCTCTGCTTATTTTGGATGTTTACTTTGTTTTTATTTTTTTAGGTGAAATATGCGTATTGTTAACTTATTTGTTAAAATAAAACCAATACATTCAGAAATATTATTTTATTATCGTACAGTTTTTACAAAATACTATAACAATATACATAGTTGCAGTGCAGTCAGAAGTTTTATTAAATATAGGGGTGAAAAGAAATAATTATTATTTATGAGTAAAAAATAATACTTCTTTACATTCATCACTGGTTCTTTACGAGTCACTTAAAATAATATTTAAAAATAATATCACAATATGAAAATGTCTTCTTTTTTATACGATTATGATGTTTGATATGACACTATGATTTTTGAGCACCATGTTACCGGACATTGAGAGTTGTCCGTATTAAATTAATAAAAATATTTTTATTAAATATATACATATGTATATATTATATACACACAATGGAAAGCGTATGTGTAGAAACTATTGTAACTCTCTCTAGGAAGGTTCTTTTTAAAAGCACAATATATTAATTTCAAGATAGGTTTTAGAAATTATTATTAATACGTATTAAAATGTATGCTTCCGTCAATTCATTTCTTTACGATCCAAAATGTTGAATTATTGTTTTATCCACTGCTTTTTATAAAGTAATTTATTTTAATAGTTTTTTTAAACTAAATAATAAAAATATTGTTTCACTTTATTTACATTGGACACATTTCTTTAATATGTCGAAATCTAGTCGTTAAATTGGAAAATAAATAATATGTTGAAATACTTCTATTTAAGTATTTGTTTGTAGGTCATATCTTTTTTCACCAGAAATGAACCTCTAACTTCTTGATCACATGGACTGTCTATCCGAGTATTATATATTCCCTAATATACTTCACTTTCAATTTTTCAGTGGCCTCCTTAATATGAGAGGCGAGCACCCTTCGTCACACTTGTGAGTGTTGCGGTGAATTTGTTTTCCATTTACACTTTTTTGAATTAGTCTTATCAAAATCATTATCGGAGTCTTCAATTTCACAAACGTTCACTGAAATGTCACTCGTAGACCCAGGACCAAGAAGTGAATTTCTTTCTTCTGAAATAAAATAATACATGTATTCGCAAAATACATATTTTAGATCCTCACCAGGAATACTGAAGATATTTTTTACACTTATTACAAATTTTTTGGACACATGAAATCAATACGTGTATACAAATTAAAATGACAGGCTCTATGTTTTGGTGTTGCATATTGCATTGCAGCGTTAGCTGAATGATCTAAGTACTATTCTGGGTTTGATTTCTAACACATGCATATATATTTTTTTATGATTATCTTTGTTTAATTTTAAAAAGGTTTTTAAAAATATAAGGCATATATCCTCATCAACATTGTTAATTAAGAAAGTTTAAGCAATATTTATTTGGTTTTCCCCTCAATAAATAATCTAAATTATTAAAGTAATATGTAATTTTTTTAATACCCAGCATAGTGATGACCGAACCAATTTCACTATCCTTATAATTTTGACGCCTTCGTGTAGATGGAAATCCATACGGTTCAACACCAACTTCCTCCAAATCATTGTCCTGTTCTACTTCAACTTCTCCATCTGTTGAACTGTATGTAAAGCAGGGTAAATATGTGTTTGGGTGCAGTAAATAATTTCCACCTGAAAATAATATAATTTCCACCATAAAATAATATTTTTCTTATTAAAAGCTAAATAAAGTAAGTGATTAAAATAAGTATATAGATGGAGTAGATAAATTGTATTGGAATAAAATAATCTTATGTAAATTTTTGTTTCTTTACAACCAGAATGGGAATCCACGGGAACTGCAGGGACCAACATTTTGTCACTAAAATATTATTAGGTCCCTTGTTATCAACTTAACAAGTGTTACGTGCCAAATAATCAAGCTCAGCATTGCATGATAGTCACTTCAAGAGGTTGCCAACATTGTCACTTTGCATGATAGTCACGACATTGCATGATAGTCACAACAAGAGGTTGTCAACAAGAGGGGTGGGCATGCAACAAACTTAGGAGCTATTATTATTTTTATTGCCCATGCCGCTATGTTGTGTATTCTGATGATGCTTAAAAATAAGAAGTGAATCTCCAGCCAAATCTGTGTTATTTAATAAATGATTTGACATATTAAATTTGTTTCTTAATCTGTTTACAGTGTATGTATTCGTATTCTTTGATTTAAATACCTGAATGGAAAGGGTGTGCATAATAAATTTATTATTATTATTATTACACACGCCAAGGTCTAAGTTTCGATCCCTGCAACTGAAATATATATGTCAATCTTATTTTCACACCACAGGTGCCTTTAGCTACAATAATGAAAATAAATTTATAATTACTGTGGAACCCTAATTTTATATTTTTCTGAGGACTGGGTATGTTGTAAAATAAGGGAAAGTTTAAATTGAGACCATACTTTCACATATATGATCTGAAATAGTTTTGGAATTTGAATGATCACGATTTATTGATTTTTGAAAACTAAATTAAAAAAAATACAAATTTTACTAAATGCTTGCTATGATGCCAATAGCTAGAAAATGAAGAAACCTTTTGCAAGATGCACGGGTGTAAATGTAAAACATCACACTTCGACCTAATGTAATAAATAAATCAACCAAAATAAAATAAATCAGGTACATATTACATTTTTTGTACATCTACTTTTACACCTCATTTTTTGTATTTTGCACCAATTTTTATATTTCAGTTCCGTTTTAATTTTTTTAATGTTTTGCGAGTTGTTGTGACTTTTATTTGCAAAATTTGTACAATTTCTATACATTGCACGCATTTATCGTTTGTTATTCGTTGTAACAGTAATATATTTTTCTTATTCTTACTTACAAACAAACAATGAATGCGTGCATGTATAGAAATTATGGTATCTATAAAGATTAAAAAATTTGGATCTACAAAAAAATTTAATCGAAAGAAGAGTATAAAATTGCGGTTTTACTTTACACATTTCATCTGCGGAAAGCAAGTAAATGGCAAGGTATTGTGACATGTATTGCAAGTAATTTTAGTAATGTAAAACTAAAACAGGTCCAGGTAATTTTGATTATATGAAAAAACATAATCTGGGTCTCATTGTAATTTAAAAGAATGATATTTCACATTTTACAGTTTTAATAAAATTACATATTTTAAGTAATTGTATTTGATATTACCTCTATTTATATCATAGTCATCATCAGTTTGTTCTTTGTCATCATAAGAAGTGCACGACTTAGGTTCTTCAAAGGGTATAACATTATTTGGAGGTGATTGAATTTCTGACACGCATGGGACTGGTGTATTTTGGGAATATTCCGTACTATCATTACTGTGATAGCTGGATGAATCTGGTACTTCACTTCCTGGAACCTCAACTATATTAGATAATGGAGCTCCGACCCCGACATTAGTACACCAATCAGAGCAATCCCAATGATATCCTAGAAGTTAAGAAGAAACATAATATGTATGTAAAATGTATATTGTACTTCTGATCGGTAAACTTTTTCATTAAGATGTAATGTTTTATTATTCAATATACCTTTAGGTGGACTTATAATATTGTCTTCTTTGTTAAGTCTTCTAGTCAAATCTGCAAACAAACAGGTTATTTCATTGAAGTCATTTACTAAACTATGGTAAGTGTAGAAAGTATAGAACAATTAATAATTTATTAACTTAGTTTTTAAACCTCTATGAATTAACTACGTATATGTATACACCTTTTCCTTCATCAGGATAACAAAAAAACTAACTAAAACCATATGCCAATTTTTTTTGATGTCTTTAAATGTGTAAAGTAATAATGAAGCTGATTTTATATTACATATATGTATATATTTTGTCAATTATAAAATGTATTACATATTTAATCATATTTTTCCTTACCATTGTTTATTCTATTATCTTGAAAAGATTGAATGTGCATTTGATCTGACCAGCTTGGTTTTTGTAAAACGTCCATTTCTCCACAGGAAGCACTATTAGCTGAACTCGGTTCTCTGTTTAGATTTCTGCGATAATCAGGCGGTATATTCTCTAAGTCGTCACCTAATTTGGAATAACTTTGATTTATTTTTGGGTGGAATATGAAAAACATTAGAGCGATTAATATTAAAGTAAATGTTATGATTGGTACTTGCTGATCCATAATATCAAAGTAAATGTTATGATTGGTACCTGCTGATCCATAATTGCGGAGTATGTCCATGTTGTTAAGAATAACTTGTGGATCGTGTGATGTACTAACAGGTGTATAGGAAACTGGCCTTTCACCTACTATGGTTCCCATCACGCTACATTGAACTTCTAAATTAGACAATTTTGAACTTCGTGGCTATTAAAAAAAGAGTATGCATTTAAACATAATAGAAAATGGCACAATTAAGATTATTTTATTTTTAAATTGATTTATTTGCACATTATGTTTTATGTTCTTAACAATAGTTATTATCACAATAAAAATGATGTGATAGTTTACTATTTATATATGTGCATGATTCTCTATAAAATGCAAAAACTCCGTGTCATGTTACATATTTGTACAATATGTACAACAATAATGACATCTATGCAAAAATTGGCTGTGGCTTAGTGGTCTGAGATGGAAATCAAACCAAGAAATCAGAATCAGATCCGAAGGATTGAACATGACTGAAGTTAAAAAAATAATTAACTTAGCAAAGATGCAATTAATTACTCTTAATTTATATGCTTGAAATTATTAAAAATAATTAAAAAATATATTTGAAGTAAGAATACTCTTCTAATTAACAAAAGTTTTTTCATTTTATTGGCTCCAAATGTATTTATCACATTATTTTGTAGAGTAATAAGTTTCAGGATATCATGTATGTACTTATATACAGGTTTTGAAATTTACAATAATTTGTAAGCTCAAAAATGATGTCTGTGGAATTCAAACATATTGTATTTTCTTTCATAACTAAATAATCTCCAAAATAATTCATCATTATGACAAATCAATATTTTACCTTAATAATTTGCATTTCTTGTTGTTGCTTCAAATTAGAATTAAGTAATTGTGGTTTAGCATCAGGTGGAATTCGGCATTGCCTCTTCTGACATCCGATAATCACACCACACATCATCACCAAAACCAAAGTTCCTCCGATGGCTCCCATTAACCATATTATTCGATCTCTTCCAATGAGATCATATACTCCCGAGGTTACCGCATCTGAGTGAAGAGGATTACCACAGTGCATACCTGAAAAATATATTAATTGTATTATTCAGTTATTTGTATCATCGAAACAGTATCTAAATGGAATAATAAAGGTACTGGAAACTAAAAAATAAATAATTATTATTATTACTGTGTATATTAAAATAAGAAATATCCAATTTTACCCGTTTTATCAGGAGGACAGACGCATCTGAAACTTCCTGGTTCATTAATGCATGTTGCCCCATTCAAGCAAGGATCACCTTTACATTCATCAACATCGAACTGAAAATATAAATTATATTTATGATGTCAATGAATTACTTAAACCAGAAAATAATATAATTTAACAAATAAACAATAAGAGATTTTGATACTGCAAGAATAGATTGTATTGTATTAGAATTCAATATTTGAAAATAATGTTGCTACATTGTTTATTTGCTGAACTGATTTCCAGTTCCAGTGATTTGATAACGTGTACATCTCATCTTTAAGCTTCTGTTTGAAGTAATCAATAAGTTTGAAGTAATTAATAGTTTTTTTGATAATGTTGGTACATGAGATAGCTAAATTACATGTCAATTGGATTGATTCTTTAAAATTTAATTAGTATTATACCTTTTCCATTTACTAGATCTACTTCCTTTTACTTTTTTTTATGGGGACTTTTCGAATAAAGTTAATACCATAAAACCGACTACCATAATTGAATTATGGCAAGCTATTGAAGGTGAATATGTAGGAAATCAACATGCTCTATCTTACTATGTATGTTCTAGACAATGTCAATGCCTGGGTGAGAATGGAAGACATTTTGAACACTTGCGTTAATGCATAATTTTTTCTTAGATTTTTTTTCATTACATAATTGGATTTGTGGAAATAAATGAAGAAGTAATTAATTGTTAAAGTGTGATTATATATTTTTTTAGACACTGCATTTTAGAAATCTTAACAACAAAAATCTTTAAAATTGTATAAGATGTTCTTTACAATAAATTGCCTGTTTAATAACCGATTTGCGATAATATATACATTTTTATGTAAACGAACAGATTGTTGAGGACTCTGACAAACAACATAATAATAATGAAAACATTATCGTCATCTAGAAAGATGAATCTACTTCTATACCAAAAATTTTTCAATCATAACAGAGATCTCACCTCACAGAGTGGTCCATGGTATCCATGGCAACGACAGGTGGGGCCCGCATCCCCCTCCTCACACAGGCCACCGTGCAGGCAAGACCCCCCTCCCGCACACCAGCGACCCATCTCACAGCGGCGACCAAATAGATTTCTGCTACATGTGCACTCAAATTGGCCTGAAAATTTACAAGTTGTTTGATGGTTTATGCATACATGTATGCAAATAATAATGTTTTTCATTTAACAATATTGGCTAGAGAGGTCGGAGATACATAGCAAAATAGCCCAGAAAACTACACAAAAGATGTTGAATGACCTTGAAAACCTGAGAAACTACTTTTACCTCCGACAACTGATCTAGTCTGTGTGTGGTACATATATATTATACAGATTTATTGAATAATAATAATTTATTGAGTAATTTATATGAATGAAATTTAGAGACATAGTTTAGTAACACTTTTGTATATATCATTGATTGATTTGGCAGTCACTTTGTGGTGTAACATTTTAATTTTAAAAATATATAATTTTTATTTTGTCTTGTACTGCACACACACACACACATAATTTTTTGAGTTAATATCACTACTAGTTTCGGAGAGAGCAGTCCTTTCTATCTACAAGTGTAAACTGAACTAAATTAAGAACTAGTAGTGATATTAATTCAAAAAATTGTGTGTGTGTAGTACAAAGTAGATAAAAATGATATATTTTTAAATTAGTTTTGTAATATGTATATTCAAGTGTTTAGAAATTAAATGAAAAAGTTGATACGGCGTCGGGCTTTCTTCACGGCCCAATCATCGTATCTCAATGCATCGTTGGTCACTGAGAAGGAGGCGGGGATGAAAATAAATAAGTCGGTGATTATATACAATATTTACAAGTTTATTAATTCGGTTAGGCGAGGAGACAAAAATAATCCTAGGCTAAATTCTCAGTCTATCTTACGGTCTACTTAATTCTAATCTTAAATTAATCTTAATTCTACCTTAATTAAATTGGTGATTCGGTCCGGGCTTCGGCGATCGATGTCTGCGGATGGCGACCGACGACGCGGTCTGGGCGGGACCGTGGCTGCGAGTCCGCTCTGCGATCCAGTCCTTCTGGTGGGCGGTCTCGTTCACCAGCCCCTCTGCACTGCTTTCCTCCACCTCCGCTCGAGTTATTCTATTTTAAGTCTTCCTTTCACCCTTTGTTCCAAGTGTTTCCTTCACTTCTTCCTTCCAAGTCCTTTTTTTTTTTGAGTCTCGTTCCAACGTCGTTTCCATGTCTCCCTTCCATGCTGACCGATCTTGAGCGCTGGCCGCCAGCCGTCCGATGGCTGACGGTGGGGTAGAATTATTCTCGAGAGTTAAACTTTTCTGTCTTCAGGTGACTAACTGTCTCTAACTGACCAGTGTCTGACTGACCCACTCACTCGTGTTTAACTGCCACTGTTCGAGTGTAACTGCTCGAGTCTAACTGTCCGATTTTAACTCCAAGTCCTGTGACTAACTGCAAGTGTTCTCTTCACCGCCGCGTCTGGCCTTTTAAGGACCTCGGGGCGTGTCCGTAACATGACGGTGATCGGTGCTCTTCTTTCCTCGGGACAGGTGCATTTTATGGCTGGTTAATTACGGCCGTCGTAGATGCATACTTTCCCAGCCATTTATTATTCTCGGAAAGGTACGTCACCGACAGCATACAATTAGGATTAGATGCATTTCTTGGGGTTGGACCGTCATAAAATGTCCCTTAATCCCCCAAGAAAGCAAACGCATTCACCTAATCCTAATTGGTTATACGGCCCTGTTACCCATGCTGATAATCCCTTAAGGAATGCACCGCGTTAAGTGCTTTTTTCTTCACAATATGGGGAAATTCGCGTCACCCTAATCGCCGGGCACATCAAAGTGTATGAATGTACATAAATATGGATAATATATTTTTTAATAGTATCACAAACCTGTTTTATCTCTGCCAAAAAAGAGTTATAATATTTTGACATATTTGAGGCATAACTTTATGCTAGTCTACTATTGATATCATACGATAAATTGAATCTAGCTATATTATTATAAATAAATATACACATTGAATAAAAAAAGTTTCATACCTAAAAATAATATACATATTAGGTTATATATGTACATATTTGAGGATAGGTCGGTGGTTAAATGAAAGAGTAATGATTGGCGTGTTGATGTTTATTGTGACTTATGATAAAAACAAGGAAGATAGATAGAATGAAAGAAATGAATGAAGATGCAGAAGGTGCGCGTGTATTATGAAAGTAAAGCGAGACGGCGGTTTCGCTCGGAAGCGATAAAAAGGAGAGAGTACTTCGCTGAAGAATCGAGCCAGATCTGTAACGGCAGCCGGCAGCGCTGTCGCAAGCATCGATGTCAGCTGAGATGGCGGTGAATTTGAAATCTGATTCCTACATGTATAATATATAAAAGGCATATACATATAATCATTTGGTTTAGCGTTTTGTATAGTTAAGCCGCTCGCCTAGTGATGCAGTTTGAACCTCGTTTATTAAAAGACCAGAAAGTCAGTCCGATTTTTACAAACATATATTCTTTTTCTTTGAGTTGTTGTCCAGTTATCAAACATTAGCGATCATGTTGGTGATTATTATTTTGTTTGTACCATCTCAAAATAATTCCCTGACTATGGACTGTGGACTTCCCGGACCATTGTATCAGATTTTTCAGACAGCATGTCTTTCGTCTTCCTTCGATATGATCAAAATGGTTGTATGGTTTTAAGGATTTCTTTTTCCTTTCGCATCCGGATCATCACATTATCATTTGTAACTGTTAGTTCAGCTAAATCCATATCTAAAATCTTCAAGTTACTTTAAGAGTTTCAGTGAGCTTCCATAATTCTATTTCACATAAAAGTACAGGGAACACATAGTACCGAATCTAATACTTTCTTCATGCAGAAGAATGCAGCTCCGGCTCGCTCTATACGACATTTAATTTCTGTAGAAGGGTCTTAGTTTCCGTTTAATATGCATGCAGATAGATTATTTTATCTACTCTTTCTAGTCTCTCTTCTCTCTTCTTCTGTCTATGTACAGTCTGCTATTATCTGTTTCATTTTGTTCGCTAATGATCATGTATTTTGCCTTGTTTGTGTTTAATTGAAGTCCATATGCTATGCATGCATTAACTACTTGTGTCAATAGTACTCGAAGACTTTCCATGGAGTCCGTTAGAATCATAGTATCATCTGCGTAATGAAGATTATTTTGTTCCTTCCTATTCTGCCTTCCTTGCACCAAGCCTTCTTTTGCTTCATAGAGGGCGTCTTCAAATATTTTATCTGCATAGAGGTTAAAGAGCATTGGTGAAAGAATATAACCTTGTCTTACTCCTCTTCTTATTTCTACTACTTCGGTTAATTGGTCTTCTACCTTCATTGATGCTATTTGTTTTTCCTATTACTTATTTGGATATCCTTATCGTTAATCCCCAGCTGCTTTTAGAATTTGTATCAATATTTCATGTTGAACCTGCTGAATATTTACAGCTCTGATTTTGTTTCGAAATTCTATTTGGATCTTCTTGTATTCTATTTCATCTTTTGATATTGATAGTACGCATAGATATAATTGAAAATTTAAGTTCTACATTTCGCATGTTAATTTTCATAATATAATTTTAAAATCTTATCTTTTTCAAATGTTAATAATAAATAAAACAGTAAAACAAAATACCATTTGATATGGGAGAACAGATTCCTCCATATAGACAGGGCTGAGAAGAGCATGGGTCTGTATCCAACTCACAGTGGGAACCGGTAAAGCGTTCGTGACACTGACATTCATATTCTGGTTTATCATCTTCAATATCCTTTATTAAATTTTTGCATGTGCCACCTGAAATATGTACAATACTATATTTAGGTATATTTAATTTTATTGGTTTTTCAGAGAGTTAATAAATTCATGCTATATACGTAATATTAAATTTAATAATCCAAAAATAAACAGTGATATAAAAAATTCATTATAAAATGTTTAAAATTATATCTAAAAAGTTTGTGAGGCATGGTGAAATATAATAATTAATTAGGAGATTGGGCCCATATGCTTTGAAATTGAATTTAAAATATTTTGGTGTTTTCTTTAAGTTGAGAATTTCTTTTTATATTAAAGCGCAAATGCGATACAAAACAAATATTTGTTAAGGAAATATGTACATATACATACTTATTCTATATTATGTGTAGATGTTTATAGAATAATTTTATTATAGTGAAGTAAATATGGTGATTATTAATTATAGTGAAGTAAATATGAAGTCCATGTGTAAGATTAATGTAAATACTATATTATGTTTTTTCAATTTATTTCACTCAGTTTGGGAACTACATATGTACTGTTGTTTGACCAATAAAGAAAGCAAAGCTTGACTATTTTCGATTTCATGAAACTTTTTATAGTCTTTAAATTGTACATAGAGTCTGTTAAGTTTCAAGCACAGATTATTATTAATGTGGGTTGACTTTTTAAAATATTGTGATAAATTTTAGAAAAAAATCTGCACCCTAAGTTAACATATACATTTTTTGAGTCAGTGACCACTAGCAATAGTATTAAAAAATATACAAAAAATAATGTAAAATATTCAATGCATATTTTTTATCAATGAAATGTATTCAATTATAACCGTTTAAGCAAGGAAGACTCCCACATGGTCCTGGATGGTCTAGAGATGTTGGACAACTGAACTCCACATTGGCAAGCCTTTTCAACATAAGAGAACCACCTGATCCACCATTGTGCAAGGGGATTATCTCATTTGACACACGAATGTCACCGAGGCAACCCACCAATCCTCGTTGAATATCTTCCAATCCTAAAAATTATAATCATGAAATCTAAAGCATGATATAAAAATAATATCCATTAACAGATGCGATTGCACCACTAAAAGATCAAAAGAGCCATAAGCCAATTTGTAATTTTTACCTGGAATACTTTACATTAATAATTATTTGATCCCTATTTAAAAATATCGTTGGAGTTATTTGGAATTAAAAATATAATACCTAAAATGGCTGGGTGCTCTCTAACTTCTGCTCCAAAGAACAAATCATCAGTGAACAAATTAAGTATTCCATTGATGCCTGGGGCTGATCCATGAGCCACATGCTTTCCATCAACTGTTAGTCGAGCGCTACTCCCATCCCTTTCAAGTCTTACCTCGTGCCAACGACCATCCGATACTTTAACAGAACTCACTCTAATAATTCCCTCTCCCGAACCCAACTCCAAACGATATTGAATATTACCGTTCACAATCTGGAAAAACATATACATTGTTTTCAATAGAATATAATATTTAAAATTGTACATTCTGTCACTTTAGTCACAAAAATGTTTACATATTTTGTACAAGCAAAATCATAACTAGTAATAAAATTGATATCTACCTCTAAAACATTGTAGTCGATTTTGCCAGCAGCGTAAATAAGATTTCCAGACAGGCTGACTGTTTTCAATTTAAGTGATAAAATAAACAAATCTTCAAAAAATCGCTTTCCATTCAAAGTATCTTTTCCAATTCTATATTGCGCATAGCTTTTTCCTCCAAAGTATACAGGATTAGCGGGTTTTAAACAATTGCCATTGTAACATTTAGACATCTCCAAGTGACATCTGCCCTCTTCCATCCTATCAACGCATCGACAACTATATCCTTGAATACTTTTGTCAGGAAAACACTTTTCATTTTCAGGACATGGCTTTCGGGCGCATTCATTTACAATTGTTTCACATCTCTCTCCCCCATATCCATCTTGACACTTACATTCAGTTTTGTGTTCATGGTAAGGACTTATTAAACTCATAGCATTAGTATGTATTGAAACAAGATTATTTTTGTCAAGAATCAATTTTTCTTGACATTCTCCGTATGCGCAATAATGTGCGTTACACTTAACACGTATCATTTCTTCAACAACAAGTTTGCTTGATTCTTCCAACTCTTCTAAATTGACATTGAGAAATTTACGTATCGTTTCTGACTTATAAAATCCAATGCTGCCTTGAGTGGTCATTTTTTTGACAGAAAATAAAACATCCAGATCATGAGATATATCACGATTTCTTCTCGACAGGTTGGATGTGTTTTGATAACTGATTGAATTTGAAAAGATTATAGATCGCTTTTTTCTATGATGGACTAAATTCACATCGTCTGAAGATGGTTGAATGCTGATTATGACAATATCTTTAAGATGACAATTAATAGCATTTCTAACTGCTCTTACAAAACCTTTCCGGTGATTTATTAAAAATAATTTTGGTGTAACTTCTCTAAATCTAATGACAACTGAATTCCTTAACATGTCTTCGGTAATTAATTCAATACATAATTTGATTGTAGAAAAGGAAGTAAATTTTCCATCTGACACGCTTACATTTAGGAAATATTCACCGACATCCAATTGCGGTAGTGCAAATAATCTTCCATCATTTTCAGTTATTCTAAACAGATCAGGGGTACTGTTGCCAAATTCGTTGAAAGGAATTAAATTATACGTAAGTTTGTCAAATGCATCTTGATCAAATGCAATAACTTTTCCAATTTCACCTCCCGTGTATTCATCCACTATGGAATTTATATTGATTTCTAGTGGAGTAACCACTGGTGGATGTTGGGATTCCTCGATTATTCGTATATCCACCCATGTATCGGAGTACAGGGGAGGAGAACCATTATCAAATACTCTGATCTGTAGAATATATCTACTTCTTTTTTTATGGTTAAACTTCACTGCAGTTTTTAATAGTCCATCTTGTTCTAAATTAAATGCTGAATCCTCATTACCAGATCTAATATCAAATATATATGGTGCAGCATTTGGGTAAATGTCCTTATCATTGATCAAAAATTCTATCACCAGAAAACCGACAGGTTTATCTTCTTGCAAAATTGCCGTGTAGTTCAATTGTGAAAATAAGGGTGGATTATCATTTGCGTCTGTTACTTCAATGGTCACTATCACTGAGCTCGACAAAACTGGTATTCCTTTATCTCGAGCGTGCACCTCTAAAATATAGTTTGCCTGAGCCTCTCTATCTAATGGAGAGTTAATGGATATTTGACCAGTTACGGGATGCATGGAAAATTTTCTTGATGAATCGCCCTTCTCTATTGAGTAAAATACATTTCCATTAGATCCACTGTCTAAGTCATTTGCTATCACTTGTAAAATATTAGTTGATGTTTCAGAATCTTCTCTGACCTGAATAGGATATACACTTTGTCTAAATATAGGAGCATTATCATTGCTATCGACGATGGAAACATTTACAGTAGCGACATTACTTAGTGGGGGGGTACCTCTATCCATTGCCTGTATTGTAAGAAGATATTCTTTCGTTTTCTCATAATCCAACAATTCAGATATGGTTATGACTCCAGTTTTAGCATCGATAGTAAACTTTTTGTGTTCGTTTCCACTTACAATAGAATAAAAAATATCTGCATTTATTCCAGAATCTTTAGAAGTAGCTAACACTCGAATGATCTCAGTCCCAATTGGATTGATTTCAGGCACAACTGTAAAATACGTTTTCGTGCCAAATTCAGGAGGATTATCATTAACATCAGAGACAGTCAAATGTATCATTGCTTGGCTCCATAAAGAGGGACTTCCTCGATCAGATGCTCGAACTTCTAGGTTAAAGGCACTCTTCGTTTCCCTGTCCAACGGTGCAAGAACTGTTATTATACCACTAATGGGAGTAATTGAAAACTGTCCTTGCAAATTATCAATAAGTGTATATCTGACAATTCGATTCATTCCTTGATCTTTATCCACAGCATGTACTTTCATGACAAGAGTGCCAACCTCAACATCTTCAGGCAGAGTAACACTATACTGACTAATAGAAAACTGAGGCGCATTGTCGTTTATATCAGACAACTGAATATTAATTTCGCAAGTGCACTCCCATGAAGTTTTTTCTTTATCTTGTACATGAGCAATGAGGCTATATCTCCAAATTTTCTCTCGATCCAATAAAACAGTTGTTTTTATTTCACCCGTGTGCTTCTCGATAGCAAAATGTTCAGATTTAAAGCCTGATAAAAAGTATCTTAGCTTCGAATTTTGTTCTTCATCTGCATCACTGGCAAGAACAGTTAGAATACTCGACCCTATGGCAGCATTTTCAGGTACTTTTTCATAATATCGATGTCTTATGCAGTATGGTGGATTATCTGTAAAGAGTGTAATGTTTTACAATTAAATGTAGAAAATGCAGTAATAATTTTAAAAATATATTTCAATAAAAAAAAGGTATACCATTTACATCCAAAACTTCGATCGATATCATTGTTGCTGTTGTATGCTTGCCATCTGTGGCCATGATTCTGAGATCATAATGCGCAACCAATTCTCTATCCAATGCTTTCGTTACATATACTTCTCCACTAGTTCTGATATGGAACTGGCACTGTGGATCTCCAGATATGATGTAAAAGTCGATAGGAGTTATTTCAAGGTCATCATCAGTAATCTCCAACATCATAACTACGGTTCCTAAAAAGATGTTTAAGTGAAATTGACATAATTATCAAAATTATGTATGGGGGTAAAGCAACAAAATGTCACACATAACCTATTAGGAAAGCAACAAATGATTTCTTTAAATATACATTCCTGAGAGTTGAGTTACATTTCATCGCTGAAATCAAGTGAGAAAAGAAATCTTTAACAAACTTTTTCCTTTGAACTATTTCAACACAGTAGATTCCAAAGAAGAATAGTTTCTCAAATTAAAGAGAAATGTATTAATATAAAAAGGGTTAAAACAAACATTAAACAAGTGGATATTTATAATTTTATTGAATTATATTAAAGAAGATAAATTTTATTTTACCTGGTTTTGCATCTTCCTTTACTGATGCTTGATATATTTGTTTGGTGAAAACGGGAGGGCAGTCGTTATAGTCTTTTAATCGTACAATTACTGTCATCCTAGTGACATGTTTCTGGTGTCCATTATCCATAGTCAACACCTGAAACTTGTACACTGGTTGTATTTCCCGGTCCAGTTCTGTGAGAGTAGATATCCACCCAGTGAAGGGATCTATTGCAAATACATTTCCCACAACTCCTGTATCTGCACCGAGCGCATATCGAATTTCTCCATTGGATCCAAAATCCTGATCTTCCGCTTGTACTGTTGAATAAATATGAGCCATTATTTATAATGAATATAAGATATCAATTGATGCACGCAATTAGCAAATGAAGCATATTGATATTGAAAAATAAAATCTACATATATACGTATTGTGTTTTAATAAACACTTTTTTTTTTAAATATTACTTATGGATAATTAATGAAATCATGCAACTAACTACCTTTAATTATTGTAGTTCCCAATTCAATATTTTCAGCCAGGAGTAAGTATAACGGTGATGAATGAAAAAAAGGTGCATTGTCATTTTCATCCAAAACACTTAGCATAATTTCAGCACATGAGACAATTGTTGGAGATGTTTTTGTTTCGGCCAAAATTCCGATTGAATAAGAATCTCTCTTTTCTCTGTCTAGGGTACCAGCTATTATGAGCTGGCCTGCTGAATCTATGTGAAACAATGTGGAATCGTAGTTTGATGGAAGAACTCGAAATGTCACAGGAATATCTGATGTCATTTTTAGGTTTGTAATAACAGTGCCTGAAAAGGTTAAATATGTATACATATATATGTACATATAAAGAATTAAATATTTAGTAGCTTTTAAATGGAAATACTATCATAATAATAAATATGATGACAAGATTAAGAAAAGATAAATTGGATTGTTATTTAATCACAGAATAGTTTTATGTTGTGAAAATCAAATATTGATGATTTCTAAATGTGTATATTTTATGTGTTGCCAATTCAGACTATTGAAAAGTGTTTCATATGATATATATAGTGAATCACCAAAAATTGATTGATAATGAAATAAATAACAAATATAAAAACACAATAATATTGAAAAATATGCACCTATTTTTTTAATCTATATGCACTATTGGACGTAAGTTTTTTTTTTTTTAACCTAGAGGTATGTATATATTACATATTGATAATACATCATAGGTAAGATATTAAAGGTATATAATAGGTTCTTTAATTAATTAGCTAACATAATAATAATAATAACATAATAAATGTTATTATGTTAGCTAATTAACAATGAATATCACATACAAACAATTTGTAAAAAGTGTCCACACTTAAGTCCATTAGTGTGAGTTAAGAAATTTATTTGGTTTTTTACCTTGAAGAGAGTTTTCTACCACAAAATATTTATCATGACTTATGTCAAAGACAGGAATTTCATCATTCAATGACACAATAAATACTTCGACAGATACATCTGACTGTTGGAATGGAACACCATTATCCGTTGCCCGAACCCAAAACTGGTAAACTTGTGACTCTGAAAAGTTGATAAACTTCAGTCAATGAAAAAACATAAACTTATTTTGATGAACTTCTAAACTCTGTTTTCATACCCCATGTTGAAGTTTCACTGATCAGGGATAAAGCTCCGGTGACAGTGTCAATTTCAAACAATTCACTTATTCCTGAATTTTCGGCATCATAAATTGAATAGACAATCTCCCCATTTTTTCCATCATCTAAATCCTCTGCTTTTACCTTAAAATAAGTCATTTTTTATTTTAAGATATATAAAATAAATCACTATCTATTTTAAGTTATATAAAATATATAATTATTTATTTTAAGTTCCATAAAATAAGTCATTATTTATTTTCTATTACCATGCAATTGAATAATTATTTGATTGAATTGATAAAATGAGTATACCTGCAATACTGTTCTGGACAGACTTTGATTCAAGTAAATAGATTTTTTGTATTCATTGTAGACAAAAATGGGTGGGTTGTCATTTTCGTCTTCAACTTTTACTTTAACTGTAGTAAATGCTGATTTCCCTCCCCCATCTGTAGCCATGACAGGAATATCGTATTCGTTCTTCACCTCTCTGTCTAATTTTACCAAGGTTGAAATTTCACCAGTTTGACTATTGATTGAAAATGTCTCTTTTAAGTAATTTGAAGGAATTGAATACAATATTGAACCATATTCTCCAAAATCTTCATCTTCAGCTTTGACCTGTAGAAGTTTGGAACAAACAATGAACAGGAAACATTTATACAGTCCTTTGACAATTCAACAATTAAACATATTTAGTAAATACAATTCAAATGATTATTTTCACATCCCTAGAAAAAAACACCGTATACATTATACATATGTATTACATATGTGAGAGTAATAAACTCTACAAAAACCTACTTGTATTCATTTCCTTTCCCACTAACATGATAATATAATAGCTACATGATAAAGGGTAAGAGTGATGTTGCCCTCACACTCAGTCGGATTGTAATAGTTTTACAAAAAAAATGTAATCTACCAAAGATGAGGTCCTCTTATATTTATTTTGATTGGAAATTCATGACATGATGATAAATATAAATTAAAACTTTCAGTATTGAGCTTGTTTTATATTTAAATTTTATTATCTTTTGATTAATGCAATTTATATTTCTTTTTGAAATGAAATTTTTCTGACAGAGATAGTCATTTAATATTGTATAAATTTTCTTCAAAATCATTATTTTAGGATTATCTAAAAAAAAAATACAATTTGGGTAAAATTTAAACACAGTACACTTACTGCACGTAGTTTGTACCTGCAGTATAAACTATTTAATTATTGATGTCAGTGAATGTGAGATCTCTGATTCTATTTCGATGATGTTTCTTTTGCATGTGGGAATACGGTGTTAGAATAATACTCCGTGGATGGTGACAATAGTATTTATTCCTAAGATTCGATACAAAGTTATATAAGTTATATAGTTAAAGATATCTCTTTCACACACGTCATCTTGCCAACCTAGCACACACTATTCATTCTTCACCATAGATACATTACAGTAAACTATTTAATTGTCTAAATAAGACAAAATACTTTGTTTAAACCACTATTTATTGATTATACAACATGTTTCGATACCTATGGTATCTTCTTCAGGAAATAATGTATGCTAAAATTAAGAATAGAAGCATAGATAAAAACAAAACTATAAAGTGGTGGGTAACTAACTAGAGACTAATATGAAAACAAATTTAAAAGGTGATTTATTTGTAAAGAGGATTATTTGGTTATTTATAATATTTAGCTTGCTTTTTATTCTAAAATTTTAAATTTATCTAACTGTAAACCCCTAGTATTTGTATGTATAATTTCTAAACCATCTTGAATAATCATTAAATAGTGATTTAAACAAAGAATTTTGTATTATTATTTATATAATATGTGGCCACAAAGTAATTTTGCTAACATTGAAGAAGTATTTAATTTTCGATTGATAAATTCAAATTATATTAACATGATATATGAAAAATGATTTTGTTCTGACATTATTGGTCTGCTATAATAGCACATAGTATGATACTCACAACAGCAACAAGTAGACCAGGTGGCTTATTTTCCATAACAGATGACTCCTGGAGAGCGTGAATGAATTGTGGAACATGTTTGTTGGCAGGATGTAAAGTTATTTTTACACGGCAAAATGTTGTGTACACTCCGTCAGATACTGATATATTCAGAATGACCAATGGATGATTTCCAAATTTTTCTATGTTCACAAGGCTGATGTCACCTACAAAATAATATTAAAAAAATGTACAAAAAATGCAAAATGCTCCCTGAAATCAGTGGTGTGCAGTAGGTAGAGACTTAAGTTATGCTGTTACCATGATATTATACAATACTATATAATATACTATGTGCTACATTGTACATAGGTTTATGAACTTTCGTTTAACCGTCTTTAAGCAAAATGAATTGATTATAATTAAAATGCATTATCCTCGAACACAAAGGACAATCATCAAAATAACATGTTTAGTAAGGTAGTAAAATTTGCGAATTAGTAAATAAGAAAGTAGACGCTTCGATCAGCTTTAAGCTAAGGTCTAAACCTTTCTAATGTCATTCTGTTAGGAAACAGCATAAGTAAGGACTCCGTACAATATGGATCAGTTGATTCATTTTTGACTCTGTCGAGTGGAATTTTCAATTCAGTAGGTAGCAATTGTATGGCTTGAATAGAACGATAGATTATAACAGTGGCTAGCAATTGTAGTAGATATAAATGAATAATAACCCAGTAGAGGACCACAGCGCTCCGATGACGTTACGCGGTAGCATCCAGAACTACGAAATTAATGATTCTACTGATACACGGTGGGTGCTAGCGTAATTATAACATATGGATTATTTAATTTATATTTGTTTCCCAGAATTTTTAGTAAAACAGCTTTTTTGCTTGTACGTAACGCATGCCCCTGCCTGAAATGTATATTTGTATTCCTAAAGAACATTAGTGAAAAATTGTATAATGTCATGTATCAATAGTTCTAATTGTGATATAGTGTGTTGTGATTCTACTATTTTTTGCCAATACCTATATTAGGTATTGCGTTGCACATAGAAGCTCTTTCATTAGCATCTGGAAAAAACACCAAATGAATATCTGGCGGATAAATAAACATTTGGTTTATATGATAGCACTAATCAGTAGTCATGAAATGCATTACTAATTTTGGATGTCAGTAATGTTAATCAGAACATGATCAGAGATAATTAAAAAAGAAAACTATTAGGGTGTATAATCATACATATACAAATACATCCACGATTCTGCCTGCATTTTTGTGTACACACACTAATGATAATAGTATTTAAACAAAAGCAGACTTTAAAGGTATATCAATATAATTAAAAACAATTCACTTTTTTTAAACACCACTTTATTTTTACCAACACCAACCGTTTTCGAGACCACCGTTTCTTCATAATGAATCACCACAAGGTTATAGCGGAATACAAAAGTTTAATAATATATCAATTTGAATATTAAACTTATTTTGCAAATGTATTTTTGTTGATTATTGATGAGTTATTTCTGGTCGGATAATATACAAAAATAAATAATAAATAAAATCAGGATTCCATGATCATTCCATGAAAATAATACATATATATATATATCATTATTTTTAATTTATGGTAAATATGCTCCTTTTGGCATTCATTAAAACCTCACCATTTGTGTGATTTATATAAAATGTTTGACGATCATTTCCTCCGACAATGGAGTAGCTTAGACGTCCATGATCCACTACATCCAGATCGCTGGCAGCCACACGGGTTACGAACTGTCCTCGAATTGCGTGCTGTGATATCACACAGGTATATACTGACTGTTCAAACAATGGCGCATTATCATTCATATCTAAAACTGTGAAAAAAATAACTTTTTATATATATATGTTTATATAAACATATGTCAAAGTTTAAAAAGTTCATATCACAATAATTGTGGATTAAGGAATAACACGAAGAATGTATATTTACCCGTAACCCAGACATGCACTGTGCTGGATAATGATGGTAAACCTTTATCAGTTGCAATAATGGAAAAATGATGGGTGGAAAATGTCTCTCGATCTAAAGATTTTTTCAAGTAAATGCTTCCATCTGTCGGATCTACGTGGAAATATTGACTAGCATTGTTCCCAGGGGTTGACATGCTGTAGGTTATTTCTTTATTTATACCTAAAATAAATTCAATACAAAAAATATTTTATTAAGGAAAACACATTTTTGTTGTAAAGTTTCATTTTCAGAACATAGTTTTGTGGTATTTAATACAAATTAAATTAATCAACTAAAAAGATACACAGAAAAAATCTATCTATCGAAAAAATATTTAATTGTTACTGGGATTCGAACCTGGACCTCTTCTTATCTGGAAAAGCGTGTTCTCCATTTTCATTATAGCAATCAAATACATTTTTGATAAATTTTGAACTTGTATTTTGTAATATTTCCAATTGATACATCTGTAGGAAGGTTGGTTGTGTTCTGGTGAAAACCATTTTTATCCGAACACGTTTATTCTTATCGGGGAGAAGCCACCGAGAGCAAGGAACAACACAGAATACGTAAAGACAATGGAAAAACGATGCACGGTTAGTAAAAGGTGAGAGTCGGGATGTGCATCTGCGGTCCGATCGGTTTGGGTACCGGGCGCCAATTGTTTCGCCGACCGCCTCCTCTGCTGCATGTGTTGGTGCACATCTGTGGTGCATGTGTGTCATGCCCGCCGGGCGGCGCAGTCTGGCCTTCGTCGAACGTTTCCGCTTTGTACGCGTGGGATGGTGCAATACCGAGAAATGACAGAACGAGGAACATCTGGACGATGCGCGCAAGCCGCCACACGTCTACTATTCCATTTTTAAAAGCAATCAACTTTATGTAACGAAGAATTTCAAACACCTTTTGTAACAATAGTAAATGTATCAATTGGAAATATTACAGAATATAAGATTTTTTCTGTATATCTATCTCTCTAATTTAATTTGTATTGTAAAAACATCAATTAAGCCAAAATGTAGAAAATATACCAAAGAAAGAGTTTTGAATAAAAAATTGTTAAAAATTACCAGTATCATTGTCATATGCTTCCATTTTTGACAAAAGAGTTCCAAATGGGGAGGCTTCAGATACTGAAATGTGATAACTGTCTGCTGAGAACTCGGGTGGACAATCGTTGACATCATCAATCACAACTGATACAGTCACTTCGGCAAATATTCCTGTCACACTGTCTGTTGCACGGACAGTCAACTGGTGAAGTTCTTGGTCTTCATAATCAAGTTCTTCCGTAGCGAAAATTACGCCTGCAAAAAATGTAGATTTCTAAAATATCTATGTATAACAATAAATAGGTTCCATATCCAGATAAAAGAATCTGCTATATGCTGCTAAGAAAAAAATACATATGTATCATGAAATAATTTATAATTCACTTACATGGCCCATTATTACTATCCGGAGCTGGATGCATTGCAAACACAATAAAAGTTATCATTATTTATATTTGTGTAAATATTTTCCACAAAAATCAGAAATAAAATCTGAGACAAAATTTTATTATTGGGACTTTATTTAAATATTTGGACAGAAATAACTTACCAGTATTGAAATCTAAAGTAAACTTTTCCTTTTCATTTCCTTGAACAATGCTATAGATCAACTTTCGACCAAGGGGAGACGAGGCTTGTAGAGCTTCACCCAAAGGACTGAAGACTTCAATGTTTTCTTTTACGATCAGTGAATAAAATTGTTTATCAAATACTGGCATTGATCTATCTACCACTTTTACATTTACAGTCGTTTCACTGTAACATGGTGTCACACCTATAAACACATTTTTTTGACATTAATTCAACCATATTATTAATAGAATCGGCGTTAAATTTGTAGAGTTACATCATAATGGATGGATATAAATGAAACAATGTTATTACTCTGCTTGAGTTTATTAGCACTACTCGAGTTTCGAGACGGTGAAGTATTAAACTGACTACACGTAAATATAGTAGAGTAATAACATTGTTTCATTTATGTCCATCCATTAATTTAACCAATTTTGTAAAAAGAAATAAAATTAAAAAGAATTTTTTTTTTTTCGCATTAGGTTATGTTGACTATATGTTATGTAAGTACCTATTTGTTCGTATTATGTGATATATCGTCGGTGTAAGTCTAATACCGCGGAAGAACCATTTGTCAAAATGTTCAAGAGGGACAAAAAAGGGCTTGTGACTTTAGCCAATTGCAAGCAGTATATTGGTCAATTTCAAAGTTTGAATGCGCCAATCAATGCGGCGTGTACCATTCAACCGTAAGCGCAAAAAAAAAGTATTTTTAAATGATTGGCTCGTACGCTGTATTGAATTTACATAGATGATATAATACATATAAGAAACTCATCAGATACAAACCTCCATCATACGCCCCTATGATAAGTTGGTATTCTTTATTATGTCCCTCAAGATTCTGTTTTAAGGAAATTTCTCCAGTTTTTCGACAGACTTTGAAGAGTTCACCATGCCCACGTTTCATTTCATACCGAACCTCTCCATTTTCTAAACTGTCAAGGTCTATTGCATGAACTTTTGCTATAACATATCCTTTTTCATCTTCTACAGAGACAATGGCATAGTACGGAAGGTTCACAAACATTGGGCAGTTATCATTCACATCCATTACTGTCACATTAACAATGACATGGACCACTCGGGAGGTTTTATGTAAATTATGTGAAAGCTCCATTAAACTTTTGGCCTCAACTATTAAAACATAGTTATCTTTAGTTTCCCTATCAAATTTGACACCAGTTGTTTGCAAAGCCCCAGATGTAAGTCCAACACTAAACATGTCAGTCGGATTGAGGATGTGAAATTCAACATTCTCATTCAAAGCACTTCCTAATACATTTACCACCGTGACAGTCATGATTTTCGTTGAATTCTCCATTACGTTTCCTTCATATGATGATTTTTGAAATCGCAGACCTGAGCTCTCAGAATTCTCTACAGCAATATAAATTTGGGAAATACTGGAATGCTTCCCATCTGATACACGAGCATGGAGTTTATGAAATTGTTTGACTCTGTCTGGATGTACAATGACAATTGTGCCACTCAATGCGTCTATAGCAAATACATTCTTCTTGTCTCCATCGATAATATCATATTTGAGCATTTCTTGCGGAGTATCTGCATCAGAAGCTGTAAGTGTTATTAGAGCCACATTTTTATATGTAGGTAATAATAATGACACATTGTAATCTTGATGAGAAAACTTAGGTGGACAATCGTTGACATCTATTATAGTGATATGAACTTTTGCTACAGTTTCTGAGAACAATTTGGGAACACCCAAATCATGTGCGCGGACATGAAATACAAATTCTTTATTCATTTCGTAATCTAATAATTTCATGGTCTTAATTGCCCCAGTACTGGAATCGATGTGAAAGTATTTGCTTGGTAAAATTTCAATTATCTCAAATGTTATTATTCCGTTAGTTCCAGAGTCTCGATCTTCAGTTGTTAGCACGAGACGATTGCTAGTGTTGGAAAATATGAGCGATGATATTGGAGCAGATTCCAAGATACTTCCGTGGTATGATTTGTTCAAGAAAATGGGAGCATTATCATTTTTATCTAATACATGTATTACAACTGAGCATTCTGATGAGACACCTCCCTAGAAGGGAATAACATTATAATTATCACAACCTTAATACATTAAGTATTTATGTATTGTTTTATGAATGCATTAATTTCTACTACCATGTTTGTTGCTATAATGGTAAGATTATAGATTTGTAAATCTTCAAAATCCAGGAAATTTTTTGTCGTAATAACTCCGGTTGATGGATTGACGCTAAAAGCGTCATTTTTATTCCCATCTCCTATGTTAAACAATAATGAAGATGTGCTTCTCGCTTCAATATGACTAACCATTGTCCCAATTAGTTCATTTTCATATATATCTGCACTGTATATTTGTTTGAGAAATCTGAAAATTTTTTACACATATATCTAAAGGGCTAGGTTGTTTGAAATAAGCAATTTTATCTGTAAATTTAAAACAAAAAATACTTCGATCAAATTCATTTTGCAAACATAAAATAATTTCTTATTACAAACATTAATTTTATATTTTGAATAATTTTTTCTTCATAACAATGATGAAGCAAATCACATATCGCACACCTAAATCAAAACTAACACAACTCAAAAAAGTAATTTTTCAGTCGACAAAAAAAGTAATTTTTCTCAATTTTTCTTTACTAAAGTTATGATGAAACTAAATCACATTTTAGATCATAAATGTATCTTAAAATGACATAATTTGAGAACTGAAGCTAAGGTTAGTTGCGTATATGACAGAGTATCCAAATACAATAAGAACTCAAAATTCTTGTTTTTTTGAGTTGTCTTAGTTTTGATCTAGGTATGTGATATGTCAACCCCTTCTACATAAAACATATTCCATTTATAGTTGTTTTATTTAATATTATTTTGCATATATGTGCCCATTATTATGAAAGTGGTCTATGTCATGTTTCTTTAGTTTCGTTTACGTTTGAATTCATTAAAAAACATTTTTATATCACACAACACAATGTTTCAAAATTTATTTACTCTACTAGATTCATAATTTACTTCGACATATAAATGTTGCATGTAGCTTTTATGGAAGTAAAAAATTAAAGTTTGAAATATCTTACTCTATTATCAAAACAAACGCTAGTGTTATACTGTTGAACGTCGTAACAATACACTGAATATAACGCTTCAAATTTTTCACAATTTGCATTATATTGTATTAATTTAAAACAACGTGATGCAAAATAATTGATAAACTCATTTTTTTCAATTTCTTGAGATAGACCACTTTCACAATAATGGGAACACATATGATACATATTTTAATTGGTAATATTTTTATATATATGTAGCGACCGGAATTCAAATCCACCGCCATCTCAGTCGGCATCGACGCTAGCGACAGCGTTGCCGGCTGCTGCTACAAGCCTGGCTCAAAATTCACCGCTAGGCAGTCTCTCCAGTTTCAGCGTTTCACAACGGCGGTCTTGCCGGCTCGCGAGAGCCGAGCGAGACCGCCAACCCGCTTCACTTCATTTCATTTCACATTCATTCATTTCATTCTATGTCTTTCTTGTTTTTATCATACTGTCACAATAAACCGCAACACGCCAAATCACATTATCTTCTATTTAACCACTGACAAAACCCCCAAATATATACATATTGTATAAAAATATAAAGTAAGTACATATTATGTCCTATTGAACACAACTTAAATAATAAAAAAATATTGCCATTTAAAATGGATCAAACATGTGCAAAATACTATAATTTAAAATGACCTACTTTGTGTTTAAACTACTACTACTTTGTTTTGTAGGAGTCGATATATTCATTAGGATTTTTATGATGCACAACTCTCGTATAGCAGTTTTTTTGTGAAAATGGGTGTGGTAGAAAGTGAAACCTTTCTTTTAAAAAATTGACAACCATTTTTATAAATAAGTGCTTTCAAATATTGACAAATGATACTTTCTAAGTATATATATATTATATATGTATTGCGTTTGATAAGAAATTTTTGCAAAGTTGTTTAATTTTGTACAGCGTATAATTTTTCAGTTATCAACTGTTGCTTTTCGGACACCATAATAGATAAACAAATTAAAAGAACCGATGATCCAAAAATTTACCAATCTGAATCCCAATTAATCCAACTAATCCCAATTAGTTCAGATTAGCAAGGCACTATTATATTTTGAGAAATACAGAATATTGAACACTGTACATTATTGGTCTGGTATACAGACACAAATAAGTATTAAGAAATTTAGGCAGTAGTTTGGAATACAAGTTGATTCAAATTTAATAAATGTATATTAGACTCACAAGCCTTCATTTCCATACTATAGTACTGCAAAAACATGGAATCACGACTGGTGATATTAGTGAAATCATTAATTTTCTTTTAAATATTTTCTAAGTATGTATGTATTTATTTTGTATGAAATTCTAATAAATTTAGTTAAACATAGAACAGATTATTTGGAATTTTCACATTGACAAAGAAGCGACATTGAAGTCAAGCTGGGCATACATTTTAGGTATGTTTTTAACACACATGAGCTCAACACCCGATAATTGCATTAAGAGGTTAGCCTATTGTAGGAATTAAATTTTAGGTACCTACCTGGGTTTTGCATTATCGGCCATAGTAACCATTATATGAACAGGAATGCTCGATGATAGTGAGTTTGGTCCAGGATTAGATGCCTTTACTTGTAGCATATATTCAAATGCACTGTTTAAATCTAATTCATGTGCCAATGTTATATCTCCCATTTCGGGATTAATTGAAAATATGTTTCCTATGTTGCCTGAAAATATTATATTGTAGATATAAAAACACAAATTTTTATAAGTGAGGACCTAGATGCAATTATGTAATGTTGTTAAATTCAAATTTAGTATAGTAACTCAAGGGCATCTCAGTAATGCAATTTTTATATTATATTATCATTTAACTGTATTTGTTTAATATCTACCAGAGTATCAAAGTCACAAGTAAAATCAGAAATTCTGTCACAAGGGAACCCGGAGATTCTAAGAAAGAATGTGGAAAAAATGTATAAATTATGAGATTTAATGATAAAATTTTTAATAAATGAATAAATTGGATCATTAGTATAAGACCCATTGAGTACAAGACTTCAATATTCTCAAAAATCTGATATCATAAAAATTTTTACAACATATTTGTTATATAAATTAATTTCTAGAATCAAATACATGCATGTAATTATTAAATTGACAAGAATTTTGTTTTAATGGATACCCTAATAAAAATATGTATTTTCCTTACCACCTGTGATTGAATAATTAATTATAGCATTTTCTCCTTTATCCTTATCACTTGCTAAAATCCGGACAACTGATGTACCAACGGAAGAGGTCTCATATACTTTTCCTTGTATAATTTTTGAGTTAAATTCGGGCGCATGATCATTGTGGTCATACACCCGAACCAGGACTCTGGTGTAGCTGCGAGTCGGTTTTAGAGCCTGATCCTGAACCATCACTGTTAGCAAGTGTTCCTCCAACGTTTCTCTAAAAATAATGTTTACTTTAATTTGGAAACGTATAGTAAGATTAAGAAAGGATCACTTAGGTGGTTTGGTCATATGGAATGAACAGATGAATGAGGAGAAAATGGTAAAAAAGATATATGATGCAAGTGTTGATGGTACCAGAAGTAGAGGACGTCCGTGGTAGACAACCAAGTAAACCAGATACTGAAGGATGGTCCTGTTAGAAGCCTCAATATTTGTCGAGCTTGTATGAGAAGATGTATGAATGTGGATGAGGTGAGAATTGTGTGTCAGGACAGAGGAGTGTGGCGCTCTATCGTTTCTGCCTACACCCGCGGAGAAACGGCGTGATGGTAAGTAGGTAAGTGAAAAGATATATTAAATCATAATAATTTTAAAAGTAGATTAAATTCAGATTGTTAATACTTTGATACATAATATTACACGCTCAGGATAAGTTATTACATAAATAAACCATGAATTCAGTTATGGAAAAACAGAATCACAAAATTCCTGTTCATTATTTTAAAAACAGTGAAAATAGTTTCTTAATTAGAAAGTTTATTGTACGTCATATAATGGTATCATACTATTAACAAAATAATCACTAATTTTGTATACATTTACGTAAGGAATTTCACTGCACGTTTTAGAAGATAACATTTATTATTATATTAAGTTTTACCAACCTATCCAAAGGCTCCTTTATTGTAATATCTCCTGTAAGTGAATCAATCTTAAAGATATTTAAAGACATGAGACTCTGTGCATTATGAATGCGGTACAAGAGATTGTCTTGCCCCGAGGCTCGGAGTGATAATATTGGACTCCCCCCAGCAAAATTTTCAGAAACATTCACGACATATAGTGCTTGGCTAAAGACTGGGCCTTGCTCGTTGACATCATTTACTACAATTATGTTCAACTGAAAGTATGAGAAAGAAAAAGTAACATGATATTAGTTTATTCAAATAATTTTCTGCCACATAAATTATATATTATATCAAGCTAAATACTGGAACGGCTAAAAATGATCTATTTGTTAGTTATACAATTATACAGTGGACATGTATATTTTTATTTGTATTAATACTTTGTCTTTTTTGTCAGTATAATCTGTCATAATCAACAAAATAAACAATTAAAATGTGCTTACTTTTGTGAAAATTGTATAGAAGCCATCAGTGATGCTAATATTTAAAGAGTAATTGCTCTTTTGTTCCCATATGAGTTTCTTTGCAAGCAAAACATTTCCATTTTCTTGACCGATATAAAAATTGTTTTCGGAATCGCCATCTAGTTGGAATGAAAATTATCGCTTTTTTAAAGTATTTCTTATTATTTTATATAATTATTTTCTTTTGAAATAACTTTGTGCCAATAAAATAATCTATTTTATTGAGATACCTAATAACATTTTTCAATTTTAGTAAAAAAAGTGAATCTATATATATATATGAATGATTTATATTATTATATATCTGATTTTTGATGTGTGATGTGAATAATCAGCGATCGCGAATCTTTTACCAGATGTGATAAATTAAAAAATATATAAATAGAAATTAAAATTTTTCTTTTCAAAACGACATCTTAAATCGAAGGTCCGTAATTTATTACATATAACACAAAATGTACTATTATTTTTTTTTTAAAACATCATATTTACGAAATCATTCCTGACACAATCGCTCATTTCCTCTCGGTACAGTACCCAGTTTTTGTTTATTATTCACATACAATTTGATAAGAGTACATCGATAACTTCTCTACCTACCCTAGCCAAAATTCACTACAACATACTTAAATATTCGTAGTTTGAGTATTGTGCAGGAACAAATATTTCCTATATCATATTCTAGCCGTAGCCGGCAATTAGAAATCCGCTAGAGAGACACTTATGAGCAGAACAACAAAAAGAGAAATTTAATTCGCGTTTAAAAAAAAATCTACTCAAGTTATAATATACGTTTTGCAAACAATATTTGAACTTTGCGCGAGTGTTACCAAAACGGTCCGCGTGTTACATCGTGTCATAGGTTCGCCATCTTAATATACTTGATTTTCAATTTGTATTATACAATAACGACTGCCTCGACCTACGACCGTTCGCACTTACAACGGAAAAAAATCATTAAAAAAATTAAATCAATTTGTTGTTCCTACAATAAAAAATAAACTACCTGGGTTTTTACAATAGAGTACACTTCCTCCAAATTTGGAAGAAATGGTAAAAAAAAAAGTTTATTGATAATAACCTGTCTTACCTGTAAGAATGACGTGAATTGTTTAAACTGTGACTGATTAATTGTTATGTTTTGATTGCATTAAATGTAACAAAATTTTGTGGGTTTAGTTTTTAATTAAAAAATAAAAATAAAAAGGATAAATATAAAAAAGAATTCTCTCATACGCCCTTGGCGTAAATTGAATAAGGAGATATTCGTTTGGGTTATCTCTAGTTTTGATATTAATACCCATTTAGTTACACTTCGGGTGTGATTCTGTACATTCGTAAATGATGTAGAGAAACACATAAATCAAGACTTTTTTGAGATTGAAGAACAACGAGTCGCAGAAAAAATGTAATGGAGCTAGAAGAACTCACTGAACACGAAGAACTTTTGTAAAAATTTGTCCTGAAAGAAATATCTGCATCTTTTAGCTAAATTAACGAAACAATAAAATATATATATATATATATGGACCCAGACAATTATAGGTTTTCAAAGGTACAACGCAAAATTCACCAATCACTCGCCCGTTACAACGAAAAGAAACAACAAACTATCCAAACAAAATTGGACACGTTCATATGAAAAAACACTGTAACTGCACTCGCTTATAAATATCAAGAGTCAGCTATGGATATCAATAGTACAGATGATTAAGATAATTCAAAATTATTTATCCACGAAAATAAAAAAATATCCAAAATAATTTATCTATTATTATTTATCAATTTAATTATTTACTTAAATGTTTGTTAACACTAATCAGAAATAAAACCTAATTGGTAAAATACTATAAAAGTATATTATTTGTTGTATTGTATATTCAACTTACGCCTGAAGTTCGGAACAGAACTCCGCCGTAAGTCGAGAAGCGACCGTATTTAAAACTTACCGATGATGTCGTACCACAGAGTCTCGTTGTCTTCATCGACAGCCTGAATGAGGGCGACCAGGAAGCCGACGTTATCTGACTCGGTTACCTTCACTGTATGTGGGATGTTCACGGCGATGGGGGGATTTGAAGAGAAGGCGGGAATGGCGAGCACCTCTACTGTGACACGGGCAGTGGTTACTTTGGGCGGGATGCCATTATCTGATGCACGAATCTAATAAATAAAAATGTTGAATATCAAGACAAGTGAAATAATCGCACATTCTTACAATTACAAATATCTTTTACTGTTTTGTCTAAAGTTTAAAAAAAAATTATGCTATTTGGAAAGTAACAGGTATGTATCTCCCCATGTATCTCCCCACGAAGCCGTAAATATGAGAGTAAGTGTTTCAAAGAATGACAAAAAATAACGCATCTAAGATAAGTTTGGTGCTTTGTACAACACATTAAAAAAGCCTTATGGAACTATAATTTATGAAATTTTTTTTAAAAATGTAACATTCATCCAATACAATATAATTATACATAATGTTCTAGAAATATTGTTAAATATCGATAAAACGAAAAAAAGTAAGTATTTGATTTTGCCTTTAGGACCAATATTAACGGATTTACATTTTATAAAGTTTTGAAGAGCCGCTATTTTGAAAGAAGTCGGCGGATCAGACTAGTTAACGAATTTAGTCGACGCATTTTCTAGATACATTTTTCAGAAAAGTTTGATTGTAATCAGATAAGAACTACGAGAGGTATCATATCCACAAAATCCGTTAACGACAAATACTCGTAATGATCGTTGACAGTTTCATAATAATAATCCATTCTCCTGTCTAAATTCATTCTTCCTTTAGAATTTCAAATCCACACACTTGTAAACTTTGCTCAAAATCTGAATCCCATATTGCCCTACAGATGAAGCCAGTTATTGGCCCAAAAATGACATTCTTTTTAAATTTAAATCTCTTCTGAATAGGGAAAACTTTACAAAATTCGCTGGCACTGAAGTAATCGTAAAGTACTAAATAAAATAGATATTAAACCATCTCTTGATTACTGATACAAAAAAGCTTTTTTTTTAATAAAACTGATATTAATTATTTATAATTTGAACTAAATCGAAGAGGTTCCAGATTATTATAAATGATTGTGAAATAGTAAAAAGTGATTCTTAAACGAACATTACTTTTTATAAAAAATCTGCATATGTATTGAGATCATAGTTTATCAATTTATTAAATTTAGTCGGGGAACTTTTTACATTTTGCAGAACAAACCGGAAGACATAAATATTTTTAGCCCAAAAAAAAATACATATTTAAATGTTGGTACACCGTCTCTCCTTCACGACCTAATCAATCTTAAAATTCATTTTCGTTGGAAAATGCTCGTTGAAGCATACTCGCGGACTGCCGTTATGTGATTCTAAAATTATTGATAAACTTCTTAAAAAATAATTATATCCAGCTGTGAGTGAGCATTCAATGTTGCTCTCGACTATTGAGTTGGTCCGGATCGGCAAATCCTCATCGCTGTGGTCCTTTATTTGGGTTTGCTGTGTCGAGTTTGACATAACCAATGAAATGAAAATATGGATTTTATGGATATCGATTTGGATAATATGGATATTGATTTTTTTTTGACAAAGTCCTCTAATATTCGGTGATATTGAAGGATTACTGTATTCGTATATCTAGAACTGCATTAAATCGGTTTTGATACTTCGTTTTCATTCTACATTATAGCTAAACACAAGTTTTTGCGGAGCACTTAATATTACCTTGCGGTCTCCAGGGGTTTTGGAACACTATTAGACGAACGCTGATGTAGATTATATGTAGATAGATTTTTTGGAAAATTTAATATTTATTTAGGTACTCAACGTAAGTGGCAAAAAACTATTAGATACTTGGATAACGCAAAGCTCCCTTATCATCGATCTTCATCGTTTGTCTCGCCGATGAATTTTAAATGTGTGAATGTGACTCGCTGTGGGGAAAACTGAAGAGACAAAAGTGAAGATCCCCAATGAATGATTCATGAATCGGATCTCATAAGCGCCAGAACCTTTGGAAGTGGATGCTCAGAAAACATTTAAGGATTGTAAGTGGCGTGTTTGTGCCATTTAAAAAAAAGTCTTTTAAAAATCTGAAGCTGTAAAATATATTTAGAATCCCATCTTCTTTATTTTATAATACAGATCTTGTCTTTAGATAAACTAGCTCAGGATGAGGTTCTTTTTTGTAGATATAATCTTTATAAAAGCGTTCTTTAAAGGTAACAAAATAGTACATGCTTTAAAATTTATTTTATCGACATCTTATAAATAGTTCTTCAAAACGTGTTTTTTTTAATATAGTTTTTTTAAACACTCGAATTTCTAAATACAATTGTTTCAAAATGATTATTGGTTCAATTGTAACAATCAATGACGTAAGTAGAAAAAAGATTTTTCAAAAAATGCTACATTAGCATTAGGTTAAGTATAAATAATTTATAAATATATTATTGATAGGATCGGTGATAACGTTGATACATCATAATGAATGAATATAAATGAAGAAACTCTACTTGAGTTTATTAGTAGGTACTACTCATGTTTCGAGAGAAATAGTAACTCTCATCGATAGGTGAATTATTACACTATCTCGAAACTCAAGTAGTGGTAATAAATTCATGTAAAGTTATAACATTATTTAATTTATATCCATCCATTAGCTTATAGATGTTGAAAAACGAATATTATATAAGAATGTTGAAGATTTTCATAAACTTTTATTATGCATCTGTCTCTATAAGATAGACTTCGATAGAAATATTACCAATTGAAGAGGGTTTCATGAAGCAAGTTCTGGAAAATTTCAATGCACGAGACCTCGAAACTGCCCCTTTGTATGTTTGTAAATATATTGTGGATACGATAATTCCCGTATTTCCTATCTGATTTTAATCAAACTTTTCTGAAAAATTCATCTATTAGATATATTGGCTAAGGTCATTAACTATCCTAGAATAGAAGCGATGATATAGATCTATATCTAACATATACATAATAAACTCTTACATTAATTTCATGAATGCTCCCAGGTTCCAATTCTTCATTGCAGAAGACAACCCCAGATGTCGGGTGAATATGGAAGACCGCTTTACCTTTTCCAGGTTTGGTGCTGTACGTCACCAAACCATTCTCTGCCTCGTCTTCGTCATGAGCCAGCACCTGAAATAATCACATTTTTTATGGTAGTACTGCACTATACTGGCGGATATAGTAAAGTTGATATTTTTAAATAAATATTGATAGTATGTACATTGTTTTTAGTTTTATTAAGGGAGTGTACGGCGGATACCTGTCACCATCTGCGGGGTGCCAGGCAAAGAGCACCCTAGCCGAGGCGCGCACCCGGGGAGCATGATAGCAGCGTTCGATCTGAACTCGAGATTCCATCGCGATATTTCGATCAGCATTTTTTAAAAACCTTTTGATACCTTACGTTAATAAATTAAGTATAAACAGTACGTATTTGTATTTGTTAAATAACCATTGCTTTCATTACTACCTGCCTACCTCACATATAATCAAGCTAGACTTCGCGATATACACGCGCAGGAGGGTAAAGCTGGTTTTGGATTAGATACTCACATAGTCTAATCCTGATGAGCATAACAAACACACACAGGGAAAAAGGTATATTTTGTTTATCCTTTTATAATTCCTACTCTTACAGATTTTAATAATTTAACTGTACATTATTTTAAGAGGTGCAACCAAAATTAAATAAAAATAAAATCTTTTAAAAGGCTTAGCTACCTTTTAGCCCAATCGATTTCATGGTTTCCATAAAATATTAAAATTAAAAAAGTGAGTTCAATAGTTCTATTATTCCAAAGTAGCCCTATATCGTGCAATAAATCGTCGATTAATTTTTATTTCACTCTCTCAAATATTAGAATTTCCAACACTTAGACCTAGGACCATTCACTCTTTAACAGATATATTTTTTTAAGATTAAGGTAACGCGTAATTAGTCTGCATCGCTGCGTCACGACGAAAAAAATTGGTGCCTGCTATTCATCTCGACATAATAACCATCTACCGAAGGTTTACATTCGCCCCGACATTTTATCCATCTCTCGAAATATATCCATCTCGGTACAATATACATCTCTTTGACTATCTCGGGATAGTATCCACCCCGAAGATTTATATCCATCTCGGTACGATATTCATCTCCTGAAGGTATAAATCTATGTCGGGACGGTATCCATACCCAAAGGTGAACATCCGTCTCGGTACGGTATCCATCTACCAAAGATGTACGAGTATATCCGTCTCGGTACGGTATCCATTTCTCGAAGGTATACATTTGTCTCGGGTAGTATCCATCTCCCGAAGGTGTACATCCATCTCAGCACGCTATTCATCTCTTGAAGGAGTACATCTGTCTCAGGACCATATATATCTTCCGAATATAAATTATGTCGATAAACTATATCGAGTTTGTTATGAAATCTCAAAAAGTAATTAACGAATAACTACTTTATTAATTACACATATCCGGCACTGCAAAAAATGTAAAATCCGTTTCTATCAGCCTAATACGCTTTTGATATTTTCTTTGAGAATTATTTTCCATTCAGGACCTAATGACGATAGTTGATTTGTATACAATTTCTCAGTAAGCACACGCACAAAAAATACAAAGAAACCAACCATGCGCCGAATAAGAAAATTAAGGAGACCTAACTTATGCCTTTTCAATTTAAGGGTTCAACAAATTCACGTTTTCATACATTATGTCTACGTTTATAATAATATTTTCCTCTACATATTCAGGCATCGATGATGGAATTGTTATTTATTATAGAGCTACTCAAGGCATACTACGATTATTATGAAGTATTTTTTCAGAGCAGTTAACATAAAACTTGAGGATATAAAAAACCTAAGTATATAAGCGGAAGATTAAGCAGCTGGGTTCTATTTAGTTTAAAAGATTGCTTTCCGAGGGAAAAAAATATAAATCGTGTAGGTAATTTTAAGTGTAGGTACGAAGCAGGGTGAAAAACGTTTTAGGGTGTAAAATATTTTGTAGCGGCTTAAACACTCGAAGCAGATTTTTAATTAAAACTCACTAATATAAGCGTTTAATTTTTAATATAAAATAAATGAAATCAATTTAGATACCATTAATAATAAAATTAGTGAGATAAATTGCGAACATTATGTATAATATAAAACCAAAAGTATACGAATTATTATTCAATACAGTAACCACGGTCGCAAAAAATTAATAAATACAACGCAGAAATTTAAAATTTGTTTCCATGTCAATCAAAACTAGATATGTATAAACTATGGTCGTTAGCTAATTAATTAAGTTACTAATTAATTTAGAAAGAAAATGGAAAAAAAGTTCAGTCTGCTGGATCATTTATGTAATGGAATTGAGATTAATAGATAAATATTTTATCTCAGATAATAAATAGTGCTTTAAAAAAGATAAGATTTACTAGTTTAGTTACTTAGTGTACACACGTCTCAGAAGAGATAATATTTGGTCCGTAGTTTCAATCGATTTTACCGTTTAAACAAAAGATGATGGTCTTGATTTGACTATTGTTTCATGGGTATTGTATAATTTTGATCTATTATTTTTAATATGTTTAAATCGCGTATATTAAAAAAAACCATATACATATTTTATATTTTGTATGAGAATATGTTAACATCACGTAATATTCCTTAAAAATATATTACTTATAAGTAGAAAATTATTTTACTTAGCACATTACAGAAACATAATATTTTTGATGTTTTTCGCGAAGGTAATTCGTGTACATTTACAAAACACTACATTTCAATAAAAATGTTTTGTTTAAATATTGTATACTTACATAACTAGCAGAAAGCTTATCGCTAAGCCCTGCACATATATAAACGCATTTAATCAAATCTTCAAATGTACGACATATGTATGAATAATTTATGATACATATACGTATAAAATATAATTATGCAAATTAAAAGGAAAATAATTTTATTATGGAAATTAAATAAAAAAATTATTGCAAAAAACTAAAATAAATAATTCAATAATCTTGGTAGCATCTAAATATTTTTCGATAAATTGAATTTTTCTGTATATCTTTCTAGTTAATTCCTTTAATTTGTATTAAATAATTCAAGTTTAAAAAAATAACTAGGCTAAAAGAATCCGGCATCGGCAGGATAAAAATCTACGTTCTCAGAGAAAATCTGATTTCTGAGACGCCCTGACCGCTCGCGCTGCGCCTGCCTATAGGAGTCGTGTATATATTATCGTATTTATAATGAGAACGCAAATTTTCACCACCACGCGCGTTTATAAAATAATATAATTATATAGCTAGCAATAGGTTGCCTTGTAAAAGCAGTTGGCCTTGTCGATTGATTTTCTAGACAGTGGTCAGTCTTATGAAAATATTTTACTCGCCTAACAAAGCAGGGCAATCCATGAAAAATATCTTACTCGGAATTTAAAAAAAATTATTTCCGTATCTTAAATACAATCTTCCAACGCTCATTAAATATATATATATATACATATTAACTATTATTTTTAATGAATAATATAAGTAATAAATGTAAAATATTCATATTTATCGAAAATAAAAATGGCAAAAGTCGCATTTTTATTTAGCACCGTGAGGGAAAGGTTAACACGTGAGAATCAGGCTTTATGTACCGATCTTTTAAAAAAATTGAATATATCCGAAATAGAATGTCGCAATAGTCAAGTAACAAAGTATAATTTTTGCCATTATTTAATTCGAAATGCGCTTACACATGGTTTACGTCCGGAGGAAACTTCAAAGCGTTCAAAATGTTCAGATCAAGGAAATGATATAGAATAGAACTGTAAGAGACTGAAACAAAATCCATTGTTATTCATACTATTATATCATGCACGGGAATACAGTTTTGTAAAAAATAATCTCCCCTTCGGGGCTTGAATCGCTTTCATCTTTCCGTCCACATGACGTGGCTAAATACTGCATTCGCTAAACAATGTCAGAGATACCACAACAAAGGCTCGTGCGATATCCATAAAAATAACCGAGTGCTAGAAAGAGCCAAGTCATCCCAATAATAATGGTAGACAAAGAAAGCTCCACAATATACCAAAAATTTCAAAAATATGACAGGATAACTTTTTTTCATGACATGATTTTTTTCATGAAAGACCTAAAATATTACATAAATCTAAATATTTAATTATTTTAATATTTTTAATTTATAGTAAATTTTTGTGTCTAGATGAACTAAAGTTCATATATATACATAAACATATATACATATACTTAATAATTAAAATTTACTAAAATAAAAATGAACTACTGATTGAGGTTATAGAATAAATTAAGAAAAAAACTGTTTTACTAAGAATGTACATTACAGAAATTAAGAGCGACGTTTTATTTTATTTAAAAGATTTTAAAATCTTTCTTGCTCAGTTTTTCATACAAATAAATTGTCAATATAAATGTAAATGCATTAATGTTAAAAAATACGCAATAATTATCTTATTATTCCTTTCTTTCTTTAATTATATATTTTCTCATCTTTTAATAGAAGAGTTATCATAAAATAAATATCTTACATCATTCATTATCTTCTTATTTCATTTTTACATAAGTACACTTACCCGGAAAACGGAAAACCCTTTGAATTCGCCATTATAGATGTCCCAGGGCATTCCGTCATCTGCGACCCCCAAAGCGATATCTTTGTATAGGAATGTTTGTTTGGATGTCTTCTGATCCTATTAACGTAGTCAATAAAAATAAATTAAGATTTATTGAGATGATATACTGTAAACAACAATAAAGCATTGACGTAAACACAAGCATATAATGAGATCATATAATGATCTTTAATAATATAGATTGATACTGACAAAAAATATAGGTAAGTGGAATGCAGAATATTGTGCGCCGATTACCGTACTGTGACTAATTATTGAGACTGATGAGAACAAATACCACGCTAAGATAAATTTAAAATATATGATTCATAGCGATATATCATACGTCGATTAACGATAACTGATGCATAGTTCATTTAGTATGACATATATCCTGATAATAAAGATGATGGTGGTGTTCAAGGGACTGAGAAAGTAATACAATAAGTCTATAGAGACTAGTGGATGCAAATGCAGACTATTAAATAACCAGTATTCTATGCACTACAAAATATTTAAAACAATGTCGAATATGTAACTTATTCTTATAACCAGAGAACTTAATTGAACTCATTGTATTTCAGTTCTAATTTAATGAACTTCGGTGGAAATGGTTTCGTTTATCAACGAAAATTTATTGTTGACCTGAATGGTCTGTGTGTTTAAAGATTTTAAAGTTTCTACCCTAGTAACCTAGTACCTAGTTGTACATTTCGTTTTATTATATTGTTATACTATACGATTCAAGTATTTGAAAGGGGGCAGGGATCCGACGTATATCACCTGTAATAATTAATAAAAAATAAAAAATTCATTACTGATAATATAATATATAATGGTCAAGGATAACCGAGTAGAGAAATATATAAAAAAAGATTTCATATCTTAGGAGCATTATCCCATAATTTTGATATTTATCGTATACGTATCAAATCCCCATTGTTATAATTGAATGTATTTGGTTTAGATAGTGTAATTTGTAACATTTCTGTAATACCATTCTACGGACATCTGCACTGAAGTTCTGTAAATGAGTGCTGAATTGATTACTTATGATTTTTATACAACTATCGAAATTATTGTATATTACGATCTTGTAACGGGAACAGATTTTTTTGCCTTTACTATAACATTACAAATTTAGCCTGGCTTTGAGTTGGCTCGAGATTCTGATACAGAGCTTTTCCAGAGTCATTGATTGAAAAAGTACTGCAGTTGAAGGATTGCGGGAGTCGGTACAGAAAATGGAAAATATATACAATAGAATCTTTCCTTTGAAATTGATAAGATCTGTCCTGACTTAGCGTATTATAATATGTTTTCGATTGTTTTACATTTAGCCATTTTCTTAGATGATCACTCGGTTAAATGATTACGCTGTCATAGATAAAACAATGGATTAGTGCGCATTTCACTTGTCTATGTAAAATATTTGTACCAAACGGTTCTTTATTTTTACAATTAAATTATACGTGTAGTTATTTATAATAATTATTTGATGGAATTGAATAATATTATTTTAACTGTGTTATTGAATATAAATATAAAATAATTTTTATATTTGTAAATAATTATCACATTACAAGATTTTCTGAACAATAGTTCTGAATGACACTGAATGGAAATTTGCGCCCCTTATTCCGAGAATGGATATACACTTAATAAAGTTTGGCTCTCGAAACGTTAATGACAAAACAGAATTAATTTAGTCATTCATTGTATACTGTATTCTGTGTAGAGAGCGGGCTAACGAGTAACGGATTATTGAACCATTGCCGCTAATTTCTTCGAGTCTCGAAGGCAAAATTTCATCTGTAGACGTATATATCCACTCTTGGAATAAGAGGCACGAACTTTCTTTTAGTGTCACTCGGAATTATGTTTAAGAAAAATCAATGATACTCGCACCATAATGGAATTTTATAAATACATAGTCACTACACAACTATGTATTAATTCCATTATATTATTGAAAATTTAATGTTAAATTTTGTTCAGGCATTATACTTACATGATTTGGTCGTCATACCTGGTTTTAAAAACTCGAGTATGTGAACTCTATTTTTATGTGGGTAAGACTGCAAACTTTTGCCACCAGAAGAATCATTTGCGGTGGCTTTAGTAAACGCGGAATACGGCTTACGGATTATTTTCAGTATTCTTTGGATCAGATTAAGTTCTGAAGAGCCGGTCAGCCGGGAGTCGGAGAATCCAAAGAAGAAATATAAGAAGACGAAAGCAGATCACCGAGCGTGACCGCAGATAAGGTAGATGAGCGATTTTTTCTGCATAATTGCATGCTCGAGAAATATAAGTAATAGAAAACCAGAAAATTTTACGGCTACAAATTTTAGTTAAAAAATAATTTTGAAAGACTAATCGTTTATTTTTAATAAGTACAAAGGAACAGTGCCTGCACCAGGCTTTTTGCCACAACAGGCAAGATTATTTTTTTCCGCCATGGTAACTTAAGTGAAGATGATATTTCCATTTTTTGTAAAACCATCCCCATAAATTGGCTGCCCCCTAAATCGGCCACCCGCGTACCGCACACGTTAAAAGTGGTATTTTGTTAGGTCGGAATTTTGAAACTTGCCCAAAGGCGACATTTAACCAAATTATCGTTTTGCAACGATTTTGTTTTTCAATTTTTATATATTTTTCGGCCTTTACCACCGCAGCCAGGCGCTTGTTCCGCCTGTGCGTAACGCCGGCGCTGTACGGGAAGAATATAAAAAAATATACAGACCTAATAATTATATAAAAAGTTAATAATAGTTTTTCACGTCATGGCTAGTGATAGAAAAAAGTACATTTATTTATGATAATATTTAAAATGTTACTCATGCATAATATATCTGCATTATTTTTATGATTACAAGTCCATAAATGAAATGTTATCAGATAAGGTCTAATAATACAGTTTGCCTGACGGGAGCAACGTATCGGACCCTGGACTGCCGAACCTGGGTACATTTCTCATATATTAACTCGATCGCGTGACAAACGGCTCGCAATTGAGTAATTTGAGTAATGATTCCTGTCCAGAGTGTCAAGAACGTGGTTCATGTAGGCTAATGTTATACATTGAGCTGCCGATTTTATTACTCTACATTTCATATATCAACAGCGCACTCGTATAATTAACACGTTTTTTATGAAATCATCTTTCTGAATATTAGTTTTATCGATGAATTTACTAAAAACAAATTAGTCTGCTTCTGAATAAGATAATTAGAGTTGCGATGGAGGATACAAAAACAAAAATAGGTTCGGTGCTTTTATTGAGACGGAGGAAAAGGAAGGATTTTTGAAAGGAGATTTAACAAGTCTATTTAGACCTGGTAATCATAGCAACCCAAGTACAGGAAAGCCTTTACTTAGCAACAATTTGATACCGAATGGCAGTCTTTTACAAGGATATAAAGTGTGGAATACCACTCAGTAAAATTAAGATTTTATTTTAACTACTACTTTACCGAACATGTCATTTAAATTTTATAATAATACTAAGGAGAATACTTTCTTATTGTGAAGTTGTAATTATTCAGAACAGACGGTCTGTGATGTTTTAAATGCTACTTGAATGTATTAATTATAAAGATATACATATAAAATCAATTTTATCGAAAAATATTGTTTTTGCGTTACCGAGATTCGAACCCGTATCTCTATTTCCAATCCGGGGAAGGTGCATTTCCAAATTATTTGTAATAATACACCAGATATAACAGTCGGGGGAGGAAAAAGGGGATAATTGTTTCAGAGTGCAAGGGTAAAGGGGATTAAAATTTGACTCGGACTCTGAGGAACAAGTGAGCATTCATTTTTTATGAGCACTTTGAATGTGTTGGTTTGATGTTCGACTACTACGAGGTGTCCTATCTATTTCTATATCTGGTCATAACTCATAGAAATATAAATCAACTCTTGGCTAACTTCACCAATGTTGAGGTATTTTAATTTCCGTTTGACAGCCTAGCGCTTTCAATAACAATAAACTATTTTATTATTATGTAGATACATGCCTCCATAACATCTACATGCTTTTGTAACATTTAAACAGTTTTTATCGAAAATAAAGTTAGCAATATATTTGTGTCCAAGAACACACAATTACTGAATTTTCACCTACAAAGGCACTGTTATTACATAAATAATAGATATCCCATAAAGACGAAGCTATTTTTTATAATATTATATTGGAAAATATATGGAAGTATGGGTAATTACAAAGTTAACGGCCTGTCTTCGTGAAAAAAAAATAGCTTCGTCTCTATGAAAATTGCTTTCGTGTGTATTGTTTCCATAGAGGAATAGTACCTGCACGCGATTCTTCCTGCCGGCTGGAACCCTGACGGAGTAGTATTGTTCTAGGAAAACTGGTGAGTGATCGTTTACATCCGTGACGTCAATCAGGACTCTCGTAGTTGACGTTAAGAGTGGGTCTCCTCCATCAGATACCTGGACCTCCAGTGAGTGTTGGGATTGAATCTCACGGTCCAGGCGACCAGTAGTCGTTATCAGACCTAAAAAAAAAACAGAAATATTTATGAAAAGGGCAATATTTGTTCAAAAAATCAAGTTCTACTTCAATATCAAAAAAAGAATGTAAACATTTTTAGGTAGAATATAGAACTTAATACAAATTAAATGAATTAATTAGAAATATATACAGAAAAAAATCTATTTATCGAAGAAATATTTCGTTACTATCGTTTCTACCGAGATTCGAATCTGAACCTTTTTATATCGAGGGAAACAAGTTACTATTCCACTACAGCAATCGATTATTGTGAGAAATGTCACTTTGTATGTATGTATGTGTGTGTATCAAGAGAGTGAGTATATAGGTGGTGGGAATAAAACATTATAAGAGGCCGTCTCTAGGGGAACGGGTCTCTTCCATCACGGATCCTCCTAACTAACTAGTCTACCACTTAAGTGTGTAATTTATACTGTAAATATGTTGTTGTAATAAACTGAACATACGGATTTCACTTACAAGAAATCGGGACTAAGAAATGAGTCTCTGATCAGAGGATAGAACACCTGAGGTATATGGTATATTTCCCAAAGTTATCACATTGCCGCAGCCGATTACCACATCGGTGCAGCCAAAGTTACCACAATTATGCTTATGACAAATTTAGAACTTATGTTCTGTATATTTTTGTAATTGATACATTTATTATTCCATTTCAAAAAGCAATCAACATCATACTGCGATCCATCGCAAATGCCTTTGAGTAATACATGGTAATGTTAACACAATTGATTAATTTGTATTATATTTATATAATATATTCTGCATTACCTTTTTTGTGACGCAGTATATAGTAATTATTTGGTTTTTATTATTTGATATTTACTCGATAAATATATTTTTTCTCTACATCTTTCTAATCGATTACTTTAATTTATATTAAAACTATCACAGAATCTAAAATTGCTGCTTCACAATGAAAGCGCGTTTAAAATGATATTAAAAATTTTGAACAAAAGAGAAAAATAAGAATTTATTTTAAACAGTCTTTTGCCGTTTATGTTTCATACAGGTACTCTCCGCCACCACTCTTAGTAGTGATCTGAAGGCTAATAACGAGAATTATTCGGATTTTGTGTAATTCATAATGCGACAACTTATTGCCTCAAGGATAGGACGGTGAGTTCATTAGTTCTGTCAAATGGCAGGTGGTGAGCATCTCATGAATTCTGATCAACCAAAAACACCATCAATTTGAATTGCGTGTAACATAAATACTAATTCAATTTTTTTTAACGTTTTCCTATTCGACTCAATGCAGAGCTTTAGCTGTTGAAGTACCTTTATTGAATATTTGATTTTTTTGATTCTCATTTAATTAAAGCCTTTCTTCTGATATTATCTTCAGTTTAGTGGAGAGCAGTATTTATTGCAAACGAAATCTACTTATATTTATTCATGAACTTTTGAGAGTTTTGGTTTAAAAGTAAATTCAAACTGAAACATTCATCTTTATCATGTGAGAGTAGTATTTTTTTTAAATCCGTCAGTAGGTACAGTGTAAGTATAATATTTTGTTTTAAAATTCTTACTGAATCTTGTAATAATATGTAACTGTAAGTAGATATAATGTACAAGAGCTTTCGAGGCAACACAGATAAAGGATGTCGGTGAAAGACCTGATATGATCTGGTAAATCAGATATTAGAGGATAACCCTGTTAGATGAAGATATATAAAAGTGAACGATGCATTAATGGATCAAAATGGGGAGGAGTGGAGTTCTGCCATCTCTGCTCATCATGCGGTAAAACGGCTTTAAAAATTACCAAAGAATAACATAATATGATATACTTATAAAAAATATTGAGAGAAAAAATGTTTTCAACATTTTAGATTACCATTTTAGAGGAAAAAATGTATTGAAATATTTTACAAAAATTTCAATTGGAATCAGGACAAATTAAAGAAATTGAAGAATCACTCGCAGTTTAGAACGTACGGAGGTTACAGATTGATATAATACAATTAATACAATTTTTGTGAATCTCTTAGTGTAAATTAAAAAATAATTGTCAAGAATTAAAATGATTGTTTTAACTAAAGATTGAGAAGTCTATCTTTAATTTGGATTCATTGTAGTCCAGAGTCCTCAAACTTTTCGTACTAATTACGCTATTTAATTAACAAGGATAAGGCTGTTGGAGGTAGCAGAGGTGAGAGGGGTGGCAGGATAACGCGGGATAATATGTATAGCTTACTATAAAACATCGATAACGACATATTTTTATTACTTCGTAAAATTTCTCAACGATCCTACAACGAATTTTTATTGATAATTTTGTAATAAAAAATCTAATATCGAATATCGTGAATGCTTCAGCGTCTAATCATATCAGCTAAAAATGATTTTTTTTCACAAATGCTTTACATTTATGGCAAGGTAACTTTTGCAGTCGTAAGTCACATAAAAAGTTGAACTGTTCTCACGAAAAGCTATTAAGTATAAACGAAGGAGATATTTCAATAAACGTCGATATTAGCCCCGAACTTTCTCCCTTGTCCAAGTTATCGGTGGAAAAGCTTAAGAGGCTGGAATAAAATGTGTCTCCATATAATGTGATGTTTTAATTGATTGAAAACGTAACTTATCTTACTTATCAGTTAATTAATCGTTACTCATTATACGCAGTGCAGTGGTGTGACAACCTAAATTGTAAGCTTCTTTCCAAAATTCGGTATAGATAGTAAAATTCGAGTAAGATGATGGAATTTCAGGAATCATCACAAAAAATATAAATATTTTTTTCGATACTCGAAAACATCGCCGAACTCCGGATCGTTATTATACAATTCGTAAATCGTTCGGTCGAGGATTTTGGGATTATTTCTTTTTATGAATGAGATCTGAAAGCTAGCCTCAATAAAAATGGGTATATATTTTACTTTTTCCTAGAATACATATTATGTATGGATTAAATGGATATTGAGAGTATTATATTTTCACATTTAAAAATATTGACTTATTTTGATGGCCTGGTAAGTATTATATTTATTATTTTTAATATTTGTTGCGAATTAAATTTTTTGGTTTATATTAATTTCAATATAGGTTATTTAAAAACTTTGTCCTTAAGTACTTATTGAGTTATATAAGTATTTATTACACATCGTAACAATTAACGTTAGGTACTAGAATTGTATTTTATTATTTTTATTTATTAAATAGATTAAAACACCATATGGTTTTAGTAAATTAATTAGAAATTCTGATGATGGAAATGGTTTGGTATTAAATATAACTCATTAAATGGTTAAAATCAAAGTTTTTAAATAACGTATATTAAAATATTATATTTATTACTTATTAAAATTCAGTCAAAATCACTTTGTGCACAATGAACAGCTAAACATTAAAATTTTATTCCGGATATCTCTGTATAATAGTGATTTAATAGTAAAAACCGATAGCGTAATTTCATAAATATTTAAATTATCTTTCAAATATTGAGTAAAAAATATCTAAATCTAAACCAAATATTGATTTTTCTACGAAATATTTCGCCACTAATAGCGTTCTTATCTTGCATGGCATTGTGTTTAAGTGACCATTGTTTAAATATTAATTAAAATAATAGAAATAAGTCCCTGTTAGGTTTTGCATCCGAAAAATATTTTCTTTATAGTGTAAATAGTTCTTTAGACTCTTAAGTATGTAAAAAATAACACTCCGCATTTTTTAACAAGTTTTAGTATAGCATTGTATTACAATTATAAATAATTAATTTTACAACGACCATATATTTTAAATTATGGTCATCAAAAGTGCATGTAAGCAATGAATTAGTATTTTTTTTTAAATGAAAAGATATTTTAAGGCACTTGGTATATTTTTTAGAAGGCAAATAAATTATTTCATTTTCTCAGTAATTTTCCCATTACGATTTATATTCTAAAAAATATTCAGATATTTCATCGGTTTAGTTTGGTACAAATCCCATTAACGAAGTTCTACATAATAAATTCTCGGATATTTTGGCGGGACATAATATATAATATATCACCTTAATAAATTCTTTGGCTTCAACTTTTTTATAAATTAAACGAACACAAAAAGTGAATAATCAACGCAAACAATTTTAATAAACAGCACGTGAAAATTTTACAGACAAAAGTTTTCATAAACTTTGTCGGCATTCGAATTTAAATATTAATTCAGATTACCTACAACGAAAGCCGAGCGAAACTTCTCTTTGCGGTGCTCGAACCAAGATTCGATATTACCAACTGTACCATTCCGCACAGAGAATTTAAATGAAATTGCTTTTGTTGGAAAATTACATCATGTTGAAAAATTACTGAATTTTTTTTTGATTTCTCTAGTCTCAGTGCACGGCAACCCTCACATTTTATTTCCAGCGTCGCTTATTTTTGCTTACATTCCATAATTTAATTATGGAATGACTTACTTTTGTCTTTTAACCCGAATCTTGTCAACGAATGTCGACCAATAAATGTCTGTCCTCGGTTTGTCCTTCCATCTGATGTTTCATGGCGGCCTAAATCAGTGTGTCTAATTTTTGACAATGACAATAACGCGGTATGATTGTTAAGTATTAAGACAAGTCAAGTATTTTTTATTTAATCCGCGAGGAACGCAACAGAACGATGTACATGTCAGACGCGGAATGACGGAGGGTTGCGTGGATAGTGAACGAAGAACTGTTAGGAGGGAACAGTTTTAAAAATATTTGTTTTTTTTGGGTTTTCGGTTTTGTTGTCTATAACTAATTACATACTTATTAGTTGGCTAATTATTTTACGCTCTTGTATGGTTTTGGGTAATTTATTGCCGTATATAAAACAGTGATTATGTAAAATGTTTCCTCTGATTTTGGATCACGGTGAGTGCATTTTTAAGGACCAATACTATTTATTTGTGCCCTGAAAGATAAAATAAGTAAAACATTTCTATACCAATATAAGACTACTACTAGAGTCTGAGTTGATCACATTATTAATGAACATGTATTAAGACGCTTGCATAAGTCAAGAGAAATACTAACAACTATCGAGGAGAGCTACGTTCTCCGCAATGAAAAATGTGATCTATTATAACTCATTATGCAGGGGAAAATAAAAAGTGACAGAGGCGTATGTGGAAAGAGATTATCTGTGTAACCTCAGAAAATAGTTTATAAATCAACACGCTGCAATATAGTCGCTAACCTTCGATAGAAGGTGACACATAAATAAGAAATCTTGATTGATCTTGATAAATTGAAGCGCGTTATATTTTTTTGTGTGCGCAATGATGCCAAACCGCGTGCGCACGCACACCCGCATACTTTAGAAAGAACATTGGTTAGGCCAACTATGTTCCACGAATCAGAGAGCTGGGCGATATGACAAGATACATGTGGCTGAAACAAAAATACTGAGAACGGCTGATGGAGTCACATGATTGGACGAAGTTCAAAATCCGCGGTTCTTTCAGGGTAGCACCAATTCCTAAAAATATTAAAGGAGGCTGACTCACATGAAATGGTCATGTAATATGAAGGGATAAAGATTACATGATTAATAAAAGCATGAATGTCGAAACCGATAGGAGAAGTCCGAAAATATCACGAGCAACACGGAAATATCACGAGTAACAGTCGCGATCTTAAAAATTTGAATGTGATCAAGATGCGACCCAGGATAGAATAAAGCGTAGAAGAGTGGTTAGAGTAACTGACACCAGATGAACGGGATAATATAATGATAAAGAAGATTATTATAATATGGTAGAAAGCATTTGTAAATGAAATGATCTTCAGGTGGAAACATTTCATTTCATTGTATTATTTGACTACCAGGAACGCAGTTAGTTGAAGAGATTAAGTGGTTACACATTGATAATGCTCGAATTACTGACCGAAATGGTCAAAATACGGAAAAAGATAATATAAGATTCCGTAAAAATAAAGTAGATGGCTTTCAAATAATGGAACGATAGATGTATCAATTTGAAAAGTGTTCGAAAATTTGTCGTCAATGTACTGTGTGCTGTAGCATAATCGATTAATGCACGTTCCACGGATTAGAAGAGATCCAGATTCGAATCCCGATAGCAACAACAATATTTATCGATATAATTGATTTATATGTATATCATTCTAATCAATACATTTAATTAGTTTTTAAAATATCACAGATCTATGTTCTGAATAATTACAACTTCACAATAATAATGTGTTCTCCTTAATAACAGTATAAATGAACTACACACATGTTCATGTTAAACCAAACTAGCTAAATATGTTAAAGAAACGATACGTTCAATAAAATTGAGTTTAATATTATTAACTATTTATATTACATGTATATTTAACAAAACCATTCAAGAAATGTTTTTACTTGACCGTCTACTCGAGTAACTATCCGAACACGGGGCTCCATAATTGAAGGGTATAAGAATTATTATAGGGAGCGTTAAGTGCCAAAAACTAAATCGTTCAAGGAATATAAAAACTTTATATTTTTCGCTTTTGATCATTCAAAGAATATGAAATACGCTTTGCTTATAAGAAAATTAACTTACATTTTTGTTATAACAGAAACAAAACTTTTATTTTAACAAAAAAAAAAGTAAAAGTTTAATTTGATAAGCTTGTGTGCTATGCAGATGATGGGAAAATACTCATGCGCAAAACAATTGGCAAAGTAACGAATCTTAAATGCCATATTATGTTATATAGAAGATCTTTTAAGACAATTTCTCTTTATTTAAATATGGACTTTTTTTGTAATTAGGTACTATACTATCGACATACATGGGAATATATTAAAAATAAGAGGACTGAAATGTGTGTATAGATTTTTTGATTACAATTATAAATCATTCATTATCTGATACATGGTTCCTTCAAAACAATCCTCTCATAAAGCAATTCACTTGGTCCGACGTTTTATCACAGGAAATCGTATTCCAAGTCATTATCCGTGAGACTGCTTAGAGCACTCTTCGTAATCCGTTGCACATCCGCTCGTGACCCCCAAAGATTCAAGTCTTCAAGTATTCTCGATTTTGGAGAATAGAGAAAAATCAGAGGGGGCCAGATCAGGCAAATAGGGCGGGTATTTCAACACGGTGATTCGATTTTTGGTAAAAAATTGCAATTTATTAGACTTACGCTTGTAACTAATACGGTACCCCCAGATGCTACATTAACAGATTATCCTTAGGGAATAAATTCTACATGGAACACTGTATTATTCCAACACGTTACCGATGTCACAGTGTTGCCATATATACGCATGAAAAGTATTCTACGAATTTTATTCCATTTAGAAACTTGTGACTTATAAAGAACTGTCGGCTCTGGAATAAACTATTCAATAGCATCAATAATTTAATTCAAATATTTTAGGACTCCTTTTAATTTATAGTCGTGTGAAATGTAACTTCTAATCAATTCAGTGGCGTAAGAGCAAGGATATGAACATCGATTTAGCTAGTTTTTGATATTGAAAATAGTTAACCTTTGTACTATCTGAAAGCATTGACTATAACTACTATAATGATAATATAATGTCGCATGGTTATGTAAAAGACACAGTAGACAATATATTTTTCAGTAAATATTTAATGTAATCAAAAAAATGTTTAATATTTAAAGTTATTTTGTGGATTTCAGTCTGGAATTAATCTAAAACGAAATGTCTGTTTCATCTCTTATTGTAAAAATACGTGGATTATGAAAAACGAAAGTTTGACATTCCATTTCTTGTCGCTTCCCCTGAAAATAGAAAAAACGTATGGCAAAAACGGTATTTTGAGCCACCCAACCATCAAATTTATTGCAAAAGAATTTATATTTCATATATTTGAATTGAAAAAAGTTTGATATTATACGTCCTGTCGTTTTCCGAAAGAACGACTATTTCGAAAAGAGGGCATAAATTGATATTTGAATTCATTTTTTTTTAAAAACGATTTTCATATTATATTTCGAGACGAACGAGTAATCTATTTAGCTGTTGTTTCTCGCTGTTTCACGATCTTTAGATTAACTAGCAAAATGCACGGGTTGAATTTATTCGAAAGTTAAGTCACCTGTTTTTATCATTCTGATTTGTTTTTTGATTCAATCTATAGATTTTAAAGAACTTTATTATCCGTTGGATAAGTTACTCATCGTTTTATTCACGGTTTAGCGTTAACCAGTGGTCGTGAAATGCATTATTAATTGTAACATTTAGTAACGTTAGTCAGAACGTAAGCTTGGGTTGGGAACAGCACCTTAATCTGTTAAAAAGCTGTAAAAGGGTAAACAGCTGATCACAGCTGAAGCTGTTAAGGGGTGATAAATGTAGGAAGAGGATTAAATTAAATATTCAGATCTAAAAATTAAAAATAACATAGCCAATAGGAGTTTTACATTATTTAAAATTGTCATAGAAATAAAACTACATAAAGGATAAACACATATTGTTTTTAGTTGTAGTGAATTATTTATGTTTTCCTGTAATTTAAAAATGTGAATAAAGAACGAAGCCGGCCCGAGGCGATGGAATTTATGACAATTTAAATACACAGTGAGAATTTAAATGAACAAGGTTTAGAATGTCTTTCCAGCTACGCAATTATTTGCTATCTCATAAAAAAGACACATTGTGTAGATATGTAGGGAATAATAATGTGAAGTTTATTGTACGCAGGATCCGATCCGTCGTACATATATTATAATATTCAAATTATATATATATATATATATATACATATATTAAAAAAGAATGAATACGATTTAACAGTACATTAAAATAATAAAAAATGAACATTTAATAAATAAAGCTATCCTAATCTTACTTAACCTATCTTTACTTTGCTAAATTTTTATTATTTTATGGCACGAAAAATTCGTTCTAAGGAACAAATAATTTGTTTTTTAATAGTTCCCGAAAATAATGAAGATTAAATCAAATAAACCTACATTGGATGTATTTATTTTACTTATCTATAACTACACTGCAGTCAATTCCATTCTTTAGTTAAGACTTCGGATAACCATGGGAACGTTACTTAACGTTACAAAGTTTTAACACCAGCTATAACATAAATTCTCAGTAAAATAATGATTATATATATAAATCCTAGGTTATTTAATTTTTTAAATAAACTAAATTTTAATATAATAATATACACACGTTGAGTTATATTTTTGTCACGACTTTAGTTTCAAGGGGTGTAGTTCTCATCACTAGATGTAAATAAAAATGTAACTGCCATATCAATTAATGAAGTACTTGTTCGTTGTGTTTTTATAGGGGACCAATATATATGTAGAGGGTCCCTTTTTCCATTTTGCATTAGGGTCCAAGTGTTTTAGTTACGCCACTGAGAAGCGTCGTACGTCTATTACATACTCCGTGTATTTTCTACACATATATATAAACAAAATACAAACCTTAGAATTTTCAGTTTGACTGTTTGATTTCGAAATGAAAGAAGAGTGGTGCAGTAATATCGTGCATTCAGTAAATATTGCAATAATACAGTTATTATTAGTATACCTGTTTACGCGCTTTATACTTCGATAGGTAGGCCTGATATAAAATTTTGAATATGTGTGTTCTATTTGTGTAGATTTGAATTTACAGAAAACAAAAGCGAAGCTGCTTCTGGGAAAAGAGATTGTGATTCGGACGGACTTTTTACGGCGGCAATAATAAAACTTTTAGTGTATATAATTTCGGATTAGCGGTTGTGTGAAGGTGTGAACGTGGCTGACCAGCATATTTGCGGACCATCAAGCTACAAGGATAGCGACGTCGGCCTCAACCAGCACAGGTTCGCAAAGGTTTGTGTAATTTGAATTTACATAGATTGAATAACTGTATTCATCATTACCAATAGAAAACCCAGAACTAGCTATCGAAGTATTTACGGAAACAATACCTTTACAACAAAAGAATAGTCCTGATTTTCGATAAGTTCATATGCTATTTAATGCTTAGATTAAGACTAGAATGTGAAGAAATATCGATGACGTAGGTTGTTATAGATTAAGATAATTAATACATAGGTTTATATATTCTTTTCCTTTTTTTTTACTTTTGACTTTAGTCAGAACATTTGGAACCCAACAATTTAGTACTGTACAAACTGTATAACAGAATGGGAAAAAGTATTGACCCAAGTATGAATTTAATTTAATTTACTTATTCGTGATTATTCACGAATTATTACATAAGAATCCATTGAATTCGAATAAATAATTCACAAGATATTCTTTAAACACAATGATCAATTCTCGAAATATCAAAAAAATGTATTATATTTTCGACATTGAATCAGTCAGAATTTTCTCTACTTTCAGAATAAACGACGAGAAATGAGAATTTCTAGTATGTTTCTTGTGACTTAATATATTATCAACAGAAAAACCATTTTATTTTTCATTAAAAATGCGTCTAAATTTCTAAAATAGTTTAATTTATAAAAAATAGTTTTAATAAATGTACCAACACGCAAACGTCTCAATTAAAGAGGCCTTGGACATCTGTAAGAAGCTCTTGAATCCCTCTCTACTAATATGAAAGTTTGGCTAGACAATGAGATAATCTGTTCCATCAGAAGATGTCTATTCAATTTGGACAACAACAATAAACATGTGTCATTCGTTTGGATTCCTGCATACAAGAGAATTCAAGGAAATGAATGTGGTGATAAACAGGCCAAGGAGGCCACTCTTTTCGGAGTTTTCCCCCATCAATTCCATATCCCGATGTATGCCATACTCAATATGGTAAAAAAACGTATGAATTCTATCTGGACTGGACAATGGATGGATCCAAATAATCATAGGAGTAATCGGCTTAAAATAATTCAAAGATCTATTTTCCGTGCCCCCTGGTTCTCCAAAAGAATAATATCAAATATTTCTAGAATGATAATTGGGCATTGCCAGGTAGCCTCATATTTATTCAGATTGAACTTAATAGATTCCCCAATGTATGTGCCGAGGAGGAAACCCTTGACCATATCTTTTTTGCCTGTCCATTACAGGTTTCCCTTAACTCGCCACTTTTAATCTATACAATAGCAAATTTTTTGAACGACAATAGTATTGAATTGTAATGTAATGTTTCCTATGTTATAATATTATTGTACTTTTTTCTATAAAATAAAGTTTTAACTTCATTAATGGCACGAATCACTCTTGAAGGATGGATTGCCTGTTCAAAAGAAGAAGAAGAAGAAGGAACGTCAATTTGATTTTGATACGCGAAGATAAGCATTTTCTCTGCAGTCGTGAAAAAATATACATAAGCGCTGATTGGAAGTAACTTCTTAATATGACGTACTTATGTTATTAAGATATATAAAGTAAATCAGAAACCTTTCACAAATTTAGTTTAATTAGTTTGGATTTAGTGTGGTCGAGGGTTTGAACCTCATTCTAAAAGACCACCAAGTTAGTCTTATTTTCATGGCACACGCGTTTAGCTTAGTTTGAAAAAAGTAAGAATATTGATGTGACACGTATTTCGTGTACGTATCTCCACTTAAAAAAATGCATTAGAAATATGTACATTCAATATTGAAATTATGATCAAGTTTGTTTCTATCAACACTACTTTTAAATTATTATTCTATTATCTTAACAAAGTTTTGAAAATATTCGAAACCATTATGATTTTACCATTTAGGTTAAATCAGGATTCGACATTGATGTGGGTGGGCGGGTGGGGGTGGGTGAGCTAACAGGAGAAATTTAATCATGTTACACAATTTTCTCATTTCAATTATCATCATATGCAATTAAATATATTATAGAAATTGCAAACGGTCTGAAGAATACAAAAATAAAAATATTGTTTTAGTTAAATTTGTCGACCGGTTCCACTGTTTGAAAATGACCTTAACCGCTGAAACAGCTGTAACATCTACGAAAACTAGTAGAACTCAATAATAATATTTATTATAATTTGATCGTTTAAATTTAATTAAAAATGAACACGGAGTTCTACAAACTAAATACAATAACAATAAATAAATAAATAATTTGTCCTTTTTAATATAGAAAGCGTTAAACTAAAATAAATGTCGTTTGAGACAGTCATCCCCATTTGTCTGATTTAACTATCCATTTAATCATCGTCTATGGGTATGATTGCCAATAGGCATTATAAGGGATTGGATTGTATGCAATGGTGCCAAGATTAATGTATACAACTGCCATGGAGCCGGAATTGATGGATTATTGTACAAATTATGAATTACTTTCTGGATATCTGTTTATCCTGAATCACACTATATGTGCTGAATTAATCAATAATTATAATATATATATGTAGTGTAGCTGCCTTTGAATAAAATATATGAAAATAATAAATAGTTATTATAGTCCAATTTTGATTAAAATGTATCGCTGATTGATTAAGGATAAAAAAAAGAAAATTGAGATTAGAATATAATGAACATTTTCAACCACCGTGAGAATTGCTGACGAATAGGAAATAAACGTTAATATTAAATTATTTGAAAAAAATAGACATATTTTATATATTTATAATAATAGCAATGTGGTCCATTCGAATTTAATAATAACTAAAGAAAATAAGCATAAAAGTTGGTGGAACATGTTTAATTATAGATAGATTATATTAAAGTAGACAATTATAGTAAATATATCGCATTATTAAGGAAAGCACATTCTTATTGTGAAGTTGTAATTATTCAGAACATAGGTTTGTGATATTTTATTAAGGAAAACACATTCATTTGTGTCACCGGGATATGACAATATTTTTCGACAAAATTGATTTTATATGTATATATTTATAATTAATACATTAATTTAGTATTTAAAATATCACAGACCTATGTTCTGAATAATTACAACTTCACAATAAGAATGTGTTTTCCTTAATAATATATGTTGTATCAATGTGTCCAAAATTTAATAAAAATGAATTGATAATTCTGACGTCTGCAGTCGGTTTACTCAAAGGTATTTGAGATTCTGTAAAAATAAAGTAGATGGCTTTCAAATAATGGAACGACAGGTGTATTAATTTGAAAAAAATGTAACATACAGGTTCGAAAATTTGTCATGAAAAATACTGGCGTTATAACACAATTGGTAGTGTACTTCCCCGGATTGGAAATAAAGATCCAGGTTCGTATCCCGGTGACGCAAAAATAATATTTTTTGACAAAATTGATTTTATATGTATATATTTATAATTAATACATTAATTTAGTATTTAAAATATATCGCAATTATACATGGATAAAAGTAGATTATTGCGATATATCGCGAATATAATATGTGCGTTATTTACAAAACTCAATAATAATATGTATTTATGTACATAACACTAAGCACAGTTAACCACTAGTGAAATAATCGGCAGAACATGAGTTACTTTCATACTATTTATTAATGATATTAAATTCAATTTTATTAATGATATTGCGATTGTTCTTCTTATTGAATTATAAATTAAATTAAATTATTATTTAATTTCGTTAGAAAAATATTTCTAACATTTTTATATTTAACAGTAGCATTTTTTCACATTTATTTTGGTTTATTTTTAATGGATATATAATATTTACTTTGGTACAATTATCGAGAAATGATTTATACATGTTGAAAAATTGCGATATCATCAATAAAATTTAATATAATATGTCTCAAACTACTTTTCAATATAATGAAGAAGTCTGGCGCATATTTCTTGAACCAGTTATTAACAATTTAGGTAATAGGTTTGCGTGCGTTTTCCGCCCAAAAATTCCTTTAATTTCGGGAAATAATGAAAGTGCAGTGAAAGTGAAAGTGTCGTGAATGGTTCAATAGCTCCCATCCAAACTTCTGCAGCTTTTCTGTTGTGTTTCGAGCAATGCAAGCATTTAACCGACTGATTGTGAATCACAATCGGCGGGATTAATAATAGACATGGGTAATAAAATACTACTAACAAATTACGTCTGACGCATTGTAAAGCTCTGATCTGATACAAGTTATGAAAAGTTAATTAATTAAACATTCTTCTCAGAGCTTAATAAAACATACGTAATAATACGTGGCTCTCTTGTCATTCCTTGCCACTCACGAGAAGGCTCACGCGGTTAGCTTATATGTATTGTATGTTTTGATATTCTGTTCATATACGCATAATGGGTAATTATTATTCTAATTTGTTCTAATAACAGTTCCACGTAGGTGTTTACTATCGCCGTTTACTGCCGCGGTTCACTAGCGTGGTATGTGAATCAATAATTTTAATGTTCACGATTCACGTTCAAAAAGGGTGATATAGATATAGTATTTCACACATTCCTACTTTTTATCGTACTGGCAATAACAATTATGGTTTTCTGGGAAACTTGTAGTAATGTCAGCATATTGTGAAGCATTAATAATTTTGTAATGGATAAAAAATAATCCCAAAGGACAACACATTATTAGCCTGCTTTAAAACTTGTAGGGAATATTTTGATAAATATTTTTTTTTGGAATCAATAATACAAAATTTTTGTTATTTATATATTATACTAATAATATTTTTATAAAGTTACGTAACCACGTTCACAGAATTAATATTGTTTGAATATAGACAAAATAATGGTGAGATAACATTTCAAAAAAAAAATATTGAAAGATTTATTACATCGTGAGATTTTAATTACGTGGTCGAATCAAAGAGTATTCGAATGTAAGTGAGAACTTTATTTACTCGTATATATACATAAATAGTTATATAACTATTCAAAATCCTTCATGTCATCATCATAATTGGCTATACAACACTTGCAAGAATTTGTCTCCGTTAATCCCTATCACGAGCCATTACTCTCCAGTTCTGAATTTCTAAGACAGATATGTCTTTGAAGACAACGTCGCTCCATTTAACTTTGGCCTTCTCAAACTTCTGTGCCCTGTTGGTCTTGTGTTTCAATGACTTCAGTGATTGTTGTTCAGTTAGCCTATCCACTGGCCCAATACTGAAGTCTTTCTATTTTAATAAACATTGAAACGCTTACTACACTATACAAAGTATAAAGCTCGTTATTATTGCGTCTACGATTAATATAATGTTAAAAATAAATAATTGTAATTTTTATTTATACTACGATTAACACTATTTCAATTCTTATTTTCAATAAATTGAAAAATTTAAAACGTGTTCAATAAATATAACGCCATTAAATGATATAATTTAATGCCGTTATATTTATTAAACACGTTTTAAATTTAGTCAAAAAAAATTCCTTTCTGAGCTCTTTCAACTTGGATAAAAAAACGCTGAGAACTCATACACCGAGCCAATATAATTACGAGTAATATCAAAATATTTCACCGAGTACTTTTCATTAATTACAAGTTCAAAAAGGCAACACTGTAAAATTTCACACCGCATTTAGCAAAGATTCACGCATAAGTAATGTTGATTGTGAAGCTCCCGGCAAGATCGACTGAATGAGAACTACCTGAGTTAAACAAGAGTTGTTCCCGGTGCTCCTGAAAACGAAGGGTCTCTCCTCCCACCGAGTCCCAGTTATTCAAAGACAGCTGAAAACTCGTAACGCGGAGCTTTGTTTAACGCTAGACTAAATAAGAATAGATGGTTATTCAAGTCCTGTCCGCAGCGACTAACAATACATTCAAATGATTTAAACATGAAAATTATTTCAATCAAATTGGACAAACTTCAAAGCATTTCATGAAATTAATTATTTTGATTAGATTTAAGATAAAGATATTCAATTTAATAGTGGGTTCAAAGGGTGTTCTACAACTAACCAGACTCTACTAGTGTATCAGCTTGATACTGTTTCATCAGATATTCGCTTCAAATGATCAAAATCATCAAAGTAAACATGTCATTTTATAGTCATCTGGTACTTACCCTACGTATGTATATACATTAAAAAAAATAGAGGTGCGTGTATGGAATACGTGGTAAATAAATATTAATATTATTTTCAAACTAAGCTAAGAGCTTGTGCTATGAAAAGACTCTTTCCTGAATTCTTTCTCTCGAATCCCCAACCACTTAATCACTAGGCGTGTCTCACAGCTAGACCAACAAACACATCACTTTATACTATCTTTTCAGTTATATACTTGGGTATGTAAATATGAAATTGGAATTTTTGTATAGAAAATACACGTTTATTGTATGAAAATGAAACAAAATATTTTATTCGAAGTATTGCCCATCGCTAGTTATACATTTTTCTCACTCATAATTTGTGGATGCCACGCCAAAAAAACTGTTACTCTTTTTCATCAAACCATTTTCATATGAAGTGAAGCGCTGCTCAGCGAGTGCGTATCCCATCGATGCAAATAAGTAGTAATCGGACGGAGCCAAGTCTAGTGAGTGAGTCGCATGTGAAAGTTTTCCCAACTAAACACCCCAATCGTTTCCTTGACCAGTTTTGCTGTGTGTGATGGTGCACAAAATGCTGCTGTGTGTGATGGTGAAGCAAAACCACTTTGTGTTGCCTTTTTTGATATTCTGGTAGTTTTTCACGCAAAACTTGATTTAAATCAGTCATTTGTTGTCGGTAGCGTTCAGTATTAACGATTTCGTCAGGTTATAGCAGCTCATGATAGATCACACCCTTCTGATCCCACCAAACATAGAGCATTGTCTTCCGTCCATAGCGATTTTTTAAACCGCTCAAAGCACTGTGATTTACCAAGAGAATACTCATCGTAAGCTTCTACAACCTTTTGATGCGATTCTGCAGAAGTTTTCTTCAAATGGTAATAGAAAATCGGCAAACCGTAGTTTCCAGGCACAAAATTCGACATGTTCAACGCCATTATATACTGTTGTATAAAACTTGTATTGTTATTAGTTAAAAATCTTTGTCAGATATCAATGACGCGGTTTGACAGTAACTACATTGACAGCTAGGACCATCTATGGGCAAATTCCGGTGGTAAACGTATTCTTCTAGGCGTCTTGGAAGTTTTTTTAATATCAACGGTTGAAATTTCAATTGCCTTAATGGATAAGTATTTTTACAAGTGTATTTTTAGATTAATTATAATATTTGTGTATGCTTTTACGGAGGAAAAACTATTAACATTTACATATGTAATAAAGTTAATATCTTTTGTACCCTCGGTAAGGGTAATCCATTTTAAATAAACATTAGAATAATAAATACTAATTCAATGTATTAATTATAAATATATACATATAAAATCAATTTTGTCGAAAAATATTATTAGTATTTAAAACATCACATACCTATGTTATGAATAATTACAACTTCCCAATAATAATGTGTTCTCCTAATAATAAAGTTGTATCAGTATGTCCAAAATTTAATAAAAATGAATTGATAATTCTGGCGTCTGCAGTCGGTTTACTCAAAGGTATTTGAGATTCTGTAAAAATAATGTAGATGGCAATAGAACAAAGAGAGAGAAAAATACATAAATTCAATGACACCAAAAAGTTATTATAATGTTATAATCTGACATAGCAATGATTGAAATTTTTCATAAATGTTTGCTTTATGATTTAAAAAAATTAGAGAAAATTAAAAAATGGCACGAATTAGTAAGAGTTAGTAGAATACCGAATCTGGTGCCGATGTTCATTTTTAATGAAGGATTCGCAAGTTTAGATATTCCTCTAAATGATTTCGAATTCCTAAGCCATGTCTCTCATCATCCACATCGGTATCTTGTGACTGTGGATCGTGAAGTCCATGTACTCCCATTCTCTTGACTATGCTCCTACACTGCTTTTTCTACTTAGTGGGTCTAATAGACGGGGATCTTTATCTTCTTTTTTCGTCTTTCGACTTGGCTCACCATAATAAACCTCTTCAAGCTATCTTCTTGGGGATCTTGGGGATTGGGAATCTATCCTTGATATTTTCATTCTTCTCTTTCGTAATGGATTTCGGACATTCAAGTGTTTAATAAACAATAATAGACGCCGTTATAAATTTACCTATAATATTGTATTTTTATTGTTCAACTTCTATTTCTAAAACATTTAAACTATTAAACTAGAATAAACTTGATGATTAAACAGACGTTCTGAAACCGTATAGTGTTAAAACATAATCCATTCATAGTCAATATTATCTTGTCACCGTAGATCAACTTGTGTCACGAAGTACAAATTTATTTGAAAATATCAACACGAAAACTTCATACTGTTGATAGAATCGGCGTTAACTTTGTAGAGTTTTATCATAATGGATGGATATAAATAAAATAATGTTATGACTCTACTTGAGTTTATTATCACTACTCGAGTTTCGAGAGAAACAGTAACTCTCATCAATAAGTGAAGTATTAAATTAACTATACATTTATATTTTTATTTGTTATCTTTGTTTTATTAACCACTTAATTGAGTTTAAATACATCTACCGGTTTCGAAAAATACGAATAGAAGAAAATGATATTTTTCGAAACCGAAGATACGAAATAGAAAAAAATGGTATTTTTCGAAACCGGTAGATGTATTTAAACTCAATTAAGTTTTTAATAAAACAAAAATAACAAATAAAAATATGAATTTTAACCACAATGTTAGTATTGCTAATATTAAAAGTATAACTATACATTATTAAACTATTTGTGTGTAGTTAGTTTAATACTTCACCTGTCGATGAGAGTTACTATTTCTCTCGAAACTTGAGCAGAGCTAATAAACTCATAGAGTTATAACATTGTTTTATTTATACCCATCCACGAAGACCTCATATTTGACGGTAAGTAATAAGTATTTTAAAACCCAGAAAGAAGAACCGCTGAGATGAATATTGAAAATAGAGCACGAATAGACTGAATTCTGTTCTGACTTTTGTGATTTTCAGTAAACTTTAGAGTGCTTTGAACGAGCACCCCTCAAACTTCTACCCCTAAACCGGGCCGCGGGCATGGAAATGGTCAGGAATTCCTGACTAATCTGTGTACATAATATACATGCATATTATGTATATAGATCTCTTGTACTTGAGAATTTTGCCCCTTGATTGATGAGCCCTCATCTGAGTTTGTCGTGACATTGGCGGACACGGGGAAATTAATGAGTTACTCGTAGTCAACCTGAGACGTGCACCCTTTCAATCAATTTGTGTTTTCCCAAACAAGAATAATACCTTGAGCAAATATATTGATTGAATTTACTTCACTGGTAATGTAAAATTTTCGAACTGATTATTTTTAATTAGCTTATTTTAAGAATTTATATTTAGAAGAAGTTTGTCAAGCCGTTACTCGACAAAACCAAAGAGCTAAAAATATTTAAAAATACAAAAAAACCCTCGACTCTCTTCTATTTGAATTTTTTTCCGAAATTCTCTTTGTGACACCATTGCGGTCAATTTATGATTAACGAAGGGTGGTCATAAATAAATACTTTGAAACCTTAATTTATTCACAACGAAATCCGTGCATACCGACTTCATAGGCGGCGGTCAAATCTGTCAAAATATTTACATTGAAACCGAAAATTGCTTTTATTTGAGTAAAACGTATTAGGTAAACCGTTTTTTAAATCGCAAGAAGCATTGAGGTCATTTACACTAAAATCAGACTGTCTGCCGGTGGTATGCGCAATGTTTAAATTAGTTCAATACAAACATTGATTATTTGTTGACCGCGCCAGCTTTATTGTAGAAAATAAACTGTATAAAAATATTTTATTGGTAAATAAAATTAGAAAAATCACACAGATCTATCACAAAATCTGTCTATCGATTTTTTTAAAAGATACTGTGCGGCAGAATAATGTATAGGGCATTCTATAACTTTTTATTGAGTGTAAATTTTGCCTGATAGTTGTTTTTTCTTTTTAAATAATTTTTTCAATTTCGTAAATATTATCAATTTTTATAAAAGAGCAAGAAGCTCATTCCAGTTTTCATCTATCCAGCGACAGAAACTGAATTTATGAGTAATAGAAGTGAATACAAGTTTAATATTGACAACAGATGTAAGTATCTGTGTAATATGTGTAAAAAAAAAACATTCTACGAAAAGTATGAAGAAACGTTAGAAATATTGAGCGATTCAATATTTTAAATATATTTTTTAATATACTTCTATAAAATAAAATTAATTTAATAAATTCTTATAACATGCAAATAAACCTTCATCCTACGTACATATTTACATAAAGCGTATAAACTGTGTATGCTGTACAATGTGACGCTTCACTCTGACTAGAATGTTTAATTATTATAACGAGATTTCGTCCATTAATGCTAACTAGAATACATTTTTCGTGACACAAACTCAGTTTCAAAACGAAATTATATCGTAAGATTGATATGTGTTCGAGCATGTAATTAATATTACCCATAAAGCCAAGTCTGCATTACTGCTAAAACACATGTTGTTATCGGTGGCGTGCAGTAGGTATAGATTTAGTTTATGCTGTTACCAATGATATTATACAATCATGTATAATATACGTACTACAATATATGTTATACATAGGATCATGAACTTTTGTTTAACCAACGTCTTTAGACAAAACGAATCCGTCGTTTATACGACCATGTAATTATTTATTATTTGTAATTTTAAAGTACTATTAATAATGTTTTTAAACTTTAAGTTTTAATGTAAAATAATACATTCTTACCCATATAAAAATCACCATAAAAATGTATGGATGTTTTTAAGAACACTTTTTATGACTGAACTCATTGAACTTACTGAATTTATTGTTTGAAAATCCTTCACGTAATACCTAAATGAAGTAATTATTTTAATTAAAGGTTAACGTAGGAAATAGTTCTGCCAATAGGTTTTTGTTTTTACCAAATCAAAAACAAATTCATACACCAAATGCACCCCGAACGCAAAGAACGGTCATGAAATCAACACGTTAAAAACAGTAAGATAGTGAGATTCGCGAATTAGTAAAAAATGAAGTACACACTTCAATTATTTGCACGCAGTTGTAAGCTTTTCTAATGTTATTCTGTTAAAAAAGAGAATAGGTAATGACTCCATACAAAACAGATCAATCTAAAGATACATTCAATTCAGTAAATAGCCAATTATATGACTTGAGTAATTCACTAGCTTAAATATAGAATAGAGTAATGTGAATAGTTCGATGCGACGAATGCGCAAGAAAACCATGGGTAGAGCGGTGAGTTGTCGTGGTAGTTTTTATAACCAAGCAATTAAAGTCTCTAGTGGTACACAGATGGCGCTAATTGTAAAAAATATTTAATTTATATTTGTTTCCCAGAATTTTTAGTAATGCACAGCTTTTTTGCTTGTATGCATTGCACGCCCCTGGTTGTTACAGACGCTGCGTACTATCACTTGCCACGTATTTGGCCTTCATTGGTTTTGGAAGTCACGCGGCTTTGCATTGCAATTATATTAAATATATGTAATTTTTTTCCACAATTGTAACATTTCGTTTTATTTCATGTTTAAATATATATTTTTTTAAATTTACTTCAATTTGACTCTTCTGTGCGAAAGACCTTACATAGTTTAATAGGACTTTATAGGGATGTATACAAGGGTCTTTAAATGACCTGTTAGTTAATTGTTTTATTAAAATTCAAAATAAATTTAGTAGAGATCTAAAAATATCAGTACATTTTATATTGTCTACTTTAGTACCTGCACATTTCTTCCAAATAAATAATAAATACCTGGGATAACTGTAGAATGAAAATTCAGTTTCTGAAACCGAGTTTAATCGAAATGGTTCATTTGGTATTTGATATTATATAAAACAATAATGAATTTTCAATCCAATAAATAATATAGCTGTCTCCTATTTCCTACATATCTATCAACATCGACAAAGAAAATAGTCATCTTTTAAGAAATGTCCACAAAAAGCAAAAGGACAACGTAAAATATTTATGAATATTACGAATTGAAATTGAAGCAGCACGACTAAACATAAATCAGTCCCCGTGACTAAACTACTAATGAAGTTTGAATTATAAATTGAAAACAGTCTCTGCCGATAAACAAAAAGTCAGGTCACTTATGTTGAGGGTAGCGCAGCTTTTAAAAAAGGGTTTATAATTTAAATAGAAGGCGCGGGACTGTTTTATTTGCTGCGTAAATAAAAAAAAGGGAAAAAAGCGGGGACCAGTTCTAACGACCGCAGTAATAATTTATAGCTGGAACATAAGTTGGGGCTAATGGGGTACAGGAAGGTGTCTTGCAGACCTATTACATTGTAGTTAGCCGGGGTGGGAGACGGAGGGAGGCGTGACACCCCTTTATCAGAACACTTGTAATAATTCATCGCGAAATATAAATGGAGACTCTTATCTAATCGTTAAAGGAAGCCACGGTGCTTAAAACACCATGTTTTAAAAGAAAACATTTTAAGTTTTAAATGTAAGCCATTACGTGACCTTGGAACAACAAAGTACCATCTGACATTGTGGTAAAAATTGACTTTTTCGTATTAAATTCTGGTAACATCTCCTTAAAACTATGCGTAAGTAATTTAGGAGATAACAAGAAAATAGTCATAGTAGCACCTGTAACATTTTTTGAACAATTGTTGATTTGAATATAAATTAAATGTAAAAGTTATATTTTAATATAATTGTTTAACTATGTTTTTAACCAATTTTATGAGTTAAATTTAATACACCAACCGGTTTCAGAAAATACCATTTCCTTCATCAGGATGTCAAATAAACTAACTCAATTCAATTTCCACATCTTTCATCATCGTAATAATATAAGTTAAGTAGCTACTATTTAAAAAAAAAATAATATTTTAAAATTAAATTTAAAAACATTAGAACAACTTGTCATACGATTTTAGTTGCTTTATTTGACATCCCGATGAATGAAGTGGTATTTTATGAAACCGGTTGGTGTATTCAAATTGACTCACAGAAGTGTGTTAGAATGCAAAATTACCCAAAATAATATTTTGTTTTTTAAAGATACGTAAGCACTTAGTCAAAGTAAGGGACGGGGTTGCAATAAACATCGGTATTGTCAGACGCACGATACGGCGTGGGAACGGCAATAAGGAATCTGGTGTACGTGACCATAGTCACGTCGGCAAATGCACCATAAGGACTCACCTTATGCGTCAGTCTTTCTCCAAATCCCAGCCGGGAGAGCTCGCTCCATAAACAAGGGATCTAGTTTTCAATTAGAAAATAAAATCAATGTCTCTGATATAGTAAGCAAGCATTATGTAATTTGTGATTCCGGGGAATATTTAAACTGTGCGCATCGAGTTTAAACTTAGACTGTGATGTTCTCTGTGTTTAATTGTTGATGTAAAAGTATAAAAAGGATCCCGGTGGATCTATATGAAAAAAAGACGATCAACATAATTTGGTGTAGTGAGAATAAATTGTCGCTATTAGGGGAGACGATATCATAAACGGCCCGCACAAATTGCATAAGAACATCGCGTCCAGAGTCCCGGTTTGCCTGGATAATTGGGCATCGTCTGGTGGTCAATCAACTACAAACCTGAACTCCGTCACCCTACGCTGGCACCCCAAGCATCCGGCCATACTTCACGTCCAGGATCCAGGACCATTATCTACACGTAGAAGGCGTCTCCTAAGAGGTAATCCCTTAAGTGAGGGACCTGCATAATTTACATCGTACAAGCGTCAATATAGACAATTTGGTAGATAACTTTATGCTGGCATGATGGGCACCTAATTAATGTTAATTTAATTGTAATTATTCTTGAATTATCTCATTAATAAGTAATCAGGTAAAATGCTCATTTTCCACTTTTAATACATGCAAGTATCGTAAAATATAGATAATAAATTTTCTTGTATACAATGGTATTTTGTAGTTTCATTTCAGACACGTTTGAAGAGTGCTAGTCTTTGACCTCTAGCTGAAACATAGTCCGATGGATTCATTTTGGTCTAGATATGGAATACTGTACTGACCTGTGGTGGAATTGATGTGGAAGAGCCCCCCGGGGTCCCCCGACAGGATCCTGTAGGATATTTGGGAGGAGGAATCACGGTCTTTGGCTCCCAGCTGCAGCACGGTCCGCCCGCCCGGAGAGTTCTCGGCCACTCGGCCCCGGTACATGCCCTCCACAGTGAGGGGAACGCAGTCATTTTCATCTTCTACCACGATATAAACCTGAAATATACAATAGCGCCAGTGTTTTTATTCGATAATACAGAAATAATCATAACATCAATGGATAAAAAAATAAATTATTAATATTTTTAAAGAAAAAATAGTTCTGTTACATATATTTAAGACAAATTAAATGACTAAATTAGAAAAAAAATACATACAAAAATCTTTCCACAGAAAAATATTTGGTTGTTACTAGGATACACATTATCAAAGATTTTTTGGATTTATTTCAATATAAAGTGTATAATATATGTATCATTTATAAAGACTAGAATTACAAGTTCCAAATTTGTCGAATACGTTTGTGGTGCATGTGGCGAAATGGTGATTCGTTTCCCCGGATATGAAAAAATATTTGGTTGCCACCAAATATATTTTTCGAAAATTTTTTTTTCCAGAATATCTTTCTAATTGACTAATTTAATTTGTTTTAAATTATGATTAATTCAACGTAATTATATTTTAATACATATTTCCACGGATCAATTAATACATGAATTATTTTTACGTAATAATGTTTTCTGTTATTTTAAAGGAAGTAACACTAATTAATTAGAAAGAATTTCTAAGCTTTTCTATTAACCTAGTGTGACACGAATAAATTATTATAATTTGATGTTAATTGTATTTAAATTATATTTGACGCACACATACTAATAAAACTGATGTACTATACTAATACGTAATGTAATGTGACCTTGTTGAGAAGGTAAATAAATACACTGTTGAATTTGAAAAAAATCTACCGAAGAGTATAAACATCATTATTTTGGCAAATTTTCAGGGACATTGGAGATATTTTTTTGTAAGGCAAAGAGATTTTTTGTTTAGATCGAGGAAAATGAATATTCATTCAAGAGATGTCATTCTATTATATTCATTAATATTGTGCAGAGCCTTTATAGAAAATAAGTCAGTTGTCGTGCGCAGCCATCAGAGTGACGATATTGCTCACGAAGATTGTTGTATTTATATTCAAACCATTTAATAGTTTGTTCTGAAACTTTTATGGTCTGTTAGTATAGAAAATGACTATTTTACGAACTATAAAATAGGCAAGGCGCACTGCAATGCACATTTAACTAATTAAAAATATTAAGTTAAACATTAAACAAAAATATAATGTTTAACATGTTAAACATATCAATAATAAAGATATCGACATTATTTGTATTTCCAAATAGTTAACTGCAATGAAAAAAAGGCACATGGAGTACACCAACAAAGTAAATATACAAATTAACTTAAAATCTGTTTTAGAAGCAGAAATAACGTTGCGGAATATTTCGCAAATTTTTTATTTCACCTTTATTCCATAAAGATATTTACCATCACCCAAAATCAGACTGTCACTTCTACTGAGCGTATGATACTCCAGCAGTCCTGATGGTCGCCAGTTATCATCTACATGCATGGAGTATCGAACGGCGCACGATTGAATTCCAAACTTTATTTTATCATAGAATAGGTTTTCATAAATATTATACATTTTTTGTATGAATCTGTGTGTATATATATATAAAATAAATTATGAATACTTTAAAAAACAAGGCGACGCTCGTAATTACACGTTGAAACTTCTCCAATGAATAAAGATGAATGAGCCTCTAGTGTTGAGCCCATTTCTAGAACTTCCTTTGAACTATTGAAACTCGACTTTCTGTAAACTTATACCGCAATTTGGATGGTCGTATCTCAAAAGTAAGATTTAAGTACAGTAAGTAAGTCTACAGATTTCTAAAAAGAAGCTGTAAGATTTTACAGTAAATATAAAAATAGTAATAAATTAATAATCTAAATAATTACGCTCAATATAAGATACATTGTCAGGTTTGCGCTATCTCTACATAATACTAAAATAATTATAATGCATAATTTCAGTATGTAAATTATTCTTATATAGTTTGCACACATAATTTAATAAAAATACATTTAATGTTATTTTTTTAAATAGAGATGCGTGCACGGAACGCATGTCACATCAATATTCTTATTATTTTCAAACTAATAAAATAGGACTAACTTGCTGGTCTCCTGGAACAAGGCGCGAACCCTCGATTACTTTAAGACTATTAGACCAACAAGGCAGCCTTTAATTTTGTATGTTATAACATATATTTTGTTGTTGTCTAAAAGTTTTATCTAGTAATTTAAATATATTTATATATATTAGCTCCCATTGACGTCATAGATTGAGTAAGTAGTATATAGTAGACATAAGACTGCGTATCTATGGCGTATTAAGCATGTCGAGAATGGCATAAGTCGATAAACATCGGTTGGAGAATGGCATAAGTCGATAAACATCGGTTGGAGAATGGCATAAGTCGATAAACATCGGTTGGAGAATGGCATAGGTCGATAAATAATAACATCTCTAGTATCTCAACGATGACTGGGGTATAACTTTTACCGCCGCTTTCGACACATTTCGAGTGCAGTGGACTTGTTTTTTTAACACGTTGAGTAGGAATTTTAGTGGGAAAAGAAGCTTAAATGTAATTACTGACATTCAAGATAAAATTCTGGATACTTAATGCTGATATTTTCATATCAGAGCACCCTACCCACTTTCCGATCACGGTAATTTATTATATACAATATTTTGTAGTTTAACTTCCTACAATATATACAATGGCTTTCATTTTTAATTAAGGTGAGGTTTGAGCTCTAGATCGTAGCGTTTTTAATTTACTAAGACTGTGTAGCATCGAGGGGATTAGTATTGATTTGTCGAAACGAAAGAAAAAACCACTGAATTAACAACTACATAATTAAGCTCTCAGCTTATTTACTGGTCATAATATATCCGAGCATCGTAGGTAACTAACTACATAGTATTCTAGTGGCTGTCTGTGCTTTGTTCGGTTGCGCCGCCGCGCGCCGTCGCGTTTCTCAGGAGAGCCTGGCATCCTATTTCCGGCTGCCACTAAACACTGCCGGCCGCTCGCTTCCGGAAAACCTTCATAAAACACCGCGCTACATTCATCTTCGCTTCCCATTGTCTTTACCTGCTCGCTTTCCCTTCTGATCTATCCACTTCCCTTACGTCTCGGATGCAGCGGTGGAAGAATAAATAGAAATGCAAGACCTTTGATGCTTCTTCAAACGTACCTTCAGACGCAATAACAAAATGTGTTCTTCAAGAAGAATTTATTACTTTACAAATAATTTAAGAGGACCATACACATTATATCATTTCTAAGTTTTAAAGATAATTGTGTCTTAATGAGAGATTAACATGTCGATATATAATATTATATTCAAATTAGATGCATCAACCAGAAAGATAAAGAAAAATTATTTTATGGGAAATATATTATACATAGTTGCTATCGGGATTCGAATCTGGACCATTTCCTATCCAGTTTCGAAACTGCATCTTCCAAGTTGATTAATTTAATTTGTATTAAATACCACAGAACGATGTTCTAAAAATCTGCAACATCACAATAATAATGTAATCTTCTTAAAAAAAATAGAATGTTTTACATCAAAAATTTAAGAATATATTTCCTTTTCTCGTCGGTTTATTTCAATTTATTGTTTCACTCTCGAGCTAGTGGCGAATAAGCTACTCAAACTACGATAGAAACATCTTATAAACTTCCAACTATTAAATGATTTACATTTATAAAGGCTGATATTAATCTCTTTGATGTAAAAGGAGATTTATGGCGGGCTTATAGCTTCAACTTGTTAAGATCGGAGGACGTCTAATATTTTTTAAGGAAATTCCATTAATTTTAGTGCTGCCATCACAGGTAACATGAATGAACGTGAATAATTTAATTTCCAACTTTTGTGCAATATCATTGTTACTTATATCTTGTTCACTTTGTTATATTTCTTTTCTACCTTTTGTTCAACAATGGCCTGTGATGCACTGGTCTTGTGGGTTAAATCTGCCGGCAGTGGTGCATGGGGGAGTGATTTCCCTATATGTTTTTCTTTTGTGCTGTCTCGATTCCCGGAAGGGAGTGCCTCTTCACTTCCCCTCTGCTTCTCGGCCTTGTCTATCTCGCTCTCAATTTTGTATTCTTTCAGCAACATTATTCTATCCATGTTATTCTATTATTCTATTTTACTTGAATTATTTTATATTATCACTTTTATATACAAACATATTTTATTATTTATGTAATGTATTGTTGTATTATCTATAATGTATGAGTCAGCTGGAGAAAATGAGGGCAAATTATGTTTTGGCAGCTGTACGGTATCGCCCTGTCATGTATACGGAGCGCTATCGAATAAGCTGCCTAGTAGCATTAAAAATGCTAATCAGGCAGTGAATGAATATGACCGAGATAGGAACCTTGAACTTATTGCATCGGTCCTGAGTAAGCGGTGGGTCCGCCCTCATAGGTAACTCGAATGCAATATTCAGATGATATTAATTCATATTTAGATGAAATAAGACTCTTGTAAATATAAAAGTAAAACAAAAATGTAATTTTATTACTGAAAATCGTACTAGGTTTAAATTTGTATTTTCATGTTCAAAAATTGACACATCATGGTGTTGTTACCATTTTACGCATCTAAGGGAAAAAAATTTAACAGCTTACCTGACAATATCAGGAAAATTAATGATAAAGAACTAACAACACTTTAAAAAGAAACATGTACCCCTAAACTTATAATATTTTTATATTGTTAATGCTATTATTTTATATACGAGTTATTGTAACCAATTTTTAAAAATAATATACAGTCCACTTCTTTACACATGCATATGTATTTTTTATTGTATTATGTTATTGTACTTTGATCAAAAATATCAGATTAATAAATAAATATAAAAATTTAAAAAAACCTTAACCTAACCTAAAAAAATTAACAATTTTATTCAAGTAAACTTAACTTTCTGCCGAAAATTTGAACTAACATTTTTAATCAGTCGGTTTTCTTAATACTAAGGATCGTGACACGTGACCCACGAGTTGTGGCCTGCTGACGTCTTTGACGGACTTTTCCTCCACCTTTCTCTATTTATTTCTTTCGGATAGCTATCCCGATAGTATAACCTAGCAGCTCTTTGATCTGGTCGGTCCATCGAGTTAGTGGAGCTCGGTATCTTTCCTCTCTGGCTTTCCACTCGTTCATCCCCCACTAGGTTCTCCAGGTTGTCATTTTCTTTGGGGGTGATACTAAACATTGTCTCAGACAGATCGTCGACAATCTATCTTGGATCCTTATTCTCGACTCTATTAAAAATTTGTTAAAACGTTATTTCTTAATAAATATTCACGTAAAAAACTTTCGTAGTTTTTTTGGATGAATAGTTTGTATATATAAAACATTTATCGTGGAGAAATAATGTATAATCAATAAAAGTAATAAATGAGACAAATGCGTAGAAAGAAAAAAATGTGTCCAACCAACTAACGCAACAGCAATAAGTTCATGCTTTCTGAACATTTCAAGGTACTAATTCTTTTTTCTTCGATTCTCTTTACTACATTTATGGAGGGGGTAAAAAAGTTACTCATCTTTGGCGATAAGAGGAAGTAACAAAACAAATTTGTGTATTCTTTGCAAATGCGAGTCCCGTGCATCCCAACTACCATGTTGTGATCATGGACTCGAAAATTGTACACTTGATACCGCCTCCATGTTCATATTTCACGAATGAGTTAAATCAAAATTCGTTATTTATTTTGCCTATTCTGAAATAGTTTAGGAATTTATTAAAGTCAGTAATGGAGACTTTTTGGAAACACATACATGCTCAGACCCAAAATTTGTACACGTCAATTCTGCATTAAATTATACATCTAAATTACGAAGGTGCAATTATTTACATGAGAGATATTATAAGAAAAATCTCCGTTAATATTCTTTAAAATAATTTAAAAAATGGTCAGTCAAAAGAGACATCGTGACTTTGAATATTAGCGATATTATAAATATATATTATATATTCACCAAATGTGCATGGATGGGACAGTGTATCTTATTGAAGATGATTGTGTATGGAGTCGAGGGAGTGGTTTTTTAGTAAAATTAGAAACAGAATGTGGCAAATAATTTTTATTTTGTCTTCTATGACTGATTATTTTATCAAATAATTAAAAAAAACATTAAATAAACAAGTGTTTTATTTGTCCGAATCAGGTATATTAGCTTAAATATAATGATTTAATATAGGAGAAGGGTACTATGGTGTTTAAGATTGGGTAGAATTTTTATAATATAATCGCGAATGTATGTATATACACACGGTTTATTTCGGAATACAACTGTTCGCTTCGGTCTCAGAGAGTGGTGCGGCCGCGCTCGGTACCCCAGACGCCGCGCGCTCTAGCGGCTGTATACCACAGGTACCAAGTCAAGACTTGAGTCCAGCGCAGAAAAGGCAGCAAGAGTGGATGATGAACTTCGATGAAGAAGCCTCCCGGGTAGTTCGGACAGGAATGGGGATTAACATCACAAAGAAGTAATGATTACGCAATATCCTAACTCATGTAAATACAAAAATTGAAACAGGTTCAGAAATTTAAATATTTCGGAAATAGAGCATAAAAATGACAGTAAGATGGCGGAATTGACCGGAAAATAGATGCAAAAAGTGTAGTTTGCAGTCGAGTAACGGGTTCAGTGACAGCGCCGAAATGTTAGTTTTCAAATCAGTTCTTGGTACATCAAACATGATTTTATTGAGAGCTTACATTCAAGGATCTAAGCGTACTTCTTGGGAGAAGTGTAGGGTGGTATTGTGGAATAGAGTGAATATTTTCACAATTAGAGAAAGCCTCGGTAAGGAACCCCTTCTTTTCATAGAGATTTCAGATGGTCTGGTACGTAATCAGATTGTTAGTTTTTTTTATCCCGACGAATTTTCTCGGCTATTCCAGAAAGAAAACTCTAAGTGGATTGCTGGTGTATAAATGACATCTTTACGCGCAAAACAACTGCGCGCAACGCTAAAGCGCGCAGTAGGTACAACCCCGACAACTGCGCGCAGATAAATGCACGCCGACGATAACGCGAACAACAAAATTACAAAATTAAAAGTAATGAAAAAAATGAAGTAGAAGAAAAATTAGGACTGTCGGTTTGGTTTTCCGCTAAATTATCAAAATTCGAAAATTTGGTTTTAAATTTGGTAAGTCAGTTTTGAATACTAGGGTTAATAAAGCCATTATTCTTAAGTATTGTATTTTATATCCGATGAAAATGAAAACATACTTATGATATGAAAAAATCATGAATTATATTAACCCAAAATTTATTCCACAAAATTAAAAAATATTCAATTGACAATTTAAATTTCACTAACCTAACCTAACAAAAATAACTTTTTTTTCATTTAATATAAATTATTAGTTTAATGGCAAAAACCGTTTTTTTTTATGACCGACCTTTTTTTTCAAGTAATGAGTATATTTTACATTAAGAATACTTTTTTTTATATGTTATATAAATAATTTCAAAGAAAAGACAATAATTTGATGTTTTAGTTTATAATTATGATCACCCTGATAAAGGAAAAGATTTTTCCAAAGCCTGTTGGTATTGCAAAGAAAACTCATGTGGTTAAATACAAAGTAATTGTATTTTTATTAAAAATAATTAATGATTATATTCTCAAAATACTTTAATATTGTATACTAGTTTAAATGAATCATAATACTTAATAGATAAAAAAATATTTAATAATATGTTTAAAGATATATAATAGAAATTAAAAAATTGATTCGATAAAAATAAAATTACAATCATTTTGATATTAAATTTTTGAAATATTTATTTTAATTGAGACTGCTACAATGATATAATCAATAACATTAACATGTTTATTTTTAATAGGTCTACTTCGATTATGTTTTATTCCAACTGGTACGAGTATATGAGTACATCCATGCATTTCTCTGATATTTTTTGTTCCTATAATATCGTACAAATATAAAAATATTGGGAAAATATTTTATCACGTCTACTCATGGTAAAGTCCTAATTCAACAGCAGATCTTTTAATGCCATGCATAAAATCAAATTAATTATTTTATTTATGTGTCTAGTTATATTTTTCGATACGATATATTTAATAGTTGAGTCATAATTAGTTTTGTTAGTAGGAGAGAAGTAGCGAAATGAAACTCAACATTTTTAAGTAATTTTCATTTTATTAATCTTGTATATAATTTACATAGTTTTATGTGTCCATCGTTTTGTAAATTTTTGAAACTTATTTTAGTAAAATTATTTGTATTTTGAATTAATTACTTCCTTCTGGTTTTGGATTCGTAAGAGAGGCTTCGTCAGGCTTTAACCAGTTTTCTTTTCGTTTATTATTTGTACACGATATATATTTTTTATTCCCTGTTATCAAGTAATGTAAGAAAGGATCTCGAACCAGACGAGCCCTTGGAAAAACGCAGGTAGTCGCTCTATTCTCGCACTTCTCAGGCGAAAAGCCGTCCGAATCCTACACGCCTAGTTTTCTCGCAATCCTAATACGATAAAGGGCTCGTATTTTAGTTATTTATGACGAATTAAGCTTAATAATTGTGGATCATTTTTGATTTTCACTTTTAGTTCACATTGGCAGTTACTTCGATCTATGTTTTTCAAAGTAAAATCATGGTAGGTAAATTTTTAAATCCACTAAAAATATTTTTCATTGCGACATCGTCGTACACATTTCAAATGATTTTTGTGTATTTTTTTGCATCCCAACCTCGTCAAAATAAAAAAATATAATACGGTGAGTATGCTCTTGTTCGTTACTCGTGTTTAAGGGTTGCTAGGACCGACCCTTGTACATAGCGTTCGATTAGATAACGATACTCGACATGTGTACATAAATGTTACCTATGTTAAACCATAGATACCTACAATTTTCTTTTCTAATATGGCATTAAATTACAAATATTTATTCTGTTTTGGGTGAATTTTAAACTTCCCACCTAGGTTCAAAGGACAAATGGAACATTAACAGTCAATGGACTGACATACAAGGCTTAAAAGAGGCGTAGGAAAATTGCCGGTGGTTTAATCTCTGAGACTTGGTATGCTCACGGTGAACAACGAAAGCCGATAGTCGTCTCCAAAGAATCTCATAAGAGCTTAATCTCTTAAAAATTATCTTGAGACAAAAATCTCATCCGTGGACATGGATCATAAGAAACGTAATGTAGCGTAAAGAATACTGTCGGACACGCAATATGAGGTCTGAAATTAAATTAAATGATTTTTTTAATTATAGTTCCACAAGCGAACAAATTTCGCACTTTCAAGTCACTGCTGGACTACTGATTCAACTTTTGATTATATTACATAACATATAGCCACGCAAGTTATCAATATTTACAAAATTATATCCATCATTTTAAAATTTATACCGATAGAAATATTATTATAATCCTTGTATCTCTCCAAACAGAAACCCCTAATCTATTTACGTCTGCCTTCACTATATTCGCCTATCTCATTCTTGGGCGTTTTAGTTTTGTTTCGTTTCGGCAGGGGTTTCCTCGAAGACTTTTGGAGAGTTCTAGAGTTCTCTTTTCTCATTATGTGGCCAGCCCATCACAAACTTATGATTAATTATTTTAAGCTTCTCTTACAATGCTAAAAACGCCAATGATTATTATATCTGGCCTACGTATATTTTTAATTTCTCATACTTGGACGTTCATTTTTTCTTTCTTTATAAATTTGCATCCATATAGCACAAATATGCTCTTAAAACACTAATAAATTACTCAACAAAATACACATCTTAAAATTACTTTAGTATAATAATTTTCGATTTTATCGGATAAACGTCACAAAAAATAACAAATCGAAAGCCGTGTCTTATCTTTATAATCATATTCAATTCGGTATTCTATTTCTTTGAAGATCTCACAGCATAAAAAGAGCTCATAAAAAATAATAAAACCACCCATCGATCCCTATTCTCACCAACACAAAATAAATTGTGGACACAAGAAAATATCTTTTATTAGATATTTGAAATGTTCTACGGTCTCAAATATATCAGAAGATCTACTTTTTACGGAATAATACACGTAGCTTGTCCACACTACTAGGTCCACTTATTTCTTTAATGGCACGGGATGTACCTGTGTATGGCAGAAGCGTTACATCACAGATATGGCGGACAACAAAGCTTTGTACTTGTTTAGCCACTCAGATATCATTACACAGCCGGCATCCCGCTGTCGCTTGTTTATAGACATTACATTGTACATTATATATGATATGTATATTACAGTCGGACTGGAGCTTACGTTTTAGAATGCGGACGGCAGAATTTCAAGTCGGGTTTGAATTTCAAGCAGCACAGGAAAATACACAAGTGACAACATTAATTATGACCATTGCAGTGTACCATTGAATTTAATACGTTTGCATATAAGAACAAACATCGTAAAATAGTTTATTTATTTATTAGCAGAAAGCAATGCTAGATCCTTCGAAGTCATGCAGAAAATAGAGCAATTTTGTTGTACACGGTGTGAACAATTGTAACAAAGCAAACAATAAGTATTATTATGAGAACACATTATTATTCAGAACATAGGTCTGTGATATTTTAAATACTAATGGCTTTCAAATAATGGAACGATAGATGTATTAATTTGAAAAAATAACATATAGGTTCGAAAATTTGTCGTCAAAAGTACTGTCGCTGTAGCATAGTTGGATAATGCACCATCCCCGGATTGAAAAGAGATCCAGGTTCGAATCCCGGTAGTGCAACAACAATATTTTTCCATAATATTGATTTAATATGTATATCTTTCTAATTAATACATTTAACTAGTGTTTATTTCAAACAAGAAGTATAAAAATAAAAGGTAGAAAGAGGAAGAGGGCGATTTGCAACTCGATGGACCGATCAGATCAAATAAGCTGCTGGCTGTCCCATTGCAACGCTATTGGCTATGCGAACAGCAGGTTGCAAAGAACTCACAAGGTCACAATACCCAATAATGAGGACACCGACTGAAGAGAAAAACATAATATGTCAAACAATTAATGCGTGTGTGTGTATTTGGATGTGTATTAGTGAGTATATTTACGTAAAATCGTGTGTGTGAGATGAATTTATAGAAGTAAGATATCAAAAATTAAAAAAAAAATCTTTTTAAATTATGTAATAATTTTAAAAAGTATCAAATTATATAATGGTGTATGTATTATTAAAATGAGTTTAACATATATTAAAATAATCAATTAAAAAGATATACGGAAAAAATCAATCTATCGAAAAAATATTTGGGTATTACCGGAATTCAAATTTGGACCGTTTCCTATTCGGGGAAACGCATTACTAATTTCGCTACATCAACCGAATACATTTTCGACAAATTTTTGAACGTGTATTCTGTAATTGATTAATTTAATTTGTGTTAAAAATACCACGGAAATATGTTCTGAAATTGTAACTTCACATCAAAAATGTGTTTTCATCAATAATTAAAATAAGTTCTTTATTTATTATATTCGTTATTATTAGAAAATTATATGATTTTATTAGGAAGTTCTACTTGCTGCTCGACGTCACTCTCCCACCCTTTCCCTCTCTGCTCGTCGTCACTCTCCCACCCTCTCACTCTCTGCTCACTTCGTCGATCATTTATCTGTTAAGAGTGCGCATCTGTGATGGTAAAGGAAAATACATGGGGCTGGGTCGTGGAATTATACATTGTTTATGTAGAGTTATGTTTATGTAGAAATTATACATTATTTATATAAAGATAAGATTGCACACGTATTGACCTTAAGTGTGTAAGTCTCTCTATAAGTACTAAGTAGCGACGTTTGTTTGTCAAATATTACATGTGTGTTGATTTCACTTATCGAATTGATACTAAGTGCGTGTCATAAAGTACTGAGAGTTGTGTATAAGACGTATAAATTGAAACCTAAATATTAACCATTTTGCATGTTTTGAAGTAATTAGGCTTGGTAAAATATGAAATACAATGCCTCAATAGTGATATCCTGGACTTAAGTAAGACCCATTTCGAAACTAAGAATGTAAATATTATGTACCATTGACTCGCATAATGCAGTGGTGTGGCCATCGTTCTAAAGCCAATATTGCAAATTACATATTGTTATTGGCCATTTGCCAAATAGTGATTGCTTAATCCATATCCAAGTTATATACCTTTCCATGTAAACTACACACACTTCAAATATATCAACGGCAAAAAATAAAAAAAATAAAAGATTGAAGAGTTTTATAATACTATCAGGAAGATTTTAGACGAAATTTTTAACAGAGATATTACAATGTGACTGCAATACTAAACGGACAAAGATGATCGATTACCTTTGGGAAATTATGGGCCGCTAAAATTCAGGAACTCATAATGACACAAGTAAAAAATTGCTCCAATTCTGTATTATTAATACTAATTAGTTTAATTCAATGTGATCGGGTTATGTGTACAAGACCCGATCCGCCATATATATTACATTATATGCAAAATAATTAATTTTCATGAAAGTGCAAAAGAATAAGTAAAATTAGCTATACAAAAATATTTCAGTTGGTTTAAAAATTACATAATGGTTACACTATTATTTAAAATTAGGTTACGGTTATTATCATAATATGATAAATATGATGTATCTGTAACTACTCTGCAGTCGATGTCATTCTTTGATTAGGGATGCAGACCTCTATAGAATGTAGCTTGAACTAGAGAGTTGGTGCTGTGCTCCAACTCCAGCAACACGATGTCTCAGGAGCGGAATGAATCTACAGATACAGCCTTTGTCAAATATTATGGAAGCGCTACAATTATGCGCCAACCCGAACGAAATTCTGGACGAATAATTGTATTGAACTCGTAGACGGTTGTACGTCACTCGCCAGTAGTTCGACCAGAGCTCGTGGGTATATAATAATAATAAAAATAATAAAAAAAATAAATAAATAATAATAATGCGTTTATTCAAGCGTGATCAGGTTTTTTTTTTATGAAGACCCTATTCGCCATATAGTTACAAAATATTATTTATGTTATGAAAAGAAAAGCAAAACAATATAAATAAAAAAAAGTTCAAATATAAACAAAATATAGATACTACATTTCAGTCACGGCAATTATTGTATCTGTAGCTATTGGTAGTTGTTGCCATTCTTTGGTCAGGTAACCAGTTTTCCATGAGAGCGCCACTTGCATAGTTCATCCATAATCCATGTATACGGCCTTCGGCAAACATTGTAGATGCGCTGCAATAACGCGCCAATTCGAACAGTATTATGTATATGTTGTTGTAGTGAATTCGGAGACGGTTGTACGTCATTTGCTTGTATTTCGACCAGAGCTCGCAGGTATACATGCTGGTGAAGAACGATTTAAACAGGATCCTTTTCACCTTCTTACTGCATCGGTAGAAACGCCGGGACAGCATATTTGCATGAACGCTCAACTGTCTTCTCTGTCGTTTTATGTCATCATCGTCTTATCCATCTTCATTGAATATATAGCCAAGGTATTTTGAACCCTCAATTTCATCCCGACCAGCCACACGGGAGGAATATTATCTGACCCTTTTCCATATTTGAACGCCATTATGACCGATTTGCTGGCATTGTATAAAATATTATGTTCACTGGCATATGTTTCACATATCTGTAAAAGATTTCTTATCTCTTTTATAGATGGCGCTAGTATAACCATATCATCGGCATAACTAATGTGGTTCACATTTGTCCCGCCCATGTGGCAGCCAATTTTTGTATCGGATAGTCGCTCGCTCAATTCGTTCATGTACATATTGAAGAGGATTGGCGACATGTCGACATGCCCTGTTTCACCCCAGTGCTCAGGTAAAATGGCTCAGAGTCGTTATGCATGCTGGTGAATAATGATTTAAAAAAATGCTAATCATTTTTTTATCATCAGTACAAACAGCGTAACGGCATATTCGCACAAACGCTTAGCTGTCTCCTCTGTCTTTCGATATCATCATCTTCGTATCCATCTCCATAGAAGATATGGCCGAGACATTTGTTTTTTGAAAGCTCAATATCGCAAATTTACGATCATGATTACACGGGTTAAACAACACACGGGGCGTATTTTAGTCTGACTGAATCAGAATGTCTTCAGTAAATAGACGACAGTTTTTAATTGCAAAAAAAGAGATTGTTTTGTGTATTAAGATTGACCAAGAACAAATTACGAGGAATACAATCACATTAGATGAAAGTTTTAAACTGTATATATTATTTTGTACATTGTTCGAAGGTTATGAAATATTCGTAAATCTCATGGAAAAATCCCGTAAAACGCGGTTCGTAGGCGGCACAATTGCGCGGGTATTATGGAAATGTGTATTTGCTGTATAAATTCAAATATTACACTTAAAGTTGCGACCAAAATTAAAGTTTCTTTGTCTTTGCAACTAAGACTGAAGCAAATAAATAAAAGTTTGATCGTCTTTGGTAATTCTATCAGGCTTTAATTTTATAATACATTGAAAGTTTTTTTTTCAGTTTCATAAAATGAAAATAAATTAGTTTATTTAAATATAAAATTGATATGCCATTATTGTGAAAACTGATTATGTTCCGACTACCGTATGCAGATCAAGTACTTGATCTTCGGATAAATCGGACTGTTTGCAACCACAGTTTATAGGACTGCAAAAAATGGAAGTGTTTAGTTTTCGATTTAAAGAGTAATGACCGTTAAATACATAAACACAAGATCTCTCCTATTTTATAGATTAGACGTATGTATTTAAAAACTAGTAGGTATTGATGTATCGGCTCTGTCAGTCAATCAATCGTCAGGAAGCAAAAGCTTGTACTGCTAGGACTTGTGAGCGGTAAAGGAAAATAAAATGTCTCTGTTCCTGTTCGTTTGATGTTCAAATCAGTATCTATTAACAATATTAATAATTAATTAGTGAAGAGATAAATTGCTACTTTTGACTGATGTTGTGAATGTGATTGATATTCCATGATATCAGTGATTGAAAACTGTCCATGATCACTGTTTTACGATAACATTACAATATATAAAATAAATTTAAAAAAAATTAGACTTTGTAAGCGTTTTGTAAGTAAGTACCGTTGCCGGATATTCCCGGTGTAGTGCTGCGGTTGAGATGTTGCGTATGCGCAATGGTTTCCTTCATCTGTTGACTCACCACATGCAATGTTAAAGTCATTCACATAGTGTGGCCATCTTGTAATGAGTGGTGAGAAATGTTCAAGACAATACATCAGCCCGCCGACTATGAGATACGGTCCGTGATTCATTTCTTGAATGCACAAAATTTGAAACGAGCTGATATTCATCGCCAAGTGTGCCTCGTTTTATCCTTTTCCATCTTTCCATCTTTTCTTTCATCTGAAGCGGTTCCTTGATGGCAAGCGTTTTGATGACGATGACGAACTCAAAGAAGGAGTACAGAATGAGAATTACTATGTTGAGAAGTAGCTTAAAGTATGTGGCGTTTGAAGAAAGTAAAATGTTGTAAAAATGATGTTTCTTTCAAAAAAAATTCCGGTACTTACTCAAAATACGTGCCTCGTAAATAATATACTATTCCATCATTATACCCTTTGTTCGTAAAAATGTCACTTTAAATTTGATTTCCTAACATAAATAAGTACATAAACATATTTTAAATAAATTAAATATTTATTTTAATTTAGTATATTTTCGGTCAAGAATCATAAATTGCGATATTTTCGGATACTCAATCATTACTAGTGATTGTGATTTATTCACAATAAGTGTTTTTGAGTTTGTCATTATTTTAACAGCTTCACCGGCAATAAATTCACGTTGTATTTCTCGACAGCCCAAAACTTGGGCTTATTTTTTAATTTATGATTTTTAAAGGAGACCCCGCGGTACTGAATTTAAATAACAATAATGAAACATCAAAAGACATGACATTAAAAGATTTCAAATATCAAATGAAATAAAATCTGCGGTCGACTGCAGCGATCTCTAGAAGTTTATTAAACAAGAACTCATTACCTCCTATGAATCACTTTTCCATTAAACGAATGAAAAATGCCAGGTTGTTTGTCGCGGGAGGGGAGAAAATGCCGCGAATTAATTTTGTCGTAACCATTTCATTAAAGGACATTTTAAATTTGAGGCCGCTCGACAGCGAGAGCCTTACGTAAAATATTGCTTTGGTACCCGCAAAAGCCGCATTGCGTAGGTAAAGGTTTGATTTTAATAATTTCATTGTTGCCTTGATTCGTTCTTTTTCGTTGGCTTTTTTTGTTTCTAAAGTACTTTTATATACCAATAATAGAATGTGGCAGAACCAGTTCATAATATTTTATGAGTGGATACCTGACCAAATTAAGAGTAAAAAATATTCTACGAGTAGAAATTCTGCGCTATTATGGAAGATATTATTGTGCGAATTTTTTATCACATCATGTTAAGTTACGTACCTACTTCGAAATAAATATTTGAGAAATTGACTCAATATTATTCTTTAATTTTGCTTCAGACTTATTTAACAAAAAATAGATGACGTCTTAGTTTTCGTATTTAATATAAAATTCATTGTTTGGGACATACATAACTTATATTAATTACTTTGAATGAAATAATGCTCTGCGTTTCTACCCTCTCGCCTTCCCTTCGAGGCCTCGCTCATTAGGTGGATCTATATTGGAACAGTTCGGCCATAGCTGTTATCAATTTCGAAGAATTCGGAGTCTATATCGGTGTTTTGGAATCTTTGACGAGATATTGTGTGTAATAATTTTATATACAATCCATTTTCAGATGTGCTTGGAGATCCAGAAGAGAGCGGAGTGCGGTGAGTTCTTTTTTCCTTCCCTGTCTTGCATTTCTTCTGGTATCTAAAATTGAGTACTCACCATTTACCATCACGCTGTTTACCCACAGAGGTAGGTAAATAGGATAGAACGTTACACTCTTCTGTCCTAAGACATAATTCTCGCCTCATCCACATTCGTATATCTTCTGATACAAACTCGTCGATTATTGAGGCTTCTAACAGGACCATCTAGTATTTAAAAAATGCTTATATCTCTGACATATTTGGGATTAGGTACATACAGCTCTAACATTTTCGACTCAAATTTTTAATACGATTGTACCCCTAAAATATTTTATACTAGGTGTGTTATTCCCAGTTTATATATATTTCCTTTTGAATTTTCAGGAATATTCTTTGTTAATTTATTATTAAAATACTAATAAACCTTTAAAGTTTTCTGAGGCCTTACATTGGTTAACAAGTTTTTACTGAATCGACATTATTTGTTTTTCAATATTCAGTGTCTGCTGAAGCTAAAGCAAATAACGCGGTGTACATAGACAGTATTAATATATATAGGTAAAATGTAAACTGACCTAGAGGATACAAAGATGATATGTGGTGTAGAAATATAATGGATGATCCACAAAACGAAATAGGTTTCTGTTTTACGTATAGGTTTTACGATAATTTGAGGTTTCGCTTATGAAGATAAAAATAAAGTAACCTTGTACTTTTCATATGTCAACAGTGAGAATTATTATGCACAGATAAACGCTCAATTAAAACAATAATTCCGATTATTTATTAAATACTTTAAGTTTACGCTTAAATACTAGTAAACGGATTGATAATAATTAAGTGAACAAAATAATGTCGACTAATTTATATAAAATGTGTCTGCACTTCTGAGCTTACTTTCAATATATATACGTAAATATGCCTTTCAGAAACTTTACTTATTAACAGAAACTATCTTATAAGATATGTATCATAGAGAAGAAAATTTTTTTAATAGAAATTTTATATAATTATTGATTATTTAAAAAAATGTACATATCTCATTTATATCTTCTAATAAAAAAAATGGAATAAAAATACTATGAAATTTTCTGCAAACCAATATTGACGCATTTAAAATGCACAACGGTTGATTGGTCTTATTCCTGAGAGACTCATGCCTAACATAGCCGTGCATGATTGACTAGAATATTATAATACGTCTTCATTGTCAATCCTCCGACCTGAGCTAGTTCAATTGGTGAGATCGTGTTATATTTGATGGATTGTATTATTCCGATCGACCGAAATAACGCACTCCTGGAACTACTAATTAAGGGACGTTCATCTGGTGAGGTATCAAACGAAATTGTTCCTCCGACCGTGGTTTGACAGCGATCCTTCAGTCGCCGAAAGCGGCGACATTCACACTACATAAATCAATCATATTAACAACAAAATAAAAACCAGGGATGTCAGTCGAAGAAATATGCGTATAAATAGAAATATATGGGAGATATGGTTATGATTAAATATAGGGTGGCCCAAATGCGACTGAATGGTTAAAAATATCGATAACTTTTTTAGTTTCACGAATTTTTTTTTCAGGTTATATAACATTTTTTTAGGAAATATGATGGCTACATATAATGTGCAACAATGTGTCAAAATTATTGAATTCTTTTATTCTTCTAAAAAGTCTATTATTTCAACTCAATGAAAATACCGTCAGAACTTTAATGCCAGAACAGCTCCCAGTGGCAACAAGATTAGGAACTGTTTTAACTCCCGTTTTAAGGACCAAGAATCAGCGGCAGATCTTCGAGAAGAGAGAAGAAGTACTCATCGGTCTGTGCCCATTGAAGCAGTGGTGGAGACTACGGGAGAGTGTAAATGACGATCCATCTGTTTCAACTCGCCGTCATTCTATTCAATTGGATAAATCCAGCAGTCGAGAATAATACGAAGATATAGTTTTAGCAAGATGGAGCCACAGTGCATACAGCAAGAGCCACAATGGAGCTTCTTCGTGTCCTTTTTGGGAACGAATAATTTCAAAAAATTCCAATTTCACTTAGCCTCCTCGTTCACCAGATGTGGCGGGTCCTGATTTTTTTTTTTGTAGTTCTACTTGAAGGGGCTGGTGTATGTCAACAAACCTCAAACAATTAAAAAATTTAAGCAGAGCATTTATGCTGAAATAAAAAAACTTGGAACCAAAAACTTTACAGTTAGTAATGGAAAATACTCTTGAAATAGCCAATATTTGTCAGCGAGAAAATGGAAACCATTTGAGAGATATCATATTTCATACTTAGTTGTAAAAAAATTCAATGAATTATATTTTCTTAAGAAATAAAAAAAATAAAATAGTTATAGTTATTTTTAACCCTTCGGGCTTCTGTAGGCCACCTGTAGAATACTACTAATTAAAATAGTAAAAATGATGGTCCAACTCCATATGTCGGACAACGATTCGTGTTCTGAAATTTAATATACACCTTGGTTACAATGAGAAGAAAAGGTGTGTATTAACGCATTGGTGTGAAGAAAGAAAGTATTTTATAGAATATTTGATTTTTTCAATATAGCTCACATTACAACATAAGGCAATGAAATGTGCGATTAAAATTTACGAACCAGAGTTAGAGTTGCCGAACTGGAGCTCGGTGGACAAAGTAAAGGGCTGCACGAAGCGGGCCTCTGTAGAGATGCGATCTCCTATTCGCCGCTATGTGTCATACGATACTCTCATCACGATGTGTTAAGCTTAGTCGGCGTTATATGTCGTATAAATTAATTTATTTGATATAAGTAAAAGGACACAGAGAAAAAAAAATATGGCAATTTACTTACATCCGAATATATTTCACACGGGCAAGAAAACAACAAGAAAAAATCACTGTAAAAAATGTTATAAATACAAAAACAAAGATTAGGAAAAATCGTTTACGAATATTGTTAATTAGGTTTTTAAATATTGATAATGAAATAGAAAATATATCAATATCGGTGAACAAATCATTGTAAGCTCGGCACATTCTCACTATAGGAGAGCGTAATCCGGAATTGTTTCGACTTGTAGGAAGGCTGGAGAGAGGTTGCGATCGTGATACTCGCGATGGTACATGGAAATTTATTAATGACAAAAGGGTTAGACAATTAAACTGGTTTCGTCTGTTTTTTAATCAACATATGACAAATTTATTTAGTGAATCTACATAGTAGTGTCGGGGTAATCGCAATCTATAGTTTAGAGTTCGCATGAACTTCTTTTAAAATATAAATTATCAACGTATTTATATTATAAATATATATTAAGAATAGGACAGAGAGCTCCTAGACTCTATACCCAACCCAAAATCAATTAAATTAGCAACAAATAAAAGGTGTCCAGCAGAAAATTTTCTAGTTTAATATTAAATAATAAAAAAAAACTACAATGTTATTCTCATAATTTATTTATACGAAATTGAGTTTAAAGATGCTAATTTAACGTTTTATAAACAATATCATCTAAATACCGTCAATTTCTCTCAAGACACTTGCAAACGGACTCTATAATTTGCAAACACGCGAGAGCAGCGTTGGTTCAATGACAGTTACTTCACGGTGGTATTTTCTTGTAGGGCCTAAATTGTTCAAGAATTATCACTATAAACTCTTGAATTAAGGTATCCCCACAAAAAAAAGTCGCACGGTGTAAGGTCCGGTGACCGAGGTGCCCAGGGTATGTCTCCGTACTTGCTGATTAATTTATTGGGAAAAATTCCCTTCAGCTTCTCCATTGAAACTCTAGCTGTGTGTGGAGTGGCCCCGCCTTGCTCAGATTATGTTCTGTTGTTGAACCCGGGAAACAACTCCAGTTGCGGTATCAAAAACTCGTCGATCATTCGGCAATACACGTCAGTAGTGACTGTCTCTCGCTGGTTAAAAAAATAAAAGCCCATGGGGCAGAAATTACACACCACACTGTCGTTTTTGGACAACGCAAACGTTTTTGATGACGTTACCTTGGATTGTCCGAGCACCGGTATATAAAAATGTGCTTCGTCAGTAAACAATATATTTTCAAGCGTTCGTGCTGTTTCAAAACGTTCCAGCATCGTTCTTGCTAAGGTTTCACGTAAAGAATAGTCATTTTCGTTAAGAAACTGTATGATTTGCAGTTTGTATGCGTGAAACTGTAGTTTCTTTTTCAAAATAACGTGCACTGTTGATTTTTTAATTCCAGTACAGGCTGCAATTTTCCTTATCGATTTACACACATTTAACCACATGTTCTGGCATCGCTGCTGACGTCGATGGTCCCGGAGAAGTTTGGTTAATCATTGTCCCTTCTTGTCTGAACTTTTGAACCCAACACCAGATAAGTTGCGTGCTCGGCCCATCACTTATTTTTCGAATATTAAAGTGAGTACAAAAAGCGTGACGCGTACGAACCAATGAATCACTGCACTTTAAATATTGCTCAACCGCGAACGCGCGGTGCGCTCCCGACCAGTGACTCATTGCGACTGGCCAATCAGCAAATCATGTGCGACGAACAATACCCCTCCCACTTACCTCACCTTGATTGTTTACGAGCAATTACAACTTAATCTTGAAATTTTTCCGCTGAGCACCCTATATAAAAGCGTACAAAAAGAAGTTATACAATGTATTAAAGGCCTTCAAAATGATTAAATAATTATGTATTTGACATTTTTCCCAAGTTCTAATCTGATGGATTTCCCAAATTTTTTTATATTTTGTTAATTTTCACATTGTATGTATATTATCGTAGATGTATATATACTATATATATATATATATATATATATATATATATATATATATATATATATATTTATATATATTAGTAATAAACAAATTCTTACATCTAGTAGATCTTGATCTTGTTTTACATAAATTCAAGATCTTTTTTATTTGGGAGTGCATAACTCTACTGTTATTTATATATTATCAAATATATAAATAAAATAAATAAATCAAATAAAATATTATAATATGTGTAATGTATCATGATGTAGCGATTGTGTGACGCGCGCATGTTGCCAAGAACGGGAGCGTGGAAGGGTTAAAAAATCGTCGCGCTTGGGAGCGCGCTCTCTCGCACCGGATTCGTGGATCGAAACATATTTCATACATTTGTATTTATACTTGTAAGTCCTGAAATAAACTGTATTGTTGTTACATCGAGTTATCCTGGCTACCTGAATTCCTGCACACAATAAGAATCACTAGCAAGCGGTCCAAGAGGACATCATCCCTATTGTGGCCGTAACAAACCGATGCAAGGACTTTACAAATTGACATAGCAGATGTGGTCCATGAACACCACACAAACTATATTATTTATAAATACTAAATTAATGTATTAATTATAAATATACACATATAAAATCAATTTTGTCGAAAAATATTGTTTTTGCGTCACCGGGATTCGAACCTGGATCTCTATTTCCAATCCGGGGAAGTGCACTACCTTTGTGCTATAACGCCAGTATTTTTCTTGACAAATTTTCGAACCTATATGTTACATTTTTTCAAATTAATACACCTGTCGTTCCATTATTTGAAAGCCATCTACATTATTTTTACAGAATCTCAAATACCTTTGAGTAAACCGATTGCAGACGCCAGAATTATCAATTCATTTTTATTAAATTTTGGACACATTGATACAACATATATTATTAAGGAAAACACATTCTTATTGTGAAGTTGTAATTATTCAGAACATAGGTCTGTGATATTTTAAATACTAAATTAATGTATTAATTATAAATATATACATATAAAATCAATATAGCACAAAGGTAGTGCACTTCCCCAGATTGGAAATAGAGATCCAGGTTCGAATCCCGGTGACGCAAAAACAATATTTTTCGACAAAATTGATTTTATATGTATATATTTATAATTAATACATTAATTTAGTATTTAAAATATCACAGACCTATGTTCTGAATAATTACAACTTCACAATAAGAATGTGTTTTCCTTAATAATATATTATTTATGGCTGGTATTACTCGTAAAACCAGGATGCAAATGTCACTCTCTCTTTTATTTTGTCACCACGTCCAGTTGCCCGATATACTTTCAATATTTTATTAACCGAGGTACTAACCATGAAGATTTGCTCACTTATTTAAGATAAATAAAATAACTTCACAATAAACTCAATTTTATCAAGAAGAATAGTTTCATTTTAGGTAGATTTCACCATCGCAACATATATCAAAGGTCCTTCGAGAACAATCCGTCTATATTGTTTCGCCGCCAGCGGACGGGAAGGAACATCGTGATCTGCTAGGATCGTATCATAGTTACAGAATCATAAACTGTAGTTCTGAACTTCTAAGGTTAAAATGATTTGTAATCATATAAGGATTTTGATAGTGAACCTCTTTAGAAACAGAGCAAATAAAGGTTTTAAGTAACTACTAGTATGCTACCTGGTTAACAAATTTGCAAGGAAAAGGTCGTCGGTTGAATGCGGAGATGATGTTAAAAACGGATAATATGAGAGTTGTGAGTTAGGGAAAAAGTATGTTGCCTTTTATCCTATTTACCCATTTTTTTTTGTCTTTCTCGTCCCCACGAAGAAACGGCGTGATGGTAAGTTAGTAAGGAGGTTCACTAGCTATGTTAAGTTGGTATCTTTGCAGATGTCATAAATCTAATGAATAAATAAATGTTTTAAAATCAACCAAAATAATATTCAGATGTTATATTTGAAATAGTATTTATTATTTTACTTAGAAACCAAATAAATGTTAACGGTGTATGATTTGAAAATTTAATATTTAATTTCTTGTTTTACAATAAATCCTCTAAAATCATATGAACAGACCATGTCTCAATTTTAATTGGCTGTTAAATATACTTTATCTAATTGGCCTCACTAGTATAAGTGAAGAAATTAAACTTATAGGGGACGTGTATCGCATCGTTCTAATTAATTTCAATTTTTAAACTATTTACTAAACATCCTTCAAAGGCATACTTTGAATATTAAAATGTTTATTTAGAGCTCACAGGACAATACTAAAAATTTAAGAAATATTTATTTTACCACGTGAATAATAAGTATACTTATCATATATTTTACGAATAATAGTTAAAGTCTTATGTATCATCAAAATTATAAGAATTTTCCTCAGAATGGTTGTACTTGTAATCATAAAGAATATGCAAAATATTCAACATTTTCAAAATCTTGAGAAATCTCATTAGAATACTTTTTAAACTTACACTGTTAAGGTCGACAAGGCTATATATTCGCACGATAATTCTCACGGGAGTGTTTGGTAAAAGGCTGCCTGATTTTTAAAATATGTATTTCTAAATAAAAAGAAATAATGCGAACGTTTATTTTCATAATGGAAAAAATGTTTTATGTAAAAGAAAATACAAAAATATTTCCACCTTATAAAAAAACTCACTACCTACTTATTATTATTGTATAGAAATGTTTTTCTATTTGAGTCACGCTTGTGTTTCAGTGAATAATGTATTTCACGCAGAATATTAAACCTTTGATTTATTTTTATTTCACATCAGCCTCCTCATAAAATTTATTCAAAAATCCAAATTTGAATTCTTCACGCAGAATCAAAGTCACGTTCCTGATCGATACAAATACCGCCAAGAATGTCAAATTGTCTAATTAATTTTGCTACTAATCCACTTCAGCTGATGTTGAAACTCTACCTTAATTAAATTAATTGATTCCCAATGAATTAGTTGCTAAATTAAATGTTTCAATTAGTATTCAATTAAACTTGTGCTATTTTCAATCTCAATTCATTGTCATACGAGAAGGGTCATCAACTAATGATATACATTTATATTTTTATTTTAAAAGTTAGATTCAACTATCATTTAACGTTCTTCCTCTTCATAGGTTACTATATATATGTATTACATAAAAGAGATTCACAATAATTATGACATTGAATAGGCTAGTTTCATGTAAAAGAAACTCACAATTTGTAAAATCACCAAAAAGTATAGACTGAGGATTGGAATTTAATGTTCCCGCGTTAAACAATAAATTACGTATATTTTGAGTGAAGTGACTTACGTTAAATGGTTGGCTAACCTGTAAATTAAATTTAGCGTTGATTTACAACAACTAATATATTTTAATTGTTTATTTAAAATATTATAGATATTTGTAATATTGCTCTAAATTCCAATTGATACATTATTAAAGAATGTGTATGTTTTAATTTTTAATATTTATTAAATACGCTACAATAGCCCTGAGTAATTTATTTGACTGGCGGGCCGTACTGAGAATTAATATATAAGAGTGGGCTGGAAAATAAAATACGATTTTTTGCAAGAAAATGTTATTTTTACATTTTATTCGTCGATAGATATTAGTATGCAATCATTGTTAAACCTGGCGGGCTGCTCAGAATTACGTGATGCACTACATATTAGAAAAAAACTCTTATTTTTTGTTCATCGCATTTAACTCATATTATTTGTTCATCACATTAGAACTAGAAATATATCTTTAATCTGACAAAATAAAATTACAAAATACTCACCAATGGCTATTATTAAAACCTCATCACTCTCAAAATCCCTCCCTTCTTAATGTTATTAATATAACACTAAAATGGATAATAATTAAATGTTACAAAATCTGCTTGTCATAGAATGGATGTTTTAATTTCTAAATACTGACCCTCCTGTTCTTTTAGGAATTAGTAAAAACTCTCGAAGAAGCGATAATACTCGCCGGTCGGAGTTTCGATTCGATTATGTTCTCAAAATAATCAATACACAAATTCCCATTCGCATCCCGAAAATTGTGGTCACTGTGAGTGAAACAATCACAATTAAATTTAATGGACGGAGGCAATTCTTGTTTTGTAGCTATTTCGGATCCTATCGGATATTTCAGGTTTCATCACCATTTAGGTGCTAGCCTGGAAATAATATTTAATGGATCGTCCATTTCAAAAATTCCTCTGATAATGTTTCGGGTTATTTATGGATGGAAACTGATCCAGAGCGTTTCGCAGATATATCAGATGAGTGGAGATTTCAGTGCAATTTTGATATTTTAGCTTTTTTTGGCATTGTATGGTGCAAGAAATATCTTACTATTTTCAGTAGGATTCGTTGATGACATCGATGAGTATTCCAGTCTTATAATTCGAAATTTAATTGGAAGATAAAAATAATTAAATAAATTATATTTATGACGTATGTATTGACGTACTTGTTAGTCTAACGAAGGAGTCGGTAGACTTTTGAGTGAGAAGAACCAAATATTAAGTGAATAGAATCTCTACATTTTCATAGAGTCGCAAAATGTATTTTAATGACGAAAATTTTTTTTTTTAAATTTAAAACTCAAGCTCAAAATACAGTCGTAGGCTACCTAGAAGAATATAATATATGGGAGTTATGAGATTCTGTAGCTCAATGCAATAAACAGTACTCCAATAAAATTAACTCAAGTTAAACTCTACTTATAAAACAATAAAACCTAAATAATTAATCACTAATAAAACACTTTTTGGGCTTTGAAAAGTTTACTAGTTAAAACGGCGACCTTGCATGTCAGATTATTGTTATTTAATTTGCTTCTTTAATTATGTTTTATCTGATTGATAGATTGTTTGCATAAATAGGTAGAGCCAAAGATTGCGAAAATAGCAAATGTTAGTTTTTTTATTGTGTCATATGTTCCAGGCAAACTAGTCCATGTATCAGACATGATTGTACATGAAAGTGTGAGGTGGAGTTGAAAAGTCCCAAATGCCTATGAAAAGAGCCGCAGTCTGCGGACCCCTGGTCTAGCCGTAAGATACTCTTCTAGTAATTAAGTGGACGGGAGTTCGAGTCTCATTCCGTAAGATCACTAAGTTAGTTCCATTTTCATAGTACGCGTGTTTAGTTTAGTTTGAAAAATTTTTAGTAAAAATATTGATATGACATGCATTATGTATTCGCACCTTTATTTAAATGCCATAGTTGCAGCTATGAGAAGCTTTAAAATATCGACCAATCGGATGTTTGCTCACGGTCGATGATCAAGGTTGCAGCTGACGTGGGACACTGCTATTTTATAAGAATCTTGAAAATACCGATATGTAAAAAACCTAAAAGTAGAACAAAAGAAATAGTCATTTCAAAACAATGTTGTACCACCTATTTCACGAAAATGCGGTATATTTTTGATTAATTACGAAGTTGCGCAATAACAATAAGAAAACTTTTTTCACCGGAACAGTCCGTAGCTCGAAACAGATTGCGTAATATAATTTATTTTGACATATCTTTAATGTGGTAATAGGAGGGCATCACCCGAACTTTGTGAGATTTATTTATACAATATAAAAATTAACCTTTAAAATAAATTGTATCTGCGAAATTAATAAACAAAAGGAAGAAATAAATCACATTAAAACATAAAATCTGCCATCATCTACACTGTCACATACTTACAGTTGTAAATATAGAGAATATAATTTGTCTCCAGGTGGTACGTGCGTACGCACGTCGCCGGAACGGAAAAATATGTATTATTAGGAAAAATATGTAAGTTAAACTATACCGTTGTAGACCATTTTACTTTTTTTGCTAGTTTTACATTATACTTTTATTTCAATGTTGAAAAATAGATTTTATGTGAACATCGGCTGTGGTTGCAAGACCGCTAATATTAGCCGCAAAACGGCCATTACATTATAGATGCAATCGGAATGGCACGGAAACAATGGCCGTGGCCGTGCAACTTGATTTCTGCTAGTCATCTTATGTTTTATTAAGGCAGCAATACGGTTGTAGTAAATAACCCAGACATGAATGTGTGCAGTAATTACCTTGACACAGGAATGTAGCGGCACAACTCCCTGGTCCTGAGCGCACACTGTCAGCCAGTAGTGGTCTCTGGTCTCCGTGTCCAGAACTGCCAGCGTGCGAATTTGGCCTGAAAATAAAATAAAAAAAATGAACATGCCATATAAACAAAAGATTACGTTTGTATAATATTATGAAAAAAAAAAATAATAAACGTGGCAGTCACGCTGGGATCGATCACGGATAGGCAGGGAGGTTAACCGCAAACCTGGTAGCTTGCCCATATGCCTTCACTTTATCTCAGCATTACTCTGTCGTAATTAAGTAATTGACATGGCACTCAACATTAAACTTTGCCGTAATATATTGCGCTAGATTATTTGTATACCCTGTAATTTCGACTATCCTAAAGCAAAACCATGTGACAGACAATTTTTTTCCCGTACAATATACAAATGTACATAAACAAAAATTAAAATAAAGATATACATACGGTGATGTACACGAAAAAATTTTTGACTCGAGACGGTCTCTGAGATAAAGATTTTGCTCCCATGAGATGTTTTGGAGACAAATTTCGTATTTACCGTGTTTCAGAGATTCTTCGTCTCGTATCATTGTCGCCATGTTCGTCATTAGGACGATTTTGAATTCACTCAGTAGCAGTTAAAACGCAATAAATATTTGTAATTAAACGCCTCGTGTTAAATGTTAATTGTGATGTATTTATGGGACGAATGCGTGAACGCGCGCAATGTTGATACGATGACGCGTGTGAAAGAGATAAATGTATCGCGCCGCGGTCGGCGCGGTCTCTCGCCTTTTATTGACCAGTACTTTACTTATTTACTTTAAGAATAAATATTTTTGTTACAACGTACGAGTATTATTCCGAGAATCTAATCCCGCACATAAAAAAGAACAACATAAATAGCACGAGTACAAGATGTAAGATTAATGTTTATTGACATATCTAATTTTCAGAATAGATGGTTGTAAGAATCTACGGTAGTTTAAGGTGATGTTTATGTGCACGTATCAAATCTCGCTATCAGAACGTATGCCATCTGTAATGGTTTGAGTTTTACCTCTTTCTAACAATCTCAGGCGCTAATCTCTGAGTTTATCTCCAGAACAAAACCTCATCACTTGTACACGGTATTGAGATATATCTCAACTATATCTCTGAGATTGTCTCCTTCCGTAGACATGGACCCTTACATCTGTATGATCTATCTGTCAGTAACATAAGTGAGATTTATTTCTGAAAAAATTAAATGATAGCGTATAACAAATGAACTTAGTAGTAATGTTATATATTAATTTTTTCTATTTTCGGTGTATTTTTCTACATATTGTTTTTCTATATTTTCACTGTTTATTTTTACTATTTATAATTGCACTGTTAGTTTTTTATACTTGTCTGTTAGGTTATTATTGTTTCTTTCATAATGCCAAATATACTATGTACATATATAAGTACAGAGAAAGTATTATGTATCAGTTGGTCATTCTCCCCGGGTACTAAATGGTATAGATAAAGAAATAAGAGAGTTTCGAGACAAAATTGGACATTGTAATTGACTGTATATTTTAAAATAAAATATTATAAAATGAATTTTTCCTTTAAAATTGATGTAATGTCAAGTTATAATAGGAGAGCAGCAGTAAAGGAAAATATTGGCGGGCACATTAATGAGAACTGTAAATTGAATCAATTAATGTGTATCGACTTTTAGTGCTACTCTCAGCATGTTTCGTGCGCCATGGACGGGCACTTTCGTGGTATAGAGTACAACTGGGTAATATAATAACATTATATATCATCCTATGGAATATAGTCCACAAGTCAGTAATAATCTATCTTCATAACTAATTTACTGGTAACCCTGTAGCGTAATCAGAATATGAAAAACTTTATTTCTTCATTATTACCGTGTTATTCTTCGAAAAACTAAAGAAATACCCATCATAAATGTTTATTTAAAACATGATAATATCATCGTGCCCTGTCAGGGCTAAGCGGAGATTAAAGTACGTCATACGAACTTTGACAAGCAATATTAAAAAAAATATAATTTAGGGAGTTTATTCATAAAATACGTAAAATTATTCAGAAATAGCAAGAAGCAAATGAGTTCTTCCGCGCGCCAGTTAAAAAGGCTCACATTAAATAATGAACGCTTGACCTATTCCGACAGCGTTTCTGGCTCGTAATGAGATTATAAATGCTAGAAAATATGAATATTGCAGTGGAATTAAAAAACTAAATTTCGTACAGTAATAAGGTTCCGTAACTTCATCCCCAATTAGTTTAAGCGAACTGATAACCGCAATGTTTGTGGTTTGCCAACTTAACTTTCAACCAACTTTAAATACAGTTACTACGTAAGAGCATTACGAAATATACCTATATCATGAAGGTAATTTCCTGATTAACCAGGGAAAGTTACGCCATACACAATAAATTAACTAGGTATACCTAGTACAAAATAAATTAACAATATTTATTATAAGTTACGCAATGGTTGAATAGAGATATATCTGCTCTTTGACATCTGGGAGATTTAAATTTAAAAAAATCTCTTTTATGCTCGCTTTTAGTAGAAAATAGAATTAGATATTTTTTTTTAGTTAGAATACTAATATTAGTTTAAACTAGTGGAATAGCAATCAGTCACCAAATTCTTATTGAATTATCGTGCGGAAACATTAACTGATATTGAGTCAGAGAAAAAAAAATGTTTTTATTACACTGGTGAAGTTTTCCTTGTCAAAAATAATCACTACAAATTCAGAGACACAGCCGATGTCACCTTCCTACACAAAACAGCCAATTACAAAGTAGACTGCCCTGGGAAATAGACGAGAAAGTTCTTACTCTTCTTATCGTTTTCTATAAAAACGTAACATTTATTTCTTATTACTAAAGTCTTAATAAACTATTGCATCAATTTAATAAGTCTTTTAAAAATTATTGTCTTACATTGTATCTAGTCTATATTGTTAATTCAGAGAAAACATGTAATTCGTTAAATTTTTTGTTATACTTTTATTATAACTTTTTTACACTAGATTAACTGTTTGTTTTTCGTTCGATATTGTTCGGTTTAATCACGTGATTAAATACAGAGCTAATTCTATACATATATTAAAATATGGCTCACCACAATGATTTTACAATAAAAAATAATATATTATATTCCTTAAAGTTCATGACTGATTATTTATTATTGATTATTTCTATTAACTTATGAAAAAAATGAGATTTTGGATTGAAATAAATGTGTATTTTTGCGTACAAGCGATATAATAATTATAATTTAATGAAAAATTCACTATTTTTTGATGAAGTTGTGATTCTTAAGAACACATCGTTCCTTGATAATTAAATTAATGTAAATATGACACTGAATAATCGCAGAGACAAATTTTTCTTTAGTAAAAACAGAGCTGCTACCGTAAAAGGCGGACAGCGAGTCTCGGTGATAGCTCTGTTTTTTCGAAAGAAAAATTTTCCTTTACAATTTTTCAGTGATATTTACTTTGGTTTGATTTAATAATTGAGTGAAGGACAACGGTGAGGATAGTAAAAAAATATGTGAAAACAAAAATAATATTTTCATGCTTATTATTTAGAACTTCAATTTTTAAAATAAAAATTAAAACTAAATTTAATATAAATAATTGAGTTGGTAATCTTCTACAGTCGAAACACAAATGTAAACAACCGTTGGATGGTAAAAAAATATTATACGTCCAATACATCCATAAAGTCGTAGAAACAGATGGGGAAACGCAATATATAATAAGGATGTTATACAAGTGCTGCTTTGTGGAATCGGGGTGTAGATATTAAAAGAAACCACCATTGAAGGCAAAGTTATGGTCAAGGTCAGGTTGAAGGTATGAAGGCGTGTGCTAAAAATATGCTAGGTTGACCACTATCACCAATGAGGATGAACTAAGATGTATGGATAAGTCAAGAGAACTAAAATAATTATTAAATTAAGGAAGCTTGAGGGGAATGAGTCCACAATTTCTGTGATTAATGATCTAATATACCGTTATAAAATAATCCATAATTATACTTTTAAAATTAGCAATATTAACTTTGTGGTTAAAATTAATATTCTTTATTTATTATCTTTATTTTATTAACCACTGAATTAACCACGAGTCCCATTCTAAAATTTTTTCCTAAAAATTATTCGACTAAATTTGTATTAAGCAACAATTTGAGTTAGGTATTAAATTTATTTTTTAAATAATTGTTGTTTTTTTTTTAAATAGATTCTGGTGAAGAAACAATGATGTATGTTTTTAGTTAGTTATGACATCCTGAAGAAGAAAATGGTATTTTTCGAAACCGGTAGATGTATTTAAACTCAATTCAGTGGTTAATAAAACAAAGATAATAAATAAAAAATATAATTCATAATTCTTCCGTGCAAATATTTCTAGTGCTTGTCTGCATAACGAACGTTAGCGATCATGTTGGTGATCGTGTTTTATCATCTTTCCAAATCACTGCCTTAGATCAGTGGCGTAATATAAAAAAAATTGGGCCCCGATGCAGAATGGAAAAAAAGCCCCCCTTAATAAGTATTGTTGTATATCTATAAGATATACGAATATTAAGACTGCGTGGTTTATCTATTAAATAATAAGAACAAAATGAATCTTTTGTTCCATATAATGTTCACACTTTCATGAAAAATACATAAGTATTCTTAAATATTTATTAGCACTTGCAATTAAAAAAATATTTTCTTCGTTTTAAGACGAATTTCCCTTTACCTGGTCCCTAACCCGACATATTAGCGGGGTACTGTCGGGGTATTCGTAACATGTTTTTGAAACGAATTCGTAATATGTTTTTGAATATGATTGAAAAACGTTTTTTTAAATTTTATAATTCCATTTCTCGCTATTATGGAATTATTATCATTATTATTTTATTTATTTATTTAGACATATACAACATTTGTATAGCTACAAAAAAAACAGTGTGTTACATATATTTTACACACTTTTTAAAATGCATTGCCCAACTAGGGAAGTCTGTTTTAGGGTAAATTGATAAACAAATTACATTTCACAAAACCAAAACTCATTGAAGGCAAAATACAATCAAATAAAATACGTAATATACAAGGCGAGTAAACGTAAAATTATTGAAATATATATATATACAAAAGAGAGAAAGAAAAAATATGCTATACAATATATAGAACGTACGCACATATAAGATAAAGGGAAATATGCAGGATCTAAAAACACAAAATGTAGTTGTAAGAATTATTATATTATATAATTCTTATTATTGTATTAAGGAATATTATGGACACTACCAAAAATATCAAACCAAAAATGGATTCTTGGGTGCGAATATTCTGGCCCCCTATCGGACGCGGGCCCCAGTGCATTGCATTGGCTGCATTGGCATAGTTACGCCACTGCCTTAGATTCTTTAGCCACGATGTTTTTCGTCGTGACCAAAATAAATATTGTAATTTCCGAATTTTTAATACTTTGAAGATTTATTTTTCTTTTTGCGTCCGAATCAACGCATGATGTCATTAGTGACCCCATTAACCTAGCCCTTATTTTTCAGTGGATGTTTACGATTCTATTTCATATAAGAGTACAAGGAACACTATCCCACTGACAAATTATTTATCTTTTTTAATTTTCTGCAATACAAACATACAATTTATAATCTTCTGTCTAGAGAATGTGTCGTAATTTTAATGAACATTGTTATAAAGATATTGATATTTACTCACCGAGTTTGTCATCTTTTAAGAATGCTATCACAACCTGCGATAACCGAACTGAATTCGTTAAATTTATTTTTCCAATATTATATATCGACTCTTAGATACTATATCGAAACTGGAAACAGTGAGTCATTAATTTTTAATAAATATTAAAAACTAAAACTTTTTTCTCTTAGTGGAAAAATAAATCGTTTTCCAAGACCGTAAAGATAATAATATTTAAGTAGATGGTAGGTAATTTAAGTGTTCTTTTTTTTACATTTCAATTTTTAAACAATTTTTTTCTAATTCACCAAATAATTTTACTTAGTATAAATCAGTATACTGCAACATGGTCACCGATACTTATAATTACTCGTATACGTTTACCAAGTCCTCAATACACCTACAATATTATGAGAGAAGGTAACTCGAAACTATTCAATTAATTCGTTTGAATGATGATAATTCGAAGAATTCCCCCGGGTGAAGGTACGAAATTTGAAATTTAGTTCAAACGTAGATAGGTACGAATTATTTATGAAATATGTATAAAAGTAATTATTTTATTCTGTCTTTCATAAATAAGCATATTTTTATCATTTAATTAATTAATTATATGTGTTCTTTTCAATTTATATAATAATCCTCCAGTAAGAATTCTCTCTGTAATATCTTTGTACGCAATTCTAATCCTCTTATAAGAGATGGCAAAATTAATTATTTGTACATGTTACATTTGAATTCACTCTGCGGTAATTAAAAAACTGTAAATCTTATTTTAAATGAAAATAGAAAGTACCGTCGAAGTAGATAATTTTTTTGAATAATCTTTACTTCTTCGTTTAATATGCGTTCAAAATTTCATTGGTGTACGCCGTAAGCATTTTTCAGCACTCCCACACTGATGGTCTCCATCGTGCACATATTGAGAGTTTATTTATTTGTTTTCCTCTTTTTTTCTCCTTCATGTTATTATTGATATATAGTAACCTCAATTAGATGAGGTTGGTTTCGTAATGCAACTCTACAAGTCTACGCCGTCACAGCTGACTCTGAGCTAGGTACAAGGTTGCGGTACTCTTCCAGATATTTTTCGGGCCGATATTGTTTCCAGGATAATCTCCTTTTCTAGGCTGTCACTTTGAAACATAATGTGGCCAAATAATTGGAAGAATCTCTTATTCACTGTTGTGTATAAGGTTTGTTATAGTTGGATTTGTTGTGCTGTCAGCGGGATGCATAACATCCTTCTCCAGTAATACATTTCGAAGTCATCTATTTTACGCTTGTCATTATTGCAGTCTGTCTAAGTTCCTGTTGCAAACATGAAGACTGAAAAGATAAGAGATCAACAGAATTTTAGAATCAACAGAATTTTAGTTGCTTGCTTGATGACACTCTCTTTCCATATTCTTTACAGCTGATTCTTAGCAACTTTAGTTAGTTGTATGCGTCTTCGAATTATGATTAATGTAAATCGAAAGATAAAACCTGTGATCCGCAACGAACCGGCAAAAAGGATATGGTCAAGGGTTTCTTCCTCGGCACTACACTCACACATTGGAGAGTATATTAAGTTCAATCTGAATAAATGTGAGGTTACCTGGAAATGCCCAATTCTCATTCTAGAGATATTTGATATTGTTATTTTGGAGACTTTCCTTTTGGTGAACCAGGGAGTGTGGGGAATAGATCTTTAAATTAATTTAAGCCGATTACCCTTATGATTATTTGGATCCATCCATTGTGCAGTCCAGATAGAATTCGTATGTTTTTTTACCATATTGAGTCTGTCATACATCGGGATATGGAATTGATGGGGAAAACTCCGGAAAGAGTGGCCTCCATGGCCAGTTCATCAGTACATTCATTTCCATGTATTCCCTTATGTGCAGGAATCTAAACGAATGACACCTGTTTATTGTTGCTGTACATGTTAAATAGATATCTTCTGATGGAACAGATTATCTCATTGTCTAGCCAAACTTTCATATTAGGAGTTGCTTGCGAGTCGGAGAATATAACAGCCTTTTCGACGTTCCGGAGTACCTGAAATAACTCATATATTCGATCATTTACTACATTATTAATAGTTAATACTATTATGTAAATATCTCTTTGATCTATATGTAGTCTGTACATACAAGAGTCGAATCGATCTGAGCGAGTAACCGAGAACACAAGAGCGTATACGGCATATGGTGTGACGAGTGATCCTTCACACACTAGCACATACACCATCAATATATAGGTTGTCCAACAGACAGCAGTCTAAACGAAGCTAATGGTAAGGGGATATCACTAGCAATACATCGAGTGTTCAAAATGAATTATCTGATATTCAACGGTTTAGAAGTTTTTCGAAAAATTTGCAACCTGTCTTCACAAAAATGAGCTATATCCATAAATACTCAACCTATCGTGATAAAATTTAATACACGTGTGCTGTGATAATGTAGCTATTATATAATGTACCAGATTTTTGTTTATAACCGTAATAAAAGTTATGTTAACTTTTTTGCTAAAAGTCATAAAATTTCGAATAATTTAACTAACTGGGATATCCTGTTTATGATTATATGTATATCTGTTTCATCTGATTTAAAATAAAGCATTTTTAATCGAGCACTATGTAATAATATACATATGTAGCTTTTGATTTAGTGGTTGAGATGCTAGTCTAGTATTCCAGGAGACTATTTTTATTAAGGAAAACACATTCTTATTGTGAAGTTGTAATTATTAAGAACATAGGTCTGTGATATTTTAAATACTAAATTGATTTATTAATTATAAATAAATATATATAAAATCAATTTTGTCGAAAAATATTGTTTTTGCGTCACCGGGATTCGAGCCTGGATTTCTATTTCCAATCCGGGGAAGTACACTACCAATTGTGTTATAACGCCAGTATTTTTCATGACAAATTTTCAAACCTATTATAAAAAAAAATGTAACATATAGGTTCGAAAATTTGTCATGTAAAATACTGGCGCTATAACACAATTGGTAGTGTACTTCCCCGGATTAGAAATAGAGATCCAGGTTCGAATCCCGGTGACGCAAAAACAATATTTACTAGTACTACACTAGTAGTGTACTTCTCCGGATTGAAAATAGAGACCCAGGTTCGAATCTCGGTGACGCAAAAACAATATAATTAATACATTAATTTAGTATTTAGACTATCTTTATAGTACAAGCGTTAAGCTTAGTTTGAAAAGAGTAAGAATATTGACGTGAAACGTATTCTCTGTACGCATCTCTATTGTTTTTTTTAGTAATGTTTAGTTATCAATCTACGATAGAAATAGTAACTTGTGAAATCATGAACTAAGCTGATAATGTATTTAGAAAAATGACAAAACAGCCAACACTGATAGTGCCCAGTTTCACAGGCGGATGCATTAATATGCAAATATAATGGATTTTGTTGTCATTGTTATAACTACATTATTTATTTTAGCTCTTTTTGAGTATTCAAAACTATGAATGAATACACAACATCCAGAATAGTAGTGACAGGTTATTTAAGTAACTTTTGCATAGACTGAAATTCGGATCAGGAAAAAAACGAAATACATATGAATTGGGGCGAAAAAACTTTTTTCTTCCAGATGTAAAATCATTAATACTTATCGTTTAAAATAAAAAAATATGCATGGTTTGCATTCATTCTCCGGAACACTTACTCTTACTTACTCTTACTTACACTTACGAGTGAGTGTTCCGAGTCATTATAATAATGGCGAAGATGGAGAAAATTTGCACAAAACATAGACGAAAATATTATGTGCAGACATACGCCATTACATCGTATTTCTAAAGGCATAAAAGATAGTAACTACGTCATCAATTCTTATCCCAACATCTTTAAAAAAAATACACACACCTTTAAAGAAACAGTATTCGGCTCACATCTGACATTTACCTGCTTTAGAATTTGTTGTTTGGACGACGTCATATGCTTGCCGCCTATATAATATTCTGATCATCGTTTTATCTGTCATTCGCTCCGTATGACGGAAACTTCTATGTAAACTTTTCTGCAGTCTATTTTCATTCTGTACGTAAATTATTTTTACAAGACAATCATAAATTTACTTATTTCAGTAGAAAATGATACTCACATTATCATAATTGGTATAGATTGAATTTTGTACAACACGTGCCTTTATGTGTTAATATCTATTACCTGCAGTGGCATTCACTAGGCATGGATTTAAGTTATGCTGCCAATATCGATGTTAATAACATAATAGTACGATTGTCACTAAAGGTTGTTTTCATCTGGAAGAAATACACTCTTTCACGAGTATTCTTTTGTGAAAAGAATACCTGCATGTTTTAATTTTCATTATTGAAAAATATTTATATTATTACTATTATTCTTGGGAAATTGGGAAAGTGAAGCATTAAAAATATTTTATAATATAAAATAATATCTCGTTTAAATTATATTAGACCACATAAATTCAAGCCAGCTTCAAATACACATTTGCACTGTTTAGCAACATGTTTTTTTAAGCAAATACGTGAATTTAGACCACCACGCGGCGCGGGAGTCATTGCACATTTACAGTATTGCGTTTAGTCGGTGCACGTTTGGGGCAGATTTTGCAAAAAAATTACGCGAAACGCAGCTTCATTTGTCATTTCTAAATTATTCCGCTAGATGGTTCAAGTTTTAAAACAAAATATTAACTAGCGAACTATGCATTATTTGCACGTAAACATGTATATCAAATAAATGAGATTTAATTCCCAGAAGTTATAGTTATATATAGCTTTTTGATTGTATGGAGGCACACTCCCGATACTACGTACGTGAAAACAATGTTAATTTGGTTTCATAATATCGATACGTTTCACGATATAATGGAATTGGCGTTAAAACTAATATTATTCATAAAATTTATTACCAAATTTGAATCAAATTTCAATTGTATTTTAGAGAAAATTGACTTGTTTAGGTTGGTTAGATTGTAGAATCAATACATTAAAATATATAAATAAATATTTAAACATTTATAGTACTGCAGAAGTTTATTGGGATTAAGTTTAACTAGATTTTTGGACGTAAGTATTGATTATAAGAAAATAAAATGGTGACAATTAGAAAAGGCACCAAATTCCACATTTATCCAGTAGAATTATTAACGCGCTAATTAACACTGCGAACTTACATTTATAATTAATAAAATTCAATTCATTCTGATAAATTTATATAATTAAAAATTCTATGAATACGTTTTAATGATAATCGGACATTTTCACGTACAAACATAAATTGCAATTTTTAAAGGTTCAGTGGAAAATTTTCATTATAATATTAAATAATTTTAAAAAAACTACAATGTTATTCTCATATTTTATTTATACAAAATAGAGTTTAACGATGCAGATTTTACGTTCTATAAACAATTTCATTTAAATGCCGTCCATTCCTCTCAAGACACTCTTGCAATTGAACTCATAAATTTGCGAACACGCGAGAGCAAAGCGCTGGTTCAATGGCGGCAACTTCACGGCGGATATTTTCTGTAGGGCCTGAATTGTTCAAGAATTGTTGCTGTAAACTCTCGACTTAAGGTATCCTCACAAAAAAAGTCGCACGGTGTAAGGTCCGGTGACCGAGGTGCCCAGGGTATGTCTCCGTACTTGCTGATTAATTTATTGGAAAAAATTCCCCTCAGTTTCGCCATTGAAACTTTAGCTGTGTGTGGAGTGGCCCCGTTTTGATGAAATTGTATTCTGTTGTTGAACCCGAGAAACAGCTGCAGTTGCGGTACCAAAAACTCGTCGATCATTCGGCAATACACGTCAGCAGTGACTGTCTCGCTGGTTAAAAAAATAAGGGCCAATTATCCTTCGGGCAGAAATTACACACCACACTGTCGTTTTTGGACAATGCAAACGTTTTTGATGGCGTTCCCATTGTTGGGTTGTCGGGGCACCAGTATCTCATGTTCTATTTATTAACGTAGCGATTGATATGAAAATGTGCTTCGTCACTAAACAATATGTTTCCAATCATTCATGCTGTTCCAGCATTGTTCTTGATTAGGTTTCACTTCAAGAATAGTCATTTTCGTTGAAAAACTGCACGATTTGCATGGGTAAAACTATAGTTTCTTTTTAAAAATAACGTGCACTGTTGATTTTTTTATTCCAGTACAGGCTGCAATCTACCTCATCGATTTATGCGGATCGCATATAATTTCAATTTTAATTTGTAATTATAATTCAATTTTAATTTGTATGGGTAAAACTAGTTTCTTTTTCAAAATAACGTGCACTGTTGATTTTTTTATTCCAGTACAGGCTGCAATCTTCCTCTTTGATTTATGCGGATTGCATATAATTTCATGCCTAACTTGAGCCAAATGTTTTGGCGTCGCTGCTGACGTTGATATTCCCGGAGGAGTTTGGTTAACCATTGTCCCTTCTTGTCTGAATTTTTGAACCCAACACCAGATGAATTGCGTGCTCAGCCCATCACTAACTCGTCGAATATTAAAGTGAGTACAAAAAGCGCGACAAAAAATCGCTCAACCGCGAACGCCCGGTGCGTTCCCAACCAGTGACTCAATGCGTCTGGAAAACCCGCAAATCACGCGCGTTGAACCATACCCCTCTCACCCACCGCAGCCTGATGGTTTACGAGCAATTACAATTTAATCTTGAAATTTTTCTGCTGGACGCCCCTATATTATGCACCCCATAAAGAAAGATTCTTGTTCATTAATAGAAAAAGAACCTACATAAAGTTTGTTCAGAATACAAATATGTAAAATAATGAAGGCTATACAGATGATTTAACGAAGATTAATGACTTTATATAAATGATGCTTTGTCTAGCTTGCTCGATTACGCTTCCTTTTCTTGTCGGTCCCGTTTATGCAGAACCTCCATATTATTCACGTCATTAACTTAGCCTTTCGGGGACCGTTAATGAGAACACAAATCAATTTTGTTACATAATAGACTTTATGACTTGTAATACAGAATTTAAAGATATTTAAGTAATTTAATTATTATTTTATTTAAAATTAAATAAGTTCTTATATTTTTGTATAAAATTTAAAAGACTTTCGTTTTATATGTTTTATAGATTTATTTTATTTAACTTTACTTTAGTTATAAATTTTTGTAATGATAATCTATAAGCAGCCATACTTATTAATATTTCCTCCGTCCCACCACCCACCCATTGTTTGCAATATGTAACGTTCGTTTTTCAAATGAAACAAATAATGTCGGGTAAATATTATTTTCTACACTAATTTCCTGACCATGACCAAGTAAAATACGAAGGAAAATATTAATTTATAGGTATATCAATCATCGCTTAGCTTAAAATAGTACCATTCTTACAATGTCAACCATTGTGGATAAGGGAAGAAGGGACTTTCATTTTTAATAGATTAGGTTTTAATATGAAATGTAGATGTTTAAAGAGTACATTTATTATAACATGTTTATAATTTTCGGAAAAAATTAACAAAATAATAATTATTAAGGAAAACACATTCTTATTGTGAAGTTGTAATTATTCAGAACAGACGGTCTGTGATATTTTAAATACTAATTTAATGTATTAACTATAAATATATACATTAATTTAGTATTTAAAATAATAATAACAAAAATTCAAATTATGTTTAATTTTATTTCCTTTAAATAAAAAGTAAAGATTTGTTTAATATTATTAATATATCGGTTTAATAAAAGCGTAGTTTTTGTGTTGTTCTTCTCCGGTATATTATTGCCGTAGCCCATGTTTCGGATTATGCACTATGAGATAAAATCCGGTATATGACAAAATATACCAGAAGAGACTTCTTCTTATTATACTCATGTTAATCGTGTCGTTATAACAATAATAATATGAAATATATTATTATTGTTATTGTCTGGTATCATCTGCTTTGATTTGCTCATTGCATCTGTATATATCAAAGTATTTTAGTATGCACACTTGAATTACGGTATACAGATGTTTATTCCATATTTATTGGGTCATCCCATAAATAATGTGTTTTATTATACTTCTTTTATTTTTCAAAATTAGGATAAAATTAATTTTTAATTGAAAAGATACTCTCCTTAATTTTACACAATGCTCTTTCATCTTGCAAGGCCTCTCAAATTCACTTGTCCGTGAAGAAAAATACTCTTTCAGTACTCTTCTGACGTCGTTTATAGAATTCATATATTTATAGAATAAATGATAATCAGATGGGGCAATGTCCGGCGAATATGGTGGGTGAGGAATCGTTTCCAAAAAAGGTTCATTTCTGAGACGTGACAGCAAAGAAGAGCACACATTCATTCTCTGCACGCGATTAGACTCTGAAAGTTTGTGAGGAACCTATTGACCCAATTTGCTGACTTTTCCGATGGCACGCAGGTGTCGATGAATGGTTGAATGACTATTCATTTCCTGAGTCCTACTCATACTCTACTATCTCCACATCTCTGTCTTCACACGTCTGTTTCCCTGCGCTCTTGTTGTGAGTGACCATGTCAAACCTAAAAATATTGGAAATACTAGTGTTCTGACGATCTCTATCTTAGAGCACTTCGAAATTTGTTTTTTTTATTTACTTTTACTGTTCGTTATTCCATCATGAAAAACGTTTAAGTTATGTTTATTACATTACATGATGTCGGATACCTACTGATTATACAAAATAATATTTCCTTCCGAATGACACTAATTTGATTTGAAACAAGATTCTTGTAAACCCAGTATTAACGTGCTTCATGTAAATTCAACATAAAATTCCGATTGATCATATAACGTAGTCATATCTTGGTACAAGAACGCTTTACGTCTTTTAATATGGGGAGTCGTTCCAACAGCCATAAAAAGGCGTACAGGCTACGCCCTTTCAATGTTTCTATAAATGATTTTCTAAAAAGCACCAATCCCGAAAGCATATTGAAAGTAGCTGGATCTACGTTAGTATTTGCGTTAACTCTAACATAAAAACTAAACTTAAATCTTCTGCTTACATAATTTATGTCGAGAAATGAGTAAATTGTATTAACTTTACAAATATTACCTTCTTATTTAATTCGTATTTTAGTTCTCAATAATCATTGAAATTATCTAAGTACGGGGTGAATATTACTGTTTTAGGTCGATGTTGTTTTTGAATAACTAGGAAATGAAACACAATTTTTTAATTTGGTTATTTTTTGGATATGATATGGAACATGATAGTGGCCAAGTGTCCGCCTGTAGCAGCAGTAAAAATGCGTGCTATTTAAACCATTATATTCTCGAAAAATCTCTCTCAAAATTTCAAGCATAGCTCGGGCTGTGTGAGGTGGCACCATCCTGCTGAAACCACATGTGTTACAGGCTCAATCGACCCAATTCGGCCACCAATAAGTTTTTCAACATGTGACGATAGCGATAAAATGTTTTAATAACTTTACCATGTTGTTGAAACGTTAGATATTCCATATTAAATTGTAATTAATTACTCTTTATGATTACTAAATGCGAATAGACAAATATCTGCTAAACTAAAATGGCAGCCAAATAAAATCAACCTGGAACATAATATTCATTCTGTATGTAGAACACTTTTAATACACGAAAACTGGAGTTGCGTATACATGTATGTAGATTTTAAAAGGCGATAATAGTTGCACGGTGCACTGAAAATTTGAAAATTCATCACTTCTTTGCAGAAATTTCGCATGGTAAACTGATCATTTTCTCACTGTTAGAGCCCCCGCAGACTAGAGACTAAACTATCAGCCGACAGTTTAGTCTGATCGGGCAGCTTCCTCGCACACCAAGCAAACTAAACTATTTGATTGGCAGTTGGTGCACAGACTGACCAATTGCTTTTCTACATAGTTGCTAGTCGAAGCTGCAGTTGGATTTAACGGTTGTTTCACTGGTACCGGCAGAAACAAAAAATGTGTCGAACGATATAAGTTGGTAGCTATGTAAAAAAAAAAAATTATACTCTTTGTAATTAGCCTTATGATCTATCTGTATTTTTAAATAAATTATAAAATGCGTGTATATTTAAATAAATAAAAAATATTATATACAGGGTGTAACATACCTGATCCACAATATTTTACCTAACTAAATTACGAGTCGAAAATGTTCAAGGAATATGTGAAAATTCTTCACTTCCCTTCGGAAAATATTATTGTTTGAAATTTTTCCAAAACCGTGTTAAGCTTGAAGTCTATTTCGTACTTTGAAATTAATATTTGCGAAATTGTTTAATTATTAATGTATATCTTTAGTTCAGATCTTAAATCAACTAACAAAAAATAGTCTAGCCGCTCTAAATTCCATGACCTTTAATTTTTTGTATTCAATGTATTATTTGGAATCAATAAAATATTCCATTTATTCGAAATAATCGCATAATTACAATTATTTTGAAATGTTCACATATTTGACATGATTGAGATTGAACACATATCCCTTGAACATTTTAGACTGGTAATTAAGTCAGGTATCCACCCATAAATTATTATGGACTAGATCTGTTATATCCTGTATATAATATAAATATGTTTTATATTTGAATATTATATATTTTTAGAATTGATAGCAGAAAGCATCGCCGATTGGATAGTCGGTTAGTCTATACACTCGCATAGTACTCCATACTGAATTAGCAGTCGGCCGACAGTTGGTCGACTTTAAAGTTGAAAGGGAATCGGGCAGCCCATCCAACTATTCTATCGGCCGATTTCGAATACGTATGTCTTCATGCTTTTTAAGCAACCGATAATACTGTCGGCCGATCAAAAGTCTCTAGTCTGCGGAAGCTTTCAGTAACCACTTTTAGAAACAGTGAAGTCACGTAATTTTATTTTTTATAAAATCTGCGTGTTTTTAAAAAGTGTATTACAGACTCAATTTCAAATTTTAAGAATAAAAATATGAATTAAATGAGATGATAATATTTATAAACATACTATAATTGAATATTTAGAATCCTTAAAAATACCGATACTTTTTGGATTAGTTCGGAATCAATATGAAAAAAAATAAATGTTTCAACTTCCTTTATAATAATAATGGTTCCATTATTGTAATATTAACTTTAAATTGAACACCAATAAGTAGGTTGCAAATGTAATAAAAAAATATACAAATAATTAGAATTTTTAACAGATTCGAATTCCGATCACGTGGTCTGTTGTTTGATCTGTTAAAAATAAAATTAGAAATCTATTAACTATTTCCAAAAAAACCTTTTTTGATTTATCTCTTTAAAAGGGTCAAATATATTCGGTTGATGGGGGATTAAAAAAGAATATTATATATTTTCATTAGGAATTAAATAATTAATTTTTTGAGTATTTATTTTTATTCCATATTATTTTAGTACATTATTTATTATTATACCTAAATCACACATTCGTAATTTTAAAAGAATCTGAAAACTATGTCACCCATTCTATTGGACATTTAACAAAAATAAAACAAGAAATGTTCTAATATATCAAAATTTCTAACAACGAGGGATATTTTTATGTCGTACTCGATCTATAAAATAAAAGATTGATTAGTAATTTTAGTTAGGAACATAATGATCCAATATCCTTCGAGATGGAGTGCATATTAAGAAGGACCGTATAGACGCATGAACGTAGTGAAAATCGGTGACCCGTAGCTCTTCTTCGCAAATGTGATCGGGCGCCGTGGGCACAGAAATGCTGACCACGTGATCGCCCATATACTTCATTCCTTAGGCCATGTTTTCGATGCGGGGTTATGTGTGTTTCTACTGATAATGTCTCTCTAATAAAATTATGTATTTAATCTCCTTCTCTGCGTCCAAAATTAAACTAAACTAGCCGAACGAACAGTGATATCATAGCGAAATTCGTTCGGCTTGTGAGTAAAAAAAGCAAATGTATCGTCACTGAAATGTTTTATTACAGATATAGCACGGACAATTTTATTTAAATTGTTACTGAAAGCTTTTTTGAAAACTTTAATTTGATTTATTTCATTTACAATTATGTTTAACGGTTCGTATAAAATAATATTTTACCTCGATGGAAATAAGCGTTTTTAGTTATACGCACACAATACAATACAAGTGTTATAATTACTGGCTTTTCTAATTCAATTCAAGTAATCGTAGAATATAAATGTATTAAAAAAATTAAAGGAAGATCTCTGTCTTTTCTCTGCAAGAAATAATGATGTCATATTACAGGCCAGCCGAGTGAGGCTCGGGCGGTGCAAGGGAAGTACCGCGGAGGGGTGCCGGTTGCTGGTTGACATATTTTCTTAATTCCAAAGATGTTTCCAGACAGTCTGTTCGAGATGGAAATTCTCTCAAGGAATTATGATAAAATCGCAGCGCACAATTGCTCGGCTTCATTTAAATAATTTAATAAGAAATCATAAATATAGTATGTTTGAATATTATACAAATTAAAACAAGGATTTAAATATAATTCCACATTTACATACATTTACGTATATATTGTAAATTAAAAAAGGGTTTTTATTTAGTGTAGTAAGTATATGGTTATCTCTGATATGTTATTCTCCTTGTTAGTTAATCAAAGATTTATGGATTTAAATAAATATCTTGATTTCTTTAGTGATAGGACATACATATCTTTAACTTTTACAATATTATGTGACCTCCTGTCGGAGGATATATATGATACTTAATTCTACAGTAAATTACTTACAAAGGCCTTGACATAATGTAAGATTCAGCGGTGTAACTATCTCAAAGTTTGCGTTTTACAATCCATTTGAAATTGTTATTTTAGCGAGTATCGATACCTTTTTCAGCGTTAAAAATAATCCACAGCAAAAAACGGAACGATAAAGATAAAAAAAACATTTCTCACAAATATTGCAAAAACTCATGAAAACATTGTCGATATACACTTAAGAACCCACCCGCTAATAGGGTGGGTTGGAGACCAGTCCATCGCCGTAAAGTTAAGTATTTATAAAAGTGCATATAAAAATGCCTTGCAAAATGTAAATATTATATGAGACGAGAGACTAATTTAAAATTTTCTATTTATTGGACAAATCACGCAGTACTTGATACGATTCTTATTTGGGAGGCTCTTTTCTATTTTGCGTTGCGGTCTAATTTTTGTAGCTACGCCACTGGTAAAATTTATATCTAACTTCTGACTCCAAATCCCAAGAATAAATATTAAGAACAGAGAAACAACGCTAAAATAATTGTACTTATAATCATCATGTTCACCAAGAAACTTACGATAACGTCACGGCCAATATATCTTAAAAATATAGACCTTTCACCCTTCATCCTTATACATTCCCAGTGATCACCACATTAACTTCTCTAGTTTGTCTCCATCTTCTAGCCACATGCCCGCCCAAAGAATTGAAGTATTATTTTCATGCATATTGCTAAGTCTTTCTTCAGGACGGAGATCCCGAAGAATGAGACATTCATTTGTCTTGTCGTCTATGATAATACGCTAAATAGAATAAAAGAAAAAAACGACTCCATGAAGCAAAAAGTATCGTATTCAACATCTAAAGTTTTATATGTTTAGATTTATATATACATACATATATATTTTCTAGATTTATTCCGATAAAATATATTTATTTGATAGACAAAAACGTAATTCCTTCCGTTTCAATATTTCTTCATTTATTATCTGTTTTGTTAATTATCGTCGTTATAAATCAAAAGTGAACAAGAAAATCTTCAAGTGAAATTTAATATCTTTAAGCCATTAACTTTAGAAATGTTTGTATTCCATTAGTAATACAATAGTATTTGCAAACAAAAAGTGTATTGAAATAAATAATATAATTGTGTGAATTAGAAAAAGACGACTATGAAATAATAATACAAAGATTGAATTTTTTTTTATACTTGTGACATCATCAGTATTGGTATGACTCAAGTAAATTTTCGCGGCTGTCAAAAAATTAAATATGTTTATTTAGTTAATTTTCCGCGAATAAAAACTACCAAGGGACGATAACTCTCAAATCTTAATTTTTTTTTATCGGTTTACATTTATTTTTCTGTTACGCACTAATTTGCGTAGAAATATAAGTTAGTAAACACTTATCAATATATATATATATATATATATATATATATATATATATATATATATAACCCTGAACGGATAAATAGCATAAAAAATAAAAATATCCAACGACTAAATAAGATTTAGGTATATTATATGTACATATAAAAATTACTGTATTAAGTACAAATATAAAGCATAAATATAATAAAAGAAATATTAGTTTTAAATATTAACTTTATAACGATACAAAAAGGAAAAAGAATAGGAGGTATTATCAACAATATATTGTGACGTTATAAGATGCATGCGTCCACATGTGTGGACTACCAAACGTCAGTTATATAATAACACACTGTGTGTGTGACCTGCCACAGTCCGGTCAACAATGAGGGACCAGTACATCGGTCAATCAGGGCACGAGGCCAAGAAAGAAAGGCCACGGCTGGAGAGGCCAGTCGTCTTTGGCCACGTTTGTGAGATGGAGACATGGTCCGGAACTGGAAAATCTGAGACTGAGGGTCAGAGATCTCGGTGATGATTCGTGAAGGCTACCCGCTGGGTCTCCAGGGCGGTCTCCGCTACCGGATATCCAGAGCTCCTGGTCTGCACAATCAAAAAATAAGAAAAAGGTGTTTGGAAAAGAATGTGGAGTGGGAATTTGTCAGTGTCACGAGAACAGGGTCGCATAATTAGTGAACGTTATGAAAAATGCGGGTGAGCTATTTATGTTCAAATATAGTTTGTAAAGTGAACCAAATTAGTTATTATCGTGTATTCTATCTCCCCCTATAGACGAAAGAGACTCTCATGAAGCGGCCCGTGGACTTCACCCGATAAGAACCCGTGTAACTTGTAAGAGCCGATATAATTAGCCGGTGACGTGAAGCCTGGCGTTCGATCCATGGCGTAGTTAGGATGCCCGGCCAGCCCGAGCCGAACCTGACAATATTTCAAAGAGTACAAAGCAGAAATAGTGAAACGAGGGAATTTTGTAGAAAAAATATTTTTGAAGTTTATTATAAATAAATAACAACAGAATTACAATCTTTCTTGTTTAAAAATAGTTTTGCATATAAATACCTGTATGTACCTCAATTGCGGTGTATAAAGTAAATAATTTATATCAAACCAGATATGTTAGCCATCTTACCATGGTACCGTGTTGTCGATTGTAATAAACAAAAAAATTCGATGAAATAATCTTAAAATATAAAATAATAAATCGTTTATTGCTGATTAAACATATTATAGTTGAAAAAAATTATCTGTGGGTAGTCGTAGTTAATACTTAAATTTATAATACAAGAATTTTAGAGAAATACTAAAAATAAATAATAAGTATAATAAGTTTATCCAAGAGTTAAGAAGAATAAAGTAATGTACTAGATGTAGATTTAGAGATGCAGATATCTGTACAACAACAATATAAAAGCGAAAATATTCCGTTACAGCTTTTTAACAGAAGAAATATAGGAGTAGGTTGGAGAGTATGTTCAAGTTTTAATTAGTTTACAGTTAGCAATAGTACTTTATGTACTGCCTTCCTTTGCGATGAATCCGTTTCTGTATACCCTCCTAAATAACTAAATTAGTGGACGAATGTTTGACGGAAACATCTAACAAATTATAAAATTTCGGTTTTAAAAGGCTGTAGTTTTTTTGTGGCATAATATATAATTTTTGATTTAATAATTGTTTTTATAGCATCGAACTTTATTAATTAATTTGTGTAAGTTTTAACTATTTCACTAGAATAAATACAATAAACAAAATAAACTGAAGGCATATATGCAATTATACTTAATTAAGAATATTGTTATGAGCATAATCGACGCGATCACATCACCTTTTATGTTATAATATAGAAAAATGTACTCTCTTTATAGGTAATGTTATAATAATGACTTAGATCTTGCACGATGCCGCAGGAAGATCGTTGGTTCGTTCACCCAGAATATCCACACTTAATTCACTTTTTTTTACGTTCAACGGACTGTTTAAATCAGTGAGATAATCACATTTGAAAAGTTAACTCTACCTGGATTTATTTTAAAAATAACTAGATTAGACTACGGAAACTCGAGACATAAAGGAAATGAATAATTTAATTATAATTTTTTCAAGAAGATTGAGCCGTGTTAAAAAGATACCTGTTGTCAGGTTAATAATTGTTTCTTTTATGCGAAGTAATTTGATAAGACGACAGACGAGTGGAGGAGGAGTTCCTTTGGGGCTCAGGGAAATTGTTCAAAATGCGACTCACGCCCGAATTCAGAACAACATAAAAATGAAAAAAACACCATTAATATTGGATCCACGTTTCTCAAAGCGATTAAATTTTTTTATTAAGTGCCGCTACAGACAGACAGTTTAGGGATGCTGCAAACAGTATTTGAATGATGGACCTCTCGCGGATGGGAGGGTTGGAATTTCACAAATGTCAAAGGGAAGGGGATAATTGTCCTGGACAAAAAAAAGTAAATAAAAAAAGACGGCGCAATATAAAATATAAAGAAGTGTGGTCGAACAAAAGAAGAGCCGTGCGCTGTAGTCAAGTTGACATTTCAAATGGATGAAGCATATTTTTTCGTCAAATAAAAGAAATATGTTTTCTTGCCTATTTTTTCAGGAGAATATCAAGATTTTTCTCGTTAATTTGTGTGCTCTTTTTTGAAAAAAATATTTTCCGAATGTTTTTCCGAAAGAGAAATTACGATGATATTCTCTGCATTGAAAAATGTTTATTTACCGCACAGGGTGTGAATTGTATGTTGATATAAATATTATAGAAAATTTTTGTTAGAAATAAATAAATTTTTATGTTTTTAATGTGTCAATATTTTTTTTTGTGTAGTTGTAAGTTTCCCGGATAGATAAAGATTCAGGTTTGAATCCCGGTAGTATTCCCGGTATCAAATATTTTTTCGATAAATAGCTTTTATTCTGTATATTTTTCTAATTCATTAATTTAATTTAATTTTATTTGGCAGAAAAAACTTCATCCGCACTTACAATTTAAGCTAATAATACTCTATGGATAGAAAACTCATGTAGAAACAATTAAAGACTATCCAAGTGTTCGGAAACAAAATTCTCCGGAGAATACTTGAACCAGTTAAGGATAATCACGATGGCGCATCCGCACTAACGCTTAGACCCTTCCAATTGCCAAATATCTCAGCAATATTGAAGTCAAAATAGCTAGGATGGGTTGGAAATGTTGACTATATTGTTAGTTATGATCGGTAAGGTCTACGAGGGAACGCTAACAGGAACTCGGCCCCTGGGGTAACCAAGAACGAGATGGGCGAACAATGTCTGAAAAAATGCAATATTTTAGGATAAGAATGAGCTAATTAATTTTTAACCATTTTATTGCTTTGAAATTGACGGGGAGGAATCTAGAAAGGCGAACAGTTCAGAAATGTTAATTATTTATTGGGACCGGTTGTTTGATCAGTAGTACTATAATGTTACTATAGTAAATTTTAACTGCAGTAACTTTTTACCATCACCCGTAGGAAAAAATGTTTGCGAATGGTTCGAACGTCGAGTTTATTACGATCAATGTAAATCCCGCTTAATAGTGTGGCAAGGTAAATAGTCATCAAAATTCTGAGAATGACGACCAATTTAATTAATTTTAAATATTCACTATTGGCAATATATAGATTTGTATACTTTATTGCTTTATCTATGGCTTTATTCACCCAGAGTTCGAAATCTGCTACATTGCTGGCGGAGAATATTTGGTCTGCGTGCTAATATAAATTCAAAAGCAAGTATATCATAAATCATGTCAATCTCATTGTCGTATCCTGCAACATTGAACATTTTTAACGAACGATTTACGGTTTTAACCGTCCGATATTGAAAAGTAAAATTAGTTTACTTTCGATAAGCAAACACTTTTTACCAACGATTGAACACGTTTTCGCAAAAATGTTTACTTAGATAACTTTTTTTTACTATATAGTAAAAATTTACCACTAATCACACAACGAAGTAATATCAAGAATACTTTTAAAAGAGACTGTATGGTTAAATTTCAAGAAATTCATGAATATGCAGATATCAGAATGATGTAATAAATACAACTCAAATAAAAAATCAGCGTAATTATAACCGTTAATAACTTATTTATAATTATAATTACTGTTCAGCTTCCATATCGATGTCATAGAAGAAGCTCTTCAGTGAGTATCAGAATTCCGGGAAAATCAACAGTATTATAGTACAGTATATCTCTATTTTATTGCAAAATAAAGCCAAAATTACGACATCCGCTAGATTTTTGAATGAGCGAACTGTAATACTTTTTAACTAATAAATTCTTTAGAAAAAAATAGTTGTGATTGGTGAACTGGCATCAATAATTGATTACGTACTTAATCGCTTGCTGCTTGGAACTCACAAGGAAACCTTATAAAATAGGCCCAGAGTCCACACCAAGAAAACATATCATATAAGAAGGAGGGTACTCATTTACATCTTTCATTATTGGTTCATGGATAAATTCCCTTAAAAGTGTTCATTTTCATACTATAATACTAAAAATATGATATTTTTGATAATGTTTCTTCTTGAAAATACCACAATATTTTATCTACTTATCATTATTTTATCACTTTGAAATGTACCATTTATACTGAAGTCGCCGATCACATCTGAAAAAATTTATACTGATGTCGAAATTTTTATTTTATTATGTACTCGTATATAATTACAAGTTGTATTAAACTGGCTTTGCGATAAATTACAAGTAGTAACGTATCGCAAAGCCAGATTTCGCGACAAAAACGGTAAAACACAGTCAAAAAATAAAGTATAAAATTAGTATCATAAAATATTAAAATAAATTCGTTGTCCACTTCCAAAAAAAGAATACTTAATCAACGTTAATTATCGTCGTACATAAAGATTTTTGCTGAGGGCGAAACGGAATAAAATATTGTATTGTAATCGTTAAAATATGAAACTCTGGAATCTCAAACAAGAATTAAATAAATACGGGACATCTATCTTCTGTGTATAGTTTTCTGGGCTAATCTGCCATGTATGTCCGACATACACTGACATAGAAAACTATACACAGAAGATTCTGAATGGCCGTGAAAACCTAAGAACATTTTATAGAACATCTAGATTTATTTAAAAACATGAAAAATCGCAATAAAAGAACATAATGAGAGAGTATGAGGACATCTTAGAAAAATTTTTTTTTTCTTTTTCTTCTTCATCGGTACGTGATTGGAGTACATTCCTTTAATATTTTTAGAAATATTTTTATTCTCTTAAAATAAATCTATGTTCAAGAAAATAACGAAAAGTCTTTGATTCGTACTAGTCTAGTTTTATTGTTGATGTTGGGAATCTTGACTTCTCGACTGCAAATACCAAATAACTAGTTGAATTGGACATAAGATTACAAAATAAAAAAATAATTATAAATTAAATAATCACATTATTTAATAACTGACAACCAGATTATTCAATAATTAATAATTCCAAGCAATTTACTAATATAAATACGATACAAAAAGTGTGAGAAATATTCTTTCATGATAGATTGATAAATTAGGTTTTATATATAAGGGGTATACAGCGGAAAAAATTCAAGATTAAATTGTAATTGGTCGTAAACCACCAAGATGAGGTGTGTGGGAGGGGTATTGTTCGACGCGCGTGATTTGCGGATTTGCCAATCGCAATGAGTCATTGGTCGGGAGTGCACCGAGCGTTCGCGGTTGAGCAATATTTAAAGTGCGGTGATTCATTGGTTCGTCGCGCTTTTTGTACTCACTTTAATATTCGACGAGTAAGTGATAGGCCAAGCACGCAACTTATCTGGTGTTGGGTTCAAAGGTTCAGACAAGAAGGGACATTGGTTAACCAAACTCCTCCAGCGACGCCAGAATATGTGGCTCAAGTTCGATGTGAAATTATGCGCAATCCGCGTCAATCGATAAGGAAGTTTGCACCCTGTACTGGAATAAAAAAAATGACAGTGTACGTTATTTTGAAAAATGAACTATAGTTTCACCCATACAAACTGCAAATCGTACAGTTTCTCAATGAAAATGACTATTCTTTACGTGAAACTTTAGCGAGAACGATGCTGGAATGTTTTGGAATAGCACGAATGATTGGAAACATATATATTAGTAACGAAGCACATTTTCATTTCAATGGCTATGTTAATAAATAGAACATGAGATACTGGTACCCCAACAATCCAAGTGAACACCATCAAAAACGTTTGCATTGTCAAAAAACGACAGTGTGGTGTGCAATTTCTGCCCGAGGGATAATTGGCCCTTATTTTTTTAACCGGCGTGAGGCAGTCACTGTTGACGTGTATTGCCGAATGATCGACGAGTTTTTGGTACCGCAACTGCAGCTGTGCCCGGGTTCAACAACTGAACACAATTTCAACAAGACGGGGCCACTCCACACACAGCTAGTTTCAATGGAGAAGCTGAGGGGAATTTTTCCCAATAAATTAATCACCAAGTACGGAGACATACCCTGGGCACTTTGGTCACCGGACCTTACACCGTGCGAATTTTTTTGTGGGGATACCATAAGTCGAGAGTTTACAACAACGATCTTCGAACAATTCAGGCCCTACAAGAAAAATATTCACCATAAAGTTACTGCCATTGAACCAATGCTTTGCTGTCGCGTATTCACAAATTCACAAAATATGAGAATAACATTGTAGTTTTTAAAAATTTTATATTAAACATAAAAAATTTCCGCTAGACACCCTTTACTATTCAACGTTAAAAATTTAATATTATTTTTTATAAATTACACAACATGTATGTATAATATGCGTAAAGTAAGTTACACTAATAGTTAAGTTAAATGGGATGACGGCCGATATGTAAAAATGAAGTCTCTTCACAGAACTAAATTAGAGCTTGATTGAGAATCTAATTAAACATGTGAATTGGCTCTATATTTTACGTTCTTTGGTACGGTGTTTAAGTGAAAAATTTGTTTTGTCATTAATATTATTCTACACATACATAAAATGGAAAATAGTTTATTATTAGTAATTTTTTCATTTAGTATTTGCAGAACATGTGCTATTTAGATATTAAATTAATCAATTAAGAAAGAAAATTTTTAAATTAAACTTTTGTAATTAAACGAAGTAATATAGACAACGAAGGAAGTAAAACATGTAATCTCTAATTGCATTATAGATAGATAGATAGTTCGGAAGAATTTAGTATAGGAATAAGAACAAAACTAGCTTGAACCTGAGTTAACAAAAACTTTAATTACTGGAGAACTCTATTTAGAAATGGTTTCCTGTTCTTTTATATGAATGAGTTAATATAGTAAAGGTAATAAATATTACTAATGATTTTCTGGATTCATATTTTTAAAGAAATTGATTTTAATTTTTTAAAATCGCGATTGGTTTGTAAATAAGAAGATATAAAATATATAATCTTTGTTAGAACCTAAAAAAAACAATGTTCTAGATTATTTTTTCATCTTTGGAGTAAAATCTGAAAGGAATCGAAGCTTGAATTAGGATCGTAAAATTCCCTACATACAATAAAATTACGTAAATAAATCCCTACATAATGGGAATTGAAAAAATTCAATTAATATTAACGAAATAGATGATAAATACGTATTTTATGATGATTTATTTTCTTACATCATAACAAACTGTGAATATTTGGCAAAGACTGGTACATTTATTGGCAAAAAAACAGTATGTTATCTCCCAAAATATGTGTTGTATTTCTCCAACCTTTGAATTTTAACAGAAACAGCCAACGGAGAATTTCAAGCTTCTGTGTATTATTAGCACTCTTTGTGTTTGAAGCGTATTTTGTTCGCTTTTTATTGTTGGGGGTCCCGAGCTTACCGGAAAGTATCGCCTTGTAATTCTCTGGCAGCGAGCCTCTCCGGCTTGAGTCTCGAGGAGAGAACCGCAAACGTAAACCGCTAACCGTATCGCAGCCTAGAGGAGAAACGCCCTAATTTAAGGGAGAGTGCAGTGAAGTTTCCCGGCCTCGCAGCTGCGCGACTAACCGAAGTTTAAAAAAGAACACCTTCTAAGAATTGACGGTTAAACTTTGAAGATTGCCGTTCTGGTAATGCTTGAAGTAACCGAGATTAAATTTTGAATTACAAAATTTAATCAACGTTTCCGAGCGATATAACCAAATCATATAACTTGTTTATTCCCGCGTGATCGGATTGTGAATGCAACACCCGATCCGTGATACGAATAATACACAATTAAAGAAAAATTATAGGGAAACCTAAAAATTGAATATTAAAGACTTACACGTTTTTAAGGTATAAAAACAAATAAATGATCTTTTAACAAGGAATATGTTTTTCAGAGGGTCCCCCAGTAAATATTTTCACTTTTATTTTGAAAGCGCTGAGTGTCGATTCCGGTATGTCTAGCACTCTACCATCTTAGCTACGCCCTCAGTTGGCAGCCGTGTCAAAATGTCATTTGAGATAATAATGGCTTTTTAAACATAAGAATCCATAAATGAAAAAAAAAAATGTTTTTCTTTTAACATTGAATATGTTTTAATAGAGGCTACCCAAGAACATTAAAAATATAATGATAGAAATAACGTGTTTGAAAATATATTTTATAGAAGGTTCATGCGTTATAAAGGATACAGACGGATACATTAATTATAACGTAGGTACATAGTTATGTCATATCTTTGTCGACACTAATGAGGAAGAAATATATAGGAATAAATATTTTATGCAAGGGTCACAGACCAGTTAATGAATAGACATGAAATAAAGCGTACATGTAGGAGAGGGGTTCGGAACATTAGTTTCGGGACGAGGGGCATTCTATACACATTATTCGTGGAAACATAAATCCGATAGTTTATGACACGTATATGCAAGAGTAAAAATGTTTAGTCTTCAAAAATTAAATCTTTGTGTAAACAAGACGTATTTTTTACATTTTTTATGCTTATTATATTGTCAGCGTTTTAATTTTCGTTCCAATGGAGTCATATATTTAAACAAAGTCGCGGAGCTGTTTGATTGCATAAGTTGCATAATTTCCGTTAGTTCATGTCTATATATTTGGTAGTCTGTAGCAAAAGTACATATAAACATATGTATGATTTTATTTATTATTCATTTTTCGAAGAATAATTTTGAACTCATCCATTCCATTATTAGATTTGGCGTATTACAATTATCTTGTATTTATGAATCGATGCAATAAAACCCAGTATTTTTTTTAACAATAATTAACTGTAAGAATAAGAATCTTCTACGCATTTTCATAGCTAACATAAGAATTACGTTCTTTAAATCAAAATTAGGATTTATCACCACATTCCAATGATATATGTATATCAAATCTTAACAAAGAAAAGTTTCCAACTTAGAGCAGCATATAATTTAAACAGAACGAGCACCGATCTCAGATATAATTTAATTACTTCTCAAGCCGTAGTTTGCTGTGTACATTTCTTTATTGTGTTAAGAGTTTCTTGATTTGTTCCCAACTTCTGCGGAACGAGGCCAAAACGAACGTTGAGAAAGGAAGAGCAACCTGACACGGGTCTTGGCCCTCCATTAATTGCCCACTCGACCACACGTCTTCCCGCCCATAGTGACAGATTACTCTAAGATGAACGGGAAAAAAGACCGTTAATCAATTTTAAAGTTGGCTCAAACTTGTTTATTCGTAAAAGGAAGGAAGTTGGGGACTGGCTTGAACACGGGAACGAGCAAAAAGTAATATTGAGGTCAATGTTAAGTGCCAACAAATGCCGTCAGGTCTCGTGGACTTATTTAAAAGTTACTGCACTGTTTTGGCAACAGAAAATAAGAACACATTTATTGTTACTTTTAAAATTAGCAAGATTTACTTTCTGGTTAAAATTCATATTTTTTATTTATTATCTTTGTTTTATTAACTACTTAATTGAGTTTAAATACCATTTTCTTCTTCAGGATGTCATAACTAACTAAAAACATATATTATTGTTTCTTTACCAGAATCTATTTTTAAAAAAACAACAATTATTTAAAAAATAAATTTAGTACCTAACTCAAATTGTTGCTTAATACAAATTTAGCCGAATAATTTTTTAGAAAAAAATTTTAGAATGGGACTCGTAGTTAAATTTAGTTGGTTGTTTATAATTTTTTGATTAGTTTTACATGCTTTATTTATCTCCAACGTTTCCAAATTATTTAATTTGTGACCAACACCGTTTATATGTAAAATTATAAACAACCAACTAAATTTAACTTAACTTAACAAATTTACATTCGCTCCTCATTTTTTCATTCTTCTCTCTATCATATATAGATTCATGTGCCAGAGCGATTACATAATCACAATATTCAGTCTACTTTCGTTATTTTTTTATATGAAATTATCCAGGATTCACTTTTAGGCATTAGTGTTAGCACCAGATCACTATTTTGTACCGTTAGTTTTGTTTCTCTTGACACATTCCTAGTGGTGATAATTGCATTTAGAGCACCATTCACCTTATTTAGTCATTCCCTTTCGATATTTTTCTCGAGCTTACTATCCCCAGTGAAATTCAAAGTACACAAATCAATTAACTTATTCAGAGCATTCGTTATTTATCATTACATATCACATTTAATCCCACTTTAATTTCATCTAAACATTATCACTTTTGATTTGCTAACATTCATCGAATGCTCACTCTCTATGCATACATCGGATATTCTGGTCATCAAGTAGACTTTCATTATTAACAAAATTTACAATAAAATAAAAAGTACTAAATACACATTTTACCATATCATCATAAAAATTTCAACGCGTTTCCTCTACATTTAAGAATAACTTTTGATAAAATAATTAATCCTTAAATATTATGCTTCGAAATTAAATAGTAGAGATTTGATAATACATGAATATTTAAGGGGTTAAAATAGACAATTTTTTTTTTATAACATTTGGCATATTAATGTTATGTTATATTCTTGCTGTATAATTATTTTATAAAATTATATAAAATCACAATAATCGGAAGAAATATCAATTTATATCTATAATGACGTTATAAAATATTTTTAAAAATAAATAAATTATGTGTGATAAATGATTTGATTTTAATATTTTTTCGTAACGTTTGAATACTTATTTATAAATAGAATCATTCTTACCATTTCTGAGCATTTATTATAGACATTAAAGAAGTAATAATAATATTGTACATTTAAAATAATTAATAGTACTAAGTATAATTTTTCACTGTATTTTAGGTAAATCTTAATCTCAATTTTTAAATTTGCGCTTATAATTTATTTTCATTACTGAGCAAACGGTATTTCATAAATAATTTGATGTTATCAATCAAAATTAAAATTTATACATAAGATTCTACAGCTTGAAAACTTTAAGATGATGAACGATTAGATTATCCTAGATGACAGGAGATTATATTTATATAAAGATTTAAATCAAACTTGTGAAGGAGACTTAGCATCGTTATAGAAAATGACAGATTTATTGTTTTCACAGATGTCAGAAGATGTCTTTCAATATTATTTAATTTTAAATTAATGAATGACAGCTCAATGTACTGTCTGTTACATAAATTTCACAACACAAAAGTTTCATCAGTGTACACACATCATATACTATCTATCTACCTTATTTCTAAAGGATTATATATAAGGTAAAAAAAAAAGTGCACATATTATATTGATATATATCAAAGATCAGCCCAGAGAACGAATGGTTCGATAATATAATAATTACATATCGAAAAACTTATTTCCTCAAATAGACGGTGTTTACTTGCCTTATTACTTCGGTTGGCACCAATGGGTCTCCTGGTTGATAATAATGTGCATGTGTGTGCGTGATTATTGCTGCCTATTGTTGGAATCGGAGAAGACGGAACGAAGGCGTGATTCTCTTTTTTTTTTTTTTTAATTATTACCTTCGGTGCTACGACTAGTCCAGCAGTCTTAAAACCACCAGTGCGCGCTTCAGCCAGCCAAAATCTAACGACAGCAGACTTAACAGGTTAGTGCAGTTCATGTATCATATGTGTACTTATTATTAATTGGAAGCCTGGGAACCAGCGATCGAAGGCGTTTACATAAACATACGGTCCGAATCTTCAGTTACTTTAGCCATGACAAAAAAAATTGACTATGTGAAAAATGGTGATAAAATGAAGGGAAGCACAAGGTTGCATGATGAACCTACATTAACAGGTTGGCTTGTTGAGGTCTGCATAAAAAAATCCGGCTGTCAAGTATCTAAGTAATGTAATATAAAGTGTCATGATGTAGGTGTTAAAGAAAATAAAACAAATTTTTGTTAAACATAAATGTATAAAAAAGAAGACGAATGTAAGAAAGGAAAAATGTGATGAAAAAGTCGAATAAAAATTAAGATGTTTCTTTTTCGTTATAAAAATATCTTAACAAATTATATTATAATTTTTGTCCATTCTACATTCTTCATTTATCATTATTACTTAACGTCACGGCTACAATACAGTAAAATATTGGTATAGCAGGCAGGGTACCGAAATATATGTCTTACTTTGCTGCAATGTTTCATCCTATTATAACAATAATACATATGATTCAAAAACTAAATTATTATTATTATTATTTTAATGTCAAACTGATGTTGTCGTACAAACTAATACGAGGAATACAGTTGACAAATCCTAGTAGGTATTTATATGAATTTGATATGGTTTTGGATATTTTTTTTGGGTATGTAGCAAGCTCGGATCAGGTAGTTTTAAAAGCTTTAAATATTATTTTGGATCGTTTCACGTTAGTTCAATTTAAAAAATTAGGCAGTCAAACGTTAAATGACTAATATACTATTTCTTCGCATATTTTATACAAAATAGCAGATCAACAAACGTTTAGTTATATTTGAAACCGTTAAAAAATATTCGTAAACAATTTTCGTGAATTCAAAAGTTAAATTCCACCTAAACAAAAAAAAGTGGCTTCTGTTTACTTAAAAAAAACATAACGAAATACTTCCTTTCATGTTTACACAATTTTTAAAATTCGAAAATGATACCAGAACAGCTTTAATTACAAATGTATATTTTTAATCAAGTTCTATATAAGTTTAAAATTTTAATACACGTGGTCAAATATTATTTTTTTATGAAGAAAATCTGTAACACTGTTAGAAAAAAAAAATCATAATCATTTTAAAAATATGAAACACAGGTTTACCTACTCTACTGCTGAAAATACATAGTTTTATTTTATCTTTGATCACAACCTTGAAGGTCTTATTTTCAAACACATGTAGGAAATTAATAGTTTTAGATTGATTTTAAAACAGTCTCAAAATAAACGTATTATAATGTTAAAAATTCTACACATCAGTGAACATTTTTTATGTTTCACGACACATTAGTGAATGAATAATATATTGACTTCTTTTTTACATATTTTCACAATACCTAACTTTTTATAATAATAGGTAGTTATGTGTGGTGTCGCCCGTATAGTTTGGCTGAGTTTAGATACAAACTAATGGCCCAAGTTTCCACTTCCAAGCAGATTATCCCACATAATGTTGGCGGAGCCATACTTCCCAAGATATTGCTCTGACAGCTGTGATATCAGAAGCTTTTACATTTTTATAAAAAAAAACTTTATGACAGCCTTGTCAAACACAAGCAATGCCGATTGAGTAATAGGTATGCTATCGCCCGGAAAACCGTTTTTACGTTTGAAAATAAATACTGATAAAATATGGAAAATTTATTATATAATACTACTGAAAAATATTTGTCTTACAAAGTATCAGGTATGAATCAAGAATTATAAATTTAATGGTATTAAATATTCACATGTTCAGTTTGATTTCAAATAAACATATATCAATACGGAATATTATGTATTTGATCCAAAATATAAAATCAAATCCAGCTGTTAAAAAAATGTTTTGATTTTTGAAGTATGGGTGAATCAGACAAAGGAACATAGTATGCTTGTTTAGTAGGTAATTTTCCTGTTAAAATATCATTTTGATTAATAGTGAAAAAATAATATTAATAAATTTAATAGATTCGACGGTACTAATAAAAAATACAAAAATGTATTAAGGGCTCGAAGTATTATTTATTAAAAAAACTAAAAAACTCATAAATTTGGTCGGAAAGAGTTCTAGAATTAGAAGTTCCAAATTAGTTCATAAATTGTGAGGGGTGAAATGGAGGGTCTCATATCTCCTCCTATAGTTTCAGCCGAGAGCATGAGGTTTGTGGATTTTTTACCTCAGAATTGCTTATCCACCTTTTGTCAACAAAGATTACTTCCTTCACTTTTGAAAAATAAGAAAAAAAAATGATAACTGTGAAGATAGGTAGTAAATGTTAACATTTAATGAAACACAGTTTCAACAAAATTGATATATTATAATAAGATTTGCAATTTTCAAAATAACATAACAATATAATTGTTACGTACTTGACTTCTTAGTACGTCTTTAGAGTACAGCTCGTTATGTGAAGATTCAAGAAATAGACTTCGTAACAATTAATAATATAATAATATAATATAAGGTACTAGAATAGGTCAAACTATTAAGCCGATGAACCGCGGATAAAAACGCGCGCACTCCTGCGCGTCGTCTTTATAGCCACACATACCCGCACCGGCGGTGCGTCACACATGTACACACACACACCATCCCACTATTCCAAGGACATCTTTATCATCACAGGATTAAATCTTTATATATAAAAATCCTATATTTGTTGCCTACGAAAAATTTTATCAACAAATGCTTTGATATACAATATTGTCATCCCTGTATTAAATATACCACCCTTGATTTAAAATATAAAAGTAAAATGAATATAAATCAATAATAGAATGAAGTATGTAAGTGGAGACTACTTCATTGCTAACGGTGCATTCTGTTTAAGGAGCAGTCTGGTCACCATGGCGTCTGAGAGCATGCATGCCAGACCAACAGGTATGAACTTCCCGCTATAGTTGAACCTGTAGCCCACCATGTCTCCGAACACGGTGCCGGTCCCAAGGCTGAGAGCGTAGTTGCTGGGATTCTAAGACATCTGGTAAGCGCCATAGCCTAAAATGGATCCGAATAAAAGACTAACTCCCAAAGATGGCAAGGAACCTACTTTCACGTAACCAATGATGCCCCCAGTAAGAAGGAAACTGCACGTTTTCTTTTTACAAGGCCGGATGACAAAGAATTTACATTTTAATACTTGAACGTAGTACGCGAACACGGATACTACCCGTCTGTCTCGGTCTGATCCGGAAATGTCAAATTCCGCCATATTACTTCTCACATCGCTCCTATTGGTCGAAGCTAGGGATACCACTAAAAATAATAAGTAACAGTACTTGCGTAACGTCACAAAACATAAATGATCAAAAATATAAATTCAATTCAATTCAAACAATTCCTTGACTATTAAAATATACTTACTTACATTTATTGAAAATGAATTTATGACTCCGGCGTTTTACAATTTTTTACGATTATATATAATATTTAAAAATTTCATTAGTCAAAGGTGAGTCCAAATCTGACATAATTTTGAATAGGATTAAAAATTTGGTAAGAAACTAAATAACTACTACATCTAACTCATGAAAAAAGTAATGCAGAATATGTAAATATAATGCATTAAAATTAATCAATTAGAAAGATTTACAGAAAAATATTTGGTTGCTACCGGTATTTGAGCCTGGACCTTTTCCTGTTGAGAGAAATGTGATAACATTAGAGTACCAAATAGTGTTAGAAGACACCAGAATTAAATTAATCCATTATATTGAATTTGGATAAACTTTGAAACAACTTATTTATTTTTAAATGCATATAATATATAATACAATATTCTGCATATTGAATATCTTAATTCCTTTTTTAAAGCGAAAAATTTATTATTGTTAATTATAACAAGTATGGATCGAGAACAATAGAATTTGTTTTTCTTACAATAAAAAATAAAATACCTGGGTCTTCACAAAAGAGAACGCTTTCTTCTAATTTAGAAGAAATTATTAAAAAATGGGTTCTACCTTACCTATACCTGTCTTACCTATAATAATAATATGTATTGTATAAACGGTGACTGATTAATTGTTATATTTTCGAATTTATTAAATGTAACAAATGGATATAAATGTACTTGCATAAAAACGTCCATCAAGATGTTTTGTGGGTCTAGTGTTCATTAAATATATGTATATATATATATATATATATATATTTAAAAAAAATGTTATTTAAAAATTCATCGAATTAATATTATACAACGACAATGGTGGACTAAGCTAAGTTTTATGCGGCCAAAGACGTTTTCTTATTAATAATGCATTAGAAAAATTGATCGTTTGTACATTGTATATTTTAAATGAGCTATAAAAAATTCCAGGAAAATATAAAATATATTAAAAAATTCCCTTTATTCTAACCAATAAAGATCGTGAATTTTAGTTTTATCTACAAAATACAATTGTTAGAACTCCTTTCTTAATATACATTATTACATATTATATTTTATATATTTTTTTTATTATTATATTATTCTATATATATATATATATATATATATATATATATATATATATATATATATATATATATATATATATATTTTATGACAGAATATTTAAATAAAAAAAATATTGTACGATAAACATATTTAAGAAATATTGAAATATAAAATTATTGGTAAAATTTTTGAATTATTCATTTTCCCGAGGAACCAGAGTCCTTAGTTCAGCCCTTAGCAAAGAGGGTTTTCAGAACGTTTTTTATTAAAACAATAACTGTGTACGATTTAATTTGTCAATTCCGTGAAAACTGCCCTCAGGTGGGAACTAAATTTTCTATGTATCGTTTGAAATTATAGATCGAGTAATAACACACTGAAAACGCGAAACTGAATTCTGTTTGTGGGTACCACGGGTGCTTTAGAAGTTGACACATAAGTTATCGCAAGTTAATTTTAAATTAATTCAGTTCATAATTTAATAATTTTTGATTTTATAATATGGACATAACTTCTAATGTAATATTAAAATATGTGTATATTTTTGTCATAATATACTATGTATTTTTATTTTTATTGTTTAAATTTTCATTTATTAACGAGAGCGAAAAGTTCCTTTGCATATTAAAATTTTTAAAATTAATAATTTTTCTCTAATTTATATTGATGCATACTAATTTTAAACAATATGCAATGTTAATGTAGTTAAATGATTGAGAATTTTATTTGCAATCGTTGATAACGTTTAGATTTCAGGATTTATTAAAAAAATTTTATGCAATACTATTTTTCACGAGTTAAATTAAAACAAGCTCTTAAAAATCATGTTTTATTTGTGATATAATTGTTCAAAATTACATAGCGCAATGAACTAAAATGTTTGAAATATTGGAAGAGATTATAAAAAAATACCCAAATTATTAAAAATAATTTAAAGTCTTAAATTTCATTTTAATCCAAACTTGATGTCGAACATAAAAAGTTTCAAAGAACTAACTCTCTTGAGCAGAAAATTTTCTTCACCAATTGAATGGAATAAGTAGGTAGTCAGTATAAGTGGGTAATAACAAGTTCTAGAACCAACCAACTTAGAACACAAAGTGATTATTATAAAACACTTAAAACTCTTCTTGACAATTTGTGACCCTGAGTGAGAAATAAATGGTTTATATTCAGTGGCTATAAATCATGAAAACTAACTACCCGAACAGAAATATGGCGCCCACAGGCGACTATCTAAAAATAATGTTCAGTATTTTTTTCAAATTTTGTCACCGTGGATGAAAACAACTGGTATTTAACTCTCCCATCATCACATCACATCTGTTGAAACTAAGATGCACAAGAGTAAATGAAAATTTTTTATTTCAAAGAGTGTGGACCACGTTAAGGTAAACCAGGTCAACTTTGACTGAGACTAATATAAAGTGAATGTAATCTATTTCAGGTTGTCCATAAACATGTTTTAAATCATAATTATATTATTTTTGTATTGATCATTAACTTTGTTTATTAAAACCACTTAATGAGTCATTTAAAACATCAATCTGTTTCGGAAAACATAATTTCCTTCTTTAGGATGTCGGGTTAACTAACTAAAAACACATACATGTCACGTATTTTTGAAAAAAAAATCTATTTAATTTTTTTTTAAATTTTTAACTGAAATAATTATTTATAAAATAAATCTAGTACTTAACTTAAATTGTTATGATGACGAAAGATGTGGAAATTGACTTGAAATAAATTTATTATAATTTTTTTTATGAAATATTTTTAGAATAGGGACTTATGGTTAAATTTAATTAGTTATTTATAATATATTGGTCAATTTTACATGCTTTATTTGTTTTTTATGATTCTTAATTATTCAATATAAGAGCAACGTTATTTACATGTTAAACAGATAATATTGAATTATTTTTTGAAAGTATAATCATTTTCTAATAAATGATTAGAAAATTCTGAAAAACCATCACTATTTAAACAACTTAAATGCTCTTTGACTTTTTTATTAAAATTTCCACCTGTTTTATCAACATGGAAAGCAGTATAATCTATACAGCTAAGTTTATAAACACTAGAATTATTAAATTAATCATCTTAGTCTTTGGTTATTAGTTAAGTTGTTTTAATGAGCAGAGTTAAATAACTTATAAATATCAATATTAATACACCACAAAGTACAGTTTGTAAATATTAAAAATAATATAATTGTATTCATTTTTTTTTATAAACTAAATGCCCTAATTAATTATTGTCAGTTCGTGGACAGTTCTCAAATACAACCAGACGTCTTTGATTGTTCAAAATAGTTGTTGTCTAAGGTAATTGGTAAAATAGTCGACTAGTAGTCAAGTGGTCAGGAATTTGAGTCTCGTTCGGGAAACCAGCATGCTATTTTCATGGCTCAATAACAATAATAATTAGTATACTAAGACATGCATTTCATGTAGGCATCTTCTTCTTGGGACTCGAAAGTCCATTAGCGCAGTCACAGCTGAATTACCATACCTTGACATCGCTGTCGTGGTCTAATCCTGCAGGTTTGTCATGACATTATCCGTTCATATACGTCATGGTCTTTTTCTCGGTCTCGATCCTGGTGGAGAGATTTGTGTATGTTACAGGACTTGTCTGTTTTTGCTACATGCCTTGCCTACTATAGCCTCCTTTCTTGCATCTTCCTCAGAATATAAGTAAGAACCAACAACGTAATTGATCAAAAACGATTTTTTTGGTTGTATAATAATTGAAAATACTAAATTAATGTATTAATTATAAATATATACATATAAAATCAATTTTGTCGAAAAATATTGTTTTTGCGTCACCGGGATTCGAACCTGGATCTCTATTTCCAATCCGGGGAAGTGCACTACTTTTGTGCTGTAACGCCAATATTTTTCTTGACAAATTTTCGAACCTATATGTTACATTTTTCAAATTAATACACCAATCAAAATAATGTAGATGGCTTTCAAATAATGGAACGACAGGTGTATTAATTTGAAAAATGTAACATATAGGTTCGAAAATTTGTCAAGAAAAATACTGGCGTTATAGCACAAAGGTAGTGCACTTCCCCGGATTGGAAATAGAGATCCAGGTTCGAATCCCGGTGACGCAAAAACAATATTTTTCGACAAAATTGATTTTATATGTATATATTTATAATTAAAACATTAATTTAGTATTTAAAATATCACAGACCTATGTTCTGAATAATTACAACTTCACAATAAGAATGTGTTTTCCTTAATAAGTATAATAATTGGACAATCGTTTTAGCTGTCTAGACCATTATCAACTGATCAAACATAAAATAGTGTGGTGAGTTCATATACAAACTTTGTTACAAAGTTGGGTTTTACGTATTGAGTGATTAACAATACAACATTTCCTTTGTGCTAAAATTGAAAATGTTGGAAATATAGACTTCTATAAAATGAATACCGTCCGTATTAAAAAAAATAAAGGAATCAGAACCAATTTTATTTAAACATAATTCCTCCATTTTCCGGTTAGGTTATCACGTACTGAGCTGTAAATCTTGCGCAAAACTTTATTTTCAAAGACCTGCAACTTATTTTCCAGCACCAAAATAAGACGTCAAACTTCACATCCATATAGAATGATCGGTGTCGTACATATCTTTAAATTTTTTGAAAATTACCTCGATGAAAACAATTTTAAAAATAGAAATGGAAAATCATAGTCCAGGTTCGTGCTTTTATACATCGAACCAGCCGCGTCCTTCACGGCGTCCGAGTCGCGAGATCGCGAGTCCTTTTAGGGGTCTAAATTATAGTATATCCGGTACCTTGACACGTGGGCGAGCGAAAGTACTAAATAATGAATGAGTCATTTGAGCCCAAACAGCGAAGGCACAATTAACTTGATAATCAACAGCGAGTTGGTGAGACAGGCCGCATAGCCATGTACAGGACCATGTTGTATGATGAATTATGAAACCTTTACGCGTACCCCTCTAATTTCCCCAGTAAAACAACAATTAAGTCATCGACCCCATCACCAAGTTAACAGCCATTTACTGCACAGTACTGGCTTTTCCGTGTGGAGTGACTAGCCAATGTCGCCTTATTTTGTGACGACTAGAAATCTACTGGACCGGTAGAAAAAATAAATTATACTTTATATCTTGTGTTCCTGAATTCAAAATTAATTGAATAGATGAAAACAATACTTCCCTCAAAAAGTATGTATCTTAATAAAAACTGAGGAAGGGAAATAGAAAACTCATAAATAATAAATAAATAAAATTAAACAAATATATAATAAGTGAGCTTTCAATAAACGGAAGAGACATGAAATTCGAAAATCGAACACAGATCTTAGAATGTTTAAACATCAGCATTTGAGGTCTTACAGCTTAATAAAAAAAAGTATTCATATTTGTACTGAATTTTAACACTATTTGATGTAAATTATAATAATTTGATTATATACACGGCAGTACTAGAAAAAAATCTATATATAATTTCACTTAAAAAGAAACAATACTAAAGCTTTGAGGCGTGTAACCGTGACATTGACCTTCTATTACCAACAAATGGATAGAACTACCCACAATGCCACAACCGAACCGGTCAGGGCGGACACCGGACCAACCCCCAGCGGTGGTCTGATTTCCATTTGAATAATTTCGCACAAAGTATTCTTTGCTCGCTGTGCCCGCTCATATAAAGTCTAAAAGGATGAATTAAAAAACAAATCTCATACCTCAACCCATCGACCAAATGACAAAACCGTATATGAGAAAAAGTGTGAATGTTAAGACTGGGGTTGTTAATGATACTGCTTTTCGAGCCACACACGTTAGCTTTATATTTGACACGGAATATATAGAGAAAAACAGTGCATGTTTTTAAGACATTCATTTTTATACAGAATTAATTATTCAATGTATCTTTTGTGTAGAAACCTTCGTCAAAATATGTGAATTAGCCCGTGGTTATAAAAAAATGTTCGAACAAAATTTATTTGGGTCGACAAATAATAAGCAAAAAGGTCGTTATCATTTATGTCTTTCAACTATAATGTTTGAATACCAAATGTTAGCCTTTTATTTGCAGCCTGTAGAATTAAACAAAATGTAAAGTTTAATGTGCGGACAGAAATAAAGTATACCTTGGGGCATGAAAAACATGGAAAGTCCTTTTATCCGCTTTTGAATGTATCCCTTGTCATCAAAAAGGAGGCGGCGAGCTGCCCACAAAGGAAGGGAAAGTCTATTCAATGGAACATTCAACATTTTAAACGGTGACTATCTTTGGTAAGTGTCCAAATAAACTCGGCAGCTTCATAAAAAAATTAGGAATTTGGGAATCGGAAATTAAATTTGAATAAGCTAAACTGTCAACATACCCCATTGTTTAGAATACAATGTAGCCTAAAAGTTGACTTGATATTATTAAATACTAGAACCTAGATCTGAAACTTGCGCTCCTTTGTTCTGTCGGGGCCTCGACCACAATACGCGCGAACCTATAGTGTACATCATGAATATTATCGTTACCAAAATCTTCAATAATGATGTAAGTCATAGTTGTACTTCTTCATTAATACGAGGCGCGTTTTTTAAGTAACAGATTTTTTTTTTAAAGAAACACAACATCATTTTTACAATATTTTACTTTCTTCGGACACACCTCAAACTACTCCTTGCCATCATTATTAAGGCACTTGACATAACGGGACATCAATTTTTGTATACCTTCGTCATAAAACGACGCCACCTGGGATGGAAATCATGTGTGTACTCCGTCTTTGAGTTTATCATCGTCATAAAAACGCTTTTTATCAAGGAATCAAAATATGGAAATTACTTGGCACTGGACACACTTGACGATGAACGTAAGCTGGTTTCATATTTCATGCATTCAAGAAACAAATCACGGATCGCAACCGCAGCGCTACACCGGAAATATCCGGCAAAGGTACTTACATAAAAAAAAACCCGCCTCGTAATATCTCGTAATATTTAAATGTATTATATTATGCCTGTTAATTTATTATATTCGTTTAAAGAATTATAAAAATGGATGAATTTAGAAATTGTGGATCGAAAATGGTCTATTCAGTTGTGCTTGCGCCAACCACAAATCACATGAAAAGTTCATGCGACAAAGCTTATGATAATGGCAGCAGTATCGTGGCGATGGTGAAATCGGTCCTACGACTGCAGTTATTGCAGAATAAATGGGCCATTTGAGGGTAAGATTTACAAACCCCGTTTTTAAACCTTAAGATATTAAGTTGTAAATTTTTTAAAAATATATTGTATAATATGATTTAATTTAATAGATTTTGGGAAGGGAAGATACAGTAATATATTTAACTCAGTTTATTTACTAAGTATAACATAAAGTGAGTAAAATATTTAATACATTATTAAAATACAAAAAAGTATCGTCATTTAAATATTTTTAATTCTTCGCTAAGTAAATATTACAATATTGTTTCAAGAGGAAACCCCTACGACAATGCTGGACATATAATAATGGCATTAAACACAGGCAAGGTATCTATATAAAGTATTTATGTTACAGTGAATCTGTTTTACCAATGAAGTTATAAATATAATTTTCACTGACTTGGCTAGTTAAAACGCGTCAAACAATACTGTTCAGTATCAGTATTTGTGTCATTGATGCCATCTAACGTCGGAACATTTTAGCAATAGCTAGTATAGTAATAGTAAAATTATATACCTCATGTAATCGTTCTAAAAAATAAAATACAAGATTACAAGATTTATACAATTTATTTTTTAAAATACATTTTTCGTATTTTAATCGAGATAAACATGTACGAGTATTTTTTTTAGCGAAAACGAAAGTACACTAGCGTCTATTAGTTAAATTATATGATATATTCGCTAGTAGAAATATATATCTTTCGTTGAAAATGAATTTATATATATATATATATATATATATATATATATATATATATATATATATATATGTGACGTCGTATTTCATCCGTCCTCCGGCTCGTTCAGTGTATAAGCATGAGGTACGTGATTCTGATGCACACAATTCACCATGTTGCCTCCCACTTACATCAGCTACCATTCTCAGGGAAAATAACTAAATTAGTTTCAAAATTTATAATATCATAATTTAATGATTTTGCACAGATATGAAAACATATAATTTTACAAGGTACAAATAGGAAGAAATTATGTCACTGAATGTGATTACAAATAAAGATTGACTGGCTAATCTTTCCTTAACAAAGTAATAAAGTTCTTATCAAGGTGTCAATATCAAAATTAGCAAGTTGTCCTTTAGAATGAATCGTGAGATAAAACACTATGATACACTAGATATTGAGACCTTCACCTCAGAAATTATATTACAACAATTTAAACACCTGATGAGTTTGTCAGGAAAAATATAGCAAAAATCATGTCACATAAATGTGATCACAAATACAGATTGATTGACTAATCTTTCTTTAGCAAAATAATGGACTTTCATCAAAACATCTTTAACAAAACTAGCAAGTTCGTATTTGAAATTAAAATGTGAAAAAAAACACTACGTTACATTAGATATTAAAAATTCACATCGAAATTTACTTTACAACAATTTGACCACCAGATGTCTTCGTCCTTCATGAGCAATCCATCGTTTTCGTTTAGTCTTGAGGCTCCGAGGCACCCGTAAAATACTTGCGTCTCCTTACTTGTCAAAACGTCAAGAAGGCTGGGTCGTCGGCTTCCTTTTAAAGTCACAAAGATCCTTGAATTACCTTTTGTTATAAAATAAGTCAAATTAAGAATAAAAGAAGTAGAAGAGACCAAATTGTATCTCCGCCCTGATTTGTTCGTGAGTAATCCTTCACGAAGAAATAGTATTGTCATAAAATAACATCTCTCTGCCGTCATGTGAGGAAGGGATGCTTCACATCCTGTAAACATACAAATGAAATAGCAAACAAAAAATCTCAATAACATGGTACGGGATGACACAGATGCCCAATATATTTAATCATTCTCACTCTTCCTTAATTTAATATGAAATCACATCTTCGTGATTATAGTATCTGGAGTAGCTTCTTCGCGCTCGCAAGTTGTCAAAAAAACAAAATACCACAGAGAAATTTTACTTACGCGGTACAGTGTTGCCATTTGGTAAAATTTCAACATTCATCACATCCCGTGTACGGTAGGTACCAGATATAACGTTATAACATATATATGCATAGATGATTTCTGCGTTTGTGGACGATAGGTGGTTTAATGCTGACCATCGGATCTAGAAATCGATTCAAATCGTATCGAAGATAACAGAAAATGGTCAGTGAGGCCTTAAATAGATAAGTAAAGTCGGATCAGGTAGAGAGAATGAATAGTTTATACGAGAATTGAAGTTATTTTTCCTCTCACTTATTTTAAACTTGAATTTTATCGACGCAGCCGGACATCTCGTAACAAATCGAACAACCAAGACGTGCAGCTCTTCGCTTCGTTGCGGTGCCCCGCGCTACTTCCCGTATGTATATGTACGTGTCACAATATTGTTAAGGTCATGATGGCACTGTAGACAGATGCGTTAATATATTTATATACATAGAAAAACATAAAACATAAATAAACCATAAATCATGAAAACGCAACAAAAATATCAATATACTACAATACGGACTCTGGTTTAGTGAGTTGGGTAGGGATAAGATGAAATGCATATTTAATAATGACTAATATCAAATAAATAATAAAATAAAATATCACAGGTATGAAAATAAAAACACTAGTTTTTTAATTTTACTCGTTTAATTTTCGTGTGATGCGTTTCGCCGTATGAAGGCACATCACATCTGAGTAGATTAAAAAACAAATGTTTTTATTTTCATATGTGTGATTATAGAGTTCTACAAACTTACCTCTGAAACAATGTAAATGAAACATTTTTTTACACTCTGACGATATTTTTTACGAAGAAGTTATGCGATATTGAGACAGTAATGAAATCAATTTACTAATTTAATTTGTAAATGTGTAGTATACGAGTAATTTTATATTCTGTGTTTTTTGAAGTACCTAATGCAATTTTAACAAAACTTTTTCGATTACTTCGTTTGGTCTGGTTAACGTAGTTTTATTAACAGTTTTGATCCATCATTAATTATCTGGAACTAAATATTAAATAATTCTAGTTAAATAAAAGTCGATAAATTCATTAATAGTTATAACATTTTATATCAGACGGCAGGCTAAAGAATTATACGTAAAATTTATAAGCACTGTAAAAAAACTTTTAATAAATGGGGTGATTTAAAAAACCACTTAACACAACGCATTTCGCATTTAAATTAACATTTAATGGGTAGGTAGTTGTAATTTAAAGTAATAGATTTAGTAATATTTGAATATGTCAAAGAACACATAATTACTGAATTTTCACCTACAAAGGCATAATTATTAAACAAATAATAGATATCTCATAGAGATGAAGCTATTTTTTTAAAGTGATCACTTAAGCCAGTCAAAGATAGGTCGTAAACACTGTAATTACCCATACTTCCATACCTCTCCATTAAATGTAATTAAAAATAGCTTCGCCTCTATGAGATTTGAGATATGTATTATTTGTTTAGAAGATTTAGGTTTGGTTAATGCCAAGTCTCGTATTCGAAGATCCCCTCGCCATTCCAGTTTACTTGTGTTCCTGTGTTTCAGTTTTTCCGCCTCCCATGCGCTCTTCGGTGGAAGAATAGTCCAATTTGAGAGGCACACTCCCTCGCACAGATGTCATATACGAAGCGGTCCTGTTGCGTTGATTGATTCCATTGTCACACGGCCTCGGCTCGCTGCTCATTTCTATCTCGTCTAGCCGCCGGGGCACTGTGTCAGCCGAGAGCAGATACTCCTCTAACTACCACGATCTTGAGCCATCTGTTCCCAGTCCTCAGTGCTTCATACAAATTCAGCGTTTCCAGAAGGCAATGTTTATATCGCTTCTTTTGCCCCCTAGCTCTTGCCTGCTCACGATTTCCTCTCTTTTCATTTAACAGTTTTCCATATGAATGATTCTTAAATTTAGTTATTAAATTAGTTTTATTAAATTTTCCACCATAAGAGTAGTTATAATAGTATTAACAATACCTCTAATTTACTGTAAACTAAATGCTATAAAGTAAACGAAAATCTTTCAGATATGTAAATTTTTTTTTTTATAAAAAAAAAATTTTTGTTTTAACTTTTGTCAATATGTTTTACGCATAAAATTAAACCGAATAAAATAATAATGATATTTAATAAATAAATAATTTTTACATCGCAAAGATCTTCTGATTATAAAGTGATAAGTGTAATAACGTTTAATTGATTTATTAGTTCTCAGTATTTTTTCGTATCTTGTAACTCGAGGAAAGCCACGCCGCGTGGGATTACGCAGGAAAAGGTGAAAATAAAAAAATGCCCTACAGGTACTAATGCCCGCAGCTTCCAGATTTATTACCAGTTTTAAAGTGAAGCAGAAAAGTAAGCTTTGCAGGGAATAAATTTTCCAAGCTGTTTTCACCGTGGCACGCAGGATTACAGGGAAGAGATTCCTTAATTATGCACAAAACTTAATTCACGCACGAAAACATCCTTGCTTTGAGAACTTGATATTTATCATTTTCTCGTAAATTTGTAATATTGTGATGACATTTATGATATTTTAAATGTGTTGTTTTAAATGAGATTTTCGTTATCTTTGATACCGATACCTATATTTTAATCTAGTGCGTCAATGCATTTTTGTTGCAAAAAAAAAAAAATGTAGAATTTAAATTTTATCGTTTTTAAAGAATTATTTTTCCATTTGTGTAATTGGACTTCATTACTTTTTAACAATTGCTTTTAATTAGGAGAATACATTCTTATTGTGAAGTTGTAATTATTCAGAACATAGGAACGATTAAATGTATTAATATCAAAAAGGTAACACATAGGTTCGAAAATTTGTCACTAAAACATTGCAGCTGTAGCATAGTTGTAGCAATGCACGTTCCTCGGTTTGGAAAGAGATTCAGGCTCGAATTCCGGTGGCACAACAACAATATTTTTTGATAAGATTGATTTTATATGTTTATCTTTCTAATTAATATATTTAATTCATATTTAAAAAACTGCTATTAACTTTTTGTAAAAATCAATTTTAGCAAATGTTTTTTACTGAGAACAGAATAATACTAATTATATTTATATTTTGTTTCAAATTAATAATAATGTAATTTCATGTGTAAAATATGTGTTGTAATCAACCAACATGTACGTTGTAATAAATTGGAATATATAAGAATATTTTGTTTTTTTCTTTCAACATGTTTTTTTAAATAAGTTGCCACTAATCTTTTGGCTTATTTTCATCAGTTACAGTGAAATTAACAATATGAACTTATTATTATACGAGGATATGTTATCTTAATATAATGAGTTAAAATTACAAAGATAATTTTAGTGGCGATTGTTCAAATTATACACCAGAAACTAATACTGAAAATACTTTATTATGAATGAATGTGTAAGTAGACACGATGTTAAATAATTATACCGACTTCTGGTAATCCTAGTAATTGTTGAATCTTAGTACGTATACTCATACATACGTATACCTTATGTGAACAAGCGAAAAAGTGTACGCCATGAGTATAGATCATTTGCAGGTTTAAGTGATATATTTTCATTATTTTGAAATTTAAATTATCTTTTCTCTTCGTTGAAGTGTTAATTATTTTAATCAGTAACGTAAACCACCCAAGTGATTCTTCCTTTGCCTACCCCCGCGGGAAAAATGCGTGGCGGTAAGTAGTAATGTAAACAGTGTAATTTATTCATATTTGAGAATATATAGGATGTAATAGATCAAGTCAATAGATCAATCAATATTTGATGGGTGGATACCTGACTGCATTATGAGTCGAAATTGTTCAAGAAATATGTGAAAATTCTGAACTGTTACGGAAAATATTATTGTTTGAAATTTTTACAAAATCATGTTAACACGTCTACGTACTAATAAATATATTATTTGCAAAATTTAACTATTATTACTCTATATCTTTGCATCAGGTCTTAAATTATTTAATAAAAAATAGTCTAGCCGCTCGAAATTCGATTCTGACCTTTAATTTTTTGTATTCAATATGTAATCTAGAATCGATTAAATATTTCAATTAATCGAAATAATCTCATAATTACGATTTTTTTTAAAATGCTTATATCTATGACATGGTTGAGATTAGGCACATATTCCTTGAACATTTACAACTCGTAATTTAGTCACCCATACAATATTGTGGACTAGGTATGTTACAATCTGTATATACATATATTTGTATTTGATACTCAATTGATGTTATTGAAATAATATAAGCACTTTTTATATTTTTATTTAGTCAACTGAGAAAATTTTTTTTTTACAAATATTCATTAAATAATTCGGTAGGTAGAGCTGAGCAACTACCTGCCTAAAAATTTACTGATCTATGTGCCCACTGAAGAAATGAGAAAATTTAAATCCACTTTCGAACAAATCCTAGTACATTAGTCTTCATGAATTCTGTTATCAAGGGAAGGTCATGTCCCGCAATATATAAACTTGTCGTTTCTGTATAAGCGTAAGTCGCGCGGTCATTAGCGACTATAACTAATGCCCGGAACATGAAACTGAACTCAATATGATTAAACTTTTCTTGCAATGTGTTAAGTTAGAGAAGCGTATATTTAAATGAAGGACGTAAGTACTTAATTATAAAAATAGAGACGATATATTTTTAACAATGTTTTTATTCATTACAAATTGCTTAAATATAATTATTAAGGCAAAAATGAACAATACAGTATTAATATATCTATTTTTATAATTTACCATATAATATTTATTTTATTTATATAAATATGTATATTACATACCGGTGGCGGTCGGTATCTTCAAATATTCAAGTCAAACTTTCAAAAATGCGTTACACGTCGAATATTTTCAAACTTTGTGGATACAGAACGAATGATAGAATCCACTGTTGCTGGTATCTGCGTGTTTACACGATTGATATATGTTCGAAGGTTGAGAATGTATATGTATTTTGACTTGCTCCGTACGTGGGCCATGTCGTAGTGTGTGTTATGACTGGTCTCTATAGGACAGGACGAATTTATTTGTACCAGTGTTGTTTTTGACTAGAAACAAAAAGTTTTTGGACTCGAGGACACAAGGGATGCAGAGCATCCAAAGCATGTCTTAAGCGATCGCGCCTGGTACAAACATCTTACAAAATTGTATTATATTAAAAAAATAGTCTTTTTTTATCAATACAATAAATTACAGAAATAAAAAAAAGATCAAGTTGAGTTATAGTAGAATATTACGAGATATTACGAAATATTTACAAAATTACGACCACTTGGGAAAATAGTTGGTGTTGGTGGTGGCCAGTGGCGTGCAGTAGGTATAGATTTAGGTTATGCTGTTACCAATGATATTATACAATCATATGTATATGTTGTCAATAGGATGATGAACTTTCGTTTAACCAAGTTCTTCAGACAAAAATAATCCGCCGTTTATACGACCCTACCATTTATTTATTTGTAATTTTTGAGTACTATTAATAGTGTTTTTAGAGTATAACTTTCAACTTAAAATAATACCTACTTACCCATATAAAAAATCAGTATAGAAGACATATGGACGTTTTATAGAGTATTTTTTATTTTACTTTTTTTAAATCCTTCACGTAATAAATAAAGCAAATAATTATTTTTATTAACGGTTAACGTAAGAAATAGTTTAGCCGAGTGATTTTTGTTCTTCCCAAATCAAAAACAAATCCATCATTCACTTCGAACGAAAAAAACTGTCATGAAAACAACATATTAACAAGAGTAAGATAGTAAACACTCATCACAACTAGTAACTATGTATATCATATATTAACATTACTTACTGCTAATAGAAAATGAATAATGTAACAATTCTTTATTTTCACGTTACACTGAAAACACAGGAGAACCTACCGCGCCTGCCAAGGTACAATATTCTCAGCACAAAAAACCTCGTTAAAATTTAATTTTTAATAATGCTAAAATATGTCTGTTGTAACATTAACAATGATAGAGTACATTTTTAGCTGTAGCTAAAAAATACTAAATTGAAATTTAGTCGCGTATTTTTGCAATATTTTTTCTGATAATGTTGATAACTCAATTTTGATATACGTATCTCTCAGCCTCGTATTATTAGAATGAGTCTATGTGGGGTGGATATCGAGCGGGAAGTCGAGAGAGAGGCTCTTGGGTGAATGGTTAATCCTGCCACATGGAAGAGATTCATTTTCATGTGAATGACACCTACCACGTAAGAAGTTGAGCTCGCATAATCATGGCACTTGAATGTAAGAAAACTTAATCAGAATACTTGAACAGACGAAACAAGTTGGAAACTTTTATATTTAAATACCAAAATATACTTACTTTCTTTCGATGGTTTAAATTCCTTTTCTTATAATTGCTTGTGAACAATCAATTTATTAATATCTTCATTGAAAAGATTCTAATTCGATTGTAGAGTCTTCTATTCATATGTGACCGCAATACTAATCAAAATACGATATGCTTTTCGTATTCCATGTAACACTATGGATTCCTTGTACTTATCTATATTTTTAATAAATAAAAAATGAAACCATATTTAATTGTATTAATAATTAATTACCGTATAGTATTAAAATAAAATATTTATTACAAAAGTAAAAAAAACAGAACTATTATATATCTACGTACATTACAAAATTATAGATCGTTACTTAGAATCACGCGGAATCGTGCAAAATATTTATATAAATCCTAAGAATTTCAATGAATAATGTTGTCTCTTTTCATCTCATGTCAATAAAATTATGTAGCTGTCCTTTTATATAGATATTAATATTAATATAAATACAAGTTGTTAAATTAAATTGCTAGATTGATAAAGCCCTCATAAGACGAAACGCGTCTCGAGTAAATTAAATGAGTAGAATAAAAAATAGATATTTTATTTTCGAGAATGTGATTAGGAGTTCGACAAATTTACCTAATTTAAATTTACAGCAGGTATTAAATTTTTTTTACTTTTCAACAAAATAATACAATCCAGACTTATAATTAAATTCGGACGGTATTTGAAGAAATCAAAACGATATACGATAATTTGAATACAAGTTGTGGTGGAACAAACCACATATTCTCTGCATGAGTGGTATGATATATCTGAAGCATGTAATGCGGTTTTAAATTTTTTACTTTACACATAGTAAAACGATGAAGCAGAAAAGATTTTTATAAATAACACTAATACAATATGAAAGTCAATTTGAGTCAAATTTCCATAGTTTAACAGTTGATTCTCTAAAAAGGCAAAATCCAATGTTTGAATTATTCATAAAATTATATTATCACATGAACGTTTCTAGAAACACGCAATTTAGATCTTTATTTAAATAAAATTATTACGGAAAATCTTTTCAATTTGAAGGAAAAAAGTGGGCGCACTCTCATTTATTTTTGTCCACGTAGGCGTTTCTTCTATGATTAAATCTCAAGAATTACTTTTAAATGTGAATCGTCCGTTTAATAGTATTTTTCAGGGATAAGAGATACAATTTAAAATTGAAAAAATAAATAAGAAAACGTTAAAATAAAAAAAAAATCAGCAATATTACGAAATTAGAGATTCAAGCTGGAAATACAGATGCGCTTATAATGAGTTTTGTCTGTCCGTCAAAATTTTTTGTGTTGAAGGTAACAATTATTATTCCGTTAATTTTGAATTATTTTTTAATGCTATGTTTCGAATGTGGAGTGTCAGCGAATGTTTCAAATGTGGATTGTCAGCGAATGAACTTTGATTAAAAAATAATAATATCAAAATTTGTAATAACTTTATCATTAAATGTATTAAAAATAAGAGTGACTAGGATTGCTTAGGCCAAGAATTTAACCTCTAATTTAAATCAGTAGGCATGATTGTACCCATACACCAATAACCTAATGTGTGTTAATTTTATGCTGTATTATCTTTTTTCCCTAAGGGTTGATAAAGGAAAAAAGAGAATTAAAAAAACATTTGCTTCATTGCTTTTTCCTCCAAGAGTTGACAAGTGAAAAAACTGATTTAAAATATGAATGAACGAAAAAATTAAATACTAAATTAATGTGTTAATTATAAATATATACATATAAAATCAATTTTGTCGAAAAATATTGTTTTTGCGTCACAGGGATTCGAACCTGGATCTCTATTTCCAATTGTACACTATCAATTGTGTTACAACGCCAGTATTTTTCTTGAAAAATTTTCGAACCTATATGTTACATTTTTCAAATTAATACACCTGTCGTTCCATTATTTGAAAGCCATCTACATTATTTTTACAGAATCTCAAATACCTTTGAGTAAACCGACTGCAGACGTCAGAATTATCAATTCATTTTTATTAAATTTTTGGACACATTGATACAACATATATTATTAAGGAAAACACATTCTTATTGTGAATTTGTAATTATTCAGAATATAGGTCATTACATACATTAATTTAGTATTTAAAATATCACAGACCTATGTTCTGAATAATTACAACTTTACAATAAGAATGTGTTTTCCTTAATAAGAAACAATTAAATATATTTTTTAAAAAGGAACATCTGAAAGACACAATTATTAGCATGTCATGCATATTTGTCGATTAAATTTACATTTAAAAACATTTTTTAACAATACTTAAGACAAATAATTTTTTTAATACAGATACGTCCTATAGTGCGCACTGAAGAAGCTGTTGCTGCAGTGGGGCGTAGTATTGAGAAGGACCCGAATGAGTCGATTCGCCATCGTGCACAGCAATAGATACATGATTACTGTCTTTTTTGTTCCCCAATTGAATGGCATTAATGTCGAAGAACTGTGGTTTCACCAAGATGGCGCAACGTGCCACACAGCGCGCGCTACAATCAATTTATTGAAGAAATAATTCGATGAGCGCATAATTTCGCGTAATGGACCTGTGAATCGACCTCTAAGATCATGTGATTTAACACATTTGGATTATTTTCTGTGGGGATATGTGAAGTCGTTAGTCTACGCCGATAAATCAGAGACAATAGATGACTTGGAAGCCAACATTCGTCATGTTATTGCCGATATACGTCCCCAGCTGCTCCAAAAAGTTGAAAATTGGAGCCAGCCGTGGCGCTCATATGTGCGAAATAGTATTTAAATACTAATGGTATAAAATTATCTTTCCAATAAAGCCAATAACCATGGCCACAACCACGATTTTTACTTCATTTTAATGTGACCTTATTACACTTTTAAAAACATTATCATTATAATGAACAATAGATCCGATGTTATTTTTTTTATCATATTTTACCCATTAATTAATAAATATGCCCTATCCTTCGTACGTGATAATAATCTCTTTTTTTAATAATACAGCATATAATTGAAGAGTCGAATGCAATAACTAGGTAGCTCCATACTAGTAAATTTTGTAAATCACTAGTATTATTCTGACTATTATTATATTTATATACTAGTTATGGGATCTATTTCGTTCTTGCACAAAAACATAAAACATAATTTTTTTTCTATACGAAACAATAACTCATTTTTGACTGAAGATGCTATTGCAAAACTAGTTGAACCCACTACCACAAATATGGATAAGGGATGCAAAGTAGTAGGCATCTTTATAGACTTATCGAAGGCTTTTGATAATACATCACACTCTGTTTTTAAATAAGCTCAATAATATTGGAATCACAGGCAGTTGTTTGGTTAAAAAAATATCTTGAAAATAGGAAACAAACTGTAGAAATTAATGGCACCCGCAATGATCTAACGTATATTAAATATGGAGTGCCTCAAGGTAGTATACTCGGTACGATACTCTTTATAATATAATATACGTGGGATGAAACATTTAAAAGGGCAAAATTAGCCACTGCAGAAATTATAAGTACTCTAAACAAATCACCTACTAACACTTAACTAAAAAAAAACATATTTTGTTGCCTTTTCGTTAAAAAAATAGAGAACCATGTCGTCCCAAATATTATTAAAACACATAAATGCATTTCAGATTCAAATCAAATATGTAACTGTGATATCATTGAAAAATCGAATGAGATAATTTATCTCGGATTAACAATTGATGAAAATTTACGATGGGTTCCTCATATTGATCGAGTTAACTCCACAGAGAGAAAATTAATTTATATTTTTAAAATTTTAGGCAGCTTCATGAATATTACTTTATTAAAAAGGTATACTATTCACATTGTTAGAGTTTCATTAGTTACGCAATATGTGCATGAGATGGTGCAACTCTTACTTCAATGGATTCTCTAATTAAGGCTCAGAAATGGGTCATCAGAGTAATAAACAAGAAGCCATTTAGACATAACTCTGAAGAACTCTTTAAATCCTTCCAAGTTTTGGATATAAGACAACTGTTTACAAGAGCAATCTTAAAACTATTTTAAAAAAAATGTTTTATTTTACTTCCACCATCCAATCTAAAGGAAACCAGGAGCAAAGCCTTAGGATACTATTCAATGCCAAAATTTAATACCAAATTCGCTCAATGAACTTTTTTATTTTGTCCTCCGAGAATATTTAACAAATTGCCACTAGATCTTAAAGGGTTTAAAGTGATTAATTACTTCAAATCAAAAATAACAAAGTGATTGCTTGATGTGGATAGAAAGCAAAATGAAACTAATTTGTCATTTGTGCTAGCCTAACTACCCACATATTTTTGTCTTCCACTATTGTATATTACTGACAATAATATTTTTATAACTTTTTTTCAATATCTTTTTATATCATCTGATTATACTTTTTTCACATAACTTTTAATAATGTACTTAATATTATACTTACTTACCTCTTAACATTAAAAACTGTGCAAGTAATTGCTTTAGAACAGACCATGTCTATTAAAGCAATTAGCTTTATTTTTTCACATGTACTATTTATGCTAAAAAAAAAAAAAAAATTTGTGCCAACTGATTCTTACATTTAACCCTTGATTTTAACAAGCTCAATTTAATTATAATTTTTTTTAATGTATGTGTGAAAAATAACACCATTTAAATGATCTCCATTTTCTTGTTTACAAATAATTACTCTTTCTTAAGTATTTTGCATTACATTACGCAAGGTTTCTGTCTCCAAATTTGTTATTTCTGCAGGTATATTTTGTTTAAGCTCCTAAATTGTTGCTGGTTTGTTCATATAAACTCGGCTTTTTAAGTAGTCCCACAAAAAGAAATCAGGCGCCGTCAAATCTGGGGAACGGGGAGGCCAAGCAAACTCTGCATTTTTTTAAATTAGCCGGTTACCGAAAAAAAATGTAGCGAAACATAACATAATTCAATAATTTTAACGCGCTCTTGTTCTGGGTATGTAGCCATTATAATCTATAATAAATTCTTTATTGTCTGCAAAAACGTACATAATTAAAAATAAGCCCCACCAAAGTTATAAAATTTCAAGTTATAAAACAGTCAGCCCAAGTTTGCTCACCCTTTATAAAGGATAGATTCATACAAATATTGCCAGATTTAAATATTATAATAGTATCTTGAAATTGATTTTGATAAGTAACAAAAAAATTCTGTTTTCTTAATAGTACAGCAATTTTTGTAATATAATGACAACAATTGTATTGAAAGTGTAATATTAATCCAAAACAATTTGTTAGAAAATAGTTTATGGAAATTTAATGACTGTAAAAATTCATTTCAACATCTTATATTGCGTGCTTAAATGTACTTTAGTGTTACCAGCAATTCGGTCAGGTGAGCTGCGAAGTGTTTCATCATTATAAAACAAAAACCCTTTGCTTTAGCAAGAACAAGTACTTTCGTAGTACACGTTACATGTTGTAAAGTTAGTTACTTTTGTAAAAAAATATAGCAAAACGCCATGTCATAAATAATAATAGTTTCACGTAGATAAAAATTTATATTTATTACATGCATTACAAATATTTCAGATTCACCACCTAATTCAATATTCTCACCTTTATAAATGGAAGCCCTTACATACTGGAAAACAATTTATCGGATGGAATAAATATCATATACTATCAAGACTTGAAAATTCAAGTGTTGTGGAATAAATCACAATTAAATGTCCATAAAGATAGTGAAAACTGTACTTAAAGCTTCAATAACTGAAGAGTGTGCATAAAAAGATGTACGAAAATGGATTAGGTATGAATTGTATGCCAGGTCAAAAAGTGTGGCGTTCTATCCTTTTTATCTACCCCTGTAGAGAAACGGTGTGATGGTGAGTTAGTTAGTAAATTATAATGGCGTGCGCAGATTGCTCAGAAGAGAAAACTCACGAACAACGTTCAAGTAAAATTATGCATATACATGCAATTAAGCATATCATCATTATTTTCAGGATCTTTGCGTTCAGTATAGAATTTATACATACTTATGCATCTCCTTTCATACATTTTATTCTTATACAATTTGCATTGAATACATAAAGGAATATACTCCGTTCTTCCATTATTCATCGCTGGGAAGTTCTCTGGTTCACTGAAAATGAATTTAATGGTCACGGTCTTTAAAAAAAATCCAGATATTATTTATTAATGTTATAGTAGATAGTATAAAACTTTGACATATATTTTATTAATTAAAAAACTAACGGATTGTATGTACATCTTTTGATATAAATAAACAATAAAACCCCATGTTTTCACAAAAAAAAGTGTATGTACTCGTAGGACCTCAAGGTTACCCTTTTTATTTATTAATAATAAAATAAATAGATTTGTTTAAATAGGCAACATAGTTTTTACCTGGATTTGTGACTCACTTTAAATTACATTTTTGTAATCTTATCTTATCGGGAAGTTTATTTCAAAAGTTAAAACTTCCCGGTGGCTTTTCACAAATTGTAAATTTTCTAAGAAATGTATTATAATAACAGAAGCATTATAAGATTTCAGTCAGACCTGTAGAGAGATGGGAAAAAAATTGCCAGACTTATTAACGATATTTTTAAAGGCAGCGTAGGAAGACAAAATTCAGGAGTCAGAAGCGATGAGACATGCAAAAAGGGAACAGATTATGGACATTAATCTTTTATCCCTCTAACCCTTCTGTTCCGGAATATATCCTGTTGGCTCAAAGGAGTGCGTTTGATTTGTGACCCGTAATGTAACGAGCTCATATCCTGTCTAATATTTTAAATTTGCTTTGAATGGTCTTTATGTTGAGAAAATGAATACGATGTATATTATATGTACCTAGGTATATGTTATGTTCAACGCCCGAGATATATAAAATAGTTGTAAGAAAACAAATGTATGTAAATCGTGCAAAGTTTTAGAATCATACAGGTATATATGGATAATATAGTGACCCATTATTCCGTAATAATTTCACATACCGTTTCATTCCGACGTGAATATGTATATCTTAATATGTCTAAAATCTATTCGAGGTATGGCGTGCATGATCAAAAATCTGATAATTAAAAAATTGGTAGGCTTTAAACGATCATATATTATCTCCGAAATTATACGATGCAGGTGGAAGTCAGTGGATTGAAAACTGATTTATTTAAAAAAAAATTACATCAACCACCCCGCACTCTATGCTAGAGAGTTACGTAAGCGGCACAAATTTGCGTTTAATTAACTTTGGGATTCCGTGGCTTGTGATCCGCAAATCCGATCGAAACAAAATAAGTGTTAAACGATAGCTTATAAGCCTTTTTATGCAAGATACAAATAAAGCGCAAAGACAAGATGAAAAGTTTCGTCAAAAAAGTATTTAATTAAAAGATATTTCTTCATCAACTACGACAAAAATCTAATATAAATGAATCTCTTCGAACCTTGAAAAATAAAATTTCTTTAAATTTTAGAAACAAATACGTAATACAAAATAATGGTGATTGGAAATTAGAAAACTATTTTTTTTTTAAATCTGTGAATCATGTATGTACCTACGTGTATTTTATTAAATGTTTTTAAAATTCTCAGATCTTGTTTTAAAAAAAATACAATAACACAAAACCATACGACAACACCATTGTAATTTTTATCAAGTGAGTTAGGTAAGTAACAATGGGCTGTGAAAATATTTTTACTTGAATAAATAAAAAAGTAATAAAGAATGAAAGATGATCGGATTTTTCCAGAGCGATACTGAATTTCTAAAGAAGATACACGACGATAATTGAGATGCCTTTGTTCGACCAATTTATCAATATATTAACAAAATATCGCAAGACAGACTTCTTTCTTAGAAATCTATTTTAGAAATTTCTTATCTTAGAAAAAAACATCGGATAAAAAAATATATTGAAAAATACAAAATCAAAGATATAAAAATTGAAAACACATCATCAACCGGAAATTACGATCGATGACATATTATTTACAATATTAATTAGCCAAGATAAAAATTATTTTATAGTTTAAATCATATTTTGAAATATTATTAAAATTTTGATTTTTTTATTGCCTTGTTTAGTGCGACCCCGTATTATTACCGTGAAGTCTATTATATTATGTATAAACCGATGCAATTGACCGGCCGAACACGCAATCGTGAACTCTTGTGCATTCAAAATATTCGTCTCGTTGTACTTCAGAATATTATTGTCTGTAAAATATTATTTATTGAAATAATCATGTTACTGTACTCCTGGCACGTAGTAAACAATTTTTCATTTTCGGACACTCGATATTTCGAACAAGACTTTATTGTATGAAAACACATGTTTCATATTTTAATTTAAGCAAATAAAATAAATTAATTGTACAATATTTTACTTTGATATAGTAGGACAATGGCGCCCTCCATTTGAGAGAGATTGTTTAATCCGCGGACAAAGAGAAGGAACAATGCCATTTCCTTCGGATGAAAAGTTCCAGCAAAAATACACAGACGTGCGAAAAATAAAACGCGTGATGGGGACAGCACTCATCGGGGGCTGAGAAAGGGGGGTATCATGGGGTAGTAGAATGAAGTTAGTTGCAGAGCCCAGCAAGGACTAGGAACGGAAAAACATGAAAAATATTAGAATATTGTCAAATTATAATTTTGGCTCTACTAAAATTACTGATTTAGATTGGAAAAGAGACTATGTATATATTCACATTTATTTTTATTTACATTTATATCTCAAAGTAAGTTAAAATCAACAATTTTTATAAGATTCTATTTATAAATATTCTATTTTTTAATTGGAAAAAGTAACATGCACTTCTCTGGTAATATCCCTAAGATCTACAGGGTGCCAGAATGGAATGTTAAAAAGTTGCACTTACGTGAGTTATAATTTGACTACTCACCGTAGCCTACTCTACTCAACTATAATACTTAAATTGAATTGAAAATAAAACACGTACATATAAAAATTAAATGTTACAGTGAACGTATGAAAATATTGAAAAGTAAAATTAAATTATTAATAAAACAAAGGAAAGCAGAATTCATAGTCTGTCTTGGAAACCGATATTTCAAACTACATTTATTTGAATTTAGTTTAGAGAGTTTAAGATTTTTAAGATTATGGACGGGCTCATGTTTCCAGGATCTCCAGATCTGCGGGACGACTCCGGCAATGACCGGTAAAGTCACTGTGGAGACCATTCTGTAGGCACCAGTTAGAGCAAATAAGGCTGGGCCCTATTCGCAGCCTTCGCAATAACACCAACACGGAGTTTTTGTGCCCACACTTCAGCAGCATACGTTGTCTAAAGGAGGTAAGTAGCTCTGTAAATAAGGTGCAGAGTAGGAGAGACCCCATTCAATAGTACTGAGTTTTCTTAATTGACAAAAGAGGCCGCTTTAATAAGAAGAGGGAAAGAGGAATAGAATAGGAATGGAAAAGAGCCTACATTATCCAACGCTACACCTAGATATTTAATTTTAATAACCATGTTCATAATTTTTTATTATACATTGACACAGCAGCGCACGGAGACGTAAGATAAGTTGATTAAGGAGAGGAGAGAATACTTAAGGCCGCATAGTATCCCATGGAATAATAATTATTTTTACATTCCTTTCGCCTATGATAACCTGATACATAATTTTAAGAAAGACTATGATATACATTAAGATTTTTACAATTAATACAGATGAATTAATAATAATACAAAATATCGTCTTGAAACAATGACAGGATTTAAACATTAAAAAAATACAAATACGTACATGGAGTACGTGTTACATCATTATTCTATTAAGAAATTAATTAAAAAAGAAATTTCAAACAAAGTTTGTGTTAAGAAAATAGGTCTAACTTGCTGGTTTCTTGAAATGTGACTCGAATCCTCAATCGCTGGATCACTAAACGAGTATTTTAATAACTAGATCAATAAGCACGTCAATTTTTTTTCTTAAAATTACTTTTGAAAGTCCTCAAAAAATAAGCAATATCCTTTGATCCCATAGTTAAACCATTTTATTTTACCAATTGGTTTCGTTGAAAAATCCGTTTCCGCGATCTCTTTTCCGGCAGCTCATCTGAGACTATTTTTACATAAAGTATTAATCTTTAGGAATTATAAATTGTATGTAGACAAAAATTACAATATTTAAAAAAACGATTGTGCATTATCAGTGCTTGAATTTAATTTAGTGAGATTTTGTAATCGCGATTGTGTTGTTAAATATTGTAGTTTCATTTTATTTTTAATAATGATTTAAAGACTTGTAAATCCAGCGTATATTATTATTCTAGTGTAAATAATATTACATTTATGACACCATCTGTATACTACCATACATTTTTCTACAAATTAAGGCGTTTGTGTCTACAAAAATTCCAATTTTTATATGTTACAGTCTATATGCGAACCTTCAATAAAAAGTTCCGAAATTTTCAAACACTATTTCAGTCACGCAGTAGCGTCTCAAATATCAGACGCGTTATTTCTGATGTTCTATTATTAAAATTCTGGGTAACCTCCGATAAAACGTACATATTCTATGTAATTAAATCAGAGCAATAATATTTTAAAACTAATAAAATTTACATTTAGATAAACACAGAGTATTGTATTAATTTTTATTATAATAATCATATATTTCCAGAAATACGGTTAAAAAGATGTAGCTTGTAGCACTTTTCTTGTTCTTATCTCTTTATTGTCAAATTATTGTCGTTCTTCAAAAACGTAGTAATGTATATTGCATCATTTGTCATATCATTCATAGTTAAAACAAGTTATAAAAGCAGAAGTTTTTTGGAAGCATTGCTTGGCATTTAGTCAAAATATCATATCTGTGTTATCAAAATTTGATGAGGTCCGTGACAAAAGATAGGTGGAATACTGTTTGTTCCTGGCATGTATTGGTTTGTCATCCCCACAGAGGATTTTCGAATGGTATCAATCTTTAAGATTGTGCTAGGCGCCACAAATGGCATCATTATACGATACCAAATTTTGTCCTAAGGCACCGCTATGCGAAGTTTAACGATATGAGGTTGGCCAATCGCGGGAACGGCGCTATAGGACCTGACCTTTGCTTATAGCTAAAACATACGAACGTACCCACCAGCAGTAGCCACACCCGTCTCGTACACCTAAAGATGAGATGTCATTCTCAGTTCATACTAATTACTAATTGTGGCGGTTCACGCGCATCGTCCAGATGTTCTCGTTCTGTCATTTCTCGGTATTGCGCCATCCCGCGCGAACAAAGTGAAAACGTTTGAGGAAAGCCGAGCTGCGCCGCCTGACGGGTATGACTCACATACACAACAGATTAGCACCAATGCGTGTACCAGAGAAGGCGGTCTGGGAAACAATCTGCGACCAGTACCCGAACCGATCGGACCGCGGATGCACATCCCGACTCTCACATTCCACTAACCTTGCATCGTTTTTCCATTGTCTTTCATGTATTCTGTGCCATTTCTTGCTCTCGGTGGCTTCTCCCCAATGAGAATAAACAAGTCTGGATAAGAATGGTTTTTACTTGAACACAACCAACCTTCCCACATAATAATTCTTACTTTATATATTTTAATTAGTACATGCCTGAGGACTAGTGTAAGAACCTCTTTGCTTCATTAGTGTTCTTTATCCCGAATTACGTATGATTCGACAGTCAATATTAAGATCGAACACTAACTCATGTTTTCATAAGTCAAATTCTTAAAACAAACAAAATCGTGCGTAACTCCGTTGGCCTGTACCTGTACCGTGTGTGACGTGACTCATGTATCATCGTGTTTTGTCAGAGTACCTTGATGGGAGAGTGTACTTGATAGTTAGCTTTAATGTCTGTCTTGTACCCACTGGTCTCTTTACTTCCGTACATAATACTTGATTATCTGTTTGTTTGTAATGTTATTATCTTTATTTTAAAATAAATAAAGATAACACTTAACAGGGCGCAGGAAGGTTTAAATTAAAATCTCTGTTCGTTTTCTCTTACATTAGCTTTTGTTTTTTATTTCCTTTCTTTTGTGTTTATTAATTGTACACTTCGCGTTTCTGTAGTACTGTGTGTGGAACCGATAAAAGAAGTTGAAACTTCTACAATGGTGGGTCCCCCCCTTCTAGCGCCCCTTTAATTGACTCATGTTGGCTTACGGCTTATAGTGAGTGTAGGATGATATAAAACTGCATAATATTACAGCCAAAAGGCATTATATTTTGAAGCTCCAGCCCTGGTAAGTCGTAATGCCCATTATTCAGCACACAAGAGCCACGATGCAGAAATGAGTTTAGGTGTAGTGCTGTCTTTTTCAAGAGGGAAATATTTCAAAAAGATTCTTCACTTAGTGGCGTATACGTTCTTATATATTGTTCATGAGCAGAGTAGAAGATCGTTTTACATACACATAAATGAGAACAATGCCGTTAAACTACCGTTTAGCAATATCTGTCGTGAATTGTTTTCTTTTTAAACATCATAAAGATTTTAAAAAATTGGTAACTGAAATAGAATATTATTGAGCTGAAAATATGTTTTAGTGCGTTAAATAGGGCTATGACTTAAAAAATGCGTACATTCATGTTTAACCCTTCCCAAACCATGCAGTAACACCGGTCTACCATCTCATTTAAACCTGTAATATTCCATTGAATACACGCAGCATAAAATTCATATTTTAGATAATCATAAGGAAAATATTAGCGCTTAGGAATGACTAGTAAAAAACCAATTATAAAAAGGGAATCTTACAAAAACAATTTTTTTTATTCAATCCGTTATAAAATTAATACGTTGGTAAAAATACCATTTGTGATATTACAGAAAGAGACCGCACATTATTTTCACAGTGAAAAGAATAACAAATAAATATAGGAATATAATTATGTCTCTTTCTCACTAATTGAATTAAGAGAGATAAGAAGGAAGGAGGATTGTATAGGACTTATTGAATGGTCTGAATAATGTTATTATATTAATCATTTTTTTCAATATTTAATGCTCAATATTTCGAATAAATTATTGCTATTAAAACCATTTAAGCTAATAAAAACATTTTTTATTTCTGTTATTTACGGTAACACGAGTTCACAGCATGGCTGCATATTGGTATTTTATATCACGGTATGGTAAAGGTTAAAAATTAAATTAAAATACTTAAAGAAAGTAACGTATTATATAATTTTAAAAGCGATGACAAACAACGTAAATGTGAATACTGACCCTCACCATAGCTATTCTACCAAATCCTTGGGATGAACCGTAAGAGTCGAATAATGTGTATGGCGAGAGAACGAGAGAATGTGTTGTGCCAAGAATTTTTAATAAAATCAGTAAAGAATTATTAAACATTGTGGAAAATAGAGACATCAGTGAACACACTCAAATTGAAAGTAAGACACATTGGTATCCAATTATTTGATTTCTCTATTATATTATATTTAAAAAATACATGTTAATATTACTTTAATTCAAGGGTAATCCTTGTCGTAAAACTGCAATGCAGTTTGGCAAAAAATAAAAATTATTATGTAATATAGATGAAATAAACAACTTTTTCCAACGAAAAAAAAACCATTACACAATATTACCGTTCTCCCATGAACTGTCTATAAAATATTTCTGATATTTCTATCATTCTATTTTTAACGTTTTCGGGTAGCTTTTAATATTTAAAAAATACGTGTTAATATTACTTTAATTCAAGGGTTATCCTTGTCGTAAAACTGCAATGCAGTTTGGCAAAAAATAAAAATTATTATGTAATATATATGAAATAAACAACTTTTTCCAACGAAAAAAAAACCATTACACAATATTACCGTTCTCCCATGAACTGTCTATAAAATATTTCTGATATTTCTATCATTCTATTTTTAACGTTTTCGGGTAGCTTTTAATATTTAAAAAATACGTGTTAATATTACTTTAATTCAAGGGTTATCCTTGTCGTAAAACTGCAATGCAGTTTGGCAAAAAATAAAAATTATTATGTAATATATATGAAATAAACAACTTTTTCCAACGAAAAAAAAACCATTACACAATATTACCGTTCTCCCATGAACTGTCTATAAAATATTTCTGATATTTCTATCATTCTATTTTTAACGTTTTCGGGTAGCTTTTAATATCACATATTCTATATTAAAAGAGAAACACATTTTTGTAATCTTGTTTTTTCTAGGTGTAAAAAAATAACGTTATATTCTTATTATTAATTAAATAATTCTGGGGAGTTATCATCAGCATTATATTCTTATAAAATCAGCAGTTTATTCTTATACGATTATTTTACACAAAAGCTAACAGAGTGAGCAGGCAAGATGGTAAAGCTCTCGGTTAACATGCGAGAGGTAGTCTTTATGAAATAAAGGCGAAAATAAAACACGAGGTATTTATTGAAAGTAAAGATGTTGTAAAATTTTCTAACGTTGCCGTTCAAATGGTACTGGGAGAGCCATAAGAGAGAATAAATATATATATATTTATTTTAGATTTATGTCATTATGATCCATTTGTGTCAGACGAAATATTCTTTGCTAATTTGACGTATCAAGCAAATCATTTTTTTTAACGTTAAAATGGTATATTGAAATGATGTACATTAAATAAATGATATATATTTGTTAAACAATTGAAACTCTGCTATAATTTTAAATAAAGATTTCTCTAATATTGAAGAAAAAGCAAAGATAAAATTATGTACAAATCAACAAGAGCAAATATGTTAACGATACATTGATATCACGTGATAACATCGCCGACCTTTAAGAACTCTTAAACAAAATCAATGAGAAATCGATGGATATAAATAAAACAATGTTATAACTGTACTTAAGTTTTGAGTGCTGTAATTAAACTAGTGTAGAGTTATAACATTGTTTTATTTATATCCATCCATTTTGACGATGAAACTCTACAAAGTTAGTCTACGCCGATTCTATCAATAAAATAATCAATGAAGTTAGAAAGGAATTAGGCGTTAATAATAATGTTCTAACACATAGAGCTAGGTATCTTTTAAACTCTCAGAGGTGAAAATAAACAGAAAACTGACAGTTTTGATCTATCTTTTAACATATATTGACATCGTAATTACAGATGAATGGAATCCTAATAAATAAATACGACGTGGAATCAAAAATGCGCGGACAGAATTAATAAAATGATTTCATTTTTTTCTAAATTTGAATCTAAGTCAAAAAATTATTAAACGCAAATATTACATTATAATATTGAAACATGAACTCTATTAGAACAAAACTATTAAAGATTACTAATTAATGGAAGATTAATACCATGAACTATCCAATAATGTATGAAATATGCCAGCATTGAAGAATCATGAAGCGTGGACTGATTTGGTCACCAACTCTGAAGAATTATATTAAGTATAGCTAATATTAATAGGAAGTTAATATCCCCAAAGAGACCCGAGGTATCATAAACTTCTACACTTTATAATAAAGAGAAAGATCGAAGGATGTACGGGATTTAGTAGGAGACAGGCGACTTATCTGAAAAACATCTGACTGTAACGGAATCAAAAAAATAGAGGAGTAAACACAAGATAGGGAGGCCTACGCCAGTTATTACCAATCATGGTACACTAAGAAGAAAAACGAAAATATTTTAGACTATTAATTTAAAAATTAGAATAGATTTTAAGGTTCGTAAAAAAGTACATATCTACTATGTACCTAAGGGCGTACATAAAAGCGAGATAATTTTAATACTCAGAATTCAAAACATGTAATTCGGGATCTTTTTTGGCGCACCCTCCGTCGATCTAAAAAGCAAACTGCCAGAATAAACCAACCAAATCGTTATGCGGCTATAAAACGTCTCCACATCGATTAGTAAGGGTACTTAGAATGCTTAGAAACCTTAGGACCCACCCGCCATCCCCTTTCCAAATTACTAAAATTGCGTAAAAAAGAATAAAAAAAGTTAGTTGAATTAATTATTGTGTTCCTCTGATGAATATTATTTTAATTAACCTCAAGAATTTCACATTCAGATCACAATATTAGGCAGAGAGTGTATGCTACGATGACTGCTTATAATTACTGAAAATCGTTAACATAAAATTTCTCATTAACTACCCAAATAGGCAAAATTTTCATAACACGGCCGCGTGTCTACATAAAATAGAGCCGCTACAGGGCGTTAAAGAAGAATGCTTTGCATTTAACTGCTTGAAATATCATAGAACTAAATCCTTTCATTCAATATAAATTAATTAATTTTGGGCCTGTGCACATAGATATACTTTCAAGTGAAATAAATTTAACTAAATAACACACATATACACACATACATATACATATATATACATATATATATATATATATATATATATATATATATATATATATATATATATATATATATTTTATTATTACATTTCCATTCAAAAATATGGTAATAATAAAATACGTTAAAAATACGTCTATACATTGGCAGCCACACGTTTATCATATTATATATGATAAAAAAGTAAAAGAGAATTTAAATGAAAAAGTTACATTTATGTAAAAAAAGGAAATAAAAGTATTTATAAGAATATCATTCATTCAACGGTTTCTTTGGAAACATATAAATAATTTTACATTTAGCTTTTTTCTACCTAAGATTTAAACGGAATTTCTATACTTTATTCCAGGTTTATGATACCGGCTTAATTTCCATGATAAAGTATATTAAACAAACTAGTTTTCAGAAGATTTTACATGTTTCGATGAATTAAATTAAGAAGATGCATTGAAGTGAAAGAAGCAAAAGTAGTATGTCAGAACAGAATAAATCGAGCGAAAAACAGCGTGATTTTTATTTTCAATATAAAATTTTTCAATAGATCGTTAATATCCCTGATAGAAAATCCTAATATATGAAGATTATATGATAATGTAAAAAGTTTTTACATGTTATAGAATACACTATTCCATGGTTGAGGTGTTACTAGTTCAATTTCAATTACGTAACTAATTAACAATTGAGAAGAATAAAATAGATTTTAAAAACGTAAGTACAGAAGTGAGCGGGATCTAACATTAAGGAAGTCTTATCACATGACGTGCGATGGTTTTTTAGCGAATAGTGCGAATTTGATATATTCGAAAAACTATTAATTAAATAACCGATTTTTTTCCTGAATAAGAACTTTTTCTCATAAATTCCTTCTATATTAGTTCTGTAGTTTGTGAACTATGTTTTATAGAAAAGGAAAGACTAAGAAAGATATCGAATCGTTGACTGCAGAGAATAAAGTGAACGGCGTTTTGAATGGAATTATAGCTAATAGGAACTTGTGGAAATGAGTTCACTTAGGTGTATATATTTCAAATCCATTACGATAAAGTAAAGAATGAAGAGATAAGAAAATAATGTTAGTAAAGTGATTAAGATTAAGACAGGAAAACTTTGGTGGTTTGATCATATGGAATGATAAATGAGGAATGGTAAGAAAGATGTATAATGCAAGTGTTGATGGCACCAGAAATAGAGTACGTCCGCGTAAGACTCGGTACGACCAGGTAAACCAGATACTGGAATATGATAATGTTAGAAGCCACAATGACCGGCGAGCTTGTATGAGAAGATGTATGAATGTAAATGATGCATGAATTGTGTGTCAGGACAGAAGAGTGTGGCGCTCTATTCTCTCTGCCTTTCCCCGTAGGGAAACGGCGTGATGGTAAGTAAGTAAGTAAGTGATTCTGTATTTTATTTACTAAAATAACCGCAAAACTACGGTACGACGACACGGGACATAGATTTTTGACCGAAATAGTATCGCGGCCAAATCGTTCCTGTGAAATGTAATCACCGTTTCGTTCAAATGATGAAAATATATTAAGTATTTTCAGTAACACCCTGTTACCTAAAAGCTATGCTTAATAATTCCATTTCTTATACGAGCCATTAGGGTTCTGTTTACTTTGTAGGTGGTACTTATCTCTATTAGGTGTGTTCGGAGCCTGAGCAACACTTAGGATCAGACGACATTTGAATAAAAGAGAATGTTGGAATCTTCCAGAAGAAATAGTATTTTATCATGTATAATGTTATTTTGAGTGAAGAAGAACACAAATGGCATTTTAGATATAGTAAATACGTAGTATGTACATGAATATATATACAATAATGTATTGAAATCAAAATGGATGAATATAAATAAAACAATGTTATATCTCTACTTGAGTTTATTTGCACTGCTCGAGATTCGAAAGAAACAATAACTCTCATCGACAGATAAAGTATTAAGTAAGTTTAAATGAATGGATATAAATAAAATAATGTTATAACTCCACTTGAGTTTATTTGTACTACTTGAGTAATTAAGTAAATGCTTCACCTGTCAATGGGAGTTACTGTTTCCTTCAAAACTCGAGTAGTGCAAATAAACTCGAGTAGAGTTATAACATTGTTCTATTTACATTCATCCATTTTGATGATGAAACTCTACAAAGTTAACACCGATTCTATCAATAATATGTATTGTAGTTTTTATGGATTTGTTTGATATCTTACATATTGTCGTAAGTACGTAAGATGGTTGTAAATATTTAATAAGCACACTTATAATGTTATAGCATATTTATTACATAATATCATCTCGATGGATAGATAGAAATTATCGGAGCAATGGGAGTGACTTTGCAAAGATTGCCAAAGGACTGAACTGAGTGGCAGAGTCATGGAAAGGCTCTCATCTAGAAATGTAATGTCATGAAAGATGATGAAATTTTTTTTTTTGATATCTATCAACCATGTTGGGTAATCTATAATCAATATTTCATAAATATAAATAAATTATTTCAGTTACAAAAAAATTCATGAAATATATTATCTGAATACTCAATTTTTCCGTAGAATCTATATTTCAATGCGGAAATCCCTTATTATATTACTTTAACAATGCACCACGTACTGTACTTGGTTTTTATTTCCAATGAGAAAAACAAAATATTAGTTAAATGATACATGCTATGTACATCAGGCGCGGTTGCTTCATACTTGCTTTGGATGCTTCGCATCCCTTGTGTTCTAGGTTAAAAAGCTTTTGACTTTTTGTTTTTAGCCGAAACAGTACCGCTGCAGATAAATTCGTCCTGTCCTTTAGAGACCAGTCATAACACACTCTATGACACGGCGCGCGCACAGAGCGAGTCGAAATATATATACATTCTCAACTTTCGAATATCTATGAATCGCGTAAGCACACAAATACGAGTAGCAGTGGATTATATTACTCGTTCCGTATCCACAAAGTTTGAAAGAATCCGACTTTCGCGCATACGTATTCTGTTCCGCCTGCCAAGGTCTTCGAATACTGTATACACATTCGTTAACAGCGTCCAACGTTCAAAAAACGACTTTGATGCTTATTGATATAATGCACAGAATAGTATACATATTACAAAGCGAGAGGATTGTTTTTGAGAAATTTGTTTATGTGACGCATTTTTTGACATTTTGGCTCGAATACTTGAAGCCGAATTATGGAAATATTGAATATCCTTCGATTATCTATTTAATTCATCATTTAAATAAAAAATGAATACATAAAATAACATGGATACTTTACCAACATGTTCTGACGCTGTAAACGAAAATAATGAATTGTGTGAGTGTATAATTGACCATTATGCGTAAAGTTTTGTGTCTAGATCATTTTCGGAAAAAATACATACACGGAAAATCGACAGCATCCCTTCTACAAAAAGCCACCGACCGCCACTGATATACATATAGTCCCATATATACATATATATATATATATATATATGTACACCTAGAGTTATTTTAAATTGATATGCTTATCGTCAGAATGCTATTAAAAGCATAAACATGAAGAATATAGTGAACTTAAAGAAATGAAATAAAATTCGACAAGTAAAAAAAAACAACTTAAAATACCAAATGAATATAATATTTTGTAAAACCGTTAAGAACTGCAATGCTAAAATTATCAAGTAATAAAATCCAAAAATTATTGGCTACAGTTTTTGATAAAAAATAGACATCAGTGACATTTATTGTTTATTGTGTAATACGGATAGATTGTAAATGAATATTATTTTTGTTAATATTTTTTTCGAATTTATTTACCAAAACTGACAATGACACTAACAATGCATACAACATTGCGTAATGTACTTAAAAATGTATAAGCATTTTTAGGGGAAGATATTACATGTCGACAAATCTTCGCTGTTCTGCAACTATTTTATCTCAATGGGCGTTGGTAAGGCACTCAGGATATCATGATATAATAACGAAAAAATTTAAAATTGAAAAAAAAAACCTTTTTAGACATATATTTCTTAGACTCGTGCATTACACCATCTTTGCTTAGAATTTTTTTATGTTTCACTCCACTCTTACCTCTTATAGAGATCATTGTATTTTGTTTTGGTCTTTTGCAAACTTTCTATAAGATGTAACACCCTTTTTAATAAGCTTTTTTAACTCTGAACAAATATATTTCATGTTAGAAAAATGTTTAAGTCGAATGGGACTATGATATAACTAAAAACAATGCCAATATACAAGCCGTATAAGTACACACCAAGATAATAGAAATTTAGAAAATATGACGTCTAATAGGAGATTAATTTTCTCTACGCGACACACTATTTGCTGTAATATTTTACCATATATTTTGGCATTGATTAATTTATGAAATATTTGTAGACATTATTTATCTTTAAAATTATTTATGAATTTAAGGAATGCAATCCGTAAGATTGGAATTTAATAATGTAAATACAAAATTAATCAAATAAGTAGGTAAAAGATTATAAAAAATTCTTCCCCAGTAAAATAATAGTATTTTCGTTATCAAAATCTTCCTAAATGCACAGCTGTAAATATACGAAACTGATGTAAACGAATACAATTTATTAAGAAATTAAATGAAATTTCCAGTTATTATAATATTAATCTTGTAGTTGACTGAAAAATCTCTAGGCGAAAAAAATATTTTAGGAATAAAAATTTAAAAAAATGTATTTAAATTAATTAAATTGTGTGTAGTTTTGCTAATATTGTTGAATGGCGTATTGTGCACCCGTTATGCTACCAAAATGATCACGTTATCGTAATCTACAAAGATCCAATGGATTTTCGCTCTAGCGTAGGCTGGGGGCGCATATTTTCCTTGTGTGAAATTTGTATAGAATCAGTGCATAATAGCCGGAAGTATTGGCTTCGCGCCAAGCGAGGGCTACTGCTGAGCTTCCGGTGTGCAGGGGCGGACCGGCGTATCCGCCCTATACTTGAATAGATTTAAGAAATAAATACAAGAAATCATGCTGTTTTCGAAAAAAAACCTCGAGCTACGGTTCATCACGCCTTCGCCTTGTAGAACCGTGTCAAAATATAACCGAAAAATTAAAGATCGTCCTGTTGTACATCGTCCGAAATATATTGTTATCCTGACTAACCGATTATTTTTTTGGTGTTAGTGTCATTTGTGCCTCTATACAGGGTGTAACAGACCTAATTCACAATATTTTATATTTTGAGTAGAAAATGTTCAAGGAATATGTGCAAATTCTACACATATTCCTTGTTACGGTACAATATGTATGTACAATGTAACGGAAAATATTGTTTAAAATTTTTACAATATCGTGTTAAGCTTAACGTTTACGTACTTCGAAATAAATACATGCGAATTATTCAATTATTAATCTATATCTTTGCTTCAGGCTCTAAAATCAAAATGTTCAAGGAATGTGTGAAAATTCCGCAATGTTACGGAGAGTATTGTTGTTTGAAATTTATACAATATCGTGTTAAGCTTGAAGTCTTTGTGCTTCGATATGAATATATGCAAAATTGTTCAATTATTAATCTATATCTTTGCTTCAGGTCCTAAATCATCTAACAAAAAATAGTCCAGCTGCTCGAAATTCGATGATTTTAATTTTTTTTTGTATTCAATATATAATTTGAAATCAATAAAATATTTAATACAAATTAAATGTATCAATTATAAAGACATACAGATGAAATCAATTTATCGAAAAAATATTGTTGTTGCTATGGACATATGTTGTGAAAAATAGCAACTTCACAATAAGAATGTGTTCTCCTTAAAAATAAAATATAACGATTTTTTGTAATGCTTATATCTCTGACACGATAGAGATTAGGGACACATTTCTTCAACATTTTCGACTCGTTATTTAGTCAGGTATCACCCATAAAGTACTGTGGACTAGGTCCTTTACTCTATGTATATGTATTTGTCAGATTGTCCACCGTTAACCTTGTCATGGCAAAATGACGATTGATTTCATTACAATATAGCCTACATAAACAAAACTGCTTGCAATCTCCGCACAACTTTCAATTTCTGGTTCACAAGGTTTATTAATCGTTTTCTGAACTTGGATTTAAGGCATATTTATTATAAATTTCAACTTTCACATATGCCGGTCGGATATTTTTTCGAGTCTGGCTAAAATCTATTCAATTTTAATATAATTTGCTGTACATGTAATGTCGTCAACGTAATGAATATTAGAAATTCTCTCCCCATATAAAGTACAACAGTTTAATATTATATGTACTATATTTGTACAGATATTCATATACATAACACGTGTATAATTGTTATATACAAATTAGTAAATTTAGTTTGTAATTACCCTACTATTATGATTGTAATAAAAAGAAAGTGCGGAGTTGGTTAATAAAAAAGAAGTCAAGATTGGTATGCCACTTGTATAAATTAAGTAAATAAACTGTGATCGAGAAACCGTTCAAAATACTATTTTAGGTATAATAAACATAGCTAATCCTGATTTGGGAACACAGATTTGTTAAGGCCAACCAAAAAATCTCTTAAGTAATAGAAGAACAGGGAGTTTAAGTAAGTAAGCTTGATTTCCGCCCGCTATATATCTATAAATCCAAGGCAGATAGGTCTATCGATTGCCACCGCTATGCTTCGTGAAGTTCCAAGGGATCTGCCAAGTCGGGGGTTTTAAAACCCCAAGTTTAGAGCTCAGAGCTACGTAACGATACAGAATTGCACTGAAAGACTTTAAGACATGATAACCAAATCTTACAAGGTCTCGCGGGATATTTTTAAACTATTCCACAGAGCTTAAACTTAATTCCAAAAAAAGTGTTTAAAATACAGGGATGGTACAAATATGCTTCAAAAGGATGATATTTGTGATTAAAATCTCTAAAGAAACACTACAATTTTTAATTATTTTCAAATTTGATTACTTTCTTTGCTTGGTATCTAAATCTCGTGCGTGTCCAACGGAAATAATATTTAGGTTTAGTGAGTATTAAATTTCTGTAATGATTTTTTCCTTCACATAAATTTTCCCCGAGCAGAAGTTTAATTAAGTGATTAAGAATTTATTATTTACAGTTTTTTTCTGAAACGATTGTGATAAAAGATTATAATTAAAATTAAGATTCTGTGATTTCCTCGGGGAGGGAGAATAATTATTTTACAGGAATTTTTCTTGAAAATAACACGGAAGAAATAATGGAAGCTGAAATAACATTGTTTTGATTATTTGAGGGGCAATAATACGTGGAGCAAGTGCACAGATAACCAGACATAACATGTCGAGCAAGTTGAACAATTGTTGTATATTTTATTAATTAGATTATATTTTGTAGTAGTCTTCATTAACATCAGAAGGTATATTCTAAAAAAAATTTTAAACACAGATGTTAATGATGAAACAACAGCTACTGCAATAAAATTTGACATGAAAACTGTAATTTCAAAGGTATTTTTAAAACTAATTAGATTTTCAAAATATTTCGCATTAATGTAAACAATCAATTTTGATTAATGTATTGCATCTACTGACCTGTTTTAAGACTGTAACTATCATTTAGATTATTTCATGTCCAATGTATAATAATTTGTTATGTTACTGAATAATATTTTTATTGTTTCTATAATTATGTATTTTATTGCGCTTATGTGTTTACGTAATTATGAATCAAACATCCCAGAAAATGACAACTATTTTTAAATGTGGGACGTCGTAGATCGACAATTAACCGATAAGATTTTATATGATGTTTCTGGTTTATATTGTTTCTTACTTTGTTGTGGTTACGATTATTTTTTGTGGATTAATTATAATTGTTACATTATATGTTTTACAAATTTACCAATTATAATTTGTATTTTGTAAACATTATTCATTAAGATAAATTATAGATATCTCATAGAGATGAAGCTATTTTTATAATATTACATGCGAAGTATGGGTATTACAGGGCTTACGACCTGTCTTCGGCTGGCTTAAGTGATCACTATACACAATGCAACCTTCACCAATTCTACTCACAATAAACCTCCGAATAACCTCTAAAAAATAAGATTCTCATTAGTGATATCTATGTTGTTTCAGAAGAATGAATATCAAATTTTAAACCATAGATGGCGACAGCGGAGTTGTAGTAAAATACGTGAATGGTTTCTTTCTACATGGTAACATATATACAACTTCCAAAAATTTGATAGATGTGGAGGTTTATTGTGGGACCTAGCAACCATTTGATTTATTTTTAAGGAGAATACATTATTATTGTGAAGATGCAGTTTTCAGAACATAGTTCTGTGGTATTTTTGCATAAAATTTTTAGTATTTTATTAGTAATTTTATGGGCAAATGTTATATAATGAGAAATGAGAGAATTCAAATGTAATATTTCTAAAATGATTGATTCTAACTACTAATAATTGTAGAATGTATATTAGGAGTTCGCTTCATGTAATATGAAATGAACTATGAATATTGGTATAAATTAATTTGAACAGGTACGCTATGAATATAATCAACATCAATAATTGATGTAATTATTATACCCGAAACCATTCCCATCACTGCTATTGAATTCAGAGGAAGGGACAGAGGTGGACTGGGTATTGGCTGTACGCCCGGGGACTTAGAAAGGAAGGGCTATTATTTTGAGTAGCTTAATGTACTTTGTGGTTAGATAAATAAACTGTGGAATACAATTTATCAAAGTAGTATTTTAATTAATATTTTAGATATTTAATTATACTTAGTGATATTCTTAAATCCTCCGAAAAACTCCGTTATATGTTGATTTAGAAGATGGAACTCATATAATATGAGAGAAAAAATATTATATTACAACTTTTCTGTGTCTTCATTTCAGCTTAGAATTCAAAAGAGGACAACATATTCCTGGCAGTATTTAATAGTGATGAAAAAAATGCTACTCTTGACTCACTAGTGTGATTTTGATTGATGTTTGATAATGTCAGTGGTTGAAAACTGTGACTGTGATCACAGTTTCATTACTAATACACGCGCCCCGCATGATATCACAATAGACGAAATAAATTAAAAATACATAGTTTTGAACATATTAACTTATATCGATCAAACATAAAAAAACAGATTGTAGCATGTATAATTAGTATATATCTTATTTAATATCGTCACAAAGAGAATGAAAACCCTAAAACAATGAAAGTTTGTTTTTCAGGTTAAATTCTCAGCATTTCGGATCAAGTGCGTAAATATTTTGACAGAATCTTCCAGATGGCGCTTATCACGAACTATAACGTTATTTTTTCATGAATAATTTCATTTCGTTTGCACATGCGCCGAATCATAAATCAATAAAATAAAATAATGAATCACAAATCACGATATTTCCAGATATTCAATCACTGATAGTGAGTGTGACTCAAAGATATCAGTGATTAACTCACGGTTCGTGATTTTGAGCTCATCAGTAATATTTAAAGCTCTCACTGAATTTTTTATGTTTTATGTATTTTAGAGATGTCTCTGGGAGAAATACTATTCACATCCGTCATATTAATTACCAGTGATAATTATCAATATGGATAAATGATAAAAAAATGGCTTATCGATAATAAATAACCTATCTTACCTGTAAGCATTACGTGAATTGTTTAAACTGTGACTGATTCGTTGTTACATTTTGGTTATATTAAATGTAATAAAATTGATATAAATTTACCTAAAGACGTTTTGTGATTCTAGTTTGAATTAAAAAAATAAAAAGTAAATAAGCAGCTATGTTGCGGTGTCGTTGGAAAGGAACAAGCTTCTTTTTGAGGTTTGAGTTTTAAATGAAATTGGAAAAAGCTAAAATTTCACTGACAACGTTTCATGTTTATTGTTAAAAATAATTGCCATTAGAGTGGTAATCTGTTACCAAAATTGCGTCTAAAAATATCGAATAATAATAAAAACCCAGAAATACGTGTCACGTGACTCAGTACCTGAGCTCAAGCCAAAATATAACAATTTTAAAAATTTATTAAAATGATGATTTATAAATCGTTTCGCGCTGAAGTCTGTACCGTTCTTAATGCCACACTCCAGTTGAACCTCTGAGTGAAATCCCATCCAGAGTTATGAGTTATGACACATGAGACGCCCACACAACAACAATATATATCGTTATTTTACCAATGTCGATAGATAGACGGAGCGTCGGCCATTTTGAATGTAGCGTACCGTCTGTACTGTCTTTCATCTCGTCTTGAGTCGAATCTCCGAAAGAAATCTTACCCGTGGACACGGACCACTAAACCTAGGTGGCTTATTTATTACTTTAGTCTGGCCTGTCAAATAGCATACAACTCTGTTATTATTCCTCACATCAACTGCTGCAGCAACATTTTGTTTTTGGCTAATGAAGAAGAAGAACAAAGCTTTGAGAAACTCAGAAACTCAGAAAAAATAGACACACTCGAATCAGTGCAATGCTGAAAGGTCTGAATATGATGACCTTTAAGGAGAAAATATATTTCAACGTAGTGGTATTTATTAGTAAAATCCTCAAAATATACAGTGTAGTTGCAGGTACGATCACTTAGAAATTGTGCGTAATAGTATTTTTATTTATTTTATATGGTTGTAATATACCGTTGGATGCTCAAGAAGTTATGGCATTCATAAATCAGATCTCAAAACCGATATACAGTGTTGGTGCAGGGATGGTTTCAGACGGTTAGTCACGATATTTAAATTCGAAATATTCGTTTTCGCAGTAAGAAAATGTTTTCCGCAGTAGATGTTTTTCATCAAAGTGCAATTTAATTAGGTACCTATTAAAAATACATTTTAGGAAGACCGAATATTCTTTAAACAAATTATAATATTTTTTCCTCAATACTTGAGATAAATTTTGAGACCGTGGCCTGAATAGTATTAGTATAGTATATATGCTGTAGTATTATTGAAGAAGAAGAAATATTTATTTAAAGCTCACACTACAGTCCTAGAACGGGTTACAGACTAGTTATTAATATAATTATTATTGAAGTCACGCTATTCGATTTACACAAGAAACTTCTTATCACGCGTGTGTAGCGCGTGACTTGCCTGACACGGGCACGTGCTAAAGATACCCCCCCCGAGAGCAGTAATCGAGGATGTATTTTTTTTAAGCCACCGGATATGAACCAACTTACGACCATCCGCGACAGAATTTGGGAGGAAATAGAGAAAATGGCGGTTTATATGTGGTGTGCAGATCACACGGTCCAATTGGGGATCGCACAAGGTAATAAAAATTTGATGTGATTTCTTGTATAATCGTAGAATCTTAAAGCGCTTCATTCATTTGCTTTCAGCGCCAGAGTTTCTGGACATCAAGATGCGCCCCTGGCAAGGAAATAATAATTATTGAAAATGTCCAAAACCAGATGTTGCTACCCCGAAGGTCTTTAACTTTAATTATAACTATTTAACGATAGCTTCTCTAAAGTTTGTTCAAACTTAACATCGGTTCTGTCAACCGTTTCCAACCACGATAGTTTCCAAAGGCTGTTTCTATGGTAAATAACATTGGTTTGGCAAGCGAGCGGTGTTATTTTAAAGTATACTTATCAGGCCTCGGAGTGTAACCAAAAATCCACCGTGCTGAGGGCGGATATGGTCAGGTTAATTGCAAAAGTTCTAAAAGTTGTCGTCATTGCGAAATAATGTTGCCGTTGTACGAAAATAACGGAGAGAAACTCGTAATATTTGGAACAACCGTAACGACATTAAGGAAAAAACGACGAAATCTGCGTGGAAATTCTGTTGTTAACAACTATAATACGTTTATCTTTGTTGCCGTTTAATTATAAAATCCTTATTTGTTATAGGTACAGAAAAGAGTTCAACATAAACTTTTGCTCTTTTGCTCCCTTGGAAGGCTCGAGAGGTATCTTTACCTCGTCTATTAAAAAGTTTTTTCATGACGGTGTGTTTATGTCGGTAATAATTCACAGATGTTCATAATACATCTATTTGCCTACAAGTTCGTTCCTTAATAATTTCACGACGCGACAGTTTGAGATTGAACATGTCGTCGGGTAGTTTGTCGTGTGGTAAAAATCTTATTTTATCTTTAACGCGCACGTTAACATTTTGTTTAGTCTATCCGTGTTTTCTTAGTTTTTATTTATTTTTAAAAGTATGCTCGTTATGGGCTAATCACATTTTCATTAGTCGTCCATGTACACATAGAGTGCTAAAATAAAAAAATAAAACAAATACAAGAAAACCAAACCGCAAATAACACATGTATCATACCACCCCTGCATATAATAGTTATATGGATCGAAAAAATAATCGTGTATTCAGTTAAACAAACGAAATTAAATGATGTTTTAAGTACTTATTAAATGTATAGATTATAAAAATACACATATAAAATCAATTTTATGGAAAAATATTGTTGTTGAGCTACCGGGATTTGAATCTGGATCTCTTTTCTAATTCGGGGAAGATGCATTACCAACTATGCAATAGCGACAGTATTTTTGACGACAAATTTCCGTACCTAAATGTTACACTTTTTCAAATTAACACATCTATCTTTCAATTATTTGAAAATCATAGTATAGTTGGTGATGCACCTTTTTGTTTTGAATAATTACAACTTCGCAAAAAGAATATATTCTTCTTAATGATATCTTAAGTTATTTATTAATATTAGCTTCTTATAAAGTTCGTCATTTTTAAAATATAAGTCATAACATTAAACAAGTAAGAATGTATAAATAATGTGTATTAAAAATATGCAAATAAATCAGCACATGTAAACTTATACGATAATTTGACACCACATACTATTAGAGGAGTAGTAAAGTAACAGCACACTTGCGTGTGAGAGGTACCGAGATCGATATTAAATTTTTTTTGATTTCAAAATAATTTTGGAAGCACCTGGTATAGATCCTGGTACCTACCGGTAAATATGAAAATAAAACACAAGGTAAGTGTGAGAGTACATAAAAATTAATTTTAAATGTAGTTTTTGTGACATGGGGAGCGATGATTTCAATTGATCGAGTAAAAAACGAAAAGATAATGAAATATGTCAATACAGAGATGAGCTAGCTGTATTTAGACTCTTTAAGATAATTAAAGTTAAACATACACATACCCAAGGTGAACGTAGATGGTAGCCTTCGGCTACCACAAAAACTTCGCCCGATCAAATGTGAACTTTGAGAAGGATATTGTAATAAACCAAGTAGTGACAGACATGTGTCAGAATATGTTAGAAATATGGAAAGATTTATTCTGTCTGACTAACTGAAAATCCAGCGTAATGTGATCTTTAATTATAAATTCATTTACCTTGCTTATTATATCGTTATCCAGCGTTTTGCAAATTCTGGCTCTGTAAAAGATTATCGGTTTTGACTGGAAACAAATTATTCTATTCTATTCTAAATTGATAAAGTATAATAAAATAATACTCAAAATATATAGTATAACTTACGGCTATTGCTGACACTGACAGAATACTACCCGGTAGGTCCTAAATAAATTAATTGAGAATCTCAATTTAAAGTTTGGCTTTGTAAATCAAATTTGGAATAGGTACTCATTATATATATATATATATATATATATATATATATATATATATACCGTGTATACCGTACATACATATATAAATGAGATTGTAAACGAAACCTGTGTAATTTAGAATAAAGGTAGGTATAACATAACATGTTTATTAAAAATTTAGTTGAACACGACATGACCGAGATAATTAGAAAAAAATACTGAACGATAAATATGCTGTAGAAGCACGCGTTTAAATTTTATTCTTGTGAATTCGTTTCTGATTTTTTGGTGAAATATGTGGTTTGGACCTATATATGCTTTTCCGCTAAACTATCGTATTATACATTCCTAGTTATGGACTAATACGTGGTCAAGATATGCACTAATCCATGTGGATGAAAGATATTTCTGTACTGCTTATTATACAAGACCAGCACCGATGTCAGATGGTCTAATGATAAATATTTTTTTGAATATTAAAATAACGTTTATAAAATATTAAGTCAGACTGTTAAAGTTAATATAATTGATGTTTTTTAAATCCAAAATGCTGCATTAGATATTTCTAACTTACAAGCTTATCCAGAAATTGACCAAGGATAAAATTTCAGGGGAAAACTTTTCTGTACAATAAAATAACAAATACCTCATTGACTTTTTTACCCGAAATGAAGACTTAAAAAGTTTTGGCAGTGGGTCCATGTTATTATTCTTTTTTAACTTTTAGACAGTTAAGTTATGTACCATTGTCTTTATATTTGAATTTAAATTAAACATATACATTTTTTTTCGTAAACACAGAAATACATAATATTATCAATACAGAAAATTGCTATTGAGTTTTTAGAATCTTTTTTTAATTTAAATAGTTTTATAATGATCTATATTAATAATATTTTGAATTTTCTAAGCCCAGTGGATATCGCAGTTGGTCCAAAATATCCCAAATCAATTCCATTATTTTTTGCTGCGTCATTAAAGTGACATGGAGACGGGCGTGGTCCCAAAGGGAGACCATTTTTGTCCTGTTAATAATGTGGACGATTTTCTTCAAGTCATTCAATTCAAAGTCGGTCCAATTGTTGATAGAATTCTGAATTGATGGTTTGGTTCGATATCTACTTTAATCGTACCTTCATTACACGAGTTGCTAGTATACAGTTTATTTACCTGTAGTCGGGGGCGTGCACTCTGCGAAATAAAAATAAATGAAATAATCCTTGATTTATAAAAGGACCCTGTAAAATTCTAGCCATTATTACCCGGATTAATGTAGCTTTACTTATTAAGCGTCGTCGGTAACAGCATAACCTAAGTTTGTGCCTACTGTACGTCACTGCCTTTAGTAATTCTTCCAAACATTATTAACAACGCTTTAGACAGTGGCGTAACTATGCCAATGCAGTGCATTGAGGCCCATGTTAGGTAGGGGACCAAAATGAACTTCACAATTCGTTTGCATTGATTTTTTTGCGAGTATCGATACTGTTTCCGGTTTCAAAAAAACTCCGCGACAAGAAATTGAATTAAAACATTTTTAAAATCGTTTTGCACGTGAAAACATTATCGATGTATACAGCAGCAGTGCCTCCTTAATGTTAGGTTGGGGACCAGACCATCACCATAAAGTGAAAATGGTCTTAAAGCGAAGCAAGTATTTTGTAAATTGCTAAAAAAGTGTTAATAAATGTCTAAAAACACTTATATTTTTTTCATGAGTGTTGTTTACGTAAATGCCTTCGATAGCTGATTCCCAGGTATATGTGAACACTGCACTAACCTTTTTATTGTAATTGCTGTCTTTCTGGTCCGATGTTGTTGTTTTTTCGGTTGGGTAGATTTCGACCGACTGAAGTGCGCACTTACAACGATCAGTTCATTTAGACCTCTAGTCTGGTCGAAGCTCAGGATGTATTATAATTGATCCGCCTGTCGTTTACCGTCTCCTTTATTCTCACACACATGCACATCACAATATTATAAACCAGGAAACCCAGTGGTGCCAATCGGAGCAACATGGGGCGTAAACAAGTGTGATTTTATTTTTAAATAGAAATGCGTACACGGAATACATGTCACATCAATATTCTTACTATTCTCAAACTAAGCTAAATGCTTGTACTATGAAAATAGGACTAACTTGCTGGTGTCTTGGAAGGAGACGCGAACCCCCGACCACTAGGCCAACGTCTTGACCACTATACCAACAAGTTACAACAAGCGAGATACATTTATATATATTATATATAGACTAATTTTTTTCTTACTATTCATACTTATACTCACGTGGTACTAATATTCATATATCTTATATACTATACTTATTTAGGCGGCTCTTTTTTCCATTATGCATCGGAGTCAAATTTTTGTAGTTACGTAACTGGCTTTAGATAATAAGAAAAACTGTTTATCCATATTCTTTGTATTTATCTAGTTATATATAGTCACCGAAATATAGTGATCATGAACCATAGCAATCTTTTAATATACACGTTAGTGTTATATGTTATAAAGTAACGTAATGGGTTCCATTCTGATTTATTTAATTGTATTATATATACATTCAAGATATTATGCTTCTCGATGGTAAGATAATAAAGTTTTTACCCGATACAGCACACTGTACAACGCGATTGTTGTAAAAATAAAATTAATTAAAAAATGCTTAATTTCTAAGCTTTTGATGCTTAATATGAAAAATGTCAAATCTTAATTTGCTTTTAGCCATTAGTATAACCTGTTCACCTGAACTTCTAATTTTCTAATTCTCTAAAACGTATTATATTAATCTGTTTGATATATTGTGACCACAAAATTCACTAATCGTTTAATGGAGAGAATTATATTTTATTTACCAAGTATTATATACGGTAAGAATTCATATACTTGATCTATATAATATTTCTTTTACTTTTAAAACACTTTGTGGTTAAAATTCATATTTTTATTTGTTATCTTTGTTTTATTAACCACTTAGTCGAGTTTAAATACATGTATCGGTTTCGAAAAATACTATTTTCTTCTTCAGGATGTCATTACTAACTAAAAACATATATTATTGTTTCTTTACCAGAATCTATTTTTAAAAAAACATCAATTATTTAAAAAATAAATTTAGTACCTAACTCAAATTGTTACTAAAGTAAATACTAATAAATAAAAAAAAATATAAATAAAAAATAAATAAAAATAATAAAAGTAACTAAAGGTAAAGTCGAATAATTTAACTAATCAAAAAATTATAAATAACGAACAGAATTTGTAACAATTTGAGTTTGGTACTAAATAAATTTTTTAAATAATTTTAGTTTTTTTTTTAAAACAGATTCCGGTAAAGAAACAATAATACATGATTTTAGTTAATAATGACATCCTGAAGAAGAAAATGGTATTTTTCGAAACCGGTAGACGTATTTAAACTCACCTAAGTGGTTAATAAAACAAAGATATCAAATAAAAATATGGTATTTCTTTATTAATGTAATTAAAGGTAATTTTATGGAACTTCTTCTATTACATAAGTTTATAAAATTTACATCATTTTAATATTAAGGTTAAATTTTGAAATATTTATGTATATATTATTTTTAGCAACTTAATTATATTATTAAGGATAACACATTCTTGTTGTGAAGTTGTAATTATTCAGAACAGACGTCTGTGATATTTTTCGAATCCCGGTGACGCAAAAACAATATTTTTCGACAAAATTGATTTTATATGTATATATTTATAATTAATACATTAATTTAGTATTTAATTATATTATTTAACATTTTTTAAATTATCATTCGTAACACAATTTTTTACCTTACGAAATATAATCTTCTATTTTAGTATCAAAAACTTACATTAATATTTTGTTTATAAATTATCGTGGACAAATTATAAATTTTTGAATAAAATAAGTCTTTGTATTCTATAAACAATTCATGGAATAATTACGGATTAAGATGCAATATCTGCTTAAAAATTATCTTCTAAAAGATAAAATTATTGAATCAATGTAAGATTTTATATATATGACTGTAAAAGATTCCATAACAATGTTATAATACATAATAATGATTTATAATACATTTGTATTTAATTGTTAACTGTGATCATACATAATACTCACAGACCAGTAAATGAATACACATGAAATAAAGTGTACAAATAGAAGATAAATTAGGAACATTACTTGCGGGACTAGGGGAATTCTTCACACATTCTTGATGGAAATATAAATCCGATAGTTTATGACACATCTATGCAAAAATAAAAGTATTTACTCTTCGAAAATTAAATATTTGTGTAAACAAGGCGTATTTTTTTACATGAATGCATAATATATTGTCAGCGTTTAAATTTTCGTTCCAATCGAGTCATATTTTAAAAAAAGTCGCGGAGCTATTTGATTGCGTAAGTGGTAGGTACTAAAGTAATCATGTGAGTGATATCAAAATGAAAATATTGGGACAAGCAATTTACGTTAGTTCACGTCTATATATTTGAAGGTTTGTGATAATATTTGTTTATACTTCCTTCATTTTCATTTATTTGGGATCATATATTATGTTGATTTTTAATACCTTAGTTTTTGTTTATTTGTGTTGATATGTAATGTTGATATTTATTTATTTATGTTCATGTATGATGGTGGTCTAAAATACCCTTATTTTTGACATGGGGGTAAATATTTCCCACGTTTACCATAACGCATATTGTATTACATACTCAGAGCCAGTTTGTGATTTGTATCAAACATTAACAGTATATTATTAGACTAGATTGTAAACATTAACAGTATATTATTAGACTAGATTGTAAATATTGTTAATTATTATGAAACATGTGGTGAACAGTGTCGTGAAGTAGGTATAGATTTAGGGTATGCTGTTACCAATGATATTATACAATCATATATAATATATGTACTATAATATATGTTACACATAGGATTATGAACTTTCGTTTAACCAACGTCTTTAGACAAAATGAATTCGTCGTTTGTACGACCCTACCATGTATTTATTTGTAATTTTGAGTACTATTAATAGTGTTTTTAAAGTTTAAGCTTTAACGTAAAATAATACCTTCTTACCCATATAAAAATCAATATAAAAAATGTATGGACGTAATAAATCCGTACATATACGTTAACGGTCTATAATATAGATTATTTAATTTATATTTGTTTCCCAGAAATTTTAGTAATGCACAGTTTTTGAGCTTGTATGCATTGGCGGTGAAAATTTACAAGTAGAGTGATGACTGTAGACGATATCGTTACTGTTACGTATATAATAAATTTTTATTCACTATTATCAACATGTAAACGTTCCAATTGATAAATAAAAAATACATAATAAAACGATCTTTTCACTAGGTCAGCCGGTCTCATTTTCAACACGCAAGTCAATGTAGGGTACAAGGGGTGCGAAAAGGGATACATTTGGGACAGATCTAATGGGGCGTTGGTGGCGAATTAGGGCGGTACACAGTCTGTGCAGAAACACTATGAATAGCAACACCAGTACGTAGAGACGAAAACAAAATGATTAGACAGTTATAAGACATTCTTTTTTCCTAGTATTCTTGGCGTATTATTAAACGCAATATGTATAATATTTTTTTGGCTAAATATAATTATTTTATATTATATATATATAATTGTTGACCCGTACTAAAACGTTGTGTGTATCTTTTAAAATATAATTGATTTGTAGCATCCCATTCTTCAACTGAATCTAAAAGATCACTTTCAATGGCTGCAACTTTGAAGGTTTCATGTATTATCCAAACACGTTACACATAAAATAGAAAAAGATCTGAAGTAATCTTTTTCTTAGACCTTAGACGAATTTGTTCTTATCGTTCTCGTGTACTCGCAAGCGAAAATTTTTATATCTTTCAAAATATTTCTGCCGTTAATTAATTTTTGTGTGTATAAAAATAAATGTATTATATAGACATATATAAGTTTTTGTGTTTGGTATTTTTTTCCAGCATATCGCCTACCGCAGTAAAAATTCCTGAATCCGTCGGTGTCCGGAACATCTTTACTCCCTCACTTACCTCAAAATTAAAATTCCAAATTGACATATTACAGAGCTCAAACCATAAATTAAATTTTATTCTATCTGTCCTTGCTGGAACATTTATTATTTCTTCCACGAAGTTGCTCGTTTTCAATTTTAAAAATAAACCTACTGAAAAAAAAAGATCTTATACACTCAGTTCGCATTTAAAAAAATATTTGCTTTGGTCCGAGGTAACGAAGTCGTTTCCTTCAGATTGAGTCATGATGCAGACACTTCTCCAGAAATATTTCCTACTTTTCTCTGTCCATTATTGCTGTAAGTATTTCATGATATTGTCAGTCTAGTGGGTTTTAGGGCGCCCTATCAGCGTCTTGATTCCAATATATGACTGCATTCGTTCAACGATTATTACTTATTACTTACAGTATTATACAAGATATATAAACTGCAGACATAAGCTAACGAGGCAGGCAGAAACACGTTGTAATATATACAAAATAAATCACATACTTAATGAAAGGCGACAGACTAATTTTACTAAATTAAATTCTTGAAATAGATGAAATAAATTCCTGAATGATAAAGATAGCACTAGAGCTCGAGTACCGAAGCTACCGAAAACCGATATCTTCCCTATAAAGGTAAAATATGAGGTCATACCCGCTGATTACAGCCTCCATGGATTAACTCGCTTCGTACGGACGAGCTCGCTTGTCTCACTTTAAAAATAACTTTTTAAAATTTACCTTAATTTCGTTATAACGTAGCAGCGCCAAATAATCGTTGAGTTTTATGATGATTGCTCTCCTTTATTGAACGCTAGAGATGAAACATTCCGGCGTGTTTTGGGCACTCGTCATGTCAACACAAGCAGATACAGGTAGGTATTCGGTCAAATACGGGCATCGTTTATTTTTTCCTGTATTTATAAAGCAATTGTTTATTTACGTTCAAACAAAAACAAAAGTAGAATCAAATAGTACTTTGCATTATCAATAAAGCTTTGCTTTATAGGTACCTGTTTATTTAGTAAACAAAAACAGAGTAAGTCCTGGGTTCTATGTATTATTTAAGAAAAGCTTTTATCTCTAACAAACTGACCGATGTTTATACAAAAGATAAAGAGAAATTGAATATTTGTATCGGAGTCATCAAAGCGAGCGTTTGAAATAATTGTTTCTACTAGGGAATGTTATATTTTCTTTTCCACAAAAAGGTCAATACAAATATTATTCACTGCATAAGGAGTTTCGAACATTTATGATTGTTCTGATTTGTAATATCGTGAGAGAGAATAATTCGAGCCTCTTTAAATCGTCCTTTCAATTTCTATCTTAATTAAAATTTTAAAATATCTTCAAATACTAAATTAATGTATATATTTATAATTAATACATTAATTTAGTATTTAAAATATCACAGACCTATGTTCTGAATAATTACAACTTCACAATAAGAATGTGTTTTCCTTAATAAAATATCTTCAATGAAAATATGTCAACAAAACATCAACTATTTTAAAACCGAGTCAATTTGCTCTTGTTATGCAAATAGATAGCTACTTATCACTTTCAAACTCCAGATTTTCACTGTTTAAGTGAAAATTCATTTAGATACATTAGTTAAACTACATCTGTGAGGTTCATAATCAAAAGCAAACATGTCCACTTTACGTGTTTTCGAGTAAAATGCAAAAAACACTTGGACTACAACCGTCACTCTTGCAATCATATTGAAAATGACCAGTAGCTATAGGTCACATAACCAAATACTGTCGTCTTAATGGCTGAAAACATGTTTGTCTGGGTTTGAATAAATTGAAGTAACAGGCAAATTTTAAATGTGTGTTTATACGAAATTCGGCGATAATGATCTAATTTCAAAAAGCTAGTCTTGTAGATATTTGCTTTAAATTGTACATAACCAACTCAAAAACTAATTAAAATTGGACATGTTTGATTTAGATTCTGTAACTCACATCTACGGAATGTCATTTAAAATAAATATGAAATTCATAATAAGGAATTAGGTGTCAATATTATTAGTGTAAATTATTAAGATCTATTATTAAGATTATAATGATAGCATGAACATGCTCGATGTTGATTGCTACAGGAACACTAAAAATCTGCAGAAGAATTTCACAGAAATCTTTGAGAAAACATAAATCTATACTTTTAAATTGATGTTATTCCATATTTCACAGCTTGAAAACTTGATGAAAGCAAGCATCCTTATTATATGCAGACAGAAGTTTGACAGATCATCAATATATTATTATTATTATGGATATCGATATTCTATCCTGTGGAAGTACTTGAAACGACGACGGTCTTGGTAGATCCTCCATCTGAGAGGTCAAAATCATCAGAGGTCATTCACAAGATAGTCACGAAAGAACATGAAGAAAGAATATTCAAGAAGAATATTTAAAGTTGAACAATTATTAGTTTAAGAGTAGATTTTTTTGGTCGTGTGTTAAGGCACTATAAAAATAGAAGAAATTTACTTGATTATCCACCGAATTCGTAACGTAACCTAATCTGTTTGATAGGTTTGAGTTTTTCCCTTGGTATCATACAAAAGATTTAAAGTAGAGATAGCATCCCTTAATCACATTAAAGGCCACCAGTAAATCACAATAGAAAAAGTATAGTACATTTTATAAACCATTGTGAGTAATTTTTACGTCAACCGGTTTCGATACTAACGTATCTTCGACTGAACTATTCCATAAAAATAAAATTTCCAGAATTTCTAAATTATCCTATCCATGGACTTTATTAAAGATTTCAATGCTATTTTCAATAAAAAAAAATGGTGGCTTGTCTCTAAAAGGTGGTTGGAGAATTCTGAGAACATATTTTTTTGAAAAAATATATTAATATTCGAAAAACAATGAAAAAAATGAAGAATGTCTCAAACGTGAAAGTGTGTAAATATTTATACTTGAACATATGATGCCCAAAAACCTTTTTATTTTCAGAGTAGTGTAAATATTTTGAGGTTGGTTCTATTTCATCTAGGCGGTCCATAAAATTGGAATGTGTGTATTCAATTAAAATTTTTAAAATTAATATTTGTCACCTGTCTACATAAAAAAAGTTGGATTATTAGAAAAATACGTAATGCCAAATTTTCTGTCTTTGGGTTAGCATAAATCTGTCAAACAGTCTTTATTCAAATGTTAACTAATAATGTATTATTCAATATGAATAATAAATACAAAACGTATATGAAAAGTGTAGATGTATATCACGAGACTAGTATTATATATTTTTCTAGTTACGTTTTCTGCAAAATGTTTTTTTTATAATGCGATAATAATGATAGTATCTAATGTTTCAGAAATTTGTTTTGCATTGATAAAAATATTTTTTAGTCATTTTAGAAATAGTAAGTAGGTAGATGGAACTAGGATACTGCAATTTATTGATTCTACATCTGCCAATGACTTATTAATGTCCTTCTATCCTTAATCCAACTTAATTGAAAAAATGACCAATAATTTAATAAGATGACATATTTATATAAATGAATTACATGTACAGTTTTATTATACCGAATGAATTTTAATTACATGTACGGTTTTATTATACTGAATGAATTTTAATTACATGTACGGCTTTATTATAGTGAATGAATTTTAATTACATGTACGATTTTATTACAGTGAATGAATTTTAATTACATATACGGTTTTATTATACTGAATGAATTTTAATTACATATACGGTTTTATTATACTAAATGAATTTTGATTACATGTATATCTAAAGAAGAGTCAATTTGTATAACTGATTATAAATATGATATGATAGTATCTATGCATTTTTGAAGCATTTATAAGGCCGCAGACAAGTATTTAGAAAGTTAACAAAATCAAGCAATACCTAAAAATCACAATACAAAGGTATTTAAAAAAAATATTAGGATGATAAATTGTACAATGCATATGAGAGATATAATTTTTTCGTTTTCCTATATTAAGAAATTTTTTTAATAAATGTGCATTGTTTCAGAATTCATCAATGATGTGATATTTCAAAGTTGTCAGAAAAATTGTTTAAAACATTTGCATATACCCACAGATACTCACACAAACCCATAAATTACTTTAAATAACGAGATACCAAGAAAAAATTGCTAAAGGGATATTTTTAATGATTTAACCCAAATTAAATATTCAGCGTGGAACGAATGTAATTGAATACTAATATTTGAACGAATTGATTGATCCCAAGTTGATTTAGGTTCGTTTCTCTGTTGTACAATATTTTTTTTAGTATCGCTGACAGGTAGAGTACCTACATGTAAATATATAATACCACCATCGCAAGTAATTTTATTAGAAATTTTCATTCAGTATTTTTTTTATAGATACTTGTGAGCATTGAACGTTTTTCATTTAACTAATTGATAAATTCGATTTTTAGAACGAGTATAAAATTTTGACCACACCACATCTCAGCTTTCTCAAAATTCAGCTTTATTTATTTGAATTTATAAATTTACTGATAAAATCACTTCAATTTTCAACGTATTACATATTTCAAATTGTTTTTGTTGTAACAATGAAAGTTTACTACTATTGAAATTATATACTAAATAATTATATTCAGTTTAAAACTCTACATTAACTACAAATTAATTAATAGTAATAATTATAATATAACCAAATAAATTAAAAGTTACTTAAACAAATCAGGCGAATAATAAAAAATAAATATATATACTTTTAAAATTAGCAATATTTACTTTGTGGTTAAAATTAATATTTTTTATTTATTATCTTAGTTTTATTAACCACTGAATTGAGTTTAAAAAACATCTACCGGTTTCGAAAAACACCTTTTCCTTCTTCAGGATGTCATAACTAACTAAAAATTATTCGACTAAATTTGCATTGAGCAGCAATTTGAGTTAGGTACTAAATTTATTTTTTTAAATAATTGTTGTTTTTTTAAAAATTTTAAAAATAGATTCTGGTGAAGAAACAATGCTATATTTTTAGTTAGTTATGACATCCTGAAGAAGGAAAAGGTATTTTTCAAAACGGGTAGATGTTTTTTAAACTCAATTCAGTGGTTAATAAAACTAAGATAATAAATAAAAAATATAAATGTATATATCTAAAAAATATAATAATGGATGTCTCACTAAAAGAAAAAATATATTTGTAGTTAAAATTTGATATGATTATGATTGATAATTATCGTGACATAATCGGTGAAACATCCAGGTTCGAGTAACACCCAGTGGTAGCTGTTTATTTTTTTGATTCATACTTTTGACTATGTATCTTACCAAGTGATTCATCTAAATGCTTCAATTATTAAAAAAATTATGTTCTAAATTTGAAAAATCACAATATTATTTCATCAATTTTTTTGAAATTTTCGCAATCAGTTAACACGAATGGAAAAAAATATATATACGCTTCGACATATTACCTCCGTCCTGAATACTTTATGATCAATGACAAAAAATTGAAATCTACCGAAAGTGAAATTCGTAACGAGTAGACCGGAGGCGCAATGTTGAAAAATAAATTGAAATTTACACTCGACTCTTCACTTCGCCGCTTGAATATTCAAAAGTTATTTTCTGACTTTAGGGTTATTTCACGGTGGGCAACATCCACTCTGCATTTTTCGTGAAATAAGAAACAAGTAAAAGTTTCCGGGGCACTTTCGCCGAACGGAAGTATTTTCGCAGGATTCGCGTCACTTCACTGAACAATAATGGAAATCTGAAAACGAAACACGTCATCTGTGAAAAATGTTAACTTTAAAAACACTTTTCATTTATAATAAATAGTATAGGTACTGTATTTAGGTTTATCACAGAACTACATATTATTTTAAAACCTTATTAAATACATCAATTAGAAAGATATACATACAAATAAACTCAATTTATCGAAAACATATTTTAGCTGCCGATATATGAACCAGGATCTCTTCCTATCGCACTTCCCCAGATAGGAAGAGAAAAAGAGGTAGGCAGTTAAAATACTTTTTCGATAAATTGAGTTTATCTGTATGTAAATATATTTTTCTAATCGATGCATTTAATTTGTGTTAACCTTTACCATACCATGATATAAAATACCCGAAAGCAGCCATGCTGTCAACTCGTGTTACTGTAAACAACTGTTAGGACAAATGTTTTTATTACTTTAAATGGCTTTAATGTCACGAATTTACTCTAAATATTGAGCATACAATTTAGGAAAAATGATTAATAATATAATTTAGAGCATTCCTTCTCATCTCTATTCATGTAATTAGTGAGAAAGAGACAATTATATTTGTATGTTTGTTGTACTTTTCACAGTATTTGTATTTTTACCAACGTATTAATTTTACAACAGATTGAATGGAAAAATAATTGTTTTTGTTCGATTCCCTTTTCATAATCGGTTTTTCACTAGTCATTCCTAAGCGCTAATATTTTTTTTAGGATTATCTAAAGTATGAATTTTATGTTGCATGTATTTACCGAAATATTACCGATTTAATTGGGATGGTTTGGGGAGGGTTAAAATATCACAGAAATACGTTCTGAAAAAAAATTACAACATGACAAATAAATGTTCTCTTTAATTAAAATACATATTATTTCAACAGCTTACGTTGTATTTCTTATTACGATCATTACTTCTATTTTCTATTTATCTTCGGCATCTTCTTCTCGTGACTTGTCTGTTCAACGGAAGTTGGTTATCATCACTTTATTCACTGCGGTCCAGTAGACTGACCAAACCATTGCCTCAGGTACTTCAACTATGATGTTTTCCTTCTTCCAGAGCCTTGACTACCAGCAATCTTTACCTGCATTATGAGATGCAAGATTTTACACTTCTCTAGATATCTCATCACATGTCCGAGATGTTGAAATTTCGGATTTTTATTGTTTTAATTATGAATTTTTCTTTATTCATCCGAACCGTAATATTTTAACTCTGTTCATTCAGTTTTTTTGAACATTCTTCTGTAGATCCACATCTCAAATGCCTTATCATTTCTTCGGTAAGTGTCCATGCTTTCATTCCGTATAATAATATGGAGAATACATAGTTTCATCAGAATCACATAGTTTTCATAAATCATCTTTTTTATATTACGTACACCAGCCTTTGCTCTGCATTTCTATGAGCGCGAGGGCCATTTTGCTTCCAAAGCCTTCGTAATGACCGGATTTATGTTACATGTAAGCTAAAGCTTTCAAAGCTCACGAATATATTTCTTTGTAATACATTCATTCGTTTCCATTTATATTACGATTGTGTATTCTACTTTAAAAATAATTGTGTATTCCGGATTTTGATTATGAAATTCCAAAAATATTCTGATTAAAATGATTTAAAGAATTACGCGCTTGAACTTGGGCGTGGGATCATTTCGGATGCGTAGACAAAGATTATGTCTTGAAATTCGTATAAAGGATAGTACTGACTTATACAGAGCGATCAGCCTTTCATTGTGCTATTTGTATGTATGTAGAAAAAAATAACTTACCGGTGATAAATACTGATATTTACCGCCAAATCTCTTAGATGCTATAGCAATTCATGTTCAATATTCAATATTCAATATTCATCCATGTATACGTACTCTAGGCTAAACTTTACATTGCACAGACCTGTTAAACTTGTCAGCAATTAAAACGATTTAATTGAAATCTTATCATAATGAGACCATCCTCTACGAATATACAAAAACAGATTTAATTTCTTTTTCAAAATTGGTGAACGTATTATATTTCTATTTGTCATTATGATCTTAAAGATAATATTATCACATTTTACCAGCTGTTCACACACGTGCTGAGATTCGCTCTGCTCCGGTGCATATAATTTGTCAGAATTGCAAACATTATTTCAGAATACATTCGTAGGTATTCACGACCGTTTGATGATAAATAATATCTTCTACTTCTGGGCAATGGGTTAGTTTGTATCGTATCTGATGATTCTAGTCACATTTTGGCGACTATAATCAGCTGAAAATTTAATCATGAAACTGGCATTGGATTCCTGCCCAATTTATTAATCAGTAGCAAGTTGCGTTGCGTATTAATCACTAGTTTAATTTTTTTAGTTAAAGAAAGTGGATAAAGAGTGATGATATTTTCGTAACGTTTCAAGAACGAAGATTTATAATTTACGAAGTTTAACAGAGTGGCTACAAAAAATGAAATATTTCCGCTAAGAACGATTCGTTAAAATTTTTTAATGCCTATTCATTCATATTAATGTTTTATTAATTATTATTATTTATTGCTTTATATTAGCGGTAGTTTTTTTCGTATTTTAGTACAAATACAATATATAGCAGAAGGTCTCACCGCGCAACTTCAAGGAAATTTAAAAGCACTTTTTTTGATCATGATCGGAAGACTCCGAAACCACGTTTATCTAGTTATATATAATATTACTTGATAAACTTCGTGATAAATATATAACAGTTTCTTAAAGTCGTAGAAATACATTATTTAAACTGCTAAAACCTTAAGTATGAAAATTAAATTATTACCAATATATACCAGGCATACCAGTGTAGGCGACAAATATTTGGTCTATGTAGGTGTTTAAACTCTTCTACCTGTTAGCTTCCAGCTGAGTCGGTTGGCAGAGCTCTTGAAGAGTCTTGCTAGCATTAATGTAATCATAACTTAAACTTCGAAACTTGTGATTTTACTCGGAATAACTGGATTTCGTGGAAATTTCCGTCCTTACGTGGGAGTAATTATTGAAATTATAAAGTTTTAAACGTGAAATCGCTTGAATTGTGTGGAAATACACGATGTTAAGTTTGTTAACTCGCAAAGTAAAGCATAATTAATGATTTTAACAACTCTTGAACATACACTAACACTTACATAAAACAATTATATTGATCTTAGGTGGGAAAGTTATGACGTAGTCCAACGATGATTTAATATTAAGTTTTTTTGTTATACAAATATTATAAATAAATAAATAATTATCTAACAAATTTTCTTCTACGTAATATAATAGTAACCACTTTGTGGTGTAACGTGACTTTAATTTTCACAACAAAACTTTGTACTATACATTTTGAACAATTTAGAAACTATTGAAATACAAAAGAATTTGAATTCGGAGAAAACACTAATTAAAGAGCAACATAACATTCCCTAACACTTCAACTTTACTGTCCATATTCACGTTAATGACTAAAATCTCGCCCCTCTTCCCAAGGCCCGCTTCATTATCCAAATAGACTACAATACTGTATTTAGTTTAGTTATCACCTGCTGATGAGAGGGACTGCACCTCTCGAAACTTTAGTAGCGGCAATAACTCAACATGTGTAAAGTACAAAGTTCAGTTGTGAATAAGAATATAAATATAATTAGGTAATCTAGTTTAATGGTAACTCTTGGGATGCATTTCCACGTCGCGCAATATACGTCGAGAGTTATGGTAACGATCAAACTTCGATCCATTTTTTCTCCTCTCCATAAAAAGTTAAATACAAAATAAAATGAAAATCTCAACGGCGACTGTGTATTGACATTTATTGTATCTCTCAGTAAATATCGTACTATAAAATAAGTAAATATAAAATTACAATTTTAAATATTTTTTCTAGTTCTCATTATCTATGATATTAAAGGTGTGAAGGCAATTCTTAAAAACTTCGTGTTATTTGTGAAAAGGCAAGTAACTTATTTATACAACTATGTTACTTAGCGTAACTAGCATGTTTTGGGAAAATATCAATATCCTCAATCTCATCTCAGTGCATCCTAGATCCGGAACCCGCAACAGATTACACACATTGCGAGATTAGAACAAATACAAAACCGGTTTCTTCGCCACTGCAATATTAAACCTAATGTATGTTTTAACTCCTATCTAGACGCAGAAAACTTTTACAATATGAATACTCTAGAACATCGAAAAGAACGTACTGAACAAATATTTAATTTTATTTATAAGGAAATTTTCATTGTTTTAGTAAATCAAAACAAATCTTTCACTATGTTCCATTTAGATTGACCCTACAGACGATAGTTTTCTATTTACCCAGAAGCTCAAATCTCTTAAGCTCAAAATCCCTCCATTTACCATTCACGTAAATCACATGTTGATAATTTCGCTTTAAATTAACTTTTTAATGTTTAAAGATTGTACTGTTTTCTATATTGGTAAAAAGTCGAAATTTTAACAAAACAATCAAAGCATTAAGAATGTTTAAATAACACTGGTTTTTCAATCATTTATAAGAAAATGATCACACTTTTGATAAAAAATTGGGATTGTCTGTTTTACACATAAATAATTTTGGTCAAAAATTGAATAATTTAGAATCATTAAAAATAAATAAAGCATATAAAAATAATTAAAAGTTTATGAATAACATTATAAATTTAACCACAAGTATCATTCTAAAAAAAATTCCGATAATTTTGTATCATCAAGTCAATTTCCACATCTTTCATCATCATAGCAATTTAAGTTACGTACTAGATTTATTTATTTTTTAAATAGTTATTAATTTAATTAAAACATTAGAATAATGTGACATACATGTTTTTTGGTTAGTTAATCTGACATCCTGAAGAAGAAAATGACGTTTTCCGAAACCGGTTGATGTTTTAAATGACTCATTAAGTGATTTTAATAAACAAAGTTAGATAATTTATAAAAAATAACTCTTTACGCTATATGTAAGTCAATAACTTTAGCCAATCATTTTATCTACATATCTTATTCCTTTCCTTCTGCCTTAACCGAAATTCAAATCTCCCCATCCGTTCTCTCCCCTAGTTTTATTTACTTCCGTATTATTTAGTTTTACATCACACATTGTCTTAGTATACTTATATATATGGTTATTCACATGTATTTATTACATACACATAATTAGATACATCTGCATACCTGAGTACGTGTATGCACTTCTTTACATTTTCTAATTTAATTTAAATATGTTTAAAGATTTCTGTCAGCATCTCAATGGACTTATTTGTAGTGAACTTAGACCACTACATTCTGCTTCAATTTACGGTAATAAAATACGTTTAACAGATGCCTAATATCCGTCTATGTTAGTCGCGCGAGAACGTACAGTTTCCCGGAATCATTAATGCTAATAACTTCTCGAGTAATGGTTTTACTAACTTTTGTGTTTTCTCATTCCGAAGAATTTTTTTAAAAGTTTGTTAGTTCCTACAAAATAACCCCTTTACCCTACTCCTACATGACATCCGGCCCGCGGGTAACATGGATGGTTTAATAGGTGCGTTATTTATTCAGTTCTGAATTCGTGACAATATTTAAAGGAAATTTAATACTGATAATTCAAACAATTCTTATACCTTGTATAGCCTAATTTATTCAAAAGTCTGTAGGTATTTAACATTAATAGGACTTTATACCAAGATTCTGTACAAATTAATCCTTCAAATTTAACAAGCAGAATTGATTAAAATTTATTATATTTAACTAAATCTATAAGCTTTATGTCAGATTTTATGAACATTGAACAAATCGCTTGACACGGGTCGAAACATACCTAAAAAGTAAAATATTTTCATGTGAACAGTTGAAATATTTGCACAGTTATCTACATTCCAATGTTAGATAACCCAATATAGATATCTATAATTAAATTATTAATTCAATTACTACTCTATTCATTATGTATCTTGTTATAGCACTATTGTTCACGTAGATAGATGATCATTACGTTAATATTCATTGTTATTTAATAAAGCAGTCCCTTTTCACAATTTGCTATCGTAATTTAAAAACTAATTAGTCCTATAAACATTAAAAGATAAAACTTTAATAAATGCTTGTCGTCGTTTCTATGGCCTTTTGTAATGAAATATATATACTTATATGTAGGTTGGAATGCAAAATTAGCCAAAACAATATTTTGTTCAAGGATACAAAAGCACTTAGTCGAAGTAAGGGACATGGTAATAAACATCGGTATTGTTAGACGCACGATGCGGCGTGGGAACGGCAATAAGGAAACTGGCGTACGTGATCATAGTCACGTCGGCAGATGTACCATAAGGGATGCATCACCCTCATGCATCAGTCTTTCTCCAAGTACCAGCCGGGAGAGATCGTTCCATAAACACGATCTAGTTTTCAATTAGAAAACAAAATCAATATCGTCTCTGATATAATAAGCAAGCGTTTTGTAATTTGTGATTCCGGGGAAAATTTAAACTGTGCGCCTTGAGCTTAAGCTTAGACTGTGATTTAATCATTGATGTAAAAGTATAAAAAAGATCCCGGTGGATCTGTATAAAAAAAAGACGATCAACATAATTTGATGTAGTGAGAATAAATTGTCGCTATCAGGGGAGACGATATCATATGCGGCACGCGCAAATTGCATAAGCACATCGCGTCCAGAGTCCCGGTTTGCCTGGATGGGCATCGTCTGGTGGTCAACCAACCACAAGCCTGAACTCCGTCATTCTACGCTGGCACCACGAGCATCTGGCCACTTCACGTCCAGGATCCAGGACCGTTATCTACATGTGGAAGGCGTCTCCTAAGAGGTAATCCTTTACGTGAGGGACCTGAATAATCAACATCAGACAAACATCAACATAGACAATTTGGTAGATAACGTAATGCAGGCATGATGGGTACCTAATTAATTTAAATTTAATTGTAATTATTTTTGAATTGACTCATTAATAAGTAATCAGGTAAAATGCTCATTTTCCACTTTTAATACATGCAAGTCACAAAATATAGATAATAAACTTTATTGTAAACAATGGCATTATGTAATTTCATTTCATAACCATTTGACTTGATAATATTTAAAAAAAGAACCAGTTAGGCTATATGCCTCCACCCTGAATATGAAGCCGAGGCAGAAAGAAGAAATAACCTAACATGTAAATATACTATATAAGCGAAAATATTGCCATTTTAGTTATCCTAAGAGATCGTCAAATCTGGCTTAGAATTCACAAGATGATGTATAAAGGGATCCTGATCAGTGGCGTTACTATGCCAGTGCAGCCAGTGAAGTCAGTGCAGTGCTTTGGGGCCCACTTTAAACAGGGGACCAAAATGTCCGCACACAATTTAACATGTCCAGTCCAGTCCAGTTCTAATAAGAACTAATGATTTTTAAAATCCATCACAGTAAGAAGTAAGTTATAATTATTTAAAAAATAATTTTTCAACCGTGTTACAGAAGCATGTGAAAACATTATTTATGTATATAGATAGTAGTACCCCACTAATATAAAGAAAAAAATCCAGTTGTGAGTGCACACAAATGCCTTAACATACTTTTTTTTTACGAAAATGTGAAAATTATATAATTATTATATTAAATATGAATATTATATACGAGACAAATTTAGTGAATAAAATCGCATAGATTAATAAACTTTTAGAGACATACTGCAATCTGCAATATGGGAGATGAATGATTGTTAACCTTTACTATACCGTTATATAAAATACTCGTACGCAGCCATGTTGTCAACTCGTGTTACCGTAAGTGATTAGAGTTTTTTTAGCCTCTAAAATGTGAAAAAATGCTTTTATTAGCTTTAAAATTATTAATGCCATAAATTTACTCTAATTATTAGATTACATTCGTATGTTTGTTATTATTTACCCTGCAAAATTAATGTGTGATCTCTTCATGTCTTACAACAAGTGGTATTTTTGCCAACGTGTTAATTTCACAGTAGATTGAATTAAAAATAATTATTTTTATAGGATTCGCTTTACACAACTGTTTTTTTCTAATAATTTCTAAGCGTAAATCCTTAGTATTAGGAATTAAAACATTAATAAGATGTTGCGTGTATTTAGCAACATATTAGAGCGGTAGATCTGGGTTTAGGAAGGGTTAAACAATTATTAGATTTGGCGATTATGAATGAACGAGTTGTGATCGTATGTGGTATTATATGAATAGCAGATATGGATGATTGAATGCAAGTACGTGGGTTAACATTTGTGTGGAAATGTATGTAGATACGAATCAGAAGGATTTTGAATATGATTGGTGTGAGAGTAGTGGATGCCTCAATATTCATCCAACAACTCTCGTGTACGCTTGAATATCGCAGAGTGTATTGTGTTTATGTGAGTGTGGCAGGCGGCGGTATATATGAAAACAGAAACTAATTACTGTTTGCACTGAATTTATTGAAGTCAAACTTTACAAAATGAGTTTAACAGTACTAATAAGTTTACTGCGCGAATTGTTATCAAAGGCGGTTTCTGGAGCTATCGTCTGAAAGAGTGAAGCTCGTAAGATGGCTTTCCCGAGTGCTGCTGACTGCATTGGTGTTGTTACATGCCGTCGGTACTAAATGTCTCTAAGACTGATAAGAGATGCGTTTCACGCTTCGTACATGCTGGATAAGTTTAGCATTGCCGAGCGGTAATGATGAGAGTGAAGACGATAACCCTCGACAAACTAAAGCATCTGTATAAACAATGAATCATCCACATTTCAACGAGAACAAAAGATAGCAGTATAAAATGAATTATAGATAGAGTATTACGGATATAAGCGTGCATTTAATTATGAATGCAGCTATTCTCTTTGCCCTTGGAAAACAGTGTGATGATAAGTAAGTACCTAAGTAATTAAAACATCTTCGCAAAAAAGACAATTTATGCGAAGCACGTTCATATGTCATTGTGCTTCGACAGTTTTAGATAATATTCTCATATCTTTGATATAGGGGGGGGCCTTTTTTCCTTTTTGCATTGGGGCCCAATGCTTTTAGTTACGCTACGTACTCTAGTATATTTCAAAGAAGTGTATGAAAGAAACACGAACGGAGAGACAATGCAACAGCGGTCTACTGATACGGTGGTTAATAAATTGATAGGGCAAAGGAGACCAATAGAGCTAAGTAATGTGTTTCTGTGATTAGAACTAAGTACTAAGTGTTGTTCAGAGCTAAGCGCTAAGTGTTGTTCACAGTTGGTACAGAACAAATTCATATTTGAGGTTTGTGCATAATAACATAGTGAAATTCAAAACACGCTTCTAAAGATTAATGTAGGACATATTTGTATGATAATTTTTCACAAAACAATGTTCTATAAATTATCTCCTTTGTTATTATTAAAAATGTTGTACTTTTCCAGTATTTTCAAAACAACGAAGGTCAAGCTTGCACTGTAGTACATTCTATATATCTATATGGTGTGGAATCATGTAACCTGAAGGCAAGAAAGAGAAGACATATTGATACCTTTGAGATGTAGTGCTAGAGATAAGGACAGACTCTTAATCATTTCCCTGAAATGAATCCTTCCATTTTATGGGAATCTTGTGAGAAGGGAATATAACTTGGAGAAGTTGGATGTGTTGGGCTACGCCGAAGGACGAAGATAAAAAGAAAGATCCCTTACCCGCTGGATGGATCAAGTGGAAAAGGCAACAGACACTTCTCTGGTGACAGCCCTAAAATCTGCAGGATGCCGAGGAAAGTGGAGGAGCATAGTCAAGAGGGCGGTAGTTCATGGAGTTCACCATCTTCAGTCATGAGGGACTGACGTGGATGATAATTGTGATGTCCTTGGAATGGTGGGATGGTGTGTGTATGTATGTATGTGTGCTGCACCGCCGGTGCGGGTATGTGTGACTATAAAGACGGCGCGCAGGAGTGCGCGCGTCTTTTTTATCTGCGGTTCATCGCCTTAATAGTTTGACCTATACTAGTGATATACCTTGTACTAAATTGTAGCTTATTATAATAAAAGATTAATTGTTACAAAGTTAATTTCTTAGACCTTCACATTACGAGGTGTATACTAAAGATGTACAATGAAGTCAAGTACGTAACAAGAATGATGATTATTTTCTCACAAGAGTCAGAGATTATATTCTGACACGACATTTAGAAAACCAACGAAATAAAATATTAAATAATAAAATATTGCAAATAATAACGTACATACAGATACAATAAAGATTTGTTTTTAAATAAATAAATAATACAGATAAATCATTAATGTGAGTGCTACTTAGATCTGCTCTATTTCATCTCTAATTAACCTCTCTTTTAAGGCGAAGAGAAAGAAGGTTAAAAAGGATAAAAAATATAGAATTTAAAAACGGAAAACAAACGAATATATAATGGCACTTCATACGCATCGAGGGGTGAAAGTTAAATTGTTGTAACCGACATTTTTACGGGAGCGATAAAAAACGTTAATCACGACATTTTGTTTTAGTCGCCAAACTTTTATAATTTATCCAAGCAGATTGTTGCAACCTACCGAAAATCTACCCTTAAAATAGTTGAACGGATATTGTGACTTTGATGGGTTTTCCTACAACAATTTATAGTAAAAAATTGACGGTAATGGTTTTCTAAATGGCGACTAATTTGGTTATGGTTACACTTAAAATATTTTACGCTGATTTTACTTTAGTCAAATGGGTGGTTTATAAAAATAATATTATGCCCCTAATATAAATATTATAAACCCTCCGAGTAAATAAATAAAATAATAAAAGGTTGATTTATACCAATTATGCCTAGCTATCAGGATACTAAAATTGTGCAAAATTTGCACACCCATGCCGATTACAGAAAACAAAATTGAATTGAAATAAAACGTCTATAAAAAGTTTATTTATGTATATTTTGTTACACAACAAAAAACTTAACTCGTTTGATGGCTACCGCAATCGTGATTCGAAAATTGTTCGACTGACTTTGATCACTACGCATTGAAATAATCCGATTAGATAGTTTCATCAAAGTCTCAGGACTGTTAACAACCCTCTTAGGTCGGGTCGATAGTCCGCGGGAAGCAAAGGAAAGAAAGAAACCTCCCCGTGAGTAAATTACTATCAGAGCTTTATTAAAGGAATAAAACATTTTTGCTCGTTCTGTGAAATTCGTAGGCAGACGAAATAGAATCACGTAATTTTATTAAATTTACTGCCCCGAGCGATGAAGCTAATTTAAAATGTTTGCTCCTGGAAGCTATTTATTAAGAAGAATTTCACGAAGTCCTATTCTATTTACTTAAGAAATGGACAGAATGTATATTTAATGTGGCTATCTGCCGTCTCGTTAAAAATAAATTATTGTCAACATTAGAAAAAGTTGTAGATTTTCCATCGAATTTTATTTATCTACTGTACCTGGTTAGCTTTGTGCTAAACGGAAATTTGATGAATGTAAAATGAAAGTACTGCAAAGTACTGAAAGTACTGAAAGAATAAAATATCAAAACGAAATTCACCGCGGAGAGGAGTGATCACGTATTTCACGAGTGCGGTGCGACTCGGCTTCACGATGTGCCTACGTATATTGTTTAATTTGTCCAAAAACCATTTTTGAAATTTTGTCACATTTCACTTCCGGATTAATAAAATAAGCTCAACAAAGCGGGTAACATCATCATAGCAAATTATTCATTTCAAAGGATTGTAGCGCCAGCACAGGTTTATGACAGGAAATTAAAAAATTACATATCTAAAAATATGCATTATACTTTATCCGCCTTTTTATTCCGGGATAACTGAAACCTTAATTAATTACATGAAGCATGGTTATCATATTTTATAAATGTAACATTTTTTACGTAGCAAAAAAAAAATGTTTGTAAACATATGGAGAAAATTATCTTCCGCTTCCCCTGTAGGTTATTTAAAAAACAATACTTTTATTATTAAAATTTTTATTCCGTTATCCAAAAATGAAATTTTTTTGTATTGCCAAATTGTTAATTATATTTTACAGAATCGATTTTAAAGTATTAAATATCCAGTCCAGCCGCAAGGATACATGTTATTCGTGAACATATTTCCAATAATTACATTCGTCATAATACAACTATTAAGAGTCTATTGCACCTTTTATTATTAATTGTTTTCTAATTCTACATAATCAGCGATATCTAAATACAAAACAGTATTTAATATGACTTAAACATTGAATAAATTAATCCTCGTTTGTCGAGAGAGTTCTTTTTTGTTTTATGACTTTGTCAATAGATTTGAAATATTCTTGTGATAAGTTAACGCTAACCAGCGATGATGAAATGCGTCATTAATATTATCCATTAAGCTAATTGTATCAAATCCCTCCTAAGATTCTTCGTTTGCCTTTTCATTTTAAAATAAATCTAAAAGGTACAGCTAACTCATTACTTTTGCTATAAATATTTCCAGATTAATAAAAAAAATACTATTCTATAAAATTTTATTCAAGATTTGTTAATATTAAAAATATAACTTTTAAGAAATAATGTTTCTACTTGAAAATAAATTAACTAAAATAGCTCTTCTGTAGGAATATTATTATACTAATGTAGGTTATTTTTGCGATCTATAACATTTTATCAAAGATTCTACATGTTATTAGCTCCAAAACTGTACAACACACTCAGTACCAAATGGAAATCTTTCAATTCCAATAATATTACACAAATATGGACCCAACATATGATCCAATCGGGTAGAGATCAATCAGAAGCATGGCTACCAACATTCTAACATAATCATTATACAGCGCCTACACTAATAATACACTAATTCTACAACACTTCCACTTCATTTTATTTTATTCTATATATATATGTATATATTTTTTTTTTATCTCTATTTTTATTCCTGCCGAATCTTAAATAACAGCACGAAAAAAACTGGCTACTTTAACACAGACTTCAGTCTAACAAAGTAGCCAGGACAATGCTGTATATATCAGAGGTGGAGTTTACTCCATCCCACACAATAAACACATTACAATGTTATATTATATATATATATATATATATTCACCTATGTTATAACAAAAATATGTATGTCAATAAATAAAATAAAATAAACTTATGAATTCAATATCATTGACTAATTTGGCAGTTGCTTCGTGGTATAAAATTTTAATTAAAAATATATGTATAATTTTTATTTTCACTTTGTACTACATACACACACAATTTTTTGAGTAATATCACTAGTTTCAAGAAGGGCACTCCTTACCATCTACATCTGTCTGAAAAATAATAATTTCTCCGAATTTTCTAACCATATCATTGAAAGCAACCATTTTTTCAACAGCCACGACCCAAAATTACTCTACTCGGTACCATATAGGGAAATAATAATGAAAAAATAACCGAATTTTAATTCGGAGAAAACATTAATGAACAATATCACATTTTCAAATCCTTCGCCGCTATTATCAATGTTTCCCAGAAACAATAAAGCCACTCCCACCCTTACGTGCCCCATCACCCCATAGCCAAATGTATTTAATTTTAGTTCAATTTAAACGGAGATGAGAAGGACAGCTCTTCCCGAAACTAGTCGTGGTATTACTTAAAAAATTGTGTATGCGTAGTACAATGTGAAAATAAAAATGATATTTTATTATGGGTTCAATTTCACATTGACCAATGAAATATAGACCTTCAATACAGTAGCGGCTTCTTCAAAAGCGCGTTCGTATGTAGGTACTATTAATTTAATATCAACTTTTCAAAAATAATCCAGAATATTTGACATAATAGTCATACACAAAAATTCAATATCACTTAGATTATACATCAGTCGTTCTTGAATTACGCATCCTCAGTTCCCTCGTGAAGCTAGATGTATATCACAAAAATGTCACGTAGATTTACATTTTTTTTTACGAATACCTATTGAAAAAATCGTAATTATGCTATTATGAATTATTAGATAAATTCAAATATTTAATTAATTCCAAATGATATATTTTATGCATAAAATGATGGTCGTAGAGTTTCGAGCGGCCAATATTTTTAATACAAATTATTTTAAAGAATATTATTTTTAATTCAAATCAAATGCATTAATTAGAAAGATATATATATATATAGATAAACTCAATTTATCGAAAAAATATTTTAGCTGCCGCCGGGATTTGAACCAGAATCTCTTCCTATCCGGTGAAGTGCGATAACCAATTACACTAAGTCAGCCTCGTAAATAGTCGACAAATTTTCGAACATATATGTTACAGCTATTTCAAATGAATACATCTTACATTCCATTATTTAAAAGCTATCAACTTATTTTTGCGAATACCTTTTTTGAGAAATATTCGCTAGGAGACTCCAGAGATTTCTCAATTTCATTTTATTATTTTTTTGTATATACTTTAATACAACTTACATATATTTTAAAGAGAACACATTACTATTTATGCATAAAATATTTTTTCGGTATATTGAGTTTATCTGTACGTATATCTTTCTAATTGATACATTTAATTTGTATTAAAATATCACAGAACTATGTTCTGAAGAAACTTCACAATTAATAATGTGTTCTCTTTAAAATAATATTTTTGTTGCGGTGCAGAATTTGCACATATTGTGGACTAGATCTGTCACACCCTGTATATTTTACATATAATGTATTTATAAAATGTGATTTAAAGTCTTGGATTGAAATTAGTGAAATGAGTTATCAAAAATATTACCCAATTACGATCCTCTCTCTACGATAGTGTATTTAGGCATAGCATAGCCGAATGAAATATTTTTTGGAGTAATAATTTTAAATCATAATTTTTTGCTCTACATACTTTAGAATTTGCCACTTTCGTTATTTATAAGTACTTAGCGTCCGCCGGGGATTCGGATGTAAATTTTTTGTTTTAAAAATTATTGTACAGTTAAATACTCCGGCATTGTATAATAAGTTATATTTATGACTGTTGAATATTCCTTTCAATCGAGCACTGTATAGCGTGATTGAAAATATTTATAATAAACAGGTTAATAATTTACCGCAGAAAACAAAAATTACAAAAGAGACTCGTAATAAAAAACACACATAATTGTTTTATCACTCAATTAATCAATAATCATTTACGTTGTTCGCCGAGAGGGCAAATAATTCAATGACATTTTTAATGGAAATCTACAACAGTGACAATTCAATCATCGAGGGATTGGGGGACATTTACTGTTACAATTTAAAAAAAACTTTAAAATGTGAAAATTTAAACCCAATCTTACTTTTTCATTCGCAACTGTAAGTCTATAAATCTTTTTATTTAAGATTCAACTCTTAAAAAAACGAACGGTATCGTTTCTTCGTGATACATTGTCTGATAAAGGAATACAATTATCGATTTTATAACATCCTTATTATTCTTTTTTCATTGCACTGTGGATATTTATTGTATTCTATACACGTGAAAGACAAGGGAGTCTAAAGGGAATGAAGACGAATTGATGCCTTTGAGATGTGCTAATGGAGACACATGCTGGTTCAGAAATGGGTCATCAGAATAATAAACAAGAGGCCATTCAGACATAACTCTGAAGAACTTTTTAAATCCTTTCAAGTTTGTATATAAGACAACTGTTTACCAGAGCAATCTTAAAATTATTAAAAAAAAAACTCTACTTCCATGATCCAATCCAAAGGAAACCAGGAGCAAAGCTTTAGGATATTATTCGGTGCCAAAATTTAATACCAAATTCGCTCAACGAACTTTTTTATTTTGTGCTCCGAGAATATTTAACAAATTGCCACTAGACCTTAAAAGGTCTAAAGTGATTAACTAATTCAAACCAAAAATAACAAAGTGGTTGCTTGATGTGGGTAGAAAAACAAATGAAACGAATTTGAAATTTGTGCTAATCTAATTACCCACACATTTTTGTCTCCCACTATTATATATTACTGACAATAACATTTTTATAACTTTTTTTTCAATATCTTTTTATAACTTCTGATTATACTTTTTTCAGATAACTTTTCAAAACGTACTTAACATTATACTTACTTAGCTCTTAACATTTATAACTTTTAAAAACTGTACGGGTAATTGCTTTAGAACAGACTACGTCTAGTAAAGCAATTACCTGTAATTTTTCATACGTACTATTTATGCTACAAAAGAAAATATATATATGGACAGCGAGACGCCCAAATGCCTTTATTCTGTAGGAACAACGCATCGGCGATGGATTCTCAACTATTTGCCTGAGACAAAACGTTCAATTTTCTGGACATCTCGCGAGAAGAGAAGATAGTTTGGAAAAGCTTGTTATGTTGAAGGATGGGCAGGAAGCAGAAAATACTCCACCCGTTGGTCCACAAGTTGAAAAGGCTGATGCCGAAAAAAGTGAAGAACTATAGTCAAGAGAGCGGGATTCATAAAAATTACAATCTTTAGCATGATAAACCGATGAGGAAAATGAACTATTACATATTGACTGGATAGGTGAAGAACAGGGAGTAAGAAGGCGATCTCCACTTGGATGGACCGACCAGATCAAATACGCTACTGGCTATCTTGTTGCAACATTTATCCGAACTGCGGGCTGCAGAGAAATATGTAGGAGAAACGTAAAATAAATTAACAAGGCACAAACCGAGGGTCACTATCCTCGGTAATCTGGGAACCGACTGAAGATACAGACTATTATAATTAGTATTTTTAAAACAATATTTTTAAATAAATCAAAAACAATTTTATTAAAGAGAACGCATTCTTATTGTGAAGTTGTAATTACTCAGAACATAGGTTTGTGATGTTTAAAATACTATTTAAAAGTATTCATTATAAAGATACATATACAAAATAAATTTTATAATGGCTTTCAAATAATGGAACGATAGATGTATTAATTTGAAAAAGTGTAAAATATAAGTTCGAAAATTTATCGTCAAAAATACTGTCACTGTAGCATAGTTGGTAATGCACCTTCCCCGGATTAGAAAAAAGATTTAGGTTCAAATCTCAGTAGCGCAACAATATTTTTCGATAAAATAAATTTTATATGTGTATCTTTATAATTAATACATTTAATTAGTATTTAAAAACAATTTTTAATAAACAAGAAGCAATTTTATGTAATACAAAAGTAGTATTGATTAATTTTTAGTGGTAATTTTGAACTTTACAAAAATTTCATGGTTTCTTTTCAAACTATTGTCACATGAGAAATTAGCAATCTCTAGATAATGGTGAGGATGGCGATTTGTGGAACAATACTCAATGACGACTTAGTAAAGAGTTCACTCTGAGCACGGCTGAATCTCCAGGGCTTTGAATAATCAGGACAACGACATAAAAGAAGATTGAAGAAAGAAAGGAGAAGGAAAAGTGTCATGGACATGAGAACTGAATGAAATTAGTGAGGTTAGCTAGGACAAGTGTCTGAAAGTTAGAGTGACAATTTGTGGAATTATAATCTTTTTTAAGGAGAACACATACTTATTGTGAAGTTACAATTTTACAGAACATAGGTCTGTGATATTTTTAATATAAAAAAGATGACATTTAAATAATGGAATGACAGATGTATCAATTTGTAAGTGCAACATGTAAGTTTGAAAATTTATCGTCAACATCGGTTAATACATTTCTCCGTATAGGAAGAGATCCAGGTTCGAATCCCGGTAGCAATAACAATATTTTTCGATAAATTGTTTTTATATGTATATCCTTTTGATTAATATATTTAATTTGTATTAATAATTATAATCGTTTATGTGAACAATTCGTGTATTTGTGCATTTTCCCTTCCCCTGCAGACAAAAGTAAACCCACAATATTTTGAGTATGTCCAAATCTTTGTAGGAACCAATTACTGGGATATATTCCCTGAGGGATTGTCATCAAGATATAAATGTCTCACAGAGACAAAGCTATACAGCCCCATACTTCAGTCAAAAAAGAGTCTCAGCTTCAGCGATATCTATATTGTTACATGAGAATGAATGTCCAATTTTCAAAAAAATAGAAAAAGAAAACCATAGATGGTGACAGCATAGTTGGTAATAAATAATTGAAATGTTCCATCATGATAACATATATACAACTTCTAAAAATTTGATAGACGTGGTAGGATGGGTAAATAGCAGAGACAATCAAAAAAGCTTATGCACAGCATTAATCTTTGCGAAATAAATGTAAATTAAATATTTATTTGAAATATTATGTATTACGTATGTAGATCTACATGAAAATATTTCACTTATTATGTTCACGTATTAACTAGAACCGTATATGTAGTGGAAGAATTTAAAATTGACAAACAAAGCTGCGCATGTGTTTTTTCGAAAAACTGTCCCAGACCTATGTGAACTAATCGCAAATCTCGCACCACTCGGTTGTCTGAATACACACCTTCGCTTTAACATACGTGTTTCTAAACGCTGCAAGTGTATCTTTGAAGCGAACTTGACTGTATGCATTCCAATGCACTGTGGTATTATTTTATATTATAACATATTATTACTGCTTTAGTTAATAACTTGAAAAACTTCCTAAGAAAAATAGTAATAATTTACACTCACACAGGATACTTATACAAAAACATTCTTCTGAAAGAGTGAATGAAGAATATAGCCTTTAATAATAATACCCATCGATATTAGCAGCATAACCTATGTCCAAGCCTAGTGCACGCCGTTGGTAAATAAGTGAATGTTTCATTGTGTAAAGTGATCTCTCAAGCCAGCCAGGTCGTAAGACCTGTATTGCCCAAGATTTTCATAATAACCTTCCGACGTAAATAAAAATAATAGATTCAATTCTGTGAGACATCTATTACGCTCTACGCAGTGGAGGAGTACAGACGTCTAGTGCAACAAATCGTGTACTTGCGAAGTGATAATATCATTACGCGCGCACGCCCGGACGGGCGACGCATCCACCATGGACGTAAACTCATTAATACTTAACTTCAAAAGTGATTTAAATAAAATAACTACAGTGAAAGATTTAAAAATAAAATTAATCTTAGAACAAAACCTAAAAACGCTAGAACATTGAAAAAACACAATTTAAAAAACAAATAATTACTTTACAAGATAAAATTATAAAAAACAACGACGATTACACAAAAAACTAGAAGATTTTATAACAAACAAAAATAAATCATATGCCGGAATACCAACGACCAACATAAATAAACCCATTTCTTCCCAACCAAATTATGCAATAATTGTGTCTGCCGATAAATTAAAAAATGAGGAAATAAAAGAAAAAATACGAAAAAACATTAAATTGACAAAATTATAAATTGGAATCACAGGACTAAAAAAAATTGGAGAAAATAAAATAATTATTAATTGTCCAAAAAAAGAAGATTCAAAAAATTTAACCGAGAAAATAAACAAAACGTTGGGAATAGAAATTAAAGCGGAAGAAATATAAAAAGAAACAACCATTTCTAATCATAAAGAGACTAGAACGAGGATTAACAGAAGAAGAAATTATAAACGGTACCAAAATGCAAAACGAAGAGCTAGAACAAGAAATTGACCATAAAAATAACATAAAACTGATAAAACAACTGAAAAACATAGACAAGGAAGGCAAAGAAAGAGAAACCACAAATTAAATCATACAAACGACAGGAAAATTAAGAAAAATCTTAATTGAAAAAGGAAAACTAAACATCAAATTCCAAAGAGTATCCATCGAAGACTGCAATCCATTAACACATTGCTACCATTGCTAGAAGTTCGGGCATACAGCATAAAGATGTCTTAATAGAACTCAACCGCCGACTTGCCGACACTGTTCTGAAGATCACACGGAAACCAGGTGCTCAAATACACAAAAAAAATACATCTGCAGCAACTGTAGTACGCAAATCATAGTTTCAATACGAAATATCAAACTGAACATAGAGCAGATAACCAAGACTGCGATTACAGAAGAAAAATGCTCCAGATTGCTAAGGATAGAATTGAGTATGAGTGAGTGTTCCAACTTAAAAACACATAAGTACACATTTTTCTTTATTAATCTACAATACATTAAAATCAACCAAAACAAACACCTACACAATTATATTATAGACATATCATACTTTCAAAATTTTTTAATTTAAATTTTTCATTTTCAAAATTCATACATTTCAAATTTAATTATCTGTTTTCATAAATTCAAATATGATATTATTCAAATATTAACTCAATAGACAAAAAAATCAAAATAGATGAACGAACTTTTCATTCAATAAACGACACAAATTACATAATAGAACCAAATCCCAATAGTAGTCTGGTTATTATTCACATGAATATTAGGGGTCTGCTAAAAAATTTTGACGAATTCCTTGTAGTTGCAAATTCATTAAACAGACTGGACGTGATAGTGTTAACAGAAACACACTCGTCGCGCGAAGTTAACTTCCACATACTAAACTGTACATACTTTGCATCAAATAATATTATAAACAAAAATAGTTGAATAGGGATATTCTTTTCAAATACGTATGCGGTACAAAATTTCGAAGAAATAAATCTAAAAAATGATAACATTTTAAAATTAAAAATCAGATATAATAATAATTCATTTAACATATTAGCCATATACAGAACTCACTTATCATCGATAATAACATTTATAGAAGAGTTAAAAAATGTATTATTAAAACTAAAAAACGAGAAAACTATTATTTTAGGTGACATAAATTTAAATATAGCTAATGACTACTCATGTAATAATAGAGATAATTACTTAAATATGCTAGTTGAATTAAAATTTATGTCATGTACAAATGGATACACTAGAAACGTAAAAAATCAACTACCTTCTTGCATTGACCACATGCATTGTAACATTTCAGATATAAATAACGTTATTTCTGGTATCGTTCATACAGAAGTCACTGACCACTACGCGACTATATTTTCTTACAAATACAACAAAAATATTATTCCTCATGTGACGGGAAAAAAATTGAAAACCAAAAATATACATGCGATAAAATTAAATGACACACTCGTAAACAAATTAACCGTTTTAGTGCTAAGCAATTTTGGATACAAACGATCGCAGCGCTTTTGCGACGCGTAGCATTCAAACGGTTAAATTCTGAAAAATTGACTAAATTATACCAATGCAATAATGTCAACGAATGTTGCAATATATTTGAAGACACATTATCTAAACATATAAATGCCGCTAAATATACCTTACCTAAATGCAAATCGTCTAAATATACAAACCGATAAAACCCTGGATTACTCATGGTCTAATCGTATTAATTAGACATAAAGAATTCTCAATAAAAAGAAATAAAAAACTACCAAATAACGAGCAACTAAACAGATATTTAAAAGTATATAAGAAAAAACTTCCATTTTTAATATTAAATACTAAAGAAAAATACTACAAAAAATTCTAGAATCTGCAGAATATAGATAGTAAGAGAGTTTGGAATATCATTAATGAAAGCATGAAAAATAATAAGACAAAAAAGGAAAAATAAGTTATATTATACATGACAATTCAAAAATAAATTGCTCAGAAAAGCCCCAGGAAACAGCAAACTTTGGAAAAATCCTAGAAAAAATTGTTAAAAAAAGATTGCCTCAATTTATTAAAATAAACAAAGTAATTGATGAAAACCAGTTTGGGTTTATGAAAAACAAAAGTACACAAGACGCAATAGGTAGACTATCTAATATCATCCTAGAATCTCTAGACAAATCTCTAAAATGTACTGGAATTTTCGTGGATTTGAGAAAAGCCTTCGACAGTATCTCCCACAACAAACTAATATTAAAATTAAAATCCGTCGGTATAGACAACAAATCACTAAGCTGGATTCAAAGCTATCTTCACGAAAAATCGCAAAATGTAAAAATTAACGAAACTCTAAGCTAACCCCTAATCAGTGAATTTGGTATACTACAAGGGACAGTTTTGGGCCCACTTCTTTTTATAATTTATGTCAATGACATTTTCAAACTAAAATTGACCGGAAAAATTATATCATACGTTGATGATACTGCTATCATTGTTGACGGACAAGACTCCGAACACTGCAAACGAACATGCAAATAACGTCATGAACACTCTCAAATCCTAGTTCGATAATAATTTACTTTCTTTAAACTCTGAAAAAACCTATTACATTTCCTTTACAACCAAAAGTCTTAAAACACCGCCCCATATAAAAATTACTATCCATAACGACAACTGTAACAAAATTACCTGTATCGACTCTTGTACAAATTTAAGCCCAAAAAAAAGAAATCAAATATCTCGGTGTAATTATTGATCAAAATTTAAAATGGCACAGTCACATTAACAAATTAGTGAAAAGAATAAGAAAATGTATTTATATAGTCATAGTTAAGGAACATTTTAAGTATAAATAATTTAAAAACGGTATATTTTATTATTGTTCACTCACTACTCCAGTATGGAATAATTAGGTGGAGAGGAGCATACAATAATATAATGAACTCGGTAAAAATAATACAGAGAACAATCATTAAAGTAATATTAAAAAAAAGATCAACTTTTTCAACACAAACACTTTTTGCAAAATTCCCAGTTCCCAAAATAAAAAATATTTACAAAAAAAATCTCAATTAATCAATTAATTAAAGAAAATAACTCTGTAAAATTTGAAACAAGCACATCATTAGGTTTAAAAATAACTTTAAAATCCCTAAATGTAACACCAAACACTATCAGCAAAATTCAATATATTTAGGGATAAAAAATTTCAATAGCCTCACTACACAAATTAAAGAAATAAAGAATATAAAAGAGTTTAAAAAGAAACTAAATCAACACTTTAAAAACACATAATTGGATAATAAACAATATTACAGAACACTTCAGAAGTACACACATGGACAACGAATAGAATATGTAAGGTATTATATAAAATTATTGTAGTGTAATTCCCTCTCCAAGCACAAAAGCTGGTCTCTTTTTTGGAGAGGTAAGCGAAAAAAAAAATGTAATTTAAAAAATATGTAAAATACTTTATTCATGCTATAAAAAATTGTAAAAAATGACAAATAAATAAAAAAATATCTAAAAGTAAACTCATTTGTAGTGGACCATGGGCCTGACTCTGCGAAAACCCATACAGTGCAAGTACCCTAAGTAAGTAAGTAAGTAGTAAGTATGGAAGCTAGCCTGTGATATGAGGGCCGGGGAGCTGATGTTTAATGCCATGATACGGAAGGATGCCATGGCAGCCTGAGCAGCATATGACAGTGTATTAATAATATTTAAGTGTCATGAAATATTTTTGTCATTGTTATGTACTTTCGTGATCAGTACTTCCCAAGTTGTATACCTCACCGAAGATTGTTGGTAGTCCAATAAGAAACTTATTCTAATTTATATTACAATAATAATACTGTTTATGGTACGATGTATACACCTATTCACGGAGGTAAACGGCTTAGTTAGAGGACGCGCTCGGTGCGCGTCATACTTTTAAGCCCGCCACACACACATATATCAACAACCGGCGATGGTGGCGCGGTAACACACATACAATCACACAATATCAAGAAAATCACAGTCATAAATCTTGAATGTCTTCAAATATTGCTTCAAAGCTGTGAATTTGAAAGCAAATAACATATGTATTCTTACGTACATAACGTTAAGTTCAAATATAAAATACTGTTTAATTAAAATTAAATTATAATCGATTGAATATTATCATAAAGCTGGCTGATATGGAAACTAGTTGGAATAGTGGTAGAATTACGTGACACTGATTCACACATCTATTGCCTTGGTACACACAATTGCTAAATGCTGGGTTCCATTATGGGTTAGGAGCACACACAGCGGCATAATTGATGTCCAATCCAGTACCACAATGCAGATCATAAGCGGAATCATGGAATCCACTTCTCTGCAATAACCTCATATGCTTGCACATAATTTTCAACCAAATATTAGGTGGAAAATGACTCTACTCAAAGAGAGATGACTACAACAAAATAGCGCAGTGTTGTGACATCGTTAAACTGTAATTTTACGTCTAAAATCTTGAAGATCTTTCCGAAATCTATACTGATATATTTAAAACAAACTCCTGGTGGAATCTTTAACCCGCCCAATGGAGACAGTACACCTGGTCTTTCTGTACAAAAATCCACGCTATGCGCACGACACGCTAGGCGTGTTCTGTCGATCTATGTTTACAACTTCACGAAAGTATAGCAGTACCGCGATGTTTGTCAGCATATCGTTTTAGCACGTCATTTTAAATTTTTTATATTTATATTATGTAAAGGCATGTGTACATTTGTGTATATGAAAAGTATGAAAATATTGCTACAAGTATTTTGATTTCTTAAGTTAACAAATAGTATAACGAATTATCGTAATACTGTTAATACTGATTTGTAGTTATTCGATGTTTATTTTAGGAACATTCAGCATCGGAAGCCCATCGCATTATTGTATATATAAAGGGTGTCCACCGTAAAAACTTTAAGATTAAATTGTAATTGCTCGTTAACTATCAGGGTGAGGTAAGTGGGAGGGGTATTGTTTGTCGCGCGTGATTTTCTTATTTGCCAGTCGCAATGAGTCACTGGTCGAGAGCGCACCGCGCGTTCGCGGTTGATTAATATTTAAAATGCTGTGATTCATTAGTTCGTGCGTGTCGCGCTTTTTGTACTCACTTTTATATTCGACGAGTAAGTGATGGGCCAAGCACGTAACTTATCTGGTGTTGGGTTCAAAAGTTCAGACAAGAAGGGATAATGGTTAACCAAGCTCCTCCGGTACTATCAACGTCAGCAGCGACGCCAGAACATGTGGCTCAAGTTCGACGTAAAATTATGTGCAATCCGCGTAAATCGATAAGGAAGATTGCAGCCTGTACTAGAATAAAAAAATCAACAGTGCGCGTTATTTTGAAATGAAACTACATGCAAATAATACACCTATACAAACTGCAAATCGTGCAGTTTCTTAACGAAAATGACAATTCTTTACTTGAAATCTTAGCAAGAACGATTCTGGAACGTTTTGTAACAACACGAACGCTTGGAAACATATTGTTTACTGACGGAGCACATTTTCATTAATTGATTGTTAATAAACAGAACATAAGATACTGGTGCCTCGACAACTAAAGGGAACGCCATCAAAAACGTTTGCATTGTCCAAAAACGAGAGTGTGGTGTGCAATTTTTGCCCGAGGGATAATTGGCCCTTATTTTTTTAACCAGCGAGAGAAGTCACTGCTGACGTGTATTGCCGAATGGCTGACAGGTTTTTGGTACAGCAACTGCAGCTGTTTCACGGGTTCAATAACAGAACACAATTTCAGCAAGATGGGGTGCTAAAGTTTCAATGTAGAATCTAAGGGGAATTTTTCCCAATAAATTAATCAGCAAGTACGGAGACATACCCTGGGCACCTCACTTACCGGAACTTACACTATGTGACTTTTTTTTGTGGGGATACCTTAAGTAGAGAGTTTACAGTAATAATCCCCGAAAAATTCAGACCCTATAAGAAAATATCCGCCGTGAAGTTGCTGCCATTGAACCAACGCTCTCGAGCGTTTGCAAATTCAGTTCGATTGCAAGAGCGTCTTGAGAAAAATGGGCGGCATTGTTTTAAACTTGAAAAATTTCTGCTGGACATCTTTTACTACGAATTCAGTGTATTCGGGCACTGCAGTTGTAGTTAGTGACATATATAATGATTAGGAGAACACATTCTTATTGTGAGGTTGTAATTATTCAGAACAGACGGTCTGTGATATTTTAAATATGAATTAACTATATTAATTAGAAAGATATACATATAATTTATGTTTTATTTTTCGATAAAATTGATTTTATATGTATATAATTCTAATTAATATATTTAACATATATAATGGCAAACAAAAACAAGCTATTTAAATAATATTTACTATACATTCTTAAATCAAATATGTTGCGCATGGCTAGGATGGAAGAGCTTTATTGTGGGAAACGAACGCGTATTAAAATGAGAAACGCCTATCTTATTTGGAACAATAACTTACATTCTTACTATTCCGACAATGTTTGAACATTAATCGCATCAGGGGAACCCATAACTGTTTTGGGTATGACCTGACTATCTGGACAGTGAATGTGAATACGAACAACACATTGTTGATGTACTATTGTTACACTAATTATAATACACGGTGGTATTTCTTGTTCAAAATGTGTTACCTAAAGAACTAAACTACAGAAGCAAGCTCAAGATCGAGTATGATTGTCCAATCAGATGAAGAATATGATATTCGCTATTTCATAAAATGACTAACTGTATCACATATATCATTATTAAGGAGAACACATTCTTATTGTGAAGTTGTAATTATTCAGAACAGATGGTCTGTGATATTTTAAATACTAAATTAATGTATTAATTATAAATATATACATATAAAATCAATTTTTGTGAAAAATTTGTCACCGGGATAAAAATGAATTGATAATTCTGGCGTCTGCAGTCGGTTTACTCAAAGATATTTGAGATTCTGTAAAAATAATGTAGATGGCTTTCAAATAATGGAACGACAGATGTATTAATTTGAAAAAGCGTAACATATAGGTTCGAAAGTTTGTCATGAAAAGTACTGGCTTTATAACACAATTGGTATTAGAATGGAATTAGAGATCCAGGTTCGTATCCCGGTGACGAAAAAACAATATTTTTCGACAAAAATTGATTTTATATGTTTATATTTATAATTAATACATTAATTTAGTATTTAATACATATTATTAATCAAGATAATTCAACGAAGTGTATTATACTATATATTAATTAGACACTCCGCAGAATGAATCTTTAATCCCAGTTGCTTTGCAGTTTTATGAGTTTAGGATTTAAGTTGTGTTAATTATAATATAAATGGAATGGAATAGCTAATTATTCTATAAACCAATATGTTAAAGTGTAATGTAATATGGGAAAATTTTTCAACTCTTAACTCAAATATTTAATCTGTGGAATATCTAGGCTTCCAAAATGTTAAGTAAATAAGAAACATTTGCGGTAGTGTACATATAGTGTCTCAACAAGATCAGAAAATTTAAATTTGGCGTCATATTTGCTATTGTGCTCTGACAGTCAAACCGTTATGATAGATCGATGGTAGACAGACCGCCATTATTAAAAATGTATTGCTATTTTATTGTTAAACATTATTTCAAAAATGGGAAAAGTCTGACTGCCACGATTTGCAAATTGTGTCCAATTTTTGGTAATTCGAGGAGACTGTGTCGATTACTGATGTCAGACCATCGACACGTGTTAGAAAACGTCAAGGCTGTTCGCCAGAATCTGACTGAGAGTCTGGGAACTTCCATTTGGCATTGTGCTCAAGAATTGAACATTTCAAGAAGCACTATGCAGCGTCTTCGTGCTTACAAAATCTAACTGACTCAACAACTCAAGCCTACAGACTATACACAGCGAAGAGAGTTCATCATCGTGTAATCTCCCGTTTGGATGACCAGAATTGGGTGCCTAGATCATGCGGATTGACGGCTTTGGACTTCTTTCTCTAGGGTTTTTGAAGTCAAAAGTTTATGTCAATAAGTCCAGGACCATCCAAGTCTTGAAGGAGGAGATTGGACGCTGAAATTCAGCCACAGTTATGCCAAACCGCGATCGAAAGTTTCATTAAAAGAACGCAAATGTGCCAGAAAAGCCAAGAAGGGCATTTATCAGATGTGTTATTCCATACATAATTCCCACATATATATATATACATACTTTATGATTCAATTAAAATTTCAGCACTTTCTCAAAAAAATCTGTTTTTTATTTTAAATTAAAATTTTCCGCTCTTGTTGGTATATTTTTTATAAGTAATATAAAATAATATTCGAACGAAAATATTGTCGGTAAACTGAAAAACATCAATCGCGCGTCAAGCATACTTCAAAAAACAACGCAAGTTCACTTGAAAATCAATAATCAGTGGAGGCTGCTTAATATTATTTGTAAAATTCATTAAAATATATTGGGGAAAAAATAATTATTCAATTAATTTATTTGATGAAATATACAAAATACTACCTTCCTAGCAGTTTAGTATTCTATTACGGGAATATTTAAGTATTGCAAAGACAGCAATGATTAAGGGCAAGCTTCCATTTTTCTAGTTTTAAATTCGAGAAATTATACACGAATTAGGTATGCTTTCAAGATGAGGATAATAGTTAAATTCTAATATGTATCAAATTAATAATTAATTACGTTATTTGTTACGTAAATCATGAGAGAGAGGAAGATTTGAATTGAAAGAATGACAATAAAATTGTTGATTTTTTCGCATTCGATACAAGTTTCAAGCATAACTCGTGTCTAGAGCCCTATCATGACTTTAATAACAAACAGCTAGAGTGTGGGGGGTGGGGGGGGATACGGTTCAGAAGCTAGTGCTTCCTTGTCCGTCCCACTCATCAAGGCTAATAAAAAATAGGTGACTTTAATTCAATTACATTTTAAAAATTACAAAACGAAAAAAGAGAAGAAATTCAAGATGGTTATGAGCAATTAATTTTTTGTTTTTAACCCTCTAGCGTCCTCGCAAGTGCTGTGTTTATTCATAAAAAATCATATTACATAGAGTGAGAGGTAGGTGGGTAGGTCCCACATAGGCCAGCCTGACTATCTACCTAAGAAGCTCCATCGAGTCATCCATACCCGAATAAATTCCTTATATAGAACAACATTCGTCCCATTACTAATTAGGTCTGCATTCTTGGGTAGGCGGTGTCCAAATCCAGTCAAGCCACCAACCAATCATACGTTCACGTGCATCTCAATGTATCTCACAATTCCACAGAATATGGTCAGAATATGAATAAGGCCTTATCATGGCCTTGTCCAAGTTTTTCATATTAATACATGGAATGAAATAAAAATATGTGTTCCCATTTGAATTAATTCATGGAAAATCAAATAATTAATTGGTGTGCCTAACTCATACATATGAATATGTTTTGAAATCAGACAAACTACCTACATATATTTAGATAATCGCTTAAATCAATGTTCTAAATATAAAATTATGATAACTTCAATTTATTATTTTCTTTAATATTATCGATTTATAACGCCACGTTGAGGTTTTGGTGATTTGTCTGTTTCATAATTACATACTATTTATGAAACAGACAGCTTGTGTTTAAAATCCAACAGCGTTATATATAAACGAAATATTTAATTGCGACATACATAAAAATAACGTACATAAAATGTTTACTTTGTTTAAGAAAACGTTATTTTCCCCTAAAATCAGTAAAAATCATATAATATATGAAATTTGTTACTAATGTTGTGAATAAGTTCAATATTAATTCATACCGTGAGAAAATATGCGTGAAAACATATATTTTCGGCATTTTTTAACGAAAATTATGAGCGCGGGCTAAATGTCATTACGGCCGCTGTCGATCGGCGATCTGAAACTAATAAAGAAAATAAAAAATACACATTATTAGGATCGATATAAATATTTATACTTACTAAGAATACTTATAAATATTAATACTTGCTAAGAAATTTTTGCGTTTTTGATATCAAACTTGATTTTGTGGCTGAAGCCTCAAAACATGCAAGCACAATATATAATTTTAAAACGTACGATTTTACTAAAATAAAGTATTTTAAAAACGTCGAAAATTGATAATACGTCCTGGAAATTGAATGGTTATAACTCTATTAATTTGTAATATATTTTAATTTGTCTTAATTGAGATTTGTCTTCGTAATATTGGCTTCAAGATTATAAGAAAATATATTTCATTTATACAATAATATACCATATTAAGATAATTCCATACGCGGAAAATGTATGTAATGGTCTAACATTCAGTTTATTGGTTTTATATTAGTGTAAAGATCCAATCTAAGTAATATTTAAAAAAAAGTCATATCTAGTGTATTACTTCTGATATAAATGAATAATAAAAACCCACATTTTTGTAAAAAACACGAAAATATGAAATATTTTTCAAAGCGCCCACTTAAGAAAAAGTAAATAATATATTAAATTAAACAGTTTTATTATTAATTTTAAATCGATCTAATCCATGACGCCTCTACTTGTGACATGCTTACTCTGTGACGCGATGAACAGTTAAGACATTTGATAAAAACGTATTTTATTGTGAATTTGCAATTTTTGAACATAGTACATCATTTTAGAACATCTTTGATAAAAACAAATTAGATGAATTAGTTAGAAAGATACACAAAAAAAGAACAGTCGAAAATATACAGTTGCTAATAGAACACGAATCCGGAACATTACACTGCCGGTAGAACGCGTTACCGATTGCGTAACATTCACGTCAAAATTGAACAATATAAATTCCTTTTATTTTTTTGTGAATTTTTTAAATATTTCTTATTGCATTTACTATGTACTGTGTGTGTATTCATCTAATAGGCTTAAAATAAGTAAATATGTTACAGAAAAAATACAAAAGGACAAAATAAAATACAAAACCATAAAACTGAAATTAAAACAATTATACTTAAATGTATACAATTTTTTTTTCTACGACGTGACTCTCGATTTTTGGTTTTATTTAAAGAAGTATTTTTGAAAAAAATTAGATTTTCATCACATATTATCAAATAGAAAAAAATGTCCTATGGTCTAATTTATATTTTTTTTGTAAGAGGTAAAATTTGGCAGAGCTGTAACTATTATTTCATAAATAATTTTACTTTGTCAGTACTTTAAAATTATGAAATATTTACTTTAATTAATGTTCTTAAGGAGAGCAAATTTAATTGAAATCTTTTATTTTTAGTCTAAATATCGATATTATTATTTATTAGCAAATAACATTACTTTTATCAAATAGTGAAGAAATAATGTCCCTTTATAAAACTATTACAGTATAGTCTATTTAAGCTTTCCCCTGAAAAAAATATTACTAGAACATTTATAACTTGTTTATTAAACGTAAAATATGTTGTTTCCTTAAAATCTGAAATGTTGTATTACGATCTGTAAGCGTGTTTCAATTTCCATTTGCGCAAATTACATGAAAAATCCACGGTTAATGGAATTTTTTATCAATTTATGGTTAATAATATGCCGCCTGGTTGAGTTTTCAAACTCGAAATTAGTTTTCAAGTAGGTAGCTTACAGAACGCTTAATATAATATAATATTAATTAAAATAATTTTGAATTTAACCAACCAATTTATATTCAGTTTATAGGCTAAATGTTAATCGCAAAACATTAAAAATATTTATCTTCACTGCGTGAATCATATTATTTTATTTACGCTGATATATGTTTAATTATTTATTGCACGTATTTAGTTGATGCGAGATGTAAGTCCATTTCATATTAATTACAGCTAATTAATTAAGTAGTACTCATGAAGCAAAATATATATTTTACATGAAAAACTTTTAATTTGAAACATCAAATGAAATACCAGAAACACATTTGCCATAAATAACTATTGTACCTATGCAAAATTTCATTTTATACAAAAATTTTAATGCTACACTACTAAAGGCAAGTAATACAAGCTTTACTGACTTCAGAAATCCAAAGATTATCCTCACCAACAAAACTTACAAAGCTGAAACGAAGAGGGAAAATTCACCCTTATAAAAAGTTGGACTCCAACCCTTTTAAATATGCATTAGTTTGTTACACCAACCCTTCATAAACCTCCACACTGGTAAATGAATGTATGTATGTATGCATCAACATATCTGTATGTAAAACACTCGTACAATCTACATTCTTCAGTTACGGAATTTCTTTGGAATTCTTTGGTCATACATGACATTGAAATTTTGGTTTAAGAGAGATTTTCTTCGAAGTGAATATACTCGTACATATATAATGTTATTCTGAGATTTTATGATAGATTTGATTTCCTGCTAAATATAAATATATTTAAGATTCTAAGAAGGAAGGCATTACCTATGTAGGATTATCCATCCAGTAATTATCAAATTCCAATACTGGTAAGGCTTTAATTATTTTTAAGTACCATTTACAATAGAAGAGAGATACGGATAAAACGATGTCCTCTCATTATAGCATTTAAACGAATTTTACAATCAATTAACCCAACAATAAATGAAATAGTACATATGAAAAGTTATTACATATTTCTCGGATTTATATTTGACTATACTTAACATAAAGCATAGTTTAATGTATCTGTAGGATTTCTTTCAGGACCGTTAACAACTTGTTGATAATCTGTATATTATTTGTTTTTATCATTCCTTTTTACCATATACTTTGGATCGGCTCTCCTTTTCGGCGCCAGGATGCTCTTCTGAATTATGCGGGTCTTCTTAATTTTCTTGTCAATGTTTGACTACTGGGTTACTTGAGGTGGTTTGATAATATGTCCATTATATTTATTAAAAAAAAAATATATATATATTTATATTATAATACAAATTAAATGTATCAATAAGGAAGATATACAGTTAAAATCAATTTATAGAAAAAATATTTTTTAAATCACGGTAGCAACAAAAATTGACGCATTTAATTTGTATTAAAATATTATAAAATTATATTCTGAAAAAATTGCAACATCATAATAATAATGTATTCTCCTTAAAAATATATATAGTATTTCAAGGAAAACTAGAATTTCTATTACCTTACCGTAAATTAAAGTATTTTTTATAATCAATTATATCGAGATCAATTCCATTGAATTAAGTGTAGTAATACGCAAACCAACAAAATCGTCTTTTGGAACCGACCTGTGAACCGCGACACATTTTGGCTACTTTTCACGGAATTATCTCCGTTATTATTTCGAATAGTTTTTCTGTTTTATTTATAAATTTTTATTACTGAATTATTAATACAGATCATATAATACCATATTCCAGAAATAATTACAAATTGTAAGATTTTTTCTATTTGATGATTGGTGGAATATTTATTTATGAAAATCTATTTAAATATTTTTAATTAAACCAAAAACCTACATTTACAGCAAAGAAAAAATAAACTAAATTTATTATATATAATTTCAGGAAAATTTAAAAAAAGTTACATTCCAGTTTTATATTAAACTAAAAATTCATAAAACCGTAATGAAAATACGTAAAGGTTCTAAAATAATATACGGCTTGCAATAAATTACGACCATATAAAAAATAATTAGTCGGCAAGATTTGGGAGCCTAGTTCATCCTTAATTAACACTTATTATTTTAATTACATTTTAATCATTAATTAACCGACATCATTCTTATATGAATAATATTTTTGTCTTGTAGCTCGCGTAAAGAACAGCGGAGGGTTAAGAGAGCGAGCTGTTATTTATTGTCTATTATATTTTGCACGTACATTATAAACAATTTACAGAAATGAGCTATTATAGTTATCCATGTACTCGCATTATTAAGATCCGTGTCTATGGTAGGAGACACGATGAGACAATCTCAGAGATTTAGTTGAGATACACTTCAATACTATGTGTTGAGATTTTGATCTGGAGATCAACCCAAAAATCAGCTTGAGATTGGTAGAAAGAGACAAAAACTCAAATCAGTGTATGAGTATGACGTTCGATCTGACAGCGAGTTTTGACATGTGCACGCAAATGTCATCTCAAACTATCATAAAACTATGCAAACTATCTTGTCTGAAAAGTAGGCAAAAGTCATGAAACATACTAATATAAGGCTTTAATTTACAAACATTTATTCAGTTTTGAATCAGTTATCTGACGAACGACAATCGTAATTAACGTACGTGTCGAGTCTGAAGGAATAAGATGCAAGACGGCGAATCTTTGAAACATTGTGTGTATACAGAGACTACGAAAGCTGAGAGTTGTTTCCCAATAATCTCATAGGAGCAAAATCCTTATCTCAGAGATTGTCTCGTCTCAAAAATCTCGTATAAATCTCATTCGTGGACACAAGCCTCTATCTATCTATCTAAAGTACATATCGGTGTACTTATCTAGAATACGTGGTGATTTGATAGAAGGAACAGATTAGTCATATCCAATACATTTGGATAGAGCCACATACAGGGTACTCTGAATACTCTGATGTTGGACGCGCGAATACTTTAAATGCAACGGATAATGCAAGAATAAATGAGTGAATTTTGTTACAATATAAAAGGACTCTTGGTAAATTTTTATTGACTACTTACAAGCTTTATTTGAGGCACTGTAGAAATATTACAGCGGTGAGTAGCAGCCCAGAGCCATTAGGAGCAATTATCGTTTCCTTTCTTAGGGATTTATATAAAATGACTAATTGTTCCTGGTAAGAAAGGAACCACGGGTAAATGCCGAAGCGGTGTTCGCCGTCATTACCCCTCCCCCACCCCCACATCGCCGAGAAACTGAATAGCCCCAATTTGAACCAACATCCTTTGGTTAGGTGTCGGAAAATGTTCAAAATAATCCCCAGCAAAATTTTCTTAGTAGAATGAAAATTCAGTATACGTTTCAGTCGAAAGGAAAACATTGAACATTATTTAAAATTAAATTTAAGAAATTATCAAAATGATAAAGAAAATATTTAATATTATATACTACAATGTATGTGTAATTCTAATTGAAATAAAAATAATATAATTTGGTAGTCATTGAAATATAGGTATTTATTTTCCTTGTCTGAGAACAACCAGTCTTTGAATTTTTTAATATAACTCGAATTAATTACAAAATGTGACGATTAATGTGGACTCAAATTGAGATTATTGGTTTATCAGGAATTCAATATAATGTAACACTAATAACATGGATTAAATATAAAAAAAATTCCATATAGAAGTAAAGACACACATATAAAAACGAATTTAACTATAATTGTTAGGAGAAATATTACACAGGAATGGAACCATCCATTCAGTTTACTGCCTATTCTGTTTTTAGTATCATTACTTAGCATTCATTTGAAATATAATAAAGCGTCTAAAGCATTTGTTTTAGCAAAAATACTTGTTATATCTGTGCATTAAACTAAAAAATACTAAAATTTAAACATTTTTTTATTTTTTTATTAATTAGGTTTTTTTTGTCCTTTTTATACTTTGTTTTAAATATCTTAGTAGATTAGTATGCAATAAAATAACTTTCAATATGTATATGATTTGCTGCATTATTGTTTGTATAAAAACACATTACGTTGTTTTGATATAAACAAGGTTGAGCATCTGAAACAATACATGTTTATTTTATCCCATCTAACATCAAAAAGTATAACAAAATGTAATATCCCGGAAGCAACTAAATATTTTTTCGATAGATAGATGTTTTCTGTATATATATATCTAATTGATTCATTTTAATTTGTATTAACAAATCACCCTTGAAGGATGGATTGCCTATGTAAAAAAAAAAGAAGAATTTGTATTAAAAATGTTTTCTTTTAAACTTGTTTAAGCTTTAGAAAGCGGTATGCAGAAATCCTGGGCATTTATTTATATTCAATGCTATTTCTGAATTGAAAAATTGTACCTCTACACTAGTAGATTTATAGAAATATGACGGAAAGTTATATATTTTAAAACAAAAATTATGTTAGAATAATATTTTGTACTAATTCTTGAGCAAATTATTGTCGAAAAAGTTGTCGTCATGTTAATCAAATTTCCTTCTAACAAATTACCTTTAAACAACTTTCCGGACCCATTAACAAAATTTAGATTTGAAAATTTGAAAGGTTGTATTTACACAATCATTGTGAATGAGTTAGTAATACATATATATATATTTACAACTGATATTATTTTTGTACAATACATTTAAAATTATTTACCATGTTTAGCGATGTCGATGTAACTAAAATTTGACTCTGAATCTAAAATTTTGGTGCTGTTCCCATGTTTAGGTTCAGGATTCTACCACGCTATAGAACCACATAGAGTATCATTCATCATTTGTGCAAACTGATGTCTGAATCTTAGAATAGCTCTTCGAATCCGAAACGGTCTACTGCCGTGTTCACAACCATAGCAGTTTTTTCTACTCAATCACAATATGCGTATTTTTCCATATAATATTATTGTTAGGGTGGGGTTATATTTGGGCTCATCTAGAAGGTCACATTTCACAGCCACACAGAAGTACCGATCAAATATAACATTATAAAGTGCATAGACGGAGGAACAAGGTGAGTTTTAGGCAGCTGAAAATATCCTCAAATCATCAATCTATCAATTATCACTCCAACCTCTTCTTCAGAGTCAATATTGTTATTAATCCAGGCACTCAAGTACTTATAAGATTCGAATCGTTCTATGTATTGTTCTCTTACTGTAAATCTTAGCGGATCGACCGTTTCTTTGTTTAACACGTTATAATTTTAAGTTTTTGGTGTTTTTATAGTTAATGATTAAACCCCACCTCTGACGAGTATCACTCGGAAGGTTTGGGGATATTTGAAGGTATTCAAGATTATTCTACAAGCAACCCTGAGTTGAATGATTACAGATATCCAAAATTGCTTCATCACTCACAATATACACAATCATTGTATAATTATACGCTTTTTTAAAATAATATATATTAAATTGTTATAAATCACATTAATTTATAAATACCCACATTTCTTATAAATTTCAAGAATAATGTTCACCATAAATCAAACTAATTATTCATTACTCTGTTCTATATAAGTAATAAAAACAATTACAGTCATCGTCATGCGATAGCTCTGCAAAGTTAAAATTCAATTTAAAACGGGTGCAATCAAAGTAAAAACCCCAGGGAAAAGAACAATTATCCTATTTTAAAGGAAAACTCAATAGTCCAACTTTACCGTCTAGTGCAATTTGAAACCAAACTAGTTAATACTTAGAGCAGATAATAGAGAGATTCAATAATTTCTTGTAAAACCATAGCAAATGCTAATAATTATGAATGTAAATTCAGGTTCAAATTATGTATTTTAATATTCAATTCATTCCTTTATTTAGATATTAGTGATAAGCGTTTATTTAAAAAATATATGTTTCAGCGATATGGCCAATCTTGCTTATTACTGTGGTTTTATTAAATATTTTTTTATGTCCGCACATTAAATGTTTTACACCATATTAGCGATGCAAAAAAAAAACGATAGTCATACATTTCTTTCCTAACATTTATTTCTTAGCTTCTCATTTTAACCATAATACTTTGTTATTGCGACAGAAATATCTTCTAGTTGAATTTTTTTCTTAGTTAATGTCTTTTAATTTTACGAACGTGCGGCCAAATTCTAAATATATTTTGGTTCTGTTGCTGAAATAATTTGAAAGAATTTTGTATAATTTTCTAAACGGCTTAATTTGGTTTGGTTTTTGGGAAATATCCCATTCTGATACTTGTTGGAGAAATCCATATTATATCTTAAAAGATCCCTCAGAGGAGGTTAACTGCTAGCTATCTTTCCATTTTTAGGTGCCCATTGATTGTCTGCTACCGTTATCTCGTAATTCATGATGTGCTCCATCGTGGTCTCTTCAATGTCATCTTCTGCTTCTACTCCATTTTACGATATCTCCAACGTCATGATTATAACTGTATTACATATTCTATCTCAGAGGGATTTCCTAAAGATGAAACGAATGATTCATATTTATTTGGTTCTAGTGGTATGTGCTTAACTTTCCAATCCTTTCGTTATAATGGGCCCTATACATGTTTTATATATTCGAACTTAGCTGTCGGTTCTTACATGTATATTTCTCCTTATTAGGTCTAGTTAGCATTCCGACATTGAAGCCGCCTTTTAAATACGTACCATGGGGTAATATTTATTCTGTGTGTACGTATGCATGTAAATCTTTCTTCATCTAACGTAAAGCTATTATTTAAATTTTGATTACTTGACTTTTTTTTAGTAAGTGCAGTATTAGAAATGGGTAAAAAAAATTTTTTTGATTACAATTATTTTATTAAACAAATCATATTACGACCTGATTCGGCCGACTAAAATGATCACTTTACACAATTTAACGTTCACCATTCTCATCAATTAATCAGTATCCATATCTATCAAATTTTTGGAAGTTGTTTGTATATTAATATGTTGAAACACTTCGAGAACTGTCTACACTATCGCCATCTATAGATTAAATTAGATATTCATTTCCCTGAAAAGTATAGATATAACAATGAGAATCAAATTTTTTTAATGTTGGCAATAAATAACTTTAGTAATATTTTTAGTGCGTTTTATATTTATTATATTCTCTTATAACGTACAATGCAACTTTCAAATAATAAATGTATAAAAATGTCGCGTTTTTAGTTAAAAAATATTATAATTTTGGTGTGAATCGAAGTCCGTTTTATTTACCGTTATTTATCGCAAATTATTGTACTACTACAGATAAACATAACATGACGCATCGTATCGTGAACCGATTAGCACGATATGCTCAAGTTATGTTTATTGATCAATAAATCAATATTAATTACATTATCTAACAAAAAGTAAATAAAAATCGCATAGATATAAAAACATAACTCTGGAACAGATCCCGTAGGAATATCGTTAATTAAAAATCCGCGGATGGCTTACGATTGATTTTTGTGCAAAGCACGGAACAAAGGCAAAGGGTGAACTGTGGGTCGTGGTGGGGGGCGAAGTACGGCCGGGAGGGATTGTTGGAGTGTGGGGAGTTGCGGGGGTGAGAGGGAGACCACTCCGCCGAGAGAGTCGCAATGCGCTTTGCCTGAAATACAGCTTATAATAATTCCTTCATTACAGGCAAACGAATTTGTCTGAAATACTCACTTAATTTTATGCTATTTATTTTTTCCAAAAAAGGCCTAATAATTTAAAAAAAAGTTTATTATTTTTTTCGTAATTTTCGCAGTTTTTGAAACTCTGAAATTTATATGACAGTCTCGTTATATTCACCTTCGGTAATATATATGATTTTAATAATAAATGTATTACTTTGGCAGCATTTAGTAATTAGTTCAATACTCAATTCGCCAAAGGATACGTACAAATCAGCATAATTTCATAAACACTAAAAAAATGCACGTATTGTATACAGTGGCGTGCAGTAGGTATAGATTTAGGTTATACTGTTACCAATGATATTATACAATCATACATAATATATGTACTACAATATACGTTATATATAGGATTATGAATCCGTTGTTTATACGATCTTACCATATATTTATTTGTAATTTTAAAGTACTTTTAATAGTGTTTTTAAAGTTTAAGTTTTAACGTGAAATAATACATTTTTACCCCTAAAAAAACAATATAAAAAGTGTATGGACGTTTCTAAGAGCACTTTTAATTTTTTTAATTAACTGAAATTTTTATTGAAGGTTAACATAGGAAATAGTTCTGCCAATTGCTTTTTATTTTTCCCAAATCAAAAACAAATCCATGCAATCAATGCACCTCGAACGCAAAGAACGATCAACAGTAAGATAGTAAAGTTCGCGAATTAGTAAAAGAGGACGTAGATATTTCAATGATTTGCACGCAGTTGTAAGCCTTTCTAATGTTATTCTGTTAAAAAACAGCATAAGTAACGACGTACAAAACAGATCAACTGAAAGGAATTTTCAATTTACTAAATAGCCAATTGTATGACTTGAGTAATTCACTATCTTAAAAGTAGAAGATAGTAATGTAAATAGCTACAACGCGTCGATTGTGGCTACCAGAGCTACGGCTGCAGCAGTGGGTTGTCGTGGTAGTTTTTGGAACTAAGCTATTAAAGTTTCTACTGGCACAAATACGGCGCTAATTGTAATAAATCCGTAAATATACGTCTACGGTCTATATTATACATTATTTAATTTATATTTGTTTTTCAGAATTTTTAGTAATGCACAGATTTTATGCTTGTATGCACTGCACGTCCCTGTATGTATGTATGCATTTATATGTTATTCATTAAAAAAATATTTATCCTACATGCGTACCATAATACCGTAGTTTCTAAATTTCGTAATGAATACAACTATTGCGCGGAGGTTTGGACGATCGCGTCTCTTGATCCCAATAGTCTATCCCTTATTTTGGCAGCCTTATGCCATATATATGGAACTAGGTCGTGGATGCATATCCATTGGTGAAAATCTGTGCTGCAACTACAAAACTAAGGTAGTACATGGTTTGCATTACTGTTCTGTACTCGCATTTTGCTAATTGATCTGTCTATATGTTGTCCATTCATCTTGATCTTGGTTAAGATCTTGTAACTTGCGCGTACTGTAGAACTCATCCATTCTTAGTGCATCCTCCGTGTTTTTACTTTCCTTAGTATATTCGGTATCCAAAGTTCTACATTCTTTCGTTAGGTAATAGTGCATAGGATTTATTTTAGAAACCTGCAATCTCATTTATTATGCCAAGGTGAAAAATTAAATTTCACGTTCAAAAAGTACTACCATACAAAATAAATTCTCTTCGTATGTCTACCATTATTCTTTGGTACTATAAGAATTTATACTATAAAATATGAACGTGATTTGAACAAGGAAATATTAAAAGTCAATAAATTCTCCGTACCTTATGATGCCAGAATTTTACAGAGACATTCATAAATATAAGCAGAAAGTAATCAGCTTCACCGATTATTGGTGGACTAGTTAGATGTAAAGAAGTGATTCTGATTTAAAGTGAAATATTAAAATTTAAAAACAATGTATTTTTTATGTAACGTTATATTTTCATCGATAAATTCTGCGGTATCTTTTGTGCCATGACATGGCATTCATAAATTGTTTTTTGTGTATGTTTTATGTATTTATAAAATTCTGTTTTGCCGCTATGAATAGCTTACGAGATATTCAGAAAGGAAATAAAAAAACTTTCAAAATGGTTAAAGCACTTTTTGTTTTTGAAAAAATCAAGTGCTGTAACAAATTATGTAAACATAATACGTAATATTTGTATGTGCGTGTGAATGATTAATATAAGCTTATATTATTGTGATACCCTTATGCCGGCTGCGTCAATGTGTGATATCTTTCAGTTACTTATTGTGTGCGGAATTGGGTAGCACAAGAATAACCCGATATGGTGACATCATTTATTCTACAAGCTATACGGATATAAGGTATTTACAGGTGATGCGTTTCAAGCAACGGCTCAGATGCGAGAGAGCGCGCTCGACTCTTGGGCAATCTTTTATCTCTTTCGATCGCGTGTCATTCTTGCCAACATGCGCGCGTCACGCATTCGCTACATCCAGATACATCACAGTTATAAACTGTTATTTTGTTACGTGCCAGTTATGCTATAGAAATATATCCCTATTTTAAGTTTTTTTTACATACATATGCATAAACCAGTTGAAAAGTGTCACCTTTAATGTTGAGTATATAAAAAAATGCGAACATCATGTCTAGTGGAAAAAAACAGATACTGTTATAGATAATACAAATATATATTGTAGTTGTGAGTAAATTCCACATCTGTTAAAAATAACATTTTCAAGGGTGGGTAGGTAATTTAATGATAATTTACGGCGTACGAATAAGACGAGAAGTGGACGTTTTGGTGATAAATGACTTGTTTCAGGAAAATGTTTTGAACGCGCAAAATGAGATTCATGTGATTAAACGTGGGTATCCATATTGGAGATAAATATAATTTGTGTGTATTTATGATGAGCATTGCTTGAATATACACATTTATAGTACTTTTAAGGTACAAAATTATTTATAAAGCATAATTTTATGTTTGAGAACAAAAGTTTATTCTACTTCTTCTTCTTTTAAACAGGCAATCCACCCTTTAAGAGTGATTTGTGCCATTAAACAAGTTAAAAAATTATTTCATAGAAAGCAGTACAACAATATTATAGAATAGAGAATATTACGCTACAAGTTAATATCATTGTTGTTCAAGAAATTTGCTCAAATCATATAGCTCAAATGTGGCGAGTTAAGAGAGAGAAGATGACACAAGTTAACCGGGAGTTGAAAATTACCATTGACAAGATTATTGTAAAAAAACCTGTGATGGACAGGCAAAAAAGACACGGTCAAGGGTCTCCTCTTCGGTACCACACTCACACATTGGGAAGTCTATTATGTTCAATCTAAAGAAATGTGAGGCCACCCGGTAATGCCCAATTCTCATTCTAGAAATATTTGATATTGTTCTTTTAGACACCAAAAGTTCATTCGTAATGCTAAAACTATGTATTTTTTTTTAATAACAGACTGATGTTGTTTATGAATATCGAAATTTTTATACCAAAAAAGTTTAATATATATATTTAAAAATCATTTATTTAATTCTTAATCGCGGTCATTTGGCCGCCTTATACAAGATCTTTTAATCACATTTTAACATAATTCTGACTTAATTTGCTGACGATTGTTGTTTTTTGGCTGTTGAAATGTTATTGCCAGATTTTCATAACCACTTTCCTTTACGTAACCATAAAGAAAAAATCGACCTGTTATATTCGAAACACCTTGTAGATCTATGTGATATGACATAGAAGTATTTAGATTATAATCGCAAACCAATCATTTATCCACTAATTTAATGTATAAATCAATTTTGTCGAAAAATATTGTTTTTGCGTTACCGGTATTCGAACCTGGATCTCTATTTCCAATCCGGGGAAGTACACTACCGATATCAGTATTTTTCATGACAAATTTTCGAACCTATATGTTATACTTTTTTCAAATGAACACATCTATCTTTCCATTATTTGGAAGCCATCTACATTGTTTTTAAAGAATCAAAAATACATTTGAGTAAACCGACTGCAGACGCCAGAATTATCAATTCATTTTTATTAAATTTTGGACACACTGATACAACTTATATTAATAAAATTTAATAAATTGAATTGATAATTCTGGCGTCTGCAGTTGGTTTACTAAAAGGTATTTGTGATTCTGTAAAAATAATGTAGATTGATTTCAAATAATGGAACGACAGACGTATTAATTTGAAAAAAGTGTAACATATAGGTTTGAAAATTTGTCATGAAAAATGTTGGCGCTATAATACAATTAGTAGTGTACTTCCCCGGATTAGAAATACAGATCCAGGTTCGAATACTGATAGCGCAAAAACAATATTTTTTGACAAAATTGATTTTATGTGTATACATTTATAATTAATACATTAAATTAGTATTTAAAACATCATAGACCTATATTCTGAATAATTGCAACTTCACAATAAGAATGTGTTCTTTTTAATGATTATTTATCTGTTAGATTAAACACACATCAGTGAAAATCTACCTGTTATACAAAAATTATCTGGAAAATCAATGACACAGATATTCAGAATTACCCTGTTATAAAAATTATCGAAATGCACGAAATATACCTTAGACATCAAAATTCATTTACCTTGTGAATGCAGATTGACAGAAGAGAGTTTTATTTATACATCATAAAATGTGAAATAGATCACATCTTAACATAAAATGGCCTTTTGTATGTATTAAAACAACGAGTATTTTGCATGTAAATTAGAATTCAATGGCTAAATAAATATATATTTTCGATTGGTTTTGGAATGGATATTTGCTTAAAAATATAATACAGTAAATATAAGTTGTACAATATAACATATACAATTTTAAAGAAGAAACAATTTTTGTAAATAGTTTTTTTTGTCGTAAAATTGACCGAATGAATTTAGTGTTAGATAATTCATAATAATCGTTTGTTTTATTCTAAAAAATACTTATTTTATTTTTTTTATTTTTATTTTTTACTCGTATTTATTTATATTTATTATCTCTGTTTTATTAACCACTGAATTGAGTTTAAATACATCTACCGGTTTCGAAAAATACCATTTTCTTCTTCAGGATGTCATAACTAACCAAAAATATATAGCATTGTTTCTTCATCAGAATCTATTTTTAAAATTTTTTAAAAATTAAAAAAAAAAACACTTATTTAAAAAATAAATTTAGTACCTAACTCAAATTGCTGCTCAATACAAATTTAGTCGAATAATTTTTAGGAAAAAATTTTAGAATAGGACTCGTAGTTAAATTTAGTTGGCTGTTTACAATTTCCTGACTAGTTTTACATGCTTTATTTATCTCCAATGATTCCAAATTATTTAATTTGTGACCAACACCGTTTATATGCAAAATTGACAATCCCAATTTTTTATCAAAACCATGACTATTTTCTATCAATTGATTAGAAAATTCTGAAAACCCACTATTGTTCAAACATCTCAAATGCTCCCTTACTCTTATATTAAAATTTCTACCCGTTTTATCAATATAAAATGCAGCACAATCCTTGCAACCTAGGTTTATAGACGCCAGAATTGTTAAATTTATCTACTTTGTCTTTAGAATTTATGAGTAAATTTCCTATACTATTATTTGTATAAAATGCCGGTCTAATGTTTCGTGGTAGGTGTTTAGATATTTGTTTCGAAAAGTTATTTATGTATAAAATCCTACGCCAATTATCTGTGATTTATATAAAAACTGATTATTATATTCTTTTAATTTATTTTTTAAAATAGTGCCTATCAAACCTGTATTATACCCGTTATTAACTGCTATTTTTTTAATTGTATTCAATTCAATATTGAAATTGGATGTTGAGATAGGAATATTGACTAAGTGATGCATCATGGAGTGGAAGCCTGAATGTTTGTGTGATAATGGATGATTAGATTCATTGTGTATGATAGTATCTGTAAAAGTTGGTTTACTAAAAATTTTTGTATTGTATTTAAACTCAATTCAGTGGTTAATAAAACAAAGATAATAAATAAAAAATATGAATTTTAACCACAAAGTTAATATTGCTAATTTTAAAAGTATAAAAAATACTTGCACGATTCAAAGTTATTTCTGTTTTGGCAATGGGCAATAAAATCTATTATTTATAAAAAGAAATTAAATTTTATTGAAAATTCCAAACGTTAATCAAAATAAATTAACGAAGAATTCGTTAATATTTATATCGCGAGAAAATAATTACTATGTTAGTTCAAATATGTAACTAAATACAGTTTGATATTCAAAATGTATTGTTAACTTAATTTAATGTTACTTACTTGTGATTAATGATAATAAATTATTAAGCACAGTACACTTTATGTACTGAAAGAACACACTAAGCTTACAAATTTGATGTTACCTACTGAGTAGGATGAGCGAAATAATTATTCAAAATAAAATTTATTATTTATTATTATTTATGGAGCCGCCCCTGGTCGCTTTGTAGCCAAACCCTTTAAGGTTAGGTTGGGTTAAGTTATGGTGGAACCCTGGGGTTCCATAAGAAAAGATGGAAAAACACTCTTCGCACTGAAAGTTTTTATCATACATAATTCAAATATTTATTTAGAGTATGTATAAAAGATCTTGGCAAGCATTTGTCAAATATTTTTCAGATTTAATTGTTAATATCGGTAGATAAAAATAGTTTATATCTTGCTCAAATTATAAAATAAAATTTCTACACCTACAAGAATTAAATGAAAATTTCAAATAAGCTTCTTAATTAACTCTTATGTAACATAGTATTTTACACGGATTATTATTATCTATAGGTAAACGATAACATCAGAGTGGTCCACTTTTACTTAAAATATTATTAAGATCACATTCTTATTGTGAAGTTGTAATTATTCAGAATATTATTAAAAATAATATCAATAAAATGTATTAATTAGAAAGATATACATATAAAATCAATTTTATCGAAAAATATTGTTGTTGAAAATTTATATCTTTTTAATTAATACATATAATTAGTATTTGACTTAATTTTATATACACTGGACTCTCTTTTTACATAGTTTCGAAATAACACGGTGCTATATCTTTTGCATGCACTCAGTACTATGCGGAAGGGGGCTAGGGTAAAGCGGGGCGACCAAATTGGCCAGAATGCATTAAAACTAACCATAGTAGACCGAACACAACTGAACTGCATTCAGATATCATAATTGTGGTACATGCAATTGGTCGAGAAGGCTTTAAAGAGCTTACAATTGAATATATCTCTGAATTGACTGTTGATGAAGTTCTCAACCCGGAAGAAATAATCGAAACCATTTTAGAGAAGCACACCAGCTCCGAGGAAATTAGTGACGATGATGAAGGAGGCCCAATGACAACGTATTTAATCCTTGAAGGTCTGCAACTGGCTAATAAATTAGGAAATCATTTTATAACAAATAATCAAAACGTAAAACGAGCTCTACAATTTTAACATGATTTGACCGCTTGCATGGCACGTTACCAAGAGTTATACAAGGAATTCATAAAATAACAGTGGCAGCGATCGATCACATAATTTTTGTTTAAACTCAGTAAATCCGAAAATTTGTTTGGAAATATTATATCTCATATAATGAAAGCGATGTCGCACCAAATGTGCATAAACGGGTTCGTCTATTGTCTGATTGTAATAGTAAACAATCTTTGTTACGATTTTTTTATACACGGAAACTTATCCACGATTATTTTTTATTTTAGTATAATTTTTTTTACACGGTATTGCGCGGAACGTATCCACCGTGTAAAAAGAGTCCAGTGTATTTTTATCATCTGTAGATTTGTATACATCGTAAATTAAAATTTAAAGCTGCCAATGTAATAGTACCACCGTACGTGTAATTTAATGTTGTATGTGGGAGAATGTCGATGGTCCGCAGAAACGACAGTTGCTACTGATGAATAAATTGTTAGTGCCAATAAAGTTAAACTGAACTAAGCATTGCGACCGCGTGTTCAGTATTGCAGGCTATCTGAAACAGAACAAGTCCCCCGGGATATTAACACGAAAATCGATATACTGCAAAATTTATGCCAAAAATCTGCTAGAAATGTCGGTGATGAATAGTTATAATTGTCCAAAAAGGCTAAAAACATAATTGTATTAACTGTTCAAAGGTTTTTCGTGAAACTTTGTTGAATTACATGATTATTTTGTAAATTGATTCAATGCTCTGTTTTATTCCACTACACTTTTCATTGTGTTAAATGATATAAAGCTATTTCAGAGTTTAGACTGAAGTTTTTTATAGCTTTCGTGTGTTCTTCTAATCTTTTTCTTACTCTTCTTCCGCTCCGTCCAATATAAAATACGTGACAATCCTTACAACTCTACTGAAATGAAAAACTCTAACGAAATGGCTGAGCACGAAAGAATGGAGGGCCATTCATTTGATAATAGAAATTTACAACTTATACATAGTTGCACCAAAGTACGAAAATTAGACATTCTAGAAAATTTAAAAATATTTAATAATAAAAATAACAATAAAAACCTAAGAAACATTCAAATACCGCCCATTACATACCATCTCTCAATATAATCCATAATGGGAAGATGTTCCCGAAAACGTTATAGAGGGGGTCCAACGAAAAATTTTCAAGTTTAATATTAAATAAAAAAAAAGATACAATGTTATTTTCATATTTTATTTATACAAAACAGAGTTTAACGATGCAAATTTTACGTTTTATAAACAATATTATCTAAATGCCGTTCATTTCTCTCAATACACTCTTGCGATCGGACTCTTAAGTTTGCGAACACCTGAGAGCAAATTGTTGGTTCAATGGCAGTAACATCACGGCGGATATTTTCTTGTAAGGCCTGAATTTTTCGAGAATTGTTACTTTAAACTCTCAACTTAAGGTATCCCTACAAAAAAAAATCATACAGTGTATGGTCTGGTGACCGAGGTGCACAGGGTATGTCTCCGTACTTGCTGATTCACTTATTGGGAAAAATTCCCCCCAGCTTCTCCATTGAAACTCTAGATGTGTTTGAAGTGGTCCCGCCTAGCTGAAATTGTGTTTTGTTGTTGAACCCAGGAAACAGCTGAAATTGCGGTATCAAAAACTCTCCGATCATTCAATAGTCAGCAGTGATTGTCTCTCACTGGTTAAAAAAATAAGGGCCAATTATCCCTCGGGCAGAAATTGCACACCACACTCTCATTTTTGGACAATGCAAACGTTTTTGATGGCATTCCCTTGGTTTGTTGGGGCACCAGTATCTCATGTTTTGTTCATTAACATAGCCATTGATATGAAAATGTGCTTCGTCAGTAAACAATATGTTTCCAAGCATATGTGCTGTTCCAAAACGTTTCAGCATCATTCTCGCATTCATCGCGTAAAGAATAGTTATTTTCGTTAAGAAACTGTACGATTTGTAGTTTATATGGGTGAAACTGTAGTTTCTTTTTCAAAATAACGTGCACTGTAATCTTCATTATCGATTTACGCGGATTGCGCATAATTTCACGTCGAACTTGAGCCACATGTTCTGGCATCGCTTCTGATGTTGATGGTCTCGGAGGAGTTTGGTTAACCGATGTCCCTTCTTGTTTGAACTTTTGAATACAATACAAGATAGGTGGCGTGCTCGGCCCATCACTCACTCGCCTATTATTACCTCACCTTGATGGTTTACGTGCAATTACAATTTAATCGTGAAATTTTTATATTGCTGAACACGCCGCTGAACACCTTTATATTATTTAACACAACGAAAAATGTAGTGGAATAAAACAGTTTTGAGTCAATTTACAAAATAATAATTTTAATATGATTGTAAAAATAATTTTTTCGAAGAAAAGTACATACCGTCTTATATTAAAGTTGAATAATGATATTTCTCTAAGTATATTAAATTTCTCCGATTTTATTGAAATTCTCCAAGTACTACTGCCACGAGTGGTCAACGCACGCGAATCATGTGGTCTTCTTTCAAACATAGATAAGACAAAACATATGAATATTAGCCAACGAAATGAAATGATGATGGCAAGTTGCAGGTAGACGTAATATAATTGAAAAGAGTAGACAAAATAATCTACCGAGGATGTCGATTAAATGAAAACTGGGAACCTTTTATAGAAATTAAATATAGTATAGAGCAAGCCCGAGCTGTATTCTTTCGCAAGACCAAAGTATTGTGCAGCCGTATCTAAACTTAAATTTACGAATGAGAATTTTTCGATACCCCGTACTCTTATATGGAATGGAATCACTCACTGAAACAATGATAAAGCGATTTGAAGCATTTAAGATGTGGATCTATATACGGTTTGTAAAAATATGCTGGGTACATAGGGTTACAAACGATAAGAAAAATAAATCATTAAAACAATAAAGACACGGAAATCGCAATATTTTGGTCATATGAAACAACTTGAAATATATCAGATCTTGTATTTCATAATTAAAATGTCTGTAGATTGATGATCGAGTGTCATGCACATTCGGATTAAATGTGTATATGAATGTGTCGTGAGCATGAAGATGCCTGAGAAGGGGAGGATGTATAAGAAGGACTGGCAACCGAGTTTAGCCTCCTTTTGCTCCGCGTCACTCTCGTATCTAAGATAATTTGTAATATTTTAAGTCGGGAATAAATACTGTAAATTGTCACATTGTTACAAATAGCGCATTATTCTAGTCACCACATCCAACCCCAACAAAGAACGCATCTGGTAGATCATCATCAGAGCCGACAAGCCATAACAATTTGGCACAGGCGGTATAGGGTTTTATCAAGAGATAAAAATATAACAATAATTTAAGGAAAAATTGGGTTAAGAAGAGGCCCCGAAGAACGAAAGGCATCCTGGCTCAAAAATTTAAGGCAATGGTTCGGAAAAAAAAAGTAAAATGCATAGTTTAACTATTTCGAGCTGCTGCAAACAAAATAATGAACGTCTACATGATCGCTAACGAACGATAAATGGACAAGCACTAGAAGAAGAAGAATGTATTTAATATACTGGCAGATAAATATGTTTTAATGAAGGGATATTGTGAAAAAATCCAGTTTAAAAGGGTTAAATTTTAGATTATTTGCGAAATTCGAACAATAAATGGTGGAAAATGAGTTAATGGATAAAATACGAGTACATATATCCTTTAAGTGGATTTGTATACGCCTATAGGCACGTCGATTGTTTCGAAATTGCCTAAAATTACACGAAACTGGGGCTAAACATTTGCAGATGAAATGGTGAACGGCGGGCGGTAGTTATTAATTATAAAAAGTTGAAAACACGCTTTCCCAACATAAATCATTGAAGAATTCTTGCACGTGCGGAAGTTTCTTTATTCAAGCACTTGGAAATACATTTTTATTTGGACGGGAATAATATACAAAGTTACCCAGTACAGTAACGCTGAATACTTTCGTATGCCTAATCATTTTTAAGTTTACATAAATGTATCCGACGCAAGTCGCTGGTAAAATGGAGGGAGATGGAACGTATGGGAATGATGATGTAGTATTGGATGGGGACGAATAGCTAATCTTGAGATAATATTGGACCAGGTGTGATGACTTACGGTTTACGGAGGTTTCTCCTCCTGAAGTTCACACCAATTAGACACTGAAATGACACTGGTGACTCTGATGTATCTACCTTTCAATGTTCAATGAGTTGCACACACAAATACTCTATTGTATGCTTTTCAATGTTCACAAAATGAGGATTATAATTCTACTTCAATCTAGGCCTTCCAAAACCGACAAGCCGAGCCGAGAGGTAAATGGGTACTTTTACAAATGATGCACAAAACGAATGATCACAACGAGGACGAAAATTTTACTCCAAATCTCGGTGAATTTCACAAATCCGAAAGAGACAACAAGCTGAGCTAAGAAGCAATTAGGTACTGAGAAGCAATTAGGAATCTGGTCAGGCGACAGGACGAGCAAGCGCTTGGAATATATATAAATTATGTATGTCTACCATAATAATTGCCAACATTAAACAATAAGTTTCATTTTTTTTTTACTTGTTCCAAATTAACCTATATTGTTAGATGGACTGGAATTGGGAAGTCGATTTTTTTTACGAAAGTACACTATTGATTCCTTGAAAAATCTTCTGTGTACAGTTTTCTACGCTAATCTTTCTGGCTAATCTTTCTGGCCGATGTTTTGAATTGCAAGGTCCAACATCAGCCCTTATGATGGGTCCTGCAATGGGATCCGTAATACGGCAGATTATCCCAGAAAACTGTACACAGAAGATACTGAATGACCGTGAAAACCTAAGAACATCTTTGAAGAATGGTGGTTAGTTATATAACAACCGTAAGAACATTTCGTATTGTAAAATTGATTGAAATTGCAATCGCTACTTTGCGTTTATAAGTCGTATAAAAAAAAAATATTAACAGACTATCTGAAAATTATGTCAATGTATAACTATTTAAAAAACTAATTATTTTAGTTGAAAATGTATTGTAACTTTTTAATTTAATTGTAATTTTTTTATAAATTCGTTTAGGCAGGAGACTGTGCCACTCTGTACGTGGCTCTACCGTTATTTGCTCGATCATAACAGATCACTAATTAAATAATCATAAAAATAAATAAAACGGGATACATTTAAAATTATATATTGTGACGTCGTTTTTTACACGTCCGCCGACTCGCTCAGGGTATAACACGAGGTGCGTGGTTCTGATGCACAGAATTCATGTCCATGTCGCCTGCCACTCATATTAGTTACCATTCTCAGGGAAAATAATAAGATTAGTTTCAACTTTTTATAACAACAAAATTTAATAATTTAATCAGATACGAAAACATATAAATTATAAAGTAGAATGTAGTGAGAATCCTGTCACTTGAATGTGATTACATGGAAAGATTGCTTGGCAAGCCTTGCCTTAATAAAATAATGAATAAATTCTTACTACCGTGTGAACATCTTACTAAACAAATTATTATTTAAAAGTAATAGTGACATAAAACACTATTCATTAGTATGATTCATTCAATATGAAAATCTTCACCTAGGATTCATTAATATTACAATTTAAATTACCTGATGAGTCAGGTCAAATATAGCAAAAAAAAAATCGTATCAAATAAATGTGATCAACAAGATTAGCAAATTAAAAAGGTGAGAAGAAAAATACTATAATACTTCAAATATAAACAATTTACATCGAAATTTGTTTTACAACCATTTAAACGCGAGGTATCTTCGTTCAATTGGCAGTAAACCACAACCTTCGTCCAGAGTTGATGTTCCGAGGCACTCGTAAATACTTGTGTCTCCTTACTCATCAAAACGTCAGGAAGGCTGGGTCATCTTCTTCCATTTGAACTCACATGGAATCCCTTGCGTCCTCTTCCGTTGCAAAACAAATTCAGTTGTGAAATTATGAAACGGAGGAGACCAAATTGTATCCCCATCCTGCTTTGTTCATGAGAAATCCCTCATGAAGAAAAAGTATTGTAATCTACATGACCTCTCTGCTGTCATGTAAGAAAGGGATGCTTCCATTATATAAAACAAATCTCACATAGATAGATAGATAGCAAAAAAATCTCAATATGGTGCAGGATAACGCAGATGCTTAATATATTTGATTATTCTAACCCTTCCTTAATTCAATACGAAATCACATCTTCGTGATTTTTAGTATCGGGACAACTTCCTCGCGCTCCCAAAACTATCAAAAGAAAAGAATGCTACCGAGAATTTTTTTCTTACGCGGTGCAGTATTGGCATTTGGTAAATGTCAACTCCCAGCACATCACGCGCGCGGTAGGTACCAAATATAACTTTATAATATGCATTTATACACGATCCGTTTCTTGAATAAAAAAACTATAGTTTGTGACTCTAGTGTATAATCTATAGGGCGAATCCTTAAGAAGAAGTTAAATACGCAATTTTTATTAAGAAATAGTAATTTCTTATGAAAAGTTAACGAAAGAACAAATTTATGTAAGTAACGGAATTAATCAAGTCCTTACCTTTCTTACAGTTTAAAAATTCTTGATTTATTTCTACATATATGTAGACGTACGTATCTATCATGTCCATAAAACCCGGTGAACACACATCTCGGGGCATATTTATGTACATTTTTTTGTACAGAATGAATAATATATTCCAGGCCGATGTTGTTTTTAAATAACTAGGAAATAAAAATAAAAAAGTTTTCCAGCGTGTGACGATAGCGATCACCATTAATAGTAACAGCATTTTCATTATTATTTGGATAAATGTTTTAATAAGTTCAATACATTGTTTAGATGTTAAAAACACCACAATACATTGTAATTAATTACTATTTACGACTACTAAATGCGAATTATTAGATATCTTCCAGACCAAAATAACAGCTAAATAAAATCGACCTGGAACATAATATTCACCGTGTACTTTTATTAATTTATAAAAAAGATAAGTGATGATAAGATTGTTTTTTTCCAAGTAAAAAAATAGGTGTTTGGGAGTATGAAATGTGTTCGGGAATATGAGCCTAAATTAGTTCTGAAAAAGTCATTATGTCTGAATATTGAGTAATAATTAATCATGTTGTTATAAACTTTTTATTAATTTCAGTTTTCCTTATAAGTCATTACACAGAAAGGGTGCGAGGAGGCTAGCATGCCATTCACCGAATTTGGTTTTTATTATTGGTATAGTAAATTGTAGCATGTTGTTTCTGGTGCCATGACAATGATTTATGATACTGATATTAGTTGTATCTCGTCGGAGATATTGTCTTAAGGCCAATTGCCCGACATTAAGCGCACTCTCTGGATAGAATATCAAATTATTACAAGTCATATTCCAAAATAAGAATACGTGAACAAGTACTGTTAATTTATTATTTTAGAATTGTCAATATTTCACAGCCTAAAAAGCAGCAACGTGAATTGTTTTTTTTCAAATAATGTCTCAAACATTCCATGGAATATTTTTTCTCTCTTCCTAATTGTATATTCAGACTATTGAAGACGGCAAGTACGCTTCAATCCCCCGGTGACATTTATTTTGATTGGACTGATTGTAATGAAGCAACGAAGATGCGTGACATTTCACGGGTCTCACTGTATAGCTGAGTAAATGAAGACAAATTGGTATTTGTTCCGAACCTCGTCATTATGTCGAAACACAATATTACCTCACGCTTTGAAAGGTACTAACCCTATAGTAGGTTCAGCTTTGATAAATCTTCATAAATTACTTAAACATAAGTGGTTTACATAGTAAATATATTACTTTATTAAATAAAAAATAAAATATCTGTTGACAAAAAATATATAAAATCATTAATTGAAAAAATCAAGTTTGCCATCGTGAAATTAAAATGATGTAGGAAAACATTTGCTATAATTGAACAAATAAATAAATAAATACTGAATATTTTTTTTAAACATATTTATGTCTTTTTATATTCATCTAGGAATTTATTAAGTTGCAAAGGAATTCATGTGAACCAATATTAAATAAATATTATTAAAACACTTAGTCAGGATGCAGCAGATGTTTTCATCAGAAAAAAAATTTAATTACGTTGCAAATCAAATTCGTGACTCAATCTTCAAGACTTAATATTAAATATACTTATGGATTTACGTACTGTAACATTCGAAATTTCACATGTCCTTTTACGTGCGTCACATAGCCACAAAATTAAACAAAATAATTTTTAACAAAATCAGATTTCGAATCTGTCTGTAATTGTGTCTGTAACTGTCTGTACTTGTGTTGGTTGTCACAAATTATCACAATAAATATGTAGGTACTTGCATATTTTTTAACTATTAAATTCATAGATGAACAAAAATACTATGTGTAAAAAAACAATACTTTGAGTATATCAATCAATTAAAATATTTATTTTTATTCGTTGATTTTTTTTAATAAATCAATTTTATAAAACTATGAATTCCCTGATATTATTAATCAATTATTTATGCAATATATAAAAATCACTCTCCTCAATATTATACATTTTTTTTTGTAAAAATAATGAAAGTAGGTGATTCAAAAAAATTTGGTTCACAAATGTTGGTTCACAAAGGTTGTTTACATAAGTGTAAAGTACGAATTTTCGGCACATCTATTGGCGATTTTTGCAACAGACTGTTTCAAAAGTACTCGAAATATGGTAATATAAAATACCACAGTAATGATTAGGTTCAAATTAAATATATGTGCACATATATGTTCGGTATAAGAATATATAATATTTTCAATAAAATAAATAAAACTTTATAAATAATGATAAAGTTTTTAAAATTTTAATAAATTAATGGTATTATTAAGCACAATTCTAAAACAAAAATTTTCAACTCTCTCGAAAGAATAATAGCGGAAAACTCCTGTTACATTAGTATATATTTTTTTTTAAACCTTGAATCATTTTTCAAATCTCTAGCTGAAAATATTTACTTGTTCATTACTTTTAAAAAAAAAAAATGTAATATTTTCCTTGATTTTCTTTTTCATAGCATTATATTTATTTCATAACCTTAATGTATAACGTAATATGTATTATCTCTATGGAAAATCGGGTTAAAAAAAAACTCATCACGCTGGAATAAACACATTATTTTTTTAATTATTATTATTATTACTTTGAATTTAAGGAAAAATTCAAATGGGAATGTGAAAAACGTATTTCAAATAGTGTTTGAAAAATTCATATTTCGTAAAAACCATCTTATAGTACAAGACGTAGGGCTGGACAGTAATTTGAGAAGATCATCGTGTTCTGTTTGTTCGCGGGGCATTCGCTTTCAGGGATATATTACGAATGTGTGCAAATATTATCCTTTGCTTTTGGTTTTTTTTCTTTCCAATTGGTTTTTGAAACTGGAGAGGCAAGGACTTCGATAAAAGAAGAGGCTTCTTTTTTGGATACGGAGATCTCTTCTGGATACTAACAACAGGTTGTGGGACCACGAACAATGATGGTGTAATAATTTGTTTTATATTTTTCTGAAACACCGGAAATGTACACGTTTATGTAGACTCCGGCTTTCTTCGTGATTGCTACGTGCGATTATCCCATTGTATTATATATATAAACTAGTTTTATTGTTAACTAGTATGTTAACATCAGAAAAATGAATACGACCACGATTTTCACATTGACCAAAGTGTTTTCAAGTGTGGATACTATTTGGACACATATATAACTAAGCTAATTCGAGATTGTGTCATTTTATGAAATTTGATGCATTTACAAAATGTTACATCAGAAATTTAAAAAAAAATATATGTTATAAAATATAATTTTAATACAGGAATTCTTACAAATCAATGATGACAATGTTTGCCTGAGACATGGCGATGATTATCTAGGTAATTGTTATTATACATGTACAGGTATTAAATATACATATTTTCTCTAAAATCTATTCTATAAAAAAATAAAATAAATATAAGAACATAAAAATACACTTCAATGTTATTAAATATAAAATGATCTGTAAATTTATCTAATCAAACTTATTTATTGACCGCTGTTTCCACAATCACCATCACAATATACCCCGCAGATATCTAGGTGTATAACAGAGCTCCTGATAGCCTCAAAAACATGCTCGATACCGACACCAATATGTGCCAATAATATGTGCCCGGAACCAAAGAAGACCCACTCACGAGCGCCTCTCCTCTCGCTGCTGCCTTCCGATTAAGATCTCTATCAATCGCTCCTATATGTAGACTTGTCATTGTATATTTCCGAATTGTATCTATGCTCAATCAACAACAAACTTCTGTTAACTGTAAGTAGTTTCTATTCTTCAACTTGCTCTCGCCATATATACACAATACACCTTCGCGATTAACATCAAACGAACATGTGAATGATGGACAGGTGGTAATGGCCTCACCAACTATAAATATATCATAATTTTTAATACAGCATAATTAGTGACCTCGGCGTTTTCGGTCCAGCCTTTTTCCTAAAACGTCGCCGTATTCCTATAGCTATATATAAATATAAAAAAGAGTGTCTGTGGGTAGGTGTGTTTGTTTTTTATACAGTTTTATTCCGAGCTTGATGGAATTTTGCACACTTGACTTTAAAAACAAGGGAAAGGTCCTGTCTACATGAGATTTCGAAAAACCACCCCTATCCCCCTTTCCCATCCCTTACAGCAGAATTTTGGTACTTTTTGATGATGATTTTTGGCACACTTGACATTCAAAATAAGAGGAAATTCTGTCTACATCTGATTTCGGAAAAAACTACCCCTATCCCCCTAAATGAAGCCTCTTCACTCTACGTAAAGCCCGAACATCGCCAGGTACTTCAGCTAGTACGTTATATAAAAGTCTAGCGCGGCAAGCAATTTTCAAAATGTTTGTGAAAAACATACTAATAATCAAATATGTTTTGCGACGTAAGGGTGTATTTAATCATTTGTAATTATTTTAGAAATTAAAGATGTGTAATTATAGTGACAGCAATATTAACGTTTGATATGTTAACTCCAATATAGTTGATAACAACTTCATTCATCAAATATAGTTGAGTATTGATCTGCTTCCACAAATGAGATAATATCGTAGTCGAAGTGGAGAGAACGAGTTGTAAATTTTGGTCTGCGGCTCAGTGGGAAATGTAAGGAAATATGAGCCATTTCTCATATTTGATACCCACGAGCATTGGACCATCCAGTATATTAACTCGGTAGGGATCTGAATAAACATTTAATGCTGAACCCATTCAGGGTACACACTACGATGTTTTATTTTTCCACAGGGGTAAAGCATACTTCTATACTGCACAAACATACATTCATATTACGTAGGTATGCGGTACGTAACTTTAGGACCTCGGCAGTTCTGACATTCTGTTTTCATATTTCCCCTGCTTTGCGGTGCTCCACTAAAATAGTTTATTACGGTCTAGTAATTGAAGACCTGAGAATTAGATGGAATCTTTCCCCGCAAATTGCTTAAATGTAATATTTTCCGCAATTTGATTGATTTAGTGTACATAATCTGAATTTATACTCTTTTCTTGATTCAAAAATAGCTTTTGAAGAAAGTAACCAGTGATTTTTTTATTCTTGTAAATATTAATTCTCCCTCCTGCTGTATGGACTAGGATGTGGAGGTCTATCGCCTCCACAGCCATAATTACCGACGACGACGACCCCTGAACGTACCTCACATTTACCGGTGCGTAAAAACAGGGCTCCTAACAGCCGCATAAAATGCCCGGTACTGATGCCAACATGTGCCAAAAATATGCGCCCGCAATCAAGGAACCTGCTTGTGAACTCCACTCTACTATCTACTCTACTATGTCGTCTTACCGACCACGTACTCCAAGAACCGCTTCCTTTAAGTACTTACGTGTATTTTTATTGTGCGGTTTAATTTCTCCGCAATTCGGTATAACTGTGCTTAATAAACTTCTGTCAACTTTAAGAAGTTTTTCTTGTTTCCAATCTGCTCTAGCCTGACTACATACACTTATACACACTCTGAAATTATAACCAAATAAACATGTGAATGGTAGATGGATATTGGGGTACTCATCATTCATACCACAGCAAATCCTTTTAATTCATCAGCCTTACGCTTTCCCAAACTTTGAACATCAATCCACACACAATACGCTTTCATAATCGCATACACTAATTTTCCAAAGGTGTTTTAACCCAATCAAAAAGCTTATTTTTTCATAGCTTTTACTGTTATACTTATGTACCCTATACTTACTTCCATTGAATTATAGATCCAAATGGTAGTCAACTACTAACCCTTTAGTCACAGATCCGATCAATAATCGAATTAGAAAGGTTAACCTAAGTATTTGATTAATCTATTAGACTTGGTGTAAAAAAAAGCGATTCGTTTTGTCGTGTATTAACCTAACCTTTAATTGATAGATAAGTTAAAATCCCTCGAGTCAGTGCCGGCCCTAGCCTCTGTGGCGCCTTCGAGCGAAATTTTTCTGGGCGCTCTCATTCCTGATTAAAAAAAAAAGGTGGATGTGTTGAACCATTTACTCAGATTCCGCAGCTAGAACATCCTCCTGCGACCAGACTCTCTTTTTCGTGATTCAATCTTGCACTGATGATAAGGTGGGGAGTGTTGTATTACAAATGTCTCTCAAGTTTCGCTTCACGTGGCCAAAATATTCCAGATTCAGAATTTTCATTAATTACTTAGCTCATTTTCCAGTCATTATTACGATTACAACCGAGGTGAGTCTTTTTTAATGGCACCTCATAAGCTATAACTATTGTGATACTGGAGAATTAGCTGCCATTCTCCAGGGCAACACGGTTGCCCCGCCCCGGCGCTGCCTGGAGTATCATGAAAAGAATACATACCATCGGTTTTCTACCTTCTAAGAATATCTATTGGACAGTAAATGAATTAAAAATGTACTAGACACGGATGACATAAGGACGAATCGTTTATGACCAATCGGACGTGAAATGATTTAATGATATTTGTGTTTTATTTAACTTGTAACCCGGATCATTTTAAGTCTCGAAATTAACCACGTTTTCCATCAACAGCTATCGACACAAAATCTGCCCCGCGAGATTACGTGATCACTGCCTCAGGTCAGTGCGTGTCTCTTGTGTGAAATTATATAAAAAAAGGGTTTTATTTCGATTGGAGTAAATGCAGTAGGACGTTAATTTTAACTTTAACCCCCCCTGCCAAGGAAGTTAGATAAAAAAACAACCACGATGATTTTACAATGTTTTATCAACGCGAATAATTTTATTCCTTTTTTATTATTATTAAGTTGCAGGTTTTTAGAACCTGGCTCTGTGATATTTTTAATACAAATTAAATGTATCAATTAGAATGATTTACTTTTAAAATTAGCAATTTTAACTTTGTGGTTAAAGTTCATACTTTATATGTATTATCTTTGTTTTATTAACCACTTAATTGAGTTTAAATACATCTACCGGTTACGAAAAATACAATTTTCTTCTTCAGAATATCACAACTAACTAAAAACATATATTATTGTTTCATTACCAGAATCTATTTAAAAAAAAAAAAACAATTATTTAAAAAATAAATTTAGTACCTAACTCAATAATTGTTGTTTTTTTTTAAAAATAGTAAAATATTTTAAAATTTTTGAAATCTGGCAAAGAAACAATTATATATATTTTTAGTTAGTTATGACATTCTGAAGAAGAAAATGATATTTTTCGAAACCCGTAGATGTATTTAAACTCAATTAAGTGGTTAATAAAACAAAGATAATAAATAAATAAAAAAAGAAAAATTTACATATAAAATCATCCGTATAGGAACAATTCCTGGTTAGAATCCCGGCGGTTGACTGATTTTAACCGTACATATTTCTAATTGATACATTTAATTTGTATAAATGTTATTCCGTTCACAAATTATCAAAATTTAAAATGATATCTTTTAATGGAGAGTTTTTCTCGGTCGGTCAAAGAAAATCACGAACTAGTGTTCAATAAATTTGTAAAATTATTTATTTATCAAAAGTGATATTATGAAATAAGATGAAATAATGTGAGATTTAATTGAGATACATCTCAATACCATATATTAAAAGTATTAAAAATTTGATCTGGAAATAAACTCAGAGATCAGCTTGAGATCGGTAAAAAGTGACAAACTCAAAGCAGTGTATACGACGTTCGATCTATGAGTTTGAGATAGTTCGCTCTATGAGTCGAAGATTAGATACGTGCATACAAACGTCATCTAAAATCATCATCAATCCTTACAACTATTTATTCTGAAAGATAGACACAAGTCATTAATCATTATTAATAATATAAAGCGTTAAATTATAAACATTCCATTTTAACTGCTGCTGGGGAGATTCAAAATCACTCAACTGACGAACATGGTAACAATGACATTTGACGTTTGACGTACGACGAGTGAAGTAATGCACGAATGGAAAATTTCTAAAACACGGTGTATATACGAGTACTACATAACCTGACAATTGTCTTCAAAGAATCTCACGAGAATAAAATCGTATTATTAGGATTTATACCTGTTATACATTGGTATGAATATCTCTCTCGGTCGATGAGCTTATGATTGAGTAATGCATCCTCTATTTTAACTTATACAGCACGGACTACTTGCTTTCACTCCTCGCGATCTTGGGCCTTGTTCAATGCAACGTGTAGCGAGTCTCCGGTCATTTCTCAAACTTTGTCTGTCTATCGCCTCTTGACGTTGCCCGTGATCACCAACTTATCCAGGTCGTATCTATTTCTTCCAGAAACAATCCAAAAGTATGAAAGGATTATTTTCCTGCATGTTGTAGAAAGTTTTTCTTTAATGCGGAGTTCTTGAAGAATGGAGACATTTGTGTATTTCGCAGTCTATATTGTACGCGCAGCATGCAACGCCAACACCACATCTCAAAGCGTTGAGCGTGTTTCTTCCTACCATTTTCAGGGTTCATGTTTCTACCCCATAAAGGGCTATGGAGAATATCAGAGGTTTAACGAATGGTATTAATATATTAATAGATAAAAATCTAATTTTACATTGTTGTTTTTAATAATTTTAATTTAGAATATTAAATGAAAAAGGATTTTTAAAAACAGAACAATTTGACATCCTGATGAAGAAAGTGGTATTTTCCAAAACCGGTTGGTATATTAAATATAACTCATTAAGCGGTTAAAAACCAAGAATTAATTAATCTACATTAAGATAAATTTCAGATTGGTATACGTAAAAAATATTTCATTTCAAAATCGTTAGGTATTCAAAACGTAGTTCACTTCTTGTGAATGGATTAACAAAACTTGGTATACGTATATTACTCAAAGCGTGATAATACAATTATTTAGCAATACCATCTGGAATGCAAATTATTTTTTCCAGTTAGTTTACAATCATGTGATTTCAAATATCGTTTAATATAAATTTAAAATTATATTTAAACGAATAAAGCTATTTAATTCCAATAAACGGCGAATAAACGATTTCTCTTAATCAAAATTTCTTTTCAGCATTCGATACATGTATTATCCAGTAAGGTTCTTCCTATCTTTAATATCAAAATCAATCAATCATGTATCTTTTACGCCCCCTGCCACAACACGCACTTCCAACAATCACCGAGCATTTTAGTTAAGTGTATTTTTTTAAATAATCCATAAAATCATTGCTTGCCTTCCGTAAATAAAAAAAGTAAACGCTTCTGTACAAATTTGTTAAATTTTGTTTTTTCTTTACAATTCCATAATTTTTATTCTGAGCGCTGATTTTTTAAAAAGTTTTTCTTAATAATACGTAATAAAATTATAATTATATTTCAATTTTAATAATTAAGAAAAATTGTCATTAACAGTATAGAGTATTTTAAATATATAACATGATTCATCAGTAATATTAACAGTAATATAGTGCAGCATCATAATATTTAGATCGATTGTTACGGACATACATTCATTTACAAAATTAAAATATTTTTTTTATTATTTCAATTTTATCACATTCATTATAATTTTATTTTTTGCCAAACTGCATGACAGTTTTAAGGCATAATTAATTTAATTTATTTCGATTTTAACTAAACTAAATTATGACAAAAATATGTAGACTCGTTTGACCAGTGAAGTTGTCTTCAATATAATGTGAAGATACTATTTTTTTATCTATCGAAAAAATATCTTCTTTTTGTAATTGATTAATTTAATTAGTTTTGATATCACAGAAATATGTCTTGAAATTGCCCAAAAATGTGTTTTCATTTAAAATTAACTATTTTTTTACTATACATTTTATCAATAGATTGTTAATAACGTTGATAGTCATATGAAAATATTAAAGTACAATTAAAAAAACATTTGGAGACAATTAGGGATAAAACATGTTACATAATAGGTACACTTTTTTGTGGTTGATAAATTAGAAACACACAAAATAAAAAAAATATATAACAAATTGATAATTGAGTAGAATGAACAAAATATTAAAACTTCTGCATAAGTACATAAGCGCATGGGTTCCAAGTTTAACTATATGGTAACGCGACTATCTTTGGCGCTCGAAGGCGAATAATGGGAATTTGGCTGTATCATACACGTATATACCTACAATTTCACTTTTAAAATAAGCCTGCTTCTAAGTTAACGTTAATGGATGAGTCTCGTTGTACTATACACGCTATCATACAATCTTAAGTAATAATAATTAAGCATTCGCTAATTCTAGTTGGTTGAAGGTTTTCTATATGAATATTATAACATAGCTATGGATAAAAAACGTTTTCTTGATGAAGTGAGCGCATGCGGTTAGTATTTTAAAATGTGTTTTTTTAAATCTTTTTAACGTAAAGAAATAATGGTAGTTCATATTAAAAAGAAAAATAGCAAATAAAAAAATATATTTGTCAATATAAAAACAATTAACTATATTTACCTTGTTAAATACAAGTTAAGAATTAGAATAGATTGAGAGACTGGTTGCTGACGTGGGTACATCTGCACTTCGATAAGAAAATAAATGTGGAGAAAGAAAGTGTAAAAAGAAATATATAAGGAAAAAGAGTATGAAAAAAATTTGAATTCAATTCGATAAATTTAACTACAAAGAAAATAATAAATTAAAAAAAAATGAACATATATAGAATATAAATAAGCATGTTATTTCTAAAACATTTAGGTTAGATCTTTGTATGTTAATATAAATTAGACGTTTTATCTTAGGAAAAGAGCATCGACATTGTTTTACAAATAACCGTTGAAAATAAAATCTTTATTACATATTAAATCTCGAAAACATATTAAATTTTAAACCGAGGCCGCATTGAGAGCAAATTAAAGCGAGCGGCTGAAGCAGAGGCGGAATACAACTATTTATAAATTAAGTTTCAAAAAAAGAAGTAAAAACACAATTTAAGGGAAGAGTAGATACAAAACAAAATCGCACATTTTATTTCTAAAGGTTGTTCTCACAATAAAATCTCAAATGCGCTGTTAATAGTTTGAGAAGCCAAAATAAATAAAACTAAACGTCACGAATGATGAAGTGACCCCCAGAAACCATCTCCCTACTGGACCTCGGAAAAGATCAATCAAAATTTCTCGGAATTACAGAGAGTCATTACCCCATCGAAAACGGCAATTTAAAAGTCCACCGTGAATTCCAAACCAGTAATAATCCAAATTTTCTCTACGGCCGCAGCACGCAATATTCCAATCCGAGGGATTTTCTTGTCCATTGGTAATTCGGTCGAAAGTTATTTTTCCTAAAAGAGTCTCTAGCAAAAATATTAAAACGCTCATTTAATACATGAAAGTTTTAATCCAGGTAATAGTGAGTGATTTAGCTGATTACAAAGAATGGTTGAATTCAGGTGCTCATGTTGATTTGGTAAACAAAATAATGTGAATATTTTCGTAATATGTACTTATTACTTTTAGAAGATTTTTTTTTGCTCAGAATAACAAAAATAAACTATCTCTTTATTTTCTTGAAGCCCGTGTAATACGTTGGTTAAATTAATAACCATGGTCACCATGGAAAACATGGCGTTAGATAGCAACATACTGCAATGTAACTAATAATAATTATACAAAATAATTCAATAAAGTAAGGCACATTGTTAGATATAAAATTAATTAATTAATTGAAAAACGCATAAATTTAACAAACTCATACAATGGATTGATGCATGAAATTTAAGAAAATAGAAACAAAAAATATTACTGAAATAAATATCATGATCATTATCCACTACAGGATGAAGGCCTTTCCATGAAAAAAATATTAATTATAATCTAAAGAAATTTAAAAAATAAAATAACAATTTTCTCCTGTAATAAATAATTGGCAACTGTATTTTTTTGAATAATAGACTTTTTATCATCAAGAAAATATATTCTGTTTTAATTATCAAGAAAATATATTCTGATTCTGTTCAGATGACTTTCATTTTATAAAAATCAACATGATCTATATTTATCAGTGCTAGCGCTTATTGTAGTACCTATGGATCATATTCTATGTACTTTTACTGTGTATACTGAAGAAATACACTAAACTAAAAATAGAACAATGGTTTGATTGTTTAAAATGTGACGATTTTATCTAAATCGGAAAGGGATCTACTTGAATAACAAACAAAAATTAAATAAATAAACAATAATAAAAACAAGGCCCTGGTGAACGTTAAATATATTATAATATATATATATATATAAAATTAGCTTGAATATTTAAATTATAATGTAATGTTTTTCATGAAAACACATTTGTGTTACAATTTACAATTTTAGAACAGAGTTTTGTAATATTTTTTAATATAAATTAAATTAATAATTTAGAATGAGATATATAAAATAAATCTAGCAACCGAAATATTTAACATGTATTAAATTATAATTATCAAAACTGGTATTTTTCATGTACGAAATAATTCCTGAAATATTCATTTAAAATATTTTGACAATTATTAATTTAAATTCTCCAGTTTAGGTAAATGAGATATTTTATTCTAAAAACGTTGAGCAGTGTTGTTTTAATTAGTATTAAGTACGAAAGTAAGGGATAAAAGCAGGGGAGCTTAAGTGGATATAGGGTGGACTCCCTTTAGGGGTAGTACCTACCTATTTATTTTAACCGAAGCATTACTAGTTCAATTTTCGTATTAAATATGATAGAATACTATTTAAATTAATATATTTTCATGATGTTATTATATTTGTTAGATCAGTATTGATAAGTATCTAAAAATAGATAAATGTAAAAAAATACGTACACCAACAAAATCGTGCATCTTTAAATTGTCACAATTGTTGGTAATAAATGCATTCATAGATATCAAATTGAAATTTCTAGCTTATTATTATTTCTGGCTGGTCACAATTTAAAAAAAAACTACAGTCACACTTGAAGTTATACCTACGTTGCCTGGCTTACGTTGTACATTTTAATGTATTTTAAAATTCAAAACACTATTTGGGCTGTATAAATAAAATATTTTCGGAATCATTATATAATATATTTATTTGTGGTAATTATACATAAAATAGTCAGTATAGTATTTTTTAAATTTATTTATAGTACTGGTTAAAGCATGGGTACATTTATGTAATAATTATTACATAAGGTTATATTTTTCTGTTAAAATTTGATTGTTATTAGTAAAACTAATTTAATTCTTATCGCATGTAAATTGTAATAGCTTTAATATGACTTTTTTAAAGACCATGACTGACAAAAATATAATTTAGAGTATCAAAAATAATTCAATTTAAGCTTATTCATAAAGAATTAAATTATCAAACTAGTTCAAACCACATATATGTGAAATTTTTGCATGTAAATAAAAAATAAATAAATCAAAATACGTTTGAAATAAGAGCATTTTTTTAAACAAATAATCAAACAAATAACCACAAAGTTAACGTAATAAACATTTATGTAATATTATAATTTATACAAAATAACATCATTTTTTTTAGAAATGATATGATAGGGCAGGGCAGTCTCAGTTGAACAAATATTGATTATAAAGAATTAATCTCATGCTTGTTCAATATTTTTTTCTTTAACGTGTACTTTTCAATACTTAAAATTTCTAGTGAAAAATCAAAACTTTTTTCAAAAAACAGTAATTTTTATTTTTGAAATTAAAAATCATTTTTGATCACGGTTTTCATTAATTGTTTTACTTTTCTTGATTGCTTTTTTGTCCTGAAAATTAGTGTGAGGCTTTTTAGACGTTTACACGAACACTCAAGCTTTATTCTGATCGAGAAAAATATTCACCATCCTAACGGAACGAATAGGTAATTCATTAAAAAATATATTTAAAGGAATGACTTGCATTTTTATGTTTGAAACATTTTAATATAAAATGCTTCTTTAAATATCACGGGGATTTTTGTTTGCGGAGGCGGAGTTCAACCTTTCTACTACGAAGAAACCCCGTTAATTTATATAGGGTGAATATTATGTACCAGGCCTATATTTTTTAAAATAATAATTAATAAATGAAACCCAATATTTTAAATTGGTATTATTAATAAATTACATGGTTTATTACAATTATGTATGGAATATGATATCAGCAAACTGGCCGTCTTTAGCAGCGGCACAAATGCATGCTCTTTTAACCATATTTTTCATAATATTATCTCAGCAATTTTATTTCAAATGTTATCCTGTAGCACCTGTAGTATATCCTGTAGTTGTTGTTGGCGTATTGGCGTAGACCTTCCCTTTCAAGTACCCCTACAGAAAATAGTCAGGAGACCAGTCGATATCACTACTTTTTGACATCATGTGGCCGAGAAATATTTCTCGCAAAATTTCAAGCGTAGCTCGAGCTGTGTGTGAAGTAGCACAGTCCTATTGAAACCACATTTGTTATAGGCCCAATTGACTGAATTTGTCTACCAAGAAGTTTTCCAACATGTGACGATAGCGATCACCATTAATGGTTACAGGATTGCCATTATTATTTAGATAAAATGTTTTCACTTCAACAACTTCTTCACTTCAGATTTCAACAAGTTGTTGAGTCGTTAGATCCTTCATACTAAACTGTAATCAACTACTCTCTACGACAACCAAATGCAAACTGACAAATGTTTTCCAAACCAAAATGGCGGCCAAACAAAATCAGCGTGAAACGTAATATTCACCCGCATCAAACTAACAGAAGCAAATAATTTGCCAGTGTTCTGTGTTATTTTGACTATCTTTTATAATTCCTAAATATATCAAATAAAAAGTAATAGATTATAAAAAAAATAATTTTAAAATATGGTATTACATTTTTTTACCATGAAATGTTTATTTATTTATAAAGAATATAAATTTGTTACCAATTTTGGGATCAGTAAATCTTTAATGATAGATGTTATAATTGAAAGAATGCTAAATGACAGAACATCAAAGATCATGACCAAGTAGATACTGAAGTAGAAATAACCTAAAGGAAGGCCAAGGAAGAGGTGAAGTGACTGTGTATGAGGACTGGAGCAGGATGTGAGGGTCTGGGAACTGGACTGAACTGGAATGTAGTGCCGTGAAAAAAGAAGAAGAATTTTATAGTTGGTCGATACCATGATATTTATTTTTGTGGGTTAGTCCTTTTCAGAAACAGTTATAATAGTGTAAACGTTTATTTTAAATGCACTACTTGTCTCATTTATTCAAATGACTTGATTTATATATAAACTAATGATTATTTTACAAAGGTCTAAACTTCTAATCTATGTATTAAAAATAATATACACCTTGTATCGAATTGGCCGACAGTTTTTTGAATCCAAAAAGCAAGTCTCCATTAGAGGTGTCTTGTAATCAAGCTAACTTATAAACATAACAATTGAGTACATAGCGATAATAGCTACCTACCGCTTATTTTCACAATAAAAATATTTATGGTTAATTTTGAAAATTTAAGTTGGAATTGGGGGAAAAAACTATTTACCTATGTAAATAGTGAATGGTGGCCTTTTTCTATATACGAGTACGTATTACTGATGGTACTGCTATTTTCTCTTCCAAATGTCTTTCAGAACAAAATTCAGGAGCCATCAGAATTCAGTAGAGTAGCAGGATTGAAGATAAATTACTTAAATGTAAAGGTAATGATGACCAAGTGCTGAACTTGTTGATTCCAAAGTTATTATAAAGTCAAGAAAGCCCAGCTTAAACAAACTATTGAATCGTTGATAATTATCATATCTACCTAAGACAAACTGAAATAAAGTCATCAATAGTTGAACATGTCCAAGAACACACTATTACTGGATTTTTACCTACAAAGGAACCGTTATTAAACAAATAGATATTTCATAGAGACAAAGCTATTTTTTTATTATATTTAATGGAAAATATAAGTAAGTAATTGATTTTTCAGACGTATTCTACTATAATATGTTGAAAAACATTTTACAGATAAAGAATATTGCTTTAAAATAATAATAAAAAAATCAGATTCTCATAGTGACGGCATATGCTGTTTAAAAAAGGGGAAATATGAATTATAAAATTTGGTCCATTGATGCGATGGTGTAGTGGTACTCGAAGTGAGTCCATATAAGTACATATACACAACTTAAAAAATTTGATAAATGTCGAGATTGAAGGGTGAGAATTGGTGAACGTTATATATATTTATATATATATATATATATAAAGTGATCAATTAAGCCAGCCAAAGACAGGTCGTAAGCCCGTAATTACCCCAAACTTACATATATTTTCCATTAAATATAATAAAAAAATAGCTTTGCTGTCTCTCAGATATCTAATATTTTATAAACCAAAGTCAGCAGTTTGCAGAAAAAGGCTATGCTAGAATACTGAATTGGAGACTAAAACGTGATATTCAAAGACAACATTCGCCTATGTGTACAACAAATAGTGTTCAATCAAAATATTCATCCAATTCTTACGAATTGTTGCAAAACTCTGAATAGAAGTCGAAAAACTTGGATGCAACGCAAAGGGAGATGAAAATACATTCTTTGAGGTATACGCGAAGAGAGAGAAACAGACAAGAGTAGTTGACATTTTAGAATACGCTAAGTAAATCAAATAGAAATAGGCAGGTCACATCGAACGGAGAACAACAATCGTTAAACTATCGCAGTCATCTGATGGTATCGAAAAGTGAGTCAAAACGCCGCCCTGAAATCAACTGGTTGAGAGAAAAAAATTGAGGCTGCACGAATAATTTAACTTGTTACGTGAATAAAATACTTTTATGAGACCAATGGGTAGTGGCATCATCTGAACTGAGCATTTCTAACCTCAGTTGGTATATTTTTATTTGATAACCGATTTATTCGATTACCAACCTACCAATTATTCGGTGTAAATGTGAAATTTTCCACCTAGTAAATTTAAAGTTATTGAACTAAATTTATATAAACTAACCATATTTATCCAATTATTTTAGCTCAAAGCTGATTTTCTTTTCAAATTGAAATAGAAAATTTATTTTTGTTGAAAATTGGAGAAACGCGCTGACTATTACACCGTGTCAGCTTAGTTAATTTCTCCGGATAGGAAAAGTTCCTGGTTCGAATCTCGGTGGCAACCAAAATATGTTTTCGATAAATTGATTTTATCTGTATGTGTATGTTTCTAATTGATACATTTAATTTGTATTAAAATACCATAAACAATGTTCTGAAAAAACTACAACTTTACAATAATAATGCGTTCTCTTTATAATATATATATTTTTTTAATTATGTACTTTTTACATAATGATTTTTAATTAATTATAACATGTTGTACATAATCTAATATCATAAAATATTAAGGGAATAAATAGATACTTAATAAAATAAAAGAAATCTGAAGCTTATTGGTAGAGTAGCTTACCGGCACACTCAAGTCCCGGTGCAACTAAGTTTTTTTCATAAAAACGATTTGTCTTTTATATTTTCATTTATTTATTCAGTGAAATTTATTTTGGTTGAATTTGTCATGAGAGTTATTAGATATCAGATATATAGAGAGTTAGTAGATAGATAGTTATCTAGAGTTATTAGATAATTAAGTAGGCACATTAAATCATACCTTAGTTAAAAACTTATTAATTTAATGACAGTTTTTGTTTTATTTTCTTTTACAATAATAATAAAATTATACATTTTCACTTTAGTATATATTTTTTTTACCATTGATAAACGCATATTCTCAGATTTCGCGTTCCAAGATCATGTTTTGAGAACAATTAATATTGGTGACCATTTAGCGGCTACTCACCCTAACATGTAACTAGGCATTCCTATCTATTTCAGTTTCTCGCGACAATTCATCTCCCGTTTGAAGCGATTCTCTCAAATGAATCATTGTCTTATACACGCGTCAACATCTTAAAATGTATCTAAATAAAATATTATTTCTTTATACATTTAATCGAATTGAGTAATTATGATAATGATCACACGATGGCATCAATCTTCTAAATGATTGTGAGTAAGATTTTCAAAATAAATCTATAAAAGGCTTATGAAAATAAAAACTTATTTGGTATTAAACAAATAATACATACCTCATAGAGACAAAGCAATTTTTTATTATATTTAATGAAAAATTACAGGGCTTACGACCTGTTTTCGGCTGGCTTGAAATAAATAAATATAAAGTTCACCATTCTCACCCATTAATCAATCTTCATCTCTATAAAATTTTTGGAAGTTGTATATATGTTCAAATGTGGAAACATTTCGAGTACCACTACACTATCGTCATCTGAACCTGAACCGCATATATATATATATATATATATAATATATATATATATATATATATATATATATATATATATATATATATATATATTATACTTTTAAAATTAGCAATATTAACTTGGTGGTTAAGATTCATATTTTTTATTTATTATCTTAGTTTTATTAACCACAATTGAGTTTAAAAAACATCTACCGGTTTCGGAAAACACTTTTCCTTCTTCAGGATGTCATAACTAACTAAAAATATAGTATTGTTTCTTCACCAGAATCTATTTTTAAAAAACAATTATTTAAAAAAATAAATTTAGTACCTAACTCAAATTACTGCTCAATACAAATTTAGTCGAATAATTTTTAGGAAAAAATTTTAGAATAGGACTCGTAGTTAAATTTAGTTGGCTGTTTAGAATTTCCTGATTACTTTTACATGCTTATTTATCTCCAACGATTCCAAATTATTTATTTTGCATATAAACGGTGTAGGTCACAAATTTCACAATTTAACAATTTTACAACATACAACAATTAATACAAAATGCGTCAAATATTCAATTTCAATAGTGAGGTGAACGGCCATAACAATATTATTCAAATAACATAAAGTTAAATTACTTTTATTTGTATGGGATGCAATAGGTGTCACCTCTTTACCTTTGTCTCGACTATTTTGCCGGATTTTTATCTATTTTAAAGTCGCCAGATATGCCCATTGGATATTAATCGAATTATCATAATATTTTTGATTAATAATTATGCATGGTATTAAAAATTCGTCGTCCTTATATCAAATATTACATGCAATTAGAAGGTATATTTTGTTATTAAATTTTTTTTTTTCGCGTACCTTAAATTCGCTCTTTCAATTCACGAAATTTTAAAATATCTTGCCACTTCTCCAACACAATTTGTTTTCAACAATAAATTTTTTAAAGAAATATTACATTATGTTCATTATATCAAGAGATACATTTATTTGGAATTTTGAACTCTATGAGATGTTTATTATTTGTTTAATAACCAGTAATTGCGTGTTCTTCGACATATTCAAATATTGCTTATTTGGTATTTATTATGATATATTTATAAATTTATATACAATTATTTCTTTTTCCACATTATCATACACGATCTACAATTAATTGTTGAGACTTCTAATGATGCTATCGTCCAATACCTGATTTACATCTTTCTCGGATATCCTCCACTTCTATTGTAGTTTAATTACATTTTATATTATAATTATATAACACTCGCGTCGTATATTAATTATATCTTATTTTCTCTTATTCAAATCAGTCAAAGTTTGTTACTTTTCACTCAATCATCTATAAATTAATAAACGTACACCTAAGCAATTTGCAGCATTTAGTCTACTTTCATTCTCATTCATTGAAGTGCTGCAACTTTACAGCGCACCACTAGTGTCGGATGATGAGTTTTCTTCCATAAGCAATAACTGAAATACTGTAATTCACTAGAAAATATTTAACAACAATTATCCATATTTAATAATTACTATATTACGAATGATACATTAAAAAATATATAATATGTAAAATACTTATTCTAAATATAATCTGAAATTGAAAACTGAAAAAGTTAATTAACAGTTAAATTATTATTATTAAAATTATTTAAAAAATTTAATATATGTTATTTTGTAAATTTATCTAATGTACCTGGTCAGTTTAATTTAATTTTATAGTTAATAAGACGCCACGCACTAACTGTTCATACTGTCAAATAGCATCAAAGGCCAGCCATATTTTAATTTAACCTAATATTTTTTATATTGTTGATATTTGTTGCGTTAACTTTGTGGTCAGACGTAATTTATCAGAATTTTCCAATCACCTTTTAGAGACAGGCCACAAGATCGTAAAAAATAACAGCATTGAAAGTTTGCACAGGAATAATAAAGGCCTTAGATTCGATCATTTAGAAGTCTAGAAATCAAATAATTGCTTAAGATCAAGTCCAATATAATTAACAATCAATAAAACCTTACAAACAACCCGCTATTTAATATATTCCCTATTTAAATGCCCCCCTGTCAATCACCTCCCACTCTTATCAAGACTCCACCTACACCCCGTAATGGATGTCTTTGAAATTTTATGAAATAGTTGAGTTGTACGCCAATCCTGACGAAGATACGTTAGTATCGGAACCGATTGACGTAAAAACAACACAGTGGTTTAAACAAAGTTAAATATAAATACATTTAAAATATTTTTTTATTAATGAAAAATGGAGATACATAGACAGAATACGTGTCATTTCAATAGTTCCTTTAACTAAGCTAAACATTTGGCTATGCAAATAGGATTAACTTGCTGGTCTCCCGGGACGAAGCTCAAACCTCCCGAACACTTTTCAGAAAGCAAGTCTTATCACTAGATCAACAAGCACATCCCTTTTGACCACTATCCTTTATTTAAACTTGACCTTTCTATCCTTTATAGTTTGCCTGATTGTCTCTAGTTACTTGCTGCAATACCTTTTATATCTTTGGTCCAGCGATCTGGGAGCAATTCCGGTATGCAGCTTATATTCTAGTACATATACACAGATGACCAGCCCAATACCATTTGAGTTTTGTTATTCTACATTGGTTCGACGTAGAATGTGAATAATAACTTAATACTTCTCTAACATGAATAATACCTTAATAGTTCTTTAACGTGAGTAATAACTTAATACTTCTCTAATATGAATAATAACTTAATACTTCTCTAACGTGAGTAATAACATTACTAAAATTTTCCTTTCAGATTCAAGTATGTAAATATATTATATACCTGCACGTTTGAGAATTTTAACTGTATTACAAGTATTTAGAACCAGTCCTGGGATTGGCACGAAAGACGGTTTCGTAATATACAGGGTAATGATGTGTGAGAAATGAGAACATTTCGTAAAATGTGATATAACTACTGTTACTAACTTGTTTGTTTTCTGTTTGAAAAATGTTCATTCAAATCGAACATATCCACCTAGTACTTCATAGGATATTGATACTAATACAATCCAATGTGATGTATTCATATCCATACAGAGGGACATTTCTGGGATATTATACGCATAATAAAATACCTTGTTTCTTGATTTACCTAGGTTTTATTGTTCCCATACTTCTATTCTTATTTGTATTGCAAAAACGTGTCATACCCTCTAAAATGCATACGGCCGGTAGTTTCCTTTATAGAGGTCAAACTACCCGCTTTCGGAACTGACTAGCGCTGCTGATCAAATCAAATGACCTTAAAGGGACATCTCGGTCCCAGGCGGCCGGCCCGGGGAGAGGGAAATCGTAAGGGTCGATCTCGTATTCGCGTAGTCCGTGCGTTGTTGACGTGATTTTTGCTTGGTTTTTAAATAAAAAATACAAATTTGGCTTGGAGGAATATTTTTGTTGTTTATTATATCATCGATGTCGGTGTTTAAGGAAGTTCCGCTGAAAAGCCGAAAATACTCCTAACAAAATTTTTAAGTTAAGCAATTATGAATCAAGAACTTGTTTAAAGACAATCTTTTGTCATGTTTAAAATAATACGTTTTATCTTAAATAAAATATACACATACAATACGTTTTTTCTTACATTTTTATTCCTTGTAGATAACTATAAGAACACTACATACCTGTAATGACATTTTTATATATTACAGTTACCCACGAACTTCCTATAAAGTGTTCCAGAATTTTCTAACTATATTTTATTAACGTTTTTAAAGAGCCTCCAGTAAAATTCAGTATGTGTTAAAAGTTAACATATTGCTTTCTTATTGATAATTAATTAATTTAACACACCAGTCAAATTGACTGGGGGGGACGTAACTGAGCGATAGTGCTCACGTAGCATATAAGAGGTATCTGAACCGATACCCAGCATCCCCAGAACCTTTTTGAAGTAAAAATAAAAATAAAGCACACGGTTAATGTGTGAGTAAAAATATTATGAAGTTTTTAACGCGTAGTTTTCGTGATTGAGGAGCCATTGAAAATACATATTTTATGTTTAACATAATGTGTTAAATATAATATTAAATATCTATCATTTCTACACGTTTCGTTGATTTATTGGTTTTTGAAACATTTTTTCAAGTCAAAAACATTCTGTTTATTAAGAAACATATGAGATGCTTAAATAATAATAGTTTTTCCGAATTTGCCAATCACATTATTAAAAATAACCATAATTTCGATAAAAATACATGAGTCAATATTCTCCACATTGGTAATAAAGATAAAAGCTTAGATAACTTGATGCCTTAGAAATCCATAAATAATAATGAATGCATAATTAACATGCATACAATTTGTTTACCTATAATCCTTTCTAAAACATGTTCCCTTTCACCACATCATCTGTCTCTTTCCCTACCCCCAGTCATTCATAACCACTTTAACACCTGACACTACTAATGTATGATTGCTCATATTTTGTAACGCTAAATGTTGTATACCCTGAAGAAGAAAGAATGGTTTCAAAACTGATTGGTTACAGCAAAAATAAAATGGTATTTAAACAGAGTGATTTGATTTAATTACATTTAAAAATAATACTACCTATATATCTGAACGATAAAAAGACGACAGCTGACTGCGGATTGGACTATATGCTCCTATTCATTTTTATAGCATCTCTTATATTATTAACCAAATTTAGTTTTCCAGATAATATGCGAAGTAATGTGTAAGATGATCTTCTTTTTCTTCATCGTATGCTAAGTATCTAGAACTCGGTGCACAATATGTCTCTGTTCCTCCCGGTCTTGAGCCATGTTGATCGCAGTCTTTAATTCCTCACTACGTTTTAATACTGTTGTTATTATTTTCATGTATTTGAGACTTGATATTAGTATCAATACTAGTAAGATGAAATAAAATCGTAAGCTAAATTCAGTCGACAGTTCATTTATTATTATATTTATCACTTTCTTCCATTGTATAAATAAACATAGAATAAATATACAAACTGCGACACTAACATACATAGTAAATCTAATCATTCTTTATCATATACACATTCAGCATTCTACTCAATGATACACCTTTTGGTCAACATTCCTTTGTCACTATCTAATATCAATATCGTATTATAAATACCATTAAATAAATAGCTTTTAATAACGGGTACAATAGAGAATTAATAGACACGATTTAAAAAAAAAAGTTTAACGAATACATTACCAGTTAATTTTTATATAGCTCACAGATAAAACATAATAATAATAATTAAAAATGGCGATTCAAATCAAATACCTAAACACCTACCACCAAACAATAGACTTGCATTTTATATAAATAAAATAGGATAGGAACATTTTTCATAAATTCCAAAGACAAAAATGATTCATTTTAAAATTCCGGTGTTTAAATGTTTAAAGATTGTACTGCTTCCTATATTAGAAATACAGGTCGAAATGTTAATATAAGTCAACAAGCTTTTAAGATATTTAAGTTTTTCTGAATTTTCCAATTTTATTAGAAAATGATCATACTTTTGATAAAAATTTTGAATTGTCTGTTTTACATGTTAGTAATGTTGATCTTAAATTGAATAATTTAGAATCATTTTAAATAAGTAAAGCGCGCAAAATTAACTTAACTATTATAAATAAATAACTAAATTTAACCCAACTCTATCTTAAAATTTATTTTCCAATAATTTCGTCAATTTCCACATCTTTCATCATCGTAACTAGATTTATTTTTAAAATAATAATTATTACTTAATTGTTTTTAAAAATAGAATTTTAAAATATTAGAACAATTTGACATGTGGTTTTAGTATATTTGACATCCTGGCGAAGGAAATGGTATTTTAAGAAATTTAACTCATAAAAGTGGTTTAAAATAAGGTTACATATTAAAATAAATTAAAACTATAATGTAAAGTTTGCAATAAATATTTAAAAAGAACTTCCTTAATATTTTCCGCGTTATTTATTATTATTTTATTTTTTATTTTTTATTATTTTTATTTTTATTTTTGTTTATTTTTTTTTTTATTTTTATTTATTATTATTTTTATTTTTATAATATATGCCGCGTTAGAAACACTTTTTTGGATACAAGATCATCATAATAAATATAAGTACCTAGCTAATATTAAAAAAATAGTGTATTATTTAACCCCATTTTGACTCCAAAAACACTTAAACCATCGCTGGTGATTTTCCAATTTTTTTTGCGATTTTATTTGAAAAAAATCTTATTGGAATAATTTAGTAATTATTAATTATTCTGTTTTTGTTTACTAAAAATTTTATCCTCGGCGATGGAAGAGATTAAATTTACTCAGAATACAGAAATCGTCTCTCTGTGCTCTAATAGCTGCTGATGAAAAGAAGTGTACCATGTAAATAGTATATAGAAGTTTACTAAGTATTAGTATTATACTTTATGTTTCAAGAATACTGTTTTATTTTAAATATGTTTTGAATTTTATTAATTCTCATAACACTCCTGTAGTTTTCCTCATTTTCATATCCTTATATTCATATCCTTAGTTTTCATATACAATTTGTGATATTAATTATGACTTCGTTAGTTCCCAAAATAAAGACAGGTACTGAAATTTTACTGTTCACGTATTCAACTCCATCTCTCTCTTCTACCTGACTAAGCCAGATCGGTTTCGGGTCTAAGACCCCAGGTCCTAGATTGAATAGGGTTGGACTGAAATTCAATTTTGTCGAAATTGTGATAGATACCTGTTTTCAGTGATTTATAAAATATTTTACATTTTTGATTATATAAAATTGTATTATTTAATCACTGGTTATTTTCGACATTAGTAACATTGAAAAGATTTAAAGTTAAAAATTACGATTATATTTTTATAAATTTTTCAAAAAATTGCTTAGTTAAATTTTGGCTGTGGCTTGCGGAAAAAAATTTGAAATATTTTTTTATTACAATTCGATATAGGTACTTACTCCAGATTAAAAAAATTTAACGTATGTTGGTACATATAATGAAGCTTATTTTAAGACTATCACTTCAGAGTTTATGGTAGGGACAGCAAACAGAAAAGTGTTACATAATACGTAGTATGATATGACATGCACAACACATCACACAGCATTCCCAAGGGGTAGTCGGAAATGAGGAGTGCTTCACATTTTCATCTTGATACACATTTTATTTTAACATACGCTCGTCAGAATTTAACACTACTGACATTACCTTTAGAATTTATTTCATTCGATGATGTCAGGATTTATATGTCACCCACAATTTGCTGTGTCGTAATCCATCAGTCATTCAAAATAATAAACCTTTCTTTATCCTGTTTTTTTTACGGTTATGTCGATTTTACATTATTGCATGTGTTTTCATTTCAAAAATGTTCGAATTTTTGTTAATAATAGTTTGCATCTTCATTTCAACTGCGTTCGGTTTTAATCTTATACTAGGGCTTTTCGGAATACTTGTCTTTGGAACTGACTGAACTGTATCTTGCTATCTCAGTCTTCTCGAGCTATTTATCTATTATAATATTAGGCTGCTTGTAGATCTCGAAGAGTTTAGAATTGATACGAATGGGCATTTTTTCTGCTATTATCTGGGTCTGAAAATTATCTGATTATCTGGGTTTTCAAATAAATAGGGTTAGTCAATTGTGAAATTGACAACTTGGGTATGTATGGAAGCATTTGAAATTTTGTCAATTACCTGTCAAATTTCGAATTAACGAAGTTTTACTGTGGTGAATTAGAGAAAAATACAGATACATACTCTGAAAAAACACACTGGTATAACTTTCAGTTTTTGTATAAACAAGATTAATTTTTTCATACGTTTCCAACTATAATATCGACTTTCTAGATATTTTTGTTCTAAAAACTCAAAATACCTACTTGCTTGGGTTCCATACATATACAATTATTTTAGATAAATTATAGCACTTCAAAATAGTCAGCAAGCTTGAAATGGAACAAGGGAAATCTTGAAAAAATATACATTAAGATCAACATTAATGTTAGTCTAATTGCAATCAGTATTGGAGTAAATCATTAGTACATTATTTGGAATTTGGTTAAAACATTTAGTAGCTGCATTAAGTAAACATAAAACTAATATTATTAGTATGCATGCATAGCGTTTTCTGCTAAAATATATGTAAATTCACGAATGAAATCATTTCGTTTTGTTTAGAACACCTTTGTGTGCGAGAAAGAGACTTGCGATCGCGTCCGACGTTTGCGAAACAAGGATAGCCGATCATTATCTGATCGCAGTTAAAATTACAATAAGGGATAATATTTGTAATATGTAATCGCACTTACCATCTTTTATTGTCAATATTTTATATATTATGAACAAAATAGCGACCAAAAACAAAATGTTGTCTCAATACGGAAATGAGGATTAGCACGTTAAATAGATTGGATTAAAATGATATTAAATCTACTTGAAAAATCATATTTCAAAGCAGCAATCTCTATCGTCTCCTTTGGGAAACTATAAAATAAGCAAATACCGATAAAATGTAAATGTGTAACAGATTTATAGTTAATGTATATAATTAAGGAATTTTAAAGAACAGCATATTTTACAGAATTTATTCAGGCGTTTTAGTTATAGTGTAAAATATCATAAATATATTAGGAGAACACATTCTTATTGTGAAGTTGTAATTATTCAGAACATAGGTCTGTGATATTTTAAATATGAATTAAATATATTAATTAGAAAGATATACATATAAAATAAATTTATCGGAAAAATTTGTTGTTGTGCCACCGGGATTTGAGCCTGGATCCCTTTCCAAACCGGGAGAGGTGCATTATCCAACTATGCTACAACGACATTATTTTTGACAACTAATTTTCGAACCTATATGTTACACTTCTGGCATCTGCTAACAGATTACTCAAAGGGATTTGAGATTCCGTAAAAATAAGGTAGATGGCTCTTTCAAATAATGGAACGATTAAATGTATTAATATCAAAAAGGTAACATATAGGTTCGAAAATTTGTCGCTAAAAATATCGTAAAATAGCATAGTTGGAAAATGCACCTTCCCCAGTTTGGAACTTTCTCAGGTTATTCAGTCAAGATATCCTATTTCTACGTACGCCTATGCTGCCTTCTAGATTCCTCTGCATAAAGAGTCGTAAGATATCTCTATAGATATCGCATTTCTTATTGCGGAGATTAGGTCTGAGTATTCAGCATTCTTTTCTGTGATAGTCTTAGTACCTCTTCATTGATAATGCAGTCAAACCGAAAAATATTTGACATACGTCGATATATCGATATTAATCTGCTACAATATGAGGCGGACAGATAGCGGTATCTGGAGCCGCGTGATACTGACGACGTGAGGCGGAACTGATAGTTTGTATACTTCCGTAGCTTGGTGTAAATATCAGCAACTCCTAAAGTGTTTCTTGCTATATTGTGATACTTTGTAATTTCTTATACATAAATTTATCAAATACCTGTAACCTTATTCATGTATAACCAGAAAACTTTGATAAACTTGACGATGCTTATTTTATTTTCACATATTTGATGTTATCTTCATCATAAATTCATTCAAAATATTGGAGTCAATTAATTATTTCTGTATTTGGTCCATATAAGTCAACCGAGTTCTCCATTTATATAATAATCAAGCAAAGACCAGCTATACTGGTAACCCTCGACTAAGTAACGCGCATTACACCAGCGATAGTCATATTTTTATCTCAATTTATCAGTGTGAAAAATGAATTTCATACGGCAACAATATCAAGTTTTCAAACGTCAACAAAACCCACATTGATTATCGAAAGCTTTCCAGAGACCGAATAATTCAATGTATAATAATGCCATTTTCTCTTGAAATATATGATAGGGTACTTTTTCATTAATTTATTCCCATCTAAAGCACCCCTTTCGATTTCGCGCCACGTACGGAAAACGGTAAATTGTAGCGTGCGGAGTCCTAACGACAATCATTTAGGGGTGGACCGCCCGACACGTCCCGGCGCGTTCTGCTCCTCGCTCCGCCGGGGTTGGGAATTAAGATGGGTAACAGATTGAAAAGGACGACACGGGGATTAGAGCAGCCGGACCGGAAAATCGCTCGTGTTTCGCGGTCATTTAGGAAAACTTCGCAATTTCCCTTTTGGCTGTTTTTCACAACGGGAGGGCGGTCGGGGACCTCGGGCCGCACAAAGTCGTTTGCGTTATGTCCGGTTGTCGCGCGCTGGAAGGAAGGTTTCGTCATTAGGGTATTGTACTTCCATACGCGTATGTATTTGTATTGATAATAAAATCTCTTAGAATTCTTGTAAAAATATAACTGGCGCACGAACTATTTTTTTAAATATTGCGGTTAGACATTTGAATAGACTTGCATGAGTAGCTTCGTATATAACACTGGTTGGTTTAATATTAATTTCATGCAAAGCTTCAGGTACATTTTTTAAAAGGTATTACTAATTAGTGAAATAATATCATTAATAATGAGTAAAACAAGAAAAGAAAAAAGTTTATTGACAAAAAACAATAAAATAACATCTCTATTAACAATAAATTACTATTTTAGATTACAAATTATTTTTTGTATGCGATGTAGTAAGTACAACCTATGATAATTATTTAGCCTTGTCCAGGTTACTTTTATATAATAGATTCTCGTATGTGTTAACGAAAGCAGTTTTTTCTTTCATGCTGTTTAGGTGATACCAATTTTTTTTTAATCAATAAAATATATAATAAATAATTAATATTTCTATTTGTTTAATTCCGAAGAAACTTTACCGGTACTATTTTTATATATCTTGTCATTATCAGTTATTATTATTGTACTGTTTGTTTTTCTAACAAATAAAAATAATAATAATAGTGCATAATTATTAAAAATAGTTTGATGGTCTAGTGATTAAGACACTCATCAAGAAGTCGGGGGTTCGAGTCTCCTCCCAGGATACACCAAGTTAGTTTCACTTTCATAGCACGAGCGTTTAGATTAGTTTGAAAATAGTGAGAATATAAATTTGACATGCAATTTATAAATAATAATATATTTTTTTTAAATTAACAGCCGGATGAATATCAATTTAAAGATAGCATTACACTTTTATATTATACATATGCAGATTTTAGAAATTACTAAGCATTGGCTCATCGAATCTGTTGTTCCATTAATCGATATGATTTTACACTTTTACAATGTTGACTGTCGGAAAGCAATCACTTGCCTTACTTGACACCAACATGCCACGGTTGTAAAAAGTAATTAATTAATAACATTAATAATAAGTACATAAATACACGAAATGATACTTTTGAATCACCATAAAGAAAGATCGCTATCTGAATAATATCAAATATCGAAAACCTGAAATAGAATTTTGACAAAATATTCCCAATAATTTGCATTTGTATATCTCTAAAAGTCTTCATTCTAGCTTGTGTACATATTACAAAACGCGCGCAAAAATTATCGATGTATCCCGCTAACATGTCAAATTAGAGACATTGCGAATTTAGCTGCAAAGCTAAAATCGACAAATAAAGCAAGGCCTTTTCATCATTATTATCAGGCTTCTCATCTGTTTCCTACTTTTCTTTGTCCAGTTCGGTGGGTATTAGGTCGACCTGTTGGCCTCTTGATTTCTCTCGTTATTCTACGACTATCCGTCCTGTGAGGATGTGGCCTACCTATTGCTATTTCATTTCCTTGGTGTATTCTATTATATTGCCTACTCTTATCTGTTTTATTTTACAGTCCCTTCGTGTGATGCCCAACATAGATATTTCTACGCCTATTTGAGACACTTTTGTTTTGTTTAAAGTTCATAATTAAATTGCTTTTTTTCTATTTAGTATTAGGGCTATTTTATTAAAAATTAATAGGATATATTACTTATAAATCCATTTAATTTAAGCCACCTCCATTATTGAAATTATCCATAGACTCTCTCTAGATAAAAAAAACCAATCAATTTACACGATTCTATCATATTCGAAAACTGGATCCGTTGTATTTAATAAGTAAAAATAGAAAATGATTTCATAAGTCACTGGTTGAAATTAAATGTGATATTTTTGGCTTTTCATACCAGGGGTTCTGGATTTGATTCCCAACAAGAACATAATGTATCTATATGATTTTATTGAGCTTAGGTATTTCTGTGATATGTTTTATTGTATCACAGAAACAGTCTTGTGCTGTTGTAGTGTTAAAAAAGGTTTTATGTAAGTTGTCGCGGTTTTTGGTATTTTTATCGAAAGAATCATTGCTGCAAATATCTATTACATCGTATTGGAAATGGAAAATTAATAATAAACTTACTAAACTGTTAACGAAAGGAAAATGCGTAGCCATTGGACTCAAATAAAAAATATTTAGAGTTAAGTTCATATTTCTATTTTAAAGATGATACTTCGAGTAATCTTTTAAGATTGTTTCAACTTGAAAGAGAAAGCTAAACAATTCGGAAACGCTAAGTAACATCCGCAAGAGCTGAGATAATATTAGTCTTAGATAAAATTTGGTGAAGAATGATTATAATTTAATACACATTAAAAGGGAGTATTTTCAAATTAAATTAATCACTTGAACTCCACATTGTTCCGGAGTCCAACAATTTTTATGAATGAAGATACATAAGAAGTCACTGTTAATTCACTAGAAGTGTCAAAAAAATTGGATTAGACCCAAACTGAAGAAGATAAATATATACTTTGTACTAGCCTTTTACCCATTCTTAGACACCATAGTCAAATAACATCAAGCAAGCAAGCAAAACCACAAGCAGAGCGCAAGAAACCGAGAGCTGTAGAAAGAAAAAGCTAAAAGAAAATACTATTATCCAACTATTTCCTCACTCTAACGTATTATAGGTATTATTTTTGGATATTATAGATATCTCACAGAGACGAAACTAGTATTTATTTTACGTGGGAAGTATGGAAGTCTTAGGTATTACACGGCTTACGACCTGTCATCGGCTGGCTTAAGTGATCACTTTACATAATGGAATTGTACCCGACTACCACACCAATCAAATTTTTAGAAGTTGTACGTATGTTATCATGTAGAAACCTTTCAATTATTCGGACAAAATTGGTGAACGTTACATTGTGTAAAGTCATCACTTAAGCCAGCCGATGACAGGTCGTAAGTCCTGTGATGGCCAAGACTTACATACTTACCTTTCCATGTAAAATAAATAATAGCTTCGTCTCTGTGAAACATCTATAATATCTTGATGACAATCCTTCAGGGGATAAATCCTAGTAATTGGTTCCTACATAGATTTGGAGATACTCAAAATATTGTAGTATTATTTTCTATTTAAATTCGAATATGTATAAAAAAATATTTGACATAAAACGACATTTTTATGTCAAGGGGAAATGAAAAAGTCCAGTAATATTGTAAAATCAGCGTAACCTGGTATTCGATCAATAAACATTCATTGATGTTAATTTTCTTATTAAGGAGAACACATTCTTATTGTGAGGTTGTAATTATTCATAACATAGGTCTGTGATATTTTAAATACTAATTAAATTTTTTCAAAGGCATTTGAGATTCTATAAAAATAAAATAGATAGATTTCAAGTAATGAAACGATAGATGTATTAATTTGAAAAGTTTAACATTTAGATTAAAAAATTTGTCGTCAAAAGTACTGTCGCTGTAGCATAGTTGAATAATGCACCTTCCCCGGATTGGAAAAGAGATCCAGGTTCGAATACCGGTAGGGCAACAACAATATTTTTCGATAAAATTGATTTTATATGTATATCTATCTAATTAGTTCATTTAATTAGTATTTACGATATTAATTTTATTAATATTGCTATACTTTATTTTATTGTCTACCATTTAATTAAATCAAATCCAACAAATGTATTTTAAATATGTAGTGGTATAAATATCCATTGATAATCATGGAATGCTTATATTTTTAGATTTATTATTTTATATAGTAATATCTCAAATATTTTCAATGAAAAAAACATTGATGGAAGTTATTTGTCGACGCAAAATCTCTTTGTCCACTGAATTAAATACATTGCCACTATTCGGTGACTACAAACTAATCAAACATTTTTTAAAAAATGTTGGCTCGCTTTGAGGGAAGGATCATAACGTTTCCCACAAAGAGAGGAAAGAATAATAATATTCTCTCCAAATGAAATCAGTCAACTGAAATAAACTGATAAAAGCTTGAAATAACCTTTTTGGTTTGGTTTTTGAGTATAAGATCGATTTTCTTCACTTCAACAGCTTTTGGTTAATAATAATGTGAATAAATAAAACCTACAGTTCAGTTTAAATACATATAATAATTTATAAGTGTTTTAATAAAATTATATGTGATGATATGTTAGTGATGTATGTTATCAGAATAAGCTATTTTAAAAATATTTTTTTTTCTATTATATTGTTGCATTAATTTAAAAAATATCATTCGTGTTGAACATAACTATTTCTATAATACCAAAAATGTCTCTCTTGCTGTTTTGTCTTCTTAGATTGTAAAATTATATAGCTGTCCTTTTCTACAAATTACGCACGACATTAAAGTGTCATTAGTGTTGAGGCTGAATGGTTACTTAAAATAATTAGAAGCATTCAAAGTGTATGGAAATCCTCAAAATTCTAATGAATAATGTTGTCTCTTTTCATCTAATGAAAATAAAATTAAATAGCTGTTCCCTATTATAGTTATAAATACAGGTTGTTGAGTTAAGTTATTAGATTGATAATTTTCCCACAAAGCGAAACGCGTCTCAAGTAAATTAAATGTGTAGAATCAAAAAATTTGTCTTTTATTTTCACATGTGATTATGGTGTTATATTATACAAACTCACCTCTGAAATCGTAAATATATTTAAAAATTACTTACATAATGAAATATTTAAGTTCAACGCAAACTTTAATTTTAATTTGCGCAATAACATAGGTGTTTGATATCGCTTACAATGAACAGCTCTATTTCCTTGTTGATGAAACCTAATTCAGTCACTTACAGCGAGAACGCCGAGTTTTCGAATTAGAAAATAACAAGGCCTTTGATAAAATAAGTGACCGAAAAGTCCTTTGTCGAAGGGAAGCCTTTGCATTGTGATGTGAAAAGATGTCGGCAGCAATGGTGGATACTATGGACCTTTAGTTATTTAAGGCTTCTGGTAGAAGGACAGCCACTCCAGTTTGTATACCTCTTCTGACAGAAAAGACCTTTTCCTTGTAAGCGTCGGGTAGCAGACTCTCAAAAGATATGCTGAAACCTGAAGCGAAATTGTGTAAAGTCTGTCAACATTTTTGTCAAAGTAGTGAATTCAGATAATGGTAAAAATAAATTTTACACATATCGTTTGAATTATTTTCGGAAAATATGTCAACGTTTATAGTTTTTTTAAATCAAAGAAAGTCAAACATTTTAATAGAAAATTTAATCCACGATAATTTGGGAAGATATTAAATAATATCGTAAATAAAACATATTCATTCATTATTACAAGATTTATAAAAATGTTTCAATTGCTGATAATGAGCAATTTAAAAGATATATTTTTTTATTTCGGCAGTTGTAATAAAATATCATCAAAATTAAAGCGTGTAGTCATGTTCATTTGAAAATTCAGCAACGGTTTTCATTGTTTTTACCAATATTATCATAGACCAGTAAATTAATAGACATGAAATAAAGAGTACATATAGGTGAGGGGTTTAGAACATTAGTTGCGGGACGAGGGGCTTTCTTTGTGGAAACATAAATCCGAAAGTTTATGACACATTTATACAACAGTAAAAGTATTAGTACTCTTCGAAAATTAAATCTTTGTGTAAACATGACGTACTTTTTACACTTTTTTAAATTTTAAATTTAAATTTTTTGTTCCAATAGAGTCATATATTAAAAAAAGTCGCAGAACTATTTGATTGCGTAATTAGTACCATGTGGGTGACATAAAAGTGAAAATGGAATTTGTGTTAATTCATGTCTATATATTTGGTAGTCTGTAAATAACACATAATATTTTAAAAAGTATTTAGTTTTCTCGTGTACCTATATGGAAATGTGCGTAGTTATCGTAGTGAATGTATGATGCGTTAGACATTCGCGAGTGGATATACCGCCGATTATATAAGGCTGGTCCAAAGTACAGGAACAATTTAACAAAGGTAATATGGTGGCTTCCGATCCGTAGAGTAATTATTATTTCATGGTATGAATTTTTTTTTCATGAATATTTCCTTCCATCATTCTCTCTCGACAGATTTCCTCTTATCCACCCACACAATATTCACCCTAATGCAGTACCTATATATTTATAAAAAAATATAATTAATATATTTAAGTTTGTCTTGTTAACATATTACAATACCTTCATGGAAGAATAAATAAAATCATAATAACTTTGATTTTAACAATACTTCTTGTATTTTTTTTGATAATGAGAGTTGACGAAAGGGTGATCATTCCGAAATTAATTTATTTATCGAAAAATAAATCTTTATAGGTTTATTTATTTATGATAAAAGTAATATTCTACGAGAAATATTTACCGCATATGGATGCCCTACTAATTTATACTAGTAATAACTATTGTTCTTAAAAATATTCTCGTCTAAAAATTCATTAAATTATTTTCTTAACATAAATTTGTCGTGTACATCACTTTGTGGATATATTTATTTATATTGGAATTAACGGTTAAAAAACAAATACACAATGAAAAGTTAGTCATTTGAAAAAATAAACATTTAACGTCTAATATTTATATATACATTATTGATAATAAACAATACAGTGATGGAATCTCCGACTCAAGTCATATTTCATATGGATCTCACGATATGTATTATAACATAATATACTTATAGTTAACATGTCATCTCGGGTTGCCAGATTTTAGAAATTATATCTGGATTTGATTAATTAAACAAAAACATTAATCAGTCTCGCTGAACAAATAGTCTCTCTGAAAGGGGTGGGCGTTAACGAATATAAATCAAATGGTTAAATCATTAATAAAGTTTAGTTTAAAACAAATTTATTATGTATTCTTAATGTAGTGCGTACGTGAGTATATTTATATATGCTCTAATATAAATAAGATTGAAATGTTTCTTTTTACTACAACTTATCTTGCACATATTTGTTTAGTTTCATTTTGTTTCTCTTCCTTTATTATATCTTCTGGCATTTCATTAAAAATCTTCATCGCACTGTACATCATCGATTTCTGAGATTTAGCCTTAGGTGAGTTATTTAGAAACATGCTATGAAGAAATCACTCAAGCCATTGGGACATGAATCGAAACTCCTCTATTACGAGTGATATCGCAATAAACTATATCAAACTTATGTAGATCTTACATAGGTTACTTTTTAGGAATGTTTCATTATCTGTCATTTTTTCTAGTAAGAAGCAACTATATTTTTCGAAAGATTAATTTGTTCTTTGCAGCTTTCTTACGACACGTATACTTGGAAGAGATTTATAGATTTTCTACTCGAAATAATCTCTGAGATACAAATTTTGCTCTTATGGGAATCTTAGAAGACGACTCCCGAATTTCGTAGTCCCCATGTATATATACATCATGTCTCAGAAATTCGCCATCTTGCGCCTCACTTCAAGTCTGTTGTACGTCAAAAGTCAAATGTTAATCCATTATTTTTATGGTTTTATTCGTATAGCAGCGCTAGCAGCAGTTCATATGAAATAATTGTATATAATTTAAAGCATCTGCTTGTCTAATATTCAGAAAAATAGTCGTAAGTGTTTATGGTTTAAGGTTTATTTATGGGTATTTAATCTCGCTGTAAAATTAAACGCCATGTGTCGTGTCGTAGGCTTAAGTTTTTGTGTCTTCTACCAATCTCAAGCTGATCTCTGAGTTTATTTCCAGTTCAAAATCTCAGTACCTACGTGTATACAGCGATGAAATTTATTGCAACTGAATCTCTGAAATATATATCTTATTCCGTGGATACGGGCCGTGGTATATCTATTTTTTATTTATCATTCATTAAAAAATATATTTTTAGTTTTACTATTATTGAATACCGATGTTCAACTAAAAATATTTTGCTTCAAATTACACAATCGAAGACATTTAGTCAAACTTTTCGAATATTTTATAAATATGAAGTTGAATGCTACTAATTTTCGATTAAAATAGTAAAATATTTAGGCCTAGTTAGAGATCAGAAAGAGAAATAAAGTTTTATTCATCACACAAATATATTATATTAAAAGTACATACATATCTATCCAAATACTGTGACGTGGTATAGCAAACATCGTAGAGAGAAATTTCAAATAGAAATTTATAAAATTGAAAGATAATGTAAACATATTATAATTAATAATTCAATTATTTATTATATAAACAGTAAATATAAATATTAGACATAGTTTATAATTTTTTAAGAAGATAAGTATGTAAAATAAATTAGTTGTTCAAAAATATTCCGTTCAATCTACAAAACATTATATACACACACGATACATTGCTACTACCAGACTTGTAAGTATATAATAAGAATATTATTGTAATCATTAATTTCATTCTACAGTTCCATAATACTTTGTAAATTTAAAAAATAAGAAGTATTCACAATCACTTAAAATATTAACGAAAACCTTACTTCTATATTTACTTCATTTCCTGATGTTTCAATTAAATAATTGATACATAATAAAGTGGTTTTTATTAAAAATCTCAATAGCTATTCAAGGTTTTCGTAAATAGAAGAAAACCTTATAAAATTAATCATTTCACAAAATCAATTAGCAATTTTAGTTAAACTAAATACATACCAACTTACCTTTATTTTGATAAATAATGAAAAAATAACCAAACAGCTCAATGTTATTTCGATGTAATCGAACATTATTTATTTAATTATATTTTGAGTCTCACTTTGATTTTACAAATGGTCTAAGTACTTTAAACATTGATGATCATACAATATAAGCATATATATATAAGCCGCCAGGCTAACATCCAAATTGTTTCCATATGATTTATTCACAACCTCATTAATTTAATTCAATGATATTTGCTTATCTGGAAAACCAAGAAAGTTATTTAAAAAATGCTTAACGTTTTCATTAAATATTGATACATATTTTCAACTTTATTTAAACCTTTTATTTATCAATATAGCGTGATTACAAATGCAACTATCAGTATTCATGTCATTATTATTGAATGTCGAAAATGATATGTCGATTTTTCATTAAAATATTCGTTAAAACAAAAACAGTAGTTAAGTTTCTAAGAAAGTCACAATGAATAACAAAGAGTTCTTACCTATATTTAAATAATAGCAATGGTTCCGTTGTTGGAACTGTTTGCTTATAAACTGGCTGTGGTGGCTGAAAATTGCTTCTACGAATTCATTTTGCTCTAAAAGCCTTTATCTAAAACAGGAAGCAACATAAATGAACCACAAACTTGCCCAATATATGTATATAGAAACTCAGCAATAGCGAAATCAACTGAGTAATATACTGTATTTATGAAAATAATTAAATATTCGTTTACTTTAAATACAATTACATCACTCCCAAATGTAAATAAGTACAGTAAGTATTTTCAAGATATAACATGATTAAAAAGGTATCCATTACCGCTATTTATGAGCTTGTATTAATCCATTAAACTTTTCCGTATTATGCTTGATCAGAAAGATTTGTAAGAGGAAAGACAAATCGCTTCCATATTGTCAGCGCGTCATTCGTGTTCTAATTACTTTAACATTCACCATGGTTTGACGATCAGGAATATGCATTTGGACAGTGATGAGGCGAGACAGAAAAATACTGAATTTACTACACAAAATTTTATTATAACTATAATTAAAAGGCGAAAAGCAAGGTATAATAGGAAATTGGAGCGAAGGATATTGGCCGGTTCGAGTTCGACAGAAAAGTGATTGGTCCACCGCGCAGGATAGCCCGCGCGTTGCTGATCTCGTGCAGTCTACGTCCTGACTCCTGACGTCCGACGTTTCTAAAGACGTAACTATAGCCGCCGTCGCTATAATATGTCACCCTGTGTCATCAGGAACATTTTTGTGCAAACATAATAGAGGAAACAGTTAATAGATAATGAATGATCGATAAGACTTTTGTCATGTTCACTACTCACATATGCAATGCTTGACATGTATAATAAGTCTATGAAGTAATATTATTGAATATAAGTGTTTGACTGTTTTGTATCTTATTGATTCGTTTAAAAATTACATATAGTTGCCTATTAATACAGACTTGTGTATTTTTTGACAACACATAATAATGCTTTATCTTAATTTAAAAAAAAAATTATACGTGCTCATTTTAATTACAATAAAAAATGCAGTTATGATTGATTTCAAAATGCAATTTATTTATACACTTTGGCCGGAGTCAACCGTACAACTGTGAGAGTATTCATCAGCTGGTCAATCTGATCTGCAAACAAAATACAATACATCATAAATGACAGCTCACTCCGCACGAACTGTCTATAAACCATATTTCGAGACAAAACTATCATCTGTGCATACCCTATGAATTATACTATCACTCAATTTAATTTCAGATTGTAGTGTTAATATTAATTCAATTAATATTAAAATTAAATTAAAATTATGACCATGAAGAACTCAAATGTCAATGAAAAATTAAAAAAGTTTACGTGTATCATATTGCAAAATGTTTCCCATCGAAAAAAAACTCGTTACTGGGTGGGCACACAATTTGGGATTTTCAAATTACATTGTTTTAACCACGTAGCTAGAGTTAAAATTATTATTCGAGTTACATATTTTATACAATATAATAAATCAATCTTGGATAATGATTATAAATGCCTTGTGCAGTAATTTTTCATTGCTGGTCTCACTTGGGGCATTATTATCATTACGTAGACAGAATTAACCCTTTTTATAATGTAAAGTCGAGGTCTGGATGTTAAAATAAGGTACTGATATGGGGTTGACTATATTATTGTAGAAGCTTGAATGCGCCGCATAATTCTTGGTCGTTAGTCCAAGCTCTCTACAGCCATTTATTGCCGAAGCGTACCGACTCAATGCGGATAAAAATGCATCGAGACGGATACTTCTGAGAAGCCAGCGAAAGCCTCGGCCTGTCCTTTCGGAAACACCTCAAGCGAGCATATTCAGTTACGAACTTTATTTGTGCAAATTAACTTTCTAATCGTTGTACTTTCAATTATGAATCAACCCGCTATAAACGCAAAATTTTATAAGTCCTGTATTAATTAAATACCTTGCTCTAGTCACAACATATATACTCATTCGCACATTCCATATTCATATATACTACGACATACATCAACACATGTGAGAACTAAGGAGAGTTAGGTCCTTTAGTCTCACCGTGTACAAAACTTTCTGATTCGAATTACATAACCTTCAAACATCCATAACTACCACTGAGTGACCTAACAAATCGAAGTTAAGTCTAGTCAATCCTTATATTACCAATAAAAAGGTACACGGCGCATGAATAAAATGAACAAATTACTATTAAACGAAGAAAGGTAGCATATTTCAGATGCATTCTCCACAATGAGAAGGATTTTTTACGACTTAATATGCAGAGGAATTTTGACTGCGTAACTCAGCATACTATGGTCTGCAATCTTCGATAGAAGGTGGCGCATGAAGGACAAGGAGAAGAAGAATGTAGTTTTTAAAAATACCTTACATACTATACTGTTACCGTTATATAGGAATAATAAGGTTGGAGATATTAAACTATCGTGTTTAAAACAGATAAAATTTTATATGATCTCCGCTTTTATAAAATATCCAATAGATAAATGAACACAAGGCTTCTAGAAAACTCCATACTACATTCTAACAGGTACAGTTCTATTAAATTTACGTTGAAATTTCAAAAACTTGTTTCTCAATGTATCGAATAGTAATGAAATCTTTGTAAAACCTTAATCACCCTTATTTTTATCGGCTTTTCACAACGCTTTCAAAAACCTATTATAAAACTCATTTTTAAGGTTCAAGGCTTCACCCTATAGCTAAAAAGGAACGGTTGAGATTCTCAAAAATAATTTCTTATATCTCCTGGGCCTTTCACCGGCATCTGGTTGACTCGGGCTCAAACCAAATCCGCAGGTAAATCATTTTATGTGAAAATATGTTCCTCCAATAAATTATTTCCGGTCGCACGAATACGAAAGTATTATAATAATATATTGAAATAAGACAAACGTTTTGATACTTTTTAGTATGATGATATATTTTTTAATATGATGATTTTGTTCAAGAGATATTTATGAAGAGTGAAATAGATATTTATTTATTACTATTATTACACATTTATTTATTTTTAATACTGACTCTTAACAATCTTAAGTCGCTTCGTCTTCTCCGGTTTAAAAGCAGATGTGAAAAATTAGCGTTTGCAATGTTCGAAAACTTCAAATGAATACCTCGTAGACAACCCTATTTGTCACTCTACATGCTGAATTTTCAAGTAGAGAAGTGCACTCCGTTCAATTAAAAAGTTGTGATATAATTAATACAAAATATATTTTAATATGTTTATGTAAAATATCGTATTTCAAATAAAGATGAATTTAGAAATAACAAATAATTATTAAGGAGAACACATTTTTATTGTGAAGTTATAATTATTCAGAACATAGGTCTGTGATGTTTTAAATACAATTTAAATGTATTAAATAGAAAGATTGTTATGTGATAATTTGTCGCCTAGCTGAATCTGATGTCGATTCAACTAGTCGACATGCCAGGCTTGTTCTTTAACTCTCAGGTCGCCCGCCTATAACGGAATGGGTTTGGTGATTGGCTTCTACATAAGAAGACAGGTGACGTGATAAAGAATAAGAGGTGTAGTTTTTTGTAATATTAATGTTTATTGAAGCATTTTATAATATAAATATTTGGCCCGTGGCTCGACATGCAAAACCGAGGCCCGCATGAGAATTATGGATAATATTAAATCGCGAAGGGATAACATAGAAATAAAAATTACAATTATTATGATTTACAGTGTGAAAGAACATGGTTGAGAAACGCCTCCCACCTTATTAGAGGGGTCCAATCATTCTACACGAGAATCCAATCCGCAGACCTCAATCAAGTGTAGTACACTACTTTGTACTACACGTGATTTATGAACTTACAAAAATGCATGGTGAGAGCAACAACGGTGTTGGTTTTTAATTGAATCTAATTCGGTAGTCACGGATCCGGATGAAGAATATTCTCGATCACGCTCAACAATTGTGTTTTTACGAATTGACTTTCGCAAAGATCAGATGAATCCTTGGACTGTAATTTAGCGATGAGATTGGGGCACCCTTTCTTTTGAAGATCTTCTCTCCGACTGATCAATTTGATATTTACAAGAGTCTCTTGGCAAATTCTTACTTGACGCGCGCGGGACAAAAAAGGTCAGGGTTACTTCTAGCTTCGCGTACTGCGCTGCGAGTGTTTTTGTATGCCGAGGCGCCTTTTTCGCCGAAATGTCTGTTCGCGGGCGCGCCAAGCGACATGTATTCTGGTTGACAAAATCTATATATATTGCGGTTAATTTTTGGCCCGTCGCGGAAAGGGTTGACACGTGTACCAAAACGCGAGGGTGAATTTAATTATGTACGATTATTACGAAGAGCCTTCGATGGACGTTAGGTTTTTGCGCATTCCTATATACTAAACCGACATTTTTATGTACTGATAGGCGGCGTTTGAAACACTAATCGACCGTTCGTATTTGTTTTGTTAGGTATCCCAACAAGATATACATGTATAATCGATTTTATCGAAAAATATTGTTGTTGCTACCAGGATTCGAACCTGGATCATTTCCGGGGAACGTGCATTATCCGATTATGCTGTATCAACACAGTGGATTGGCGACAAATTTTCGAACCTATATGTTATACTTTTTTTGGCGTCAATCCACTGTATTAGTATAGCATAATCGGATAATGCACGTTCCCCGGATTGGAAGAGATCCAGGTTCGAATCCCGGTAGCAATAAAAATATTTTTCGGTAAAATTGATTTTATATGTATATCTTTCTAATTAATACATTTAATTTGTAATTGTAAAATAACAAAAAACGCTGTTTATAATCTTTCACATAATCCATCTTATCTCAATCATATTGTGTGGTGTTCTAAATACTCGTCGTCGCTTCAATTGATATTTTGCACAATATATTAAATAATACAGAATAAATCTGTATTGTATTGTAATGTGGGCATTCCATTATATTATATTATGAAAATTATACAAATATTTTTCATGAATAGAAAATAATTGCCACAATGTTTTTGAATGATTGTATTTCTTCCCAAACAGTCTTCAGTTTAGATGTATGCAATCCCTAGCGGCAATATAGCCAATTACACTCTACAGCATTATTATTAGCATGATAACTAAGCTCATGCCCAGTGCACGCCACTGAAGGACAGTTACCTACGGGTATTATGCAAATTTTCGATAAGAATAGGGATTGATTGAGGATCTGATCTTCGCAACCTTCTCCGATGTTGGATCTAACCCTCCTCGGGTACCCTTCTAACCCATCCAGCTATGTTATTAGTCCGCTATTTTATGGCAAACCTATGGTGACATGTTTGCATATTTATTTTATTAATTACTTCAACACGAGGCTTGACGGTAGAGAGTGATTATTCACAATATTTTGAGGTAGGTATTGTATTGCTGAAAAGCTGAATAATGGTTCTGTTATTCTGGGGTAGGCTTTGGAGAGGGCAGAAGCATTTACGAGGGAGAATGTTATGAGCTTGGAAATTATTTTTCAATGCTGAGTAAATATAATGTATATTTTCTTTTTTTTGTTACACGAGCCAATTTGCAATATTTTTCTTCAAGCGTGTAATTCCAAGTGTTCGTTGTTTTTATTACACACTTTTCCTTTGAATTATTATTGTGATATATCTTCGTAATTGGCATATATTTATTAAAAATAACTTATATATAAAAAACAATTATACAACAGAATATCAACAATGTTACATTCCTTAATAAATATAATAAAGGAAAAGGAGAACGTGATATTTGATAAGATTCTTAATCCCCCCAACAGGAGATCGAAAAGATCGGGACGCGCAATAAATGTATTTTTTTCTCAAACCAACCACGTCATCGATAAAATTAATTAACACTACAACCCAGATCATAGATTCTTGAAAAGATTCGCAAATACTGAATCAGGAAAGAAAACATGTTTACGTACCAAGAAGAAATTGCGAGCCTGAAAGATATTTAAAAAAAGAAAATACAATATTACAATTAAAACTAACTAAGTAACTTAGGAATTTGTCATAAAACTATTATACATATAGATATTATATAGTATTGAATATATAGTTTATTAAGAGTGTATGAATCTTACAAAAACTGGAGGACGACTACGAAAAATAAGTCACGATCGAAAACAAGAACAAATCAGGAAGGGGGGCAGTGTGAGATGTATAAAGACTCAAACATATGGAAGAAAGATTAAGAATTTTTAGTGTTTCCAATACGGTAGGTTTCTTGTATGTAATTTTTATAAAATAAACAATATTTTTATACTGCTTATATTGGAGTCAAATAATTTAGAATGTGCTTAATTTGTATTTGAATAAATACTATAAATATGAGAAGAAATAGCGGTGTCTAATTTATATGTGAAAGAAATATCGGGAGGTGTATATTTATCAACAAAAACATGCAAAATTTACAACTGTAATAGATGTACAGTATTGGTTGGACAGACGATTATTGAATTATTGTTTTAAGTACTTACAAAAAATCTTGTTATTTTATTTAAATGTTCAAAATGTTTAATAAATACTGATATCGATTTGTGAAAAGCCTTGCACGAGAAATGTATAGCACTTAATCGCCGAGAATAATCACGGGCGCCTATTTGCGCAAGGGATTCTGCGGTCGTGTTAGGGAAACACAGGACACAAATATATCCGTGTCTACAATATTTGCATAGGATAATTTGGTCTCAATTGTGTAGAATCCATGTAAGACAATGGATACAATGTGGGTATTATGCCTTCGGCGCACTGTGAAATACGGTCATGAATCTTGATGCAACAACTACTCGTAATATCACGTTGTGAGCATGTATATAATATTTGGGGTATTAGACTGAAAACAAACATTATCTTAACCATTAATTGGTTCTCATAGCAGATTAGCACTCGCTATACATTACTGTAAATTAAGTATCTTCTTTCCGATGGCACATTACCAAAGAAGAATACATTCATCGAGAAAAAATTTATGTCTTGCTAAAATGGTAATATAAGATCAAAATCAGACTACGATTTATAGGTTAATTATTAAAGCAATGTACCAGCAATATAACGTTTTGAGTTAGAGTTACATGTATATTTTTCCGAAAAATATTGTTTTCTGTATATTTTCTAAGTGATTTTTATTATTTTATTTGGATCTACTTAATTTGTTTTATTTTTGAAAAAACGTTAATAGTTAAATACCGTTAGTCATGTTAAATTATATTTGTTTACTCCCAAAATAATGTTAACTGCGGCACCAAAAAAAAGTATTATCGGAAAATATATTAAAAAAATATTTGTCTTTAAAACTAAACAATGAAATATATTTTCTCACAAATCTTTAACATCTATCTTTTAAAATTAATATTTCTGATCGTAAATTATATTGGTTAAACTAAACCATTTGAATACAATATAAATATGATATAATATAAAATGCTACTTAAATTATATATTTAATTACAACTTTAATAATTGCAAAATTACTTTATGGCGATATATTATATTAATAATAAGAAGGAAACACTTTGTTTTTATCATTATTTATTAATAAATCAACATTTTTCAAGACCAATGGCCCCTTCTTCAGGATACAATGTATACTGAAATTAAAAATGCAACTAAAAACAAAAACAAAACTATAAGTGGTGGGTGACTAATTAGAAACTAATGTGAAAACAAATTTAAAAGGTTACTGTTTGCAATAAGGATTTGATTATTTATAATGAAATTTATTAACATGTTGATTTATCTATAAACAGTGGTATAAAGTGTTTCTTATTATTATTAATATATTTTTTAAGTTTGAAGGAATACATTTTTGTATAGATATTTTAACAATTAATATAGATACTTTAGAATGTAACCACTTGAATTAATTTTGAACTGATGAATGAACAGCTCGTTCTGAAATCGGTTGGTTTATTATATAATAATTCAATGCTAATCAAGTGGTTACGTATTATAAAACTCATATTAATATAAATTATGGTTCTTGTTTGGTCTAGCAGGCAATCGCTTTTCTGGAGACGGGAGATGGTCAGAAGTTCACCATGTTAGTCTTATTTTTCAAAATTGCAGCGGTTTGATATTGATATAACAGATATTCCGTCTACGTATTTCTATTTGATAAATTTACTTATAGTCAATGTTTAATTTATATTCATATTAATGGTGTATTGATTATTAGGTATGTATTGAATGTTTATAAGATATACTAATTAAATTAGTATCTTTGTATCAACCAATAATATAATAGTTAGTGTACGCCAATCAATATCGAAAACTTTGATGTCAATGTAATCAACGTGGTAAACATATGTTATTTCCACAAATTGATAATACTAACAATTTTACAAATTCCAATAAGTAGCTTCTCTTTACATTGATCTGATTTATACTTTTTTATGGATAAAACACGGCTAAGACCTGTTTTGTAATACAATAAATATTTCTACGAACATTTGTGAAAAGTGTTAGAAAGTCCTCAGGTGAACGTTGACTTACGGGATAAACATTTTCACAGGAATTCATTTAACTCTGTTGTCAACAAGAAATGATAAACGGCTCTTGGTACGTAAAAGTTTCTTTGCTTTGGATTTTTCTTTAGTTTCATGTCATATGTTCAAGTATTGTATGTAATTCCATGGCATTGGTTTATTTAGATTATAAAAAATATGATAGAAATATAAAAATTTAGGTTATAATTTTTTTTGTTTATCTCAGAAACGTAACTATTTTCAAACAAAAGAAAACAGAGACTATCGGTTGCTCTCTTTTAATTGCGTACGTAAAAAGGTACGCCAGTCCTGACAATGATACGTGAGTATCGAAACCGGTTGACGTAAAAATTACTCTCAGTGGTTTATACAAAGATTAAAAATAGATACAATTTTTAATTATGTCTAACCATAAAGTTAACGTTACAAACATCAAGAATATTTTGTTAAATCTGAAATATTTTACTAACATAAATAATAATAAAAATTATAATTAATATGAATCACAAGAAAAAATAAAACACTTACCTTCATTGTCAACAGCGAAGTAGCCCATTCCTGATCCACCTTTTACACTGTAGGTAATTCTCGAATCCATTCCAGGTGGATCAGCATCGGTCGCTCTCAATGTCAGCACTCTTGTTCCCACTGGTTCATTTTCGCGCACGGAACCTTCTAGCACAAAATCTTCGAACACCGGAGAATACAAATTCTCATTGACATCAATTATTTCAATCACAATCGTAGTTTCGGAAAACAACGAAGGAACCCCGCGATCGGCACCGCGAACAATCAAATTGTGAATTTGTCGCTCTTCAAAGTCGAGGGATTTCGCCGTCCGTATGGTTCCAGTCAAAGCATCAATTTTGAAAAATCCGCCATAATCTCCGTGCTCGATGATCGAAAACTTTATTTCACCACCTAATCCCAGATCGGGATCCACAGCATTCAGTATCATAACCACTGTCCCTCGTGGGACATCTTCTCTGACTTTTACATAAAATGAAGGCAAATTGAACTTGGGAGGATTATCGTTGATGTCATCTATAAGAATTTTAACAATCGCATCCGAGTAAAGGCCTCCGTTATCTTTAGCTCGAATTATAAGTTCGTAGCTTTCTTGTTTTTCTCTGTCAAGTGTACCAGATATACTAAGTACTCCAGTCATCTGCTGAATGCTGAAATCTGGCGTGTCCGTTACAAGATGGTATTTTACTTTTGAAAACTCGCCAGTATCTACATCCGTAGCCTTTAATTTGCAAATAATAGTTCCATTTATAGCATTTTCTAAAATTTGATATTTACCCAGAACTTTTTCAAACTTCGGTGGATTATCATTTATGTCTAAAACTGTTATTGGTAAAACTCTCGATAAGCCTTTTTGAGGTTTGCCAAGATCGAAGACGCTTACATTCAAAAGATACTGATTTTCTCGCTCTCTATCAAGATACCCGATGACTTTCAAGTCTCCAGTTTCTGGATCTATTCGGAAGACGGAATCTTTATCTCCTCCTGATATACCGAATATAAGTTTACCGTTGTATCCTAAATCGCGATCCTTAGCCTTTACTCGCGTCAGTGTCGTGCCGAGGTTTACCGATTCATTCACTTTTATTTCCAAAGGAAAGTCTACGAATTCCGGTGCATGAACATTTTCTCCATATCGACTAGGCATCATAGCAAACTCTTCCTGGCTCGCATCATGGACTTGAATATTATTTTTTTCTGCAGACACTAACACATCTGCCAATCTTCTAGCAACTCCCGTATCTTTGCACTGAAACTGACCAATTTCATCATTAGCGTGTCTTCCAGCCGATGGCGTTGCTTTCTTAATGGCTGTAAGATATAAATGTATTTTCATTACATCTGACAGATGCGTGCCATCGGTTGCAGTAAAATTGATTTCTCTTTCATCTTGTCTGATTTTTTTCAAGTCACAAGTCACAATGAAAGCGCCAGAATTTGAATCCACGTTGAAGCAGTTGTCTTCATTTCCAGAAATTATTTGATATGTAATGATACTTCCTGCATCTAAATCGATTGCGGAGACTGAAAAAATTTCTGTTCCTAACGCTATGTATCGAGAAATATGACTTGAACAATCGATTTTTTCAAATTGTGGTCTGTTATCGTTAACATCATTAATTTTAATCGTTAACTGCATTTCAGTTTGACGCCTGTACGGTAGGCCCCAGTCACTTGCTCTAACTCGTAAAATGTATTCTCTTTTCATACTTTCGTAGTCTAATACTTGTGTTGTTTTAACTATACCAGAAAAGTGATCAATTTCAAATGGAACAGGATTTAAATTGGCAATACTGTATGATATATAAGCGTTCTCACCCGAATCTCTGTCTCTGGCGGTAACTTTTGCAACGTACGTTCCAGGTGATTCGTTTTCATCTAAACGAACTTTAATTTCAGATTTCTCAAATAGAGGATCATTATCATTCGTATCTAAAACATTTATTTTTACTTTTGCAGACGACTGTTTTCTAGTTCCCGTGTTGCCCTGGTCGATGGCGGACACAGTGAGTGTGTAGAACGCTTTTGCTTCTGCATCTAATATTACTGCTGTGTACAGCATCCCCGTATCTGGATTAACATAAAACTCCCCACCCTCATTGCCACCAACAATTTCTAAAAAAACTTTAGCATTCTTCCCTAAATCTATATCTGCAACCTTCAGCCTTATCACAGGAGTATTCACCGGTGCTGTTTCTGGAACGTTCACTTCATAGATTTCTTTGTGAAACACGGGTGCGTTATCATTTACGTCGACTAAATGTACTGGAACTGACTTATAGCTTTGTTTTGGTGGTGTTCCACGGTCGACTGCCTTCAATGTTAAATTGTAACCTTGAGGCGTTTTTTCTCGATCCAACAGAATGTGAACTAATATATTGAATTCCCCGGGGCGGTCTGTCGGCCGTATTCTGAAATGTCCACTGGGATCGCCATCCACTATTTCCAAACTTTTAATTTGTCCGTGAATTCCTTCATCCTTATCGACCACACGCACAATTGCGTAAATTTCCTCGCGAGAATTTTCGACAATATCGGAAAATTGTTTCACATAAATTTCTGGACCGAATAAATTGACTCTCTTTATTTTAACCGTCAATTTAGCACGAGCCGCGTGAGCGGTCCCGGTTGACTGAAATAGAGCACCCCTGTCTTTTCCCAATATGATTATTTCATGGTACATGCGTTCAGTTAAGGTTAACGGCCTCGTTATTGTCACTATTCCAGTGCTGGGGTGTATGGCAAACTGATGAGTGTCTTCTAAAAAACTATAATAGATTTCACCGTTAAGACCGATATCCGCATCTTCAGCGTTGACTTTAGTAATGCTTTTGTGAAGTGGAGTATCTTCTGGGATTGTCACCGTGTACTCGGTAGGATAAAATAGTGGGCTTAGATCGTTTGTATCCAAAATTTTCACGATGACTGTAGTGTCCGTCTCTAAAACCAATTTATTTTTCCCGTCTCTCCGTGACGCCGAAGCGCGAACCTCTAAAGTGTATTTTTCTTTTCTTTCACGATTAAGAACGTCCGAGTTGCCAGTTCTTATCCGAACCAATAAGAAACAAAAGTCTCCAACCTGCTTTTCTTCAGCCTTGAAAAATTTATTTTTATCGCCATTGATGATTCTGTACTTGACGTCGATGTTAGTTTCCGGCGGCAGCTGGAGGCCCAGGGTATCCTCCCCAGGAGGTTGGCGAGCGTAGGCCTTGCCCACGCTGTTCTCGGGGATAGAGAGGTTGTAGAGGGGGTGGGTGAAGCGGAGCTCCCCGGAGCCCAACGCCCAGACAGGGGGTAGGTAGAGCAGCAGCCATGGCACCAGCACGCCCGGAAACATTCCCAGGCCTTCCTCGCGTGTTCAACTCATAGGAACTGAAAGAAAACAAGTTAATTAGCAAATTAAATTCAGGTAATTATATGTATGATGGAATTCATATATTTTGTATCTCTAATATAATACGAGTACTATTTGATAAATTATTGCGTGCATAGCGTGTTGTGTTCAAAATTCATTAAATTATTATAAACCGTTTATGTGGGGACTAAATTCGTTAAAAACTCCACAAAAAATATATCAGCAATGTTCATTGTAATTTTGAATCAAGGCGTGCGCATCAATTTTTAGTTGTGCTATTTTGAAGTTCAATGCTATTACTGTGCGCTGGGGGAGAAAATAAGAGAAACTTTACCATACTAGTATAAGGTTACTGAGAAGGCCTGTCTGTGTCGATCACATTGCAAGGTGTATTTAGACGCATAAATAAGTTAAGAGAACAGTAATAACTATCAAGAAAAGCTGCATACTTCTGATCACTTTCCGCATTGAAATACATGACAATTTACAACTCATTACGCAGAAGAAGATATAAGACACCGCAGGCGTAGGTAGAAAGAGATTATCTTGGCTATATAACCTCAGAAAGTCGTTCAATATCTAATAATATGTTGGTGATCTTATGCAGGATATATCAACATGAGTGCCAACCTTCGACAGAACGCGGCACATGAAGAAGAAGGCTTGTTAAAAATTTTCTAGCAAATTTGTTATTATTTTTTTATTGACATAGTATTAAATAAAAAGGTGGTTTTATATTCCAGTGAGACATAAAAAGAAACTCGCCGAAAAAGTAGAAAATGATAAAAGAAATCGTCAAAAAATTTATACTGATAATCTACACTTATTTACGAAGCTGGAATTTGAAAATGCACAAAATTTCCAAGAAAAATTTTAAAGCCTACTACACATACAATTATTTCATTTTCAAGTACACAGGACGTAAAAAGTATTATGATTAATTTTCAAGTTACAGATCCACTATACTAATTAATTCTTCCCATCATCATAAACGTTTATTTCAATTTATACCTATCATTAATAACTTAATAATTAACAATAATTAGTACTAATAAATAATAATACAACGCATATCTAATTACTTGTTTTTTTTAAATCAATGGAAACTTATTAGGTATTTTAAAAATGACAATGATAATATATGATAATAAAAATATTTTTTCATAAATTGATTTCATCTATGCATTTTTCTAATTTATACATTTAATTTGTATTAAAATATAACAAAAAAAAGATAATAAAAAATTAATTTTTAAATTTTATTTTTTCTTAATCTAACGTTTTATTGTAATTTTTACAATGTTTCATTATTTTAATGACGGTTTTATAAGAATATTAATATGAATATGTTAAGAAGACTTTAATTAATTAATTAAGCAGTATCCATACTTATACAATATCACTAAATGTATTTGTATGCGAACTTTCGTCGTAAGTATGAATCTGTCTAAAAGTCGCCAAAAGATGGCTCAGAATTTAAAAGAAGGTGGATTTTTATAAATCTAGCTACTGGGAATTAAACATTGTTTCTCTGAAAGTTTTTGTTAAATTAAAAAGTTCACATTGATAAAATATTATTTTGGAAAGTGAGGCGTCGATGAACTTTACAAAGAATAAATCAAATATCATTTTTTTCTTTCGAAATCGGGACTGAATAATTTCACCTATTTTTTCGAGATTATTTTTATTCGGCAGTTGGATTCTTTTTTGACTTATATTATTATTTTCAGCACAGAAAATGGGAGAGTTTGATTAAACACTTCATGTATGTGTTTGATTATTATATAGATTTACAAAAAAGTTTTCTGTTTTTATATTTTGTGAAATCATATATTTATCATACATTTATCTAAAATATAACCAATAAAAATATTAGGCAACAGTACTGAGTCTGTATATACCTATATACTTAGGTCAAACACAGAGGCATGTAGAAAAGGTTCAGAGGCTAGTTTTGAAAGTCAATATATCCAACTTCCGCCTGTTTAACTCTTTAAGGTGTTTAAATAAAAATCTTCAAAAATAACGAATTGCTACAAATTCACAAAGACCATTTCAGTTCAACAATTTTCACAAAAATAAGTAACCGACCAAGATAGCGTGGCAACTTATAAATCCCAAAATTTAAAACTAGTGCTTCTCAATACTATTACGCCTATCAAGGTATAAATTTTTTTAATGGCTTCCTGTTGATCTAATTGTTCGTTAAAAAAATGCTAATGTAAAAACAAACATTCAAAACATTTGCTTTCAAAAAACATATAAAGTCATTTTTTGGGGTTCTGGAATTAGACGTTACACTTTTACATAGGTATGTGCTGAATATACTATCTAGCTTTCGTAAGAAAATAAGCGCTCTGTCGGTGAGGACTGAAGGATATTATCCCACAAGAGCAAATAATCTTAAAATCGTTCCAAGAATGAAAAGCTCCCAGAATATATAATCAAACTGGAAATAATATTAAAACTTTAAGTGACATTAGAGCTTTTATGAATCAAATCGATTGGCAAAATTATGTAGAGCAGATATTGAGGGTAAACTATTGTATATTATAAAAAAATTCTTGCAACTATATTGTGTCGCTTTGGATGACCAATAAGTTCTATTAGTTTTTTTAATGAACTTGTGTACGTATATGTATGTACGCGATATGATACTGTTTGTCAATTTGCCCTCAAACAGGGTTGCCTCTTTGGGCAATGCATTTGTAAAAAATCTGTCATCAATTTTCTTTTTGGCTTGTTTAGTACAGTTGTTATTCTTTTTTTTTGTTAATTGTAATTTACAGATTATTTTTTTATATATTTGTTCTAAATAAATAATAATTATTTCCTAAAATCAAATACTACAATCTCTAAAGAATGTAATAAATTTAAAAGCCTGAAATCAGTGCATGCTTGTGGTACTTACAAACGGAGCTAAGACGTGGATTTTTACGGTTAATGACATACATAAGTTAAAAGTTGGCCAAAGAGCAATGTAAAGGGAAGATCAAGTACAAAACATACAAAACTCGCCAGAGAATCAAGAAAACACGCCCAAAAATCTCCACGCTTAAGTGGCAATGGACTAGACAAATCTTTCGATGAGACGATGAACGGTGAGGATAACAGATGACTAGTTATTACTGAAATAAAAACCTCACAATGATAGAAAAAGGCTGTCCTCAAACAGATAGATAATATTTTATTTTTTTGATTCATAGTATAGTACAGCGTGTTATTATATTGTTATAATTAGATAATATTGCAGCAAAGTAAGACGTATATTTCGGTACCCTGCGTGCTACAGTAGTGTTTTACTGTATTATAGCAGACATTGCCTTTCCGGTATAGCAATAAACAAAGTGTAGTGTTCAATGTACAAATAAATATATATAAAGAGTAAATCAATATTCGATTAGATAGCATATAAATACATTGTAAAACTTAAAGTAAGTAAATGCATTGTTCAATGTAGAAAAACAATGCATTTACTTACTTTAAGTTTTTCTTATGTTTTACAATATATTTATGTGCTATCTAATAGGATCTTGATTTACTCTTTATATATATATTTATTTGTACATTGAACACTAAATATATATATAGAATAAAATAAGATGCAATTAGATAGCACATAAAATATGTTTAAAGAGTAAAACACAAGAGTAAAAAAATATTATATAAAGAGTAAAATAGGATGAAATTAATAGCATATAAATCTAATGTAAAATGTAATTACATATCTATCTAATTACATTTTACAATCTTTCTATTTATGAAAAAATAAAAAACTAAGTAAAGTAAGAGTAGATAAGTAAAAAATATACAAATATGAAGTAAGAGTGTGTAAAATAAGTAAATAACATACAAATATGAAGTAAACTATGTAAGGTTAAAAGGGATGAGAAGGGTTAAAGTCGTAGATAATTGATTATTCTTGAAGGAGGCCTATATCCAGCAGTGGAAAGACGCTGACTGGTGATGATAACAATAATTATGTTATGAAATATTTTTTTTCGGGCGTACATAATCGAGTTAAACAGCGGCAAATTGGTCCAAGTGAAAAATTGTATATTTTAAGTTAAATACCAATAATATTACCAATAAAATACAATAACAAATAAATTACCAATACGCTCAAAATTAATTACTTTGTATTTGCTTAATTTAATATGCAGGTATACACGAGTATAGAAGCATTATATAATTATAATAATGTTTAATACATTAATGTCATTTAATAAATAAATCTAAAAAATTTCATCTTGTTTTTGATCCCTCGTATCTCCATTTTGTCGCTGTGCAACTCAATTATACACATAACACTGACGTATAAATAGTACCCAATAGGGTGAGCCATAAGTTTTTACACTTTAGAAAGCTCAAAATAAAAAAACTACAGGTTGTATAATAACGAATGTTTATTTAACTGAAAGAGCACAATTGGAAAAATCATGTCTTAAAAAAAATGTCTTCTAAATGTCCACTATACCGCCGCTGACATTCCTCGAATCTGGTACCTAGATTTTGAAACATTATTAACAAAGCGCGGGATTTTGACTCTCTTGACGAATATTCTCCCTAAATTGGATTATTAAAGCTGGTTTATCCAAGTAAACACGACTTTTGAGATAACTCCATAAAAAAATCAAAAGGTGTCAAATCTGGGTGTAGTTTTAAGTCCAGTTTCAAAATTCGACGCAAAGTTGATCTTGGTATCGCCATAGCAGCAGGACGCTTGCGAGTCGACAAGCTTGGATCTCTTCGTACACACTCGTTAACTTGTCTCCTTGAACTTTTTGAGTAACAATTTAATTAAATAGAGATTCGGACATTGATTTACACTTTTTAATTGGTAGTGAGTGCAAAACAGGCACTGAACAATCACATAAGAATTGTTGTTTTTGTAAAATTGTTTTAAGCAGAACGCGCATTGTTCTCTATTTAAAAGTTTATAAACTTATAGCCCACCCCGTATACATATATATATATAAATAAATAAGTATACAGACTCCATTCTCTGAATTTACCGTTCTTGATGGAATTCGAAAAATAATGGTGTACTAGTATCGTATTGGTTTGGTAACAGAGATTCAGTGTAATTCAGTATACGATGTAATAAAAAATTGTGTTTAAGATATATTTCGATTCTCGAGAACTTCACATGTTGATCCACCAATCAACAACCCGCCAGCGTACCGTTCGGCTGTCAATCTTCGTCAGTTTAACGAAATGTTTTGTTATGTGTGATTTATTTATTGAAATATATACATCGTGACGATGTTGGTGTTACTTGAACGCAAAATCAAATCAAGGAAATCTAAAGTTTAAACATTATAATTATCTTTACCTTGTTCCGGTCTTAATTAATCTCTTTATCTTTGATTAATTTTCCTGTAACATTTATCCAAGTAAGTAAACATTATTCTTATTCGTACGCTTTCAAAGGTTAACCTTTTCGAGTACATTTTTATACTTGATTGATACTTTATATTTCATGATAGAATTTTGCATTTTACTTTATATAACTTGATGAAAAATAGGTATTATTCTGAATTTATTAAATCTTTCTCTCTAATTTTACATACTTTATAAGGAAAAGAGAATAAACGGTCCATCCAACATGTTAGTTTCGAGAGATAATTAATCATTGAGGGTGTTGGCTACACGTTTTTGTGACCCATAAATTCACACAATTTCGGTTGGCTACTCCAATACAATAGCGCCTCTGCACCGGCGTTATAATAGAAGTGAAGTTTATTTTTTTAACTAACAATATCACATGAACGTATTTTCGGGAAATTTTTGAATAATTGCGTTTCGAGTATGACGACTAGTTCATCTGGCCTGGATAATACACGGCGGGCTCTCATTATCAAATATGATTTGAACCACCTTTGCCCACGATTGACAGATTTTTTTTATTAGAGTATTATATAATTCTCTATACAATCACAACAATTTTTTCGATAATTTAAATATGCATTCAGGTAAAATGTAAAGATAAATGCCGGGGACTGTTTCGCGTCACGTGTTTCAATTACATTAATCTTGCAAGCCGTGTGCTTCACATTGCATGAATTATACTTAAGATATTTGGTGCGTTCTTCTTAATTAAAAAACATAACTATTTAAACGTGTTTTTTAGGCATCAACTTGATTCATTTACGCCAATGGCTTTTCCTTTATATTAGCTTGTTCATCTTTATAATCTTCTCAATATTTAAAATAGGCACAAAAGAGAATTCTACATCAAAAGAGAGTAACTTTGTAACTACGTTAATAAAAATATATTTTAAATAAATTAAATTTTACGTAAGTATAAAAAATGTTAATGTTTTCTAGAATTACACAAATTCTTTTCAATATTTTTATCACAGGACGTCGACATTTCGATACAAATCATTCGTGAACATTGAGTAAAAAATAAATCGACAAAATTGATAAATTACATTTAGTCTGTTCATATTATTAGAGTTTGTGCGTATCTTCAAGTTCTGAATTGATTCACTCGATTCATGAAGTCCTTTCAAAAAATTTCCGCGAAAAACTGCCGTGAGTCTCTCAACAGATAATAAAAATTCACGTTAATAACAAAAATTCATTCTCATATTATTAAAGTAAAAAAGGTCAACTAGTGAAACAATATAATTTTATAAATTTGTTTGCGAGGTTGCAATTTTAGAACATTGTTCTTTGATAAAACAAGTTTTATGTGGATTCGTTGAAAACACATTTTACCGGCAGTGTAAAGTTACGGGTTCGAGTCCTAGTAGTGACTGTAGTTTTTCAATAAACAGCTTTAATATAATTTTACTTTATAAAATCATCATTATCAGTCATTGTCTTTGTGTATGTACATCGGTTACCCAGCATCTTGAAATATTGCCCGTCCTTTGCCATTTATGGTTTTAAGCAGTGATATTGATTGCTTTAATCTGTTTTTTTAATGATATATAATTTTAATCTTAATCTAGTTATAACAATCTGAAAACGAGATTGAGAAACATAGGAATTTGTTAGAAATGTGAGATTTGTATACATACATATATATATATATTGCAAAAACTAACTTACAAACATATACAGTATTTTGTTTTACTAAATTATATTATAATTAATCGATAATATTTTGTTGGGGTATCTAAATCAAATTTTAATAAAAAGTTAGAAACAATATTTCAAAGTTTTCATGATTAACTTTGTGGAAATCCATTGTAACTTTAAAAAAAATAACTTTTAGAAAAATTAATTAAATAAACAATTTAATTCAAGGTATTTACTTCACACTATAAATTAAAGTATTATATAGTATGAACTAAACCACGTTGTGTTTTATTTAATTATTAAATTTTTCTTTCTAAAAGTAAAATTTAAAAAATAAAGTTAAAAGCGTTTCTCCTAATTCCAAATTTGCTCCTAAATTTTCATATATAACCATTATTAGAGTTAAAACAGGGATTAAATGTAGTAGATTAAGGTAAACTTTGGGATGAAGCCATCATTGTGCGGAGCGGAGCAATATAGATAAAGTAAGTTAAAATAAACAGCAAATATAAAGTATTGTTTGACGTGTACAAATATAACTTTTAACAAGCAAAACTCTTGACATTCTTTTACATTTCAAATTTAAAAGAAAAGTCCTTGACAACTTTTTATAGTGTGGCGCAAATTATTCGGCTGAAGTTTTATTTCCTACGTTTTCGTACCATGTGTCGCTTTTGATTTTATGGAGACGATGGGAATATAAAAATAAATTACAAAAAAATCACAAAATTCCACAATAATTTTTAAACAATTGCCGCTCAGATTGATTGATTTTTTTCCGATCGATTTCTAGTCTGATCTTTTTTAATTAAATGTGTGGCTAATACCTAATTAATCCGGTTAATTTACTCGGATGCCTGTCTTATGACCTAATTTAATGTAAATAATATATTTTTTGAAATACAAATTAAATATATTAATTTGAAAGATGTACATATAAAATCAATTTTATCGAACAATAATTGATCAAAACATTTAATTTGTATTGAAAAAATTAATCATAGACTTATGTTATGAATAATTACAACTTCACAATAAAATTGTAAGCTCATTTTATTTTAAACAATTTCTTGCCTTATTACTCAATTTTTTAAATAAAATCTGTTATATGGTGATGAAATAAACAGTATTTTAGTATATATATATTTATATAAGAGTTTTATTTACTATATAATTTTTTAAAACTATGTTTGTATATGTTGGTGCTAAATATTTGCTTGTAATTATTTTTATGTTACTTTGTTCATATGCATTATTTTATACTTTCCTGTTTTTGGCATTGTAATTTATTCAGATACATACCGTAATATCTCATTTTTATATGTATTATATTTCATTGTCAATGTTTTTGAATTTCATGGGCTGTATAGGTTTCATTGTCATAATTTTTTTGTTGTTGTATTGGTACACTTGTCTCTTACATATCTTAATATTGGTAGCCATATTGGATGTTTACTTTATTGTTGGCTTTCGAAAAGATTACACGTGTTTTGGTTTGTTTGGAGATATTTTACTTATATTGAATGATATAATAAAGTAAAGCTTCATATTGAAAATATTAAATATTTCTTTTAGTGAGACTTTTATAAATAAAATAAGCATTTACAAATAGTACAAACGTTTTCAGGAGGGCCATAAAGACGTCGAAAACGACGAGCGTCCAGAATGCTCCAGCACATCAAAAACCGATGAAAATGCCGAGAAAGTGAAGAAAATTATTATGGACAATCGCCGAATCATTATCAAAGAAAGTATTAATGATGTTGACATACCATTTGGCTCAAAATAAGCAATGTTTTTTAATGTTTTGGGCATGAAATGTGTGGCAGCAAAATTTGTTCCGAATTTCGACCAAAAGCGGTGCCGAATGGATATTGCTCAGGAGTTGCTAAATAAAGTCAACGATGATTCAGAACTGCTCAAACGGGTCATAACTGCTGATAAAATATGGGTGTATGAATATGACGTCGAAATGAAGGCCAATTATTCCACTGAAAGCTTTGTAAAGAGGTAAGACCGAAAAAAGTTCGTCAAGTTCGATAAATTGTGAAGGTTCTGATCACTATTTTTTTCGATTTCAACAGCACAGTGTAGCGTGAGTTTTTGCCGGTAGGTCGCACAGTACTATTTGGAAGTTCTACGCCATTTTCATGAAGCAATACAAATAAAACGTCTGGATTTGTGGCGAAACAACTCATGGTAATTGAATCGCGATAATACACCTGCTCACACTTCACTGCGTGTTCATGAATTTCTGGCCAAAATCAATACCTTTATGATATCTAAGCTTTCGTATTCGCCGGACATGGCCCCCTGCAACTTCTTACTATTATCAAATGATGAGAGAAAACCACGAAAGGACGACGTTGAGGAGATATAACCAACATTGAGGAGATAAAGATAGAATCGCTGAAGGTGCTAAACGCCATATCAAAAATTGCGTTCCATAAGTGGTTCGAAGATTGTAAAAAGCGGTGGTAAAAGTGTATTATATCTGATAGGGACAACTTTGAAAGAGACAAAATAAATTTTGATGAATAAAGTTTTTTTGAAAAAACAAAAATTTCGCGAATTTTGTGATTATGTAATATATAAGCTACGGTGGGTAGTCGCATTCACGTAAACGCGTTTTTAAGAGGTTTAATGACCGTTTTCTAATGTAGCTCATTTATTCTTACTTACGTTATATCATTAACCTTTCCCAAACGGTGCTAACGGTGCTGAACGTGCTACCGGTGCTAATGGTGCTAAAATGCTACCGGTGTTAAACGGTGCTAACGGTGCTAAAATAATAACTTAGTGTACATGGAGACTTTTTCGATTTTTAAGTCGGATAAATATACATATTTCACATTTATTACTTATATTCATCATTAAAATAATAGTTGCTATGTATATAATTGAATCTATGTTTATATACATATATATCTATATATTGATATATATATATATATATATATATATATATATATATATATATATATATATATATATATATCAATTATTGTGTAAAAGTGTTAAAAATGAGAAAAAACATTAGTCATCACGAACGACAGCATAAAGACACATAAGACACGTCTAACTCGGCCAGCGCACGTTCTGCCACTTCCCGGCATCCGGCACTTCGCGCCTCGCACACTGCGCCTTGCGCACCCCTCGACACGTACATTTACATGTATGTATTGACAAAGTCACGTCAGGAACTTCGAGAAAACATTTTTTATTGTCATGTATGGTAAACACTTAAAGTCCTCTTCACTTCTATAGTCAGACCTCAGGTAGAATGTAATTTGATTATATGGTCGCCACACTTCATTGTTCATTCGACGACGGTTGAAATAATTTACAGAAAGTTTCTAAGATTCATTAATTTTATGATTTATTGATTTCTGAGGATTTCAATTATGATTATCTCCTTAGCCGTCTGAAATTGTTAAAATTATTAGTGAGACGTACGACGACCGACCATATATTTCTATACAGGATCATCAATGGTATGGTAGACTGTCCCCAGATTGTTGGTCTATTTGACTTTTACGCATCAATGAGATCATCGAGATACAATTTATTGTTCTATTACAGTGGTAATGTCAGAACTAACTCCGCAGTCCCCAGAATGCATTCTTTGGGAAATGATATGCGGAGGTAGTCGACATTTTTATCGTAAATTTAACTCTTAATAGAACTATATTATTACAATTTTTTATGTCTCAGTTCAATGGTGACGTATAAATTGGTTTACTTCACACTTTATATTTATTTTTAATTTTAATTATGAAAAAACATGCTGACATTGTTTTTTTTTTGTGTATTGCACTTCTGACGAAATTTTATTAAAATTAAACTAATTAAAAAATAAATATTATATAAATACTTAAGCCCAATATTAAACAATAAATTAAAATGTGAATCTCGGTGATTTTATTATTGTAATTTGCTTATAAATTTCAATATTAATCAAAATTTGCTCAGGTAGTACATACCAATGAAATAAAGTGGCTTAGTGTAAGCCAGCATGTCTTCTAAAAAAAAATACCGTCTCAGAATCAAGATAAACAAATCGTGTTCTAAAAAAACTGACATAAACATAAAAAACTTCATCTGAATTCTCTGAATGTTTGTAAAATAAATCACCATCACTTCATATTTATTTGTATAGGAATAAATAGAGAGAATTGATGTAGACAAATTTAAGTCATACTTAATTTAAATATGTCATTACTAGCTCGTTTCATATTTACTCTGAATTCATAAAAAAATCGTTCTATTTACGCTACCAATAAACTAAGGCGCATTTTTATATTTTTTAGAGTTCTTTCATCACATGGTGTACCCAGTAATAAAAATAATATAAATTTTTAAAAAATATAGTGATTAAACCAATGAATATGTTATTTAAAAAATATACAATTTATGAATAGGACCGAGACATGGATCGTACATTGCTCTTAGACTAGAGTAGTGATGGTAAGCCTTTACGTGACTGTGATTGTGTCGATGATTGGTAACTAAGATTTAACTGTCGGAGACTTACTTTTAATTATAGCAGTCATTGCTCGAAGAATTACGTCAATCAGTTGTCAATCATCGTTACAATCGAACGAAATCACACACAATAACAGTTAAAATAACGATTTAAATAACGATTTTCCTATCACTACTATATAGCCAACTGCCAAAATCAAATAAATTAGCAGCAAATATAAATATGTACAAAAAATAGGTTTTAAAATGGTTTAAAAGTCTTCAAAATAATTAATTATGTATATATTAGTCAACTCGTACATTATATTTGTATTGAAATCGATAGTTGTTTTAAAAAAAATCTGCTGAAGAAATTTAGTCATCTATTCTATTAATTGTTTAAGCCATCATTTTTTTAGGACTTCGGCGTAGACTTGGCATGAAATTGTGTAATTGACTTGACTTTTATTCTGTTGCCATTTTTCCGGTAATAATTAAAAACATTGTGACACCTGTCGGATCAACTCCCAACTAGCACTGATTTCGCCGTGCGCCACGTAGCAGGCCTGCCTCGCACATGAGAGCTCAGTTGAAGGAGGGATTTCGTGCATTTCTTTAACCTGTATTGTATTGACTGAATCAAGTGCTCATTAGTGAGTACTAATCTTTACTGACGCTGCTGTTTCAATATTTAATAGTCAATGCGGCTAAGATGAATATTGAAATACTCGTACACGGTTTCTGTTCCAAAATATCGAGAGAGATCATTATTATCGTTTCATGTCCTTTTGATCATTGTTACGATATTTCTTCCTTCTGCCTCGGCTTCATGGTCAGGGGGGAGGCATATAGCCTAACTGGCTCTTTTTGAAATTATCCTCAAGTCAAATGGTTATTAAATGAAATCACAAAAAGCCATAGTTTATAATAAAGTTTATTGTATGTATTGAAAGTTGAGCAAAAAAAGCAGTTTACCTAATTCTTTTTAATAATACAATTCAAAAAATGATAACAATTAATTTAACATTATTTGTGTGCCCATCATGCCAACATAAGTTAATTACCAAATTTTCTGTATGATTCTTGTCTAATATTGACTATGCAGGTCCCTCAGGTAAGGGATCACCTTTCCGGAGATGCCTTCCACGTGCCGATGATAGTCCTTGAAGTGAAGTGTCGCCAATAGTTGTGATGCCAGGGTAGAGTGACGGAGTTCAGGATTGACCACCAGACGATGTCCAATTATCCAGGCAAACCTGGACTCTGGACGCGATTTTCTTAATCACAATTTGCGAGTATCGTATATGATTTGTCTCTTTTGATATAGATCCACCGGGACCCTTTTTGTACTTCAATATCAACGATTAAACACAGAGAACATCACAGTATAGGCTTTACACTCAAGGCTTTACACTACAATTTAAATTTACCCCGGAATTACAGATTACAGAGACGATCCTAATTTTGTTTTCTAACTGAAAGCTAGATCGTATTTACGGAGCGATCTCTCCCGGCTGAGATTGGTAGAAAGACCGACGTATGAGGGTGATGCATCCCTTATGGTGCATTTCGCCTAAAACCGTGTACGCCGGATTTTATTGGCGTTCCCACGCCGCGTCGTCCATCTAACAATACCCATTTTTATTGCTAGCTCGTCTAAGTGCTTTGCTTGCTCCGACTAAGTGCTTTTGTAACCTTGAACCACAAAATATTGTTTTGGGTGATTTTGCATTTTAACATCATTGACTAGATCTATAAATTCAATACATATATTTTTAAATTAATTTTTTTTTATAATTTTTAAGATTCCTGAAAGATACAACTTTAAGTCTTGTATAAGCTTCCACCAAATATAAATTCAAAATATAATAGCACAAACCACAATTAATTATCACAAATTAATTACAAATAAAACGCCATCTTCGCTTCGAAAACTTAAAACCTAATTTAATAAATGTTGTAATAATTATTTTATTTGGATAATCTACAGAAAAATAAGTACATTTTTAATACAAATTAAATGTATCAATTAGAAAGATGTACAGGAAAATTCCATTTACCAGGATTAAATTGTATTAAAATATCAAAAAACTATGTTCTGAAAAATTGCAACTTCACAAAAAATGTGTTCTCTTTAATTAGTACACAATTTATTTGAATGACTTCTTAGGACGTACCACTATTAAACTGAGAAGTATTAGAGATTTGTGTAATGAGGTCCTGAGAGAAATTAATTTGTGAGCAGTGAATTGCATTATCGACACTCTTGATAATGACATGACTCATTTGGGATTCTAAACGGCTACTTATTGTATAATACTATTTAATTTAATAAAATATTGTATTAGAATTTGTAGTTTATAGTATAACGACTGTGGAATTGTGGAATCGTTTATAGTCAAGACTTTCTGTTGTTCAGCTTATACAGCTTAAACTCATCAGCCTGTAAAGTTGACAGAATTTTTAAATATATTGTTTTACCTATTGGTACATGCACGCCGAAAATTATCGTTTTTTTCGATATTGGAATACATTGCGAAAGCAATTACTTCTCTGTCTGCGGAATGAACAGAATATTTAGTTTTATTTACGTGTTTTTCAACAATGTGGAAAACGGCGGTGCATAAATTTTGGTCAGTGCGCAAAAAAGATTGAATTGTATAATTTTCAATCGCAAATGTTACAATTTATTGAATAAGTGTTGAATGTACTTCCTTTGTTATGGATAGTTGTGACGTTAGTGATAGTTATCAAGAGGTTTTTAATTCAATTCTCGTTTTAATAAATAAGGCTTCGCGTAATAAAGTTTGAAAAATAGTAAAAATATTGATTGGTCCGAATATTTAAAAAAAAAATAAAACTATAATAAATGTTGGAATACGTTTTTTTATCATTGCTATGTTTATTTATATAGATGGCAGAAGGCACTTTACCGCCATTTTCTAATGACTCAGTTTATACTATTATCTTTTATTTTAATTCTAACGCGAATTATTAATTGTGTATACACTCACTTGCATTCAGTAGTCCATCTGGTTAGGTAAGGTCAGTTTTAGTTATTATTGTTTTTTCATATATTTCTTAAACAGTTTCAAAATGTATTAAAAATTAAATGAAAAGTGTAATTCATTATATCTACCGGAATCCAGTAAATGGTAGCGAATATAGTATATAAAAATTTTAAAATAATTTTATTTTAATATAATAATGATACTATTACTAAGGAAACGCCAAAGGTCCCACTCTATCCCGGAATCGTTTTGAGAGTTGTTTACTCTTGGTTAGATTCCATACAACGAAGCAACGCATGCAATATTTTACAAAATTTTAAAAGCTTTTTTGGACTATATTTTAGAGTTAGAGCAATTAGTTATGTTCCGGTAATTAGTTACTATAATTTTATGGCTTTCCTTCATTTTAACTTTTTTCTTTTTTTTATTACATGGTACTATTATTGCAGTTGGTCAATATTACATTATTTTTTAATTCAGTCATTAACATCAATTATGATTATTACATCAAATGCTGGCTCCGGTATCATCGTACCAAAGCCATACCTGTATAATTTGACGTCAGAATATTAAATTCAGAAGGCTACTAGAGAGAAGCTATAGAAGTCATGCACCCTCAAAAATGGAGGATAAACGTCACATTTATGTGAAGAAGTCGCAGAACTCGATCATAGTTCGGCAGAAATTTACCCTGTCCAGGTCAAAAGAAATGCAAGGGAGACTCAGTGGAATGCTTCGTGAGGTCTCCCTAGTCACCGCTCTTCTCTGCATCGTCCATCCCAGCAACCCCCAGCGGGAGACCCATACCCTAATAAATCCTGGAAAAGTTCTATGACCTATTTCTTCTAATCTCGCAAACATGATCATTCATAATCATACAGTCCCGGAGGATGTGCTCCAGCGTTTGATAATATTAATAAAGTTCATAGTTTCTTTAAAAATTAAATAGATTTGTAATGGTGCAGATTTACGAATGACGTAATAAGAGCTCCCCGTCAGTCGCCGGCTGCACCATTCATACGAAAACTTTCATTAGTTCCTTCAAGTGTCCGCGCAACTTGCATGAGCGTTTCACATAAAAGCCGGATATGACTGCATTGTCTGGAATGGGTGCTGCAGTTGATGCATTTGCACCTTATCACTATAATAATCCTAAAATATTCTTGTATGTGACCGCATTTTCCGAAATATATGATTTTCAATGAAAGCAATGTCCACAAGAATATCATCTCGAGTTGTGAATATCATACAAAACATAGTAAAGTTTTCGTATTATTGAGAAATACGCATTTAACAATTGGTACCAGATTACTTCTACTAGACTTATTAAATTTTTTATTTTATTTATTTCAGTATCTAATGCAATTGGATTAATTGCTAATAGAAATGAGATCACTTAGGCGTATATATGGCAAATATATTTATGACAAAGTAAAGAATGAAGAAATAAGGAAAGAATGAAAGTATAATGAGTAAGATAAAGAAAGGGTCACTTAGGTGGTTTGGTCATATTGAACGGATAAATGAGGAGAGAATGGTAAGAAAAATATATGACGCAAGTGTTGATGGCAGAAATAGAGGACGTCCGCGGAAGACTTGGCACGACCAGGTAAACCAGATAATGGAGGACGCTTCTGTTAGAAGCCTCAACAATCAGCGAGCTTGTATGAGAAAATGTATGAATGTGGATGAGGCGAGAATTGTATGCCAGGACAGAAGAGTGTGGCACGCTATCCTCTCTGTCTACCCCCGCGGGAAACGGTGTGATGATAAGTTAGTTGGTTAGTTAGTCTAATGCAATTAGTAGGTACATGTTAGTCGTGATATATTTCCTTTTTCACGACATGCGACGCTGCCGTGTGCCGTCTGAATTATGTTTTTCTAAATAAAACCAGAGACTGAACCTAAAATAATAATTATACGGATTGTAACATTAATTTAGGGAAAATATTCAAGCCATGTGTGCAAAATATCATCAATTTTCAGGGCACAAAAGTATTATAAAAGTCGCGGACGAACAATTTTTTTGGTTCGTTTACTCTTAAATTGATTCTAGAGGCTGGTAGTTTCTCGGAATTCTCGGAATAAACTTTTAAAAATATTCTTGTGGAATCACCTTCAAAGTACTCTATCACTGATTAAAAATGCCAAATAGTCAGAAATTGGTAAATAAGCAAGAAAAAGTTTTTCACAGTGAGCGCTCGAAATTTTGATCGCTCATTTTTTCGTTATGTAGATATATGTTATCTTCCCATTAGCTTACTAATAACTGGCTCTATCAACTTGAAATTTAAGCACGTATTAGTTCAAACACGAATATTAGAGTGATTTCGATACAATTACGTCACGAGCGATACGGCCATTAAATTGTTACATCTCGTATATATAGGTAGTATCAGAGGCAGGGGAAAGGTTTCATCCATCAAATGCGGGTTGTGATAAATTTATCATAAATTTATAAGGGGTTTTCAGTAATTCTCGCCTTATTTATCTGACAATTTAATTAGGGTTTGTTAGAATTTTACCCCTGGTAGATACGAAATAAAGTGTTATCTACATTCGAAACCTGTATTCATTTTTTTAAATGAAGGTGCGTACACGAGATATATGTCACATCAATATTCTTGGTATTTTCAATCAAAGACAAGTTAAACGTGCACCGATCACTAGGCGAGTGTTTTGACCAACCAACTTAGAGCAAAAAGCGCATGAAATTATCTTCACAAAGCGAGATTTTCATACACAATACAATACCAATATTGAAAACAATACGATCTACACCATAAATATATTCTCACTCCGCATTTAATCACATGAAAATAATAAATCTGGAATTTTTATGGTTTGGTAAATGATATGCATAAGAAACATATTAAAGAAAAATAATGTACAGCCAATTATATAATAGGTAATGTTTATTTAAGACATTATTGAGCTTCTTTTTCTTATTTTAATGCTATCATGTCATGCGATCATGTCGGCTATTTGGATGCTAGTGCCGGTAAATACTAAATGAATTGTAAAGCTGGTTTTGCAGGTAATCTTACTTGTCACAACTAACTTTTATTATTAATATGTTTATCATCGTATCTATAGATAGCTGTAGTCATTTTGTGATCAACGGTCATGTTTTTTTTATGTGAAATGCCTAGACGGCACTGTTTACGCGCTTTATACTTCGATAGGTAGGCCTGATATAAAATTTTGAATATGTGTGTTCTATTTGTGTAGATTTGAAAAACAGAAAACAAAAGCGATGCTGCTTTTGGGAAAAGAGTTATTGTGATTCGGACGGACTTTTTACGGCGGCAATAATAAAACTTTTAGTATATATAATTTCGGATTAGCGGTTGTGTGAAGGTGTGAACGTGGCTGACCAGCATATTTGCGGACCATCAAGCTACAAGGATAGCGACGTCGGCCTCAACCAGCACAGGTTCGCAAAGGTTTGTGTAATTTGAATTTACATAGATTGAATAACTGTATTCATCATTACCAATAGAAAACCCAGAACTAGCTATCTAAGTATTTACGGAAACAGGCACCATTAAAGAAAACCGACGAATGAAACGAAATCTAGTTATGAAAGTGACATCACACTTCTTATCAAATGCGCTACACAATAGGTACACACTGCACCCACATTACAGCGCTATACGGCAGTACGGCAGTCGCATGCTCACGCGATGGAGTGATCGCGAGTGTAACGGCCAAACATTTTATTACGTTATTTGTAGTCCGATTTGCACAATATAAACTACATTTATTTCATCTAACTAAATTCAAAGAGATTATGAATATAAAATTATTATTTTTTTGATGCATAATTATCCGTCGTTTTTCACGCGACGTTTTGTTTTTTGAATTTAACTGGAATGCCACTGATGAGCGTCAGGAGTGGCAAATCCCGGACAGAAATGGCTAAAGGCTAAAATATCAACTCCAACGTGTATCTGGCTCATCTTCATAGCCATTCAGCTGAAAAGACATGTCGAACACCGTATGATCGTATCTATAGCTAGCGAGAGATGGGATTTACTCCCCCATCCATCCTACTCTCCCACCGAGACTCCCACGGACTACAACATCAACCGTTCTCTGAAAAATTAGTAGGTTGGCAAAGTCTATGACGAATTGTAGTAGTTAATAAGAGGATGTTAAATCGTAGATTGCCTAAAAAAACCAGTGCTCCTTCGCCCGCGGAATCGACCGTCTTTCAAGCAAATTCAATCAATTAGAGAGATCCAGGTTCGAATCCCGGTAGCAACAACAATATTTTTCGATAAAATTGATTTAATATGTACGTCTTTTTAATTAAAACATTTAATTAGTTTTTAAAATATCACAGACCTATGTTATGAATGTGTTCTCCTTAATAGCACGTAGATGCATCAACATTATTCTTATCCCAAGAAAATAGTTAGAAAAATCGCTGGAGTGATTTTAGAATATTCGTGTTATTGTGATTTTAGGAAATTAAAGAAGAGTTATCTATTCTCTTATTTTTTCTTAATATAAAAGTATGTGTAAAATAGGGAGTTTAGAAACAAACTTCATTTTCATACATACAAAATAATGTAGAAACATAAACCTTAAAAATTAATCACAACCGTATTAGGTTCTGAAGTAGCAACTCAATGAATATGTTTTAATTGCCACTTTCAATAATTCTCTTTCCCGGAATCTCGAGAAGAAATAGTTCTCCAGGTAGATTTCTAGCTGCCGCTTTCGACTTACTGAAATGAATGGATTTAAAAAGGATATTGAGGAATGTGAAGCAGTATTCGTTGATATTAATTCGATATATCTTGCAAACGTGATGCTCTCTATATTTGTTTGTAGTTCGATAAATCGTACTAAATTCACTGAAACTGAACTAATGTTATCTAAGGTAAGATTAAATTAAACCTAGATGACACTATATGGATAGGTATTATATATATGGGTTAGTGTACAGACATTGTATGTTCAATTTTTAGTTATTGTACACAAAACGCCCGGTTTCATCATACCTTTTTCCTGTAACAATTCATTACGTCTAAATATTTGAAAAGATATTGTCTCATTCAATAATAATATGTCAATTTTACCAATATTTTTCCTGCGAAAAAGTTGTATGACTAACTAACTAACTTAACATCACGTCGTTTCCACACGGGGTGAAGCAAAGAGGACAGAGCACCATACTCTTCTGTCCTGACGCACAATTCTTGCCTAATCCACATTCATACATCTTCTTATACGAGTTCGCCAATATTGAGGTTTCTAACAGGATCATGGTTTTCCTGATCGTGCCATGTCTTCCGCGGACATTCTCTACTTCTGATGCCATCAATACTTGCGTCGTATATCTTTCTTACTATTCTATCATTAATATATTCGATATACCATACCACCTAAGTGATGCTTTTTTAATCTTACTCACTATATTGAGATCAGCTTTACATTCTTTACTTATTTCTTCATTCTTTACTGTATCATAAATAGCTAATCAGCTCATAATGCTATTCTAGACTAAACTACTATTCTAGTTAAACAGTATATTGATATTTCTCACATGGAATCCCCCTTAATGCCATTGGAATTCTATTAAACTCTTTGAATATCTTAATATTAAATATTATTAATCTAATAACAGCAGTCCAAACGCAGGTAGATTTTCCATCCATACAATTCATCAAAAAAATATTTTTCTTTGCAAAAAAAATAAAGATGACGTATGATCGTTGTATATATGTAAAAAAATATGTTAACGGTTAAATTATTAGGTGTTCTAAAATTTCTAAAAAACTATGCCATACACCATACAATTTAAATATAATCTGTGTAATGAATTATTCAATCAAATTGATATTACGAGTGATTGTAGAAATTATAAATACAGCACTAACTATAATTTTCATCTAAAAATATACTAATGGGATACTAATAAGTGTGGCGAAAAAATAAGACATAAAAGAAAAAAGAAGAGATTAATTTAGAAAGTGAAGTTATTACTGTTGAATTAAAGAAATTGATTGATGTCTTACCATAACGCAATAGCATTGTTTTAGCAAAAAATTCCGATAATGAGGATAATTTTTTATGAACTTTTCATGATCTCTAATAAACATTTCAAAAATAACTTTTATTACTTATTACTCCGATATAAAACTTGAAACTATTCATTCGGTTTTAAAATATCTCACAAATTATACACTTCAAGAAGTAAAAAAACGAATTGACGTATTTCCTGAAATGGATAAACCTTAATTTAAATTGTGTGCAGGTCTTGAAGTAAAAAAATAGAAACATTTTACAATCTTTTATTAAACTCCACTCGTTACATTATTAAATAATGCGAAGTGGAGCGCCCACGCAGTCACAATAAGAAATTTGCCATAATTATAAAGATAAAATTATATTCTTCAATGTGCATTATTCTACGGAATATGTTTTATGTTAATTATCGGATCATCTTTAATGGAGTTCTTTAGGTGACTGAGTATTTTTTCTATTTAATGTTTAGAATCACATTCACAACATAACAATTTTGTACCATAACGTATCATGACATTTCATGGCATAATAGCTTTGGTACTTTATTATTCTATGTACTCTAGTTTCCATTACAGCATGTCATCAGCTGGGAGATCCTCTTGGTATTATCTGTCACGCTTATCTTGTCATTTACATATTTGATACGAAGTGTCAGCCCAGAAAATTTATAGTGGTCAAGGGCTGGTGCTGGCTAATGTAAATGGCGCAGGCGCCGCTTCTTGCTCTCCGCTGGGACCAATGATGAGACCTGAATTGTTCAAGAGAAAACCTTGCGAAGGAAAACTATATTGTAGGAGTTCGTGTCTGGACTGTAACCGTGTTAGTACAAAATAAAAAACAAACGTTTATGGAGATGAATGGGTAGTTGCGAGCACTACAAACTCATATATCGTTTTCTTATTTTATATTCATTCATTTTTCGACACAAAACGTTGCTTGTAAGACTCTGCATCGTCATTGAATTTATTCATTGAATTCTTATTCTTCTTATTTATCCTTTAATTAATTAATTTACAAAACACAACGTTAGAAAATATAATTTACATTATATTGATAAAATTCCGCAAAAGTTATATGTATATATATAAATATATCGAGTCCTAATCGGAAGAAGTGACGTTAATTTTAAACGAATTTTAACTGGCATATTTTAATTTTTCAGGAGAATTTTTTTAGTTAGTGCTAAAATAACTTTCATATGATATTTGGAAATAAGGTAAAGTTTTGTGGCTAACAATATATTTGTATCCAAATTTGAAAGAAAACTAATATATTGCATTGGAGGAAAGTGTAATTTTTTTAAAAATAAAAATAAGGTGAATATGTGATGTTTTTGTTCTGAATGTATATTTTCTAAAAAAACAACTTAATTTTCGCTGTCAGAAATTTCGAAACTAGATTTGATTCTAAATTTTACAACTTCATATTATTATTATATTATTGTGTGAGTTCTGTGAATTGAAATTGAAATTTTTTTTTACAAGTAGGTACTGTATAGATTATTTAACAAATATATATTTATATAATAAACAATCAAATTATAATATGATTTTTTTATTTAAAGTGTAAGTTGAAGATGGCTACAGCGATGATATAGTATAATAGTTTCCTGAATAATTTATGTTCTATGTTTGAACACATGGAAGAGAGTACGGTAGAGTGGGTTGTGTCAACCGCAAATATAAATTTATACGAATATTCCTTATTGTGCCACGTCTCTGGTATAATAAGACACAATTATGTTCTCTGTAACACACACGTAATCGTGCGTGTAGTGAAAGTAAAGTCATGAAAGGTAGATAAGGCTTTATAAAATAGCGTGTAAGTTAAGTTAAAATTATTTTTTTACTAATAATAATCATAAGTGCTTTTTTACTAACTTTAATATTGTTAATATATGAATCAAGCTGATTTTAAATATTAAAACGACTGATGGGTTACCGGAGGTGGTCCAAAAGCATTATCATACGTTTAAAAATGGTATTCTTTTGATACTTCATAATCATATACAACATCATACAAAATTAGCGATTCACTCATTCAATACCTTAACAATTCCAAGTTTAAATTTGTTTTCTTATTTTGTATTTTTAGGAAGTGGATTATAAAATATTTGAGCAATTTATGTAACGTGTATCTGTCCTATTCCTAATAATTTTTTTCAACGGTTTACTTTTGAAATTATAGAGAATTAAAATTTTGTGTCCAGGACACTGTCCGATAATAATATTCGACCTGAATTGTTTACACACAATTTTTGCTTGGAATATTGTTCGCCGAATATATTGATAAAACATATTTTTGATTCGTGTATAGATATTCAATCACACATGACATTTTTTTCCTTTTTGGCTGTTTTCATTTAAAATGGGTTGTTTTTCATTTAGAATGAGTTGTTTTACATTGAGAATGGGTTGTTTTTCATTTAGAATGAGTTGTTTTTCATTTAGAATGGGTTCTTTTACATTTAGAATAGGTTGTTTTACATTTAGAATGGGTTGTTTTTCATTTATAATGGGTTGTTTTTCATTTATCCAGAGCTGTTCATTTTTACTTTTTGTAATACTTAGGTTAGGTTAGTTTTTTTTAACATTCTTCATTAATAAATATTTTATTTCTATACCGCACTATTGTACTACCCTTTTTATATAAATTCATATGTACATAAATATTATATAAGTTAAAATTATTTCTTGAAAAAGTACACTATTATTTAAAATATTTTTTTCAACATATGTGACGAACAATTTTCGGTCGAACAATTGTAGATTGCGAACAACTGTAGCCGAATTGAGAGCGAACAATTGAGGCAGTGCGAATAAAAGTGAATGAACTCGGAGAAAATTTGTTTTTAGTAGCTATGTTTTAAATACACTAACTATAAAATAAATGCAAAAACTACTCATTACATAATATCATCAAGGGATTATTTTTAAAACCAGGCTTGGTTCACTATTGCAATTAAAATATTTCAAATTCATTGTCATTTAATTAATGTTCATATATAAAAGATTTGTGGGTTAGTCGACTTTTGTTCTCACTGCTTCAATTATGGTCGAACAATTGTGAGTGAACAATGTTTCTAGATATTTTAATTTTATCTTATTCGAAAAATTTGTATAACACTGTATTTAACGAAAATTTACTTAATATGTTCTGTATATAATATATAAATTTAAATAATACGGTCTCCACATAATATTATAATTTTAATATTTTAACATATGTATACACATTTAAAAAAATACATAATAGAAAGTACAATATTTTAAAGTTTACAACACACATAGTTTACAAAAATATATCTTGTAATCATATTACTAAGTATGTAACTAAATCAAATTTCCTTTGTTGATGTATAAATAATTATTCATGCGTAAAATGACTTTATAAAATTCACTATAGATTTCATACAACAGATATGTTTATATTATTAATCAAGAAGTCGATAATTTATTCCGTTTTCTGATTTCAGAATACCTACCTGACTGTGGGCCAGGATACGATTTCCGTCATAATAATTCCCTTTATAGCTTCACGCAACATTGCCATTGTATCAATAATCTTAACAATAATTCAACAATTCCAAAGCAAGTACTCAGCTTGGGACAAAAATTTGTTTAATAAATCCTCTCTCTACATTGTAGCAGCAATGTAAGCAGATAATTTAATACGCAGAGAATTTCAGTCGACATTTTGAATCATAAAGCTGTTAAATAAATATATATGAGTGTGTATATATGCTAGAAAGGATGTTTCTTGGTTATCCCACTTCTGTCGGTCCTGGGAGGGACCATTGTTGCCCCAAACTGTCGGTTTGTTTAATGAAAATCGCATTATATATAAATTAGCAGGTAAGCGGGCGGCTATTGTGGCCGCTTCGCTGTGCGGTCATTGGTGACCGCTGTGTGGTCTTATCGGATATCGTCGATTGCTTGCTGCTAGGCCCTGCGGGCGGCTATAGTGGCTTCTTCGAGGTTAAAAGTAGTCGCTACGCGGTCGATGAGGACCACTGAGCGGTTATGATTTCATCAGGGCGGCTATTGTGGCCGCTACGCTATAGGGTCTCAATTGAATGATAAAGCTTTCCCCAAAACAAATCACACGTAAATAAAATCTCGAAGTAATTAAAATTATTCTACCTGTAAGTTAGTTGTCAAAACGTATAAAAATGACATCTAGATGATGTATAAAAATATCGAATAGACAATAATAAATACAAAAGTGCTACTTTATCAGTATAATATGCATTTAAGTAAAGACGAATGGTTTTCTCACTTGACCTAGAACACATAAAATTTCAAGTTATGATGAATTAATCCCGCGCAGATTTTGTCAAATATTAATTGCAATATTATAACCAACAATTATTCACGGCAGTTTTAATTTTTGACTGCAATGTAGTACATAATAATAGAGAAAACATTTAACATTTCGCGTCACGTTTGACAGCGCGACCATATTCTTGAAAAAACTGAGATATGTTTAGATAAATGATTATTAAACACACGTAAATTCATTATTTGACGGTGCGACTATAGAAAAAATGCGTAAGATTTCATTCACGGCTTCTACAATACAACAGCTCTATGACAGCTCAAAATTCGTATGATTTCTCGATGTTTTGATTTACAATGAATACTTCATTTCAAATTGAATATATATTTATGTACTGTTATTGAATATATAAAAGAGAAAACATTTAACTGATCTTAATCTTACTTAAAAACACGTTCGTTATTATCCTGCTGGCGTTTCATATACCTGGCCGTTTATTCAAGCATTATATGGCCATAAACACTACATCCTAGATGTCCAGAAAGCCATAGAAATAGACGGGGAGAAGTAATATTATTATGGATGTTGGAACGGTATTTTCTTGGTTATCCTACGCTTGTTGGTTCTGAAAAGGATCATTGTTGTCCTAATATTTTGGGTAAATCTTAAAATGAATTAAATATTGAAATTATCCATCTTCAGGGGACGTCTTATCGGTGAAGTGTCGCTCTAAAATGATAGTGACCGGTAGTTCAGCACTACGTGAAATCTTCACTTTGTATAATTAGGGCGTAAAATGTTGAAACAATAATTGGCCTTCTCAGGACGCAGTTAAAAGAAGTGCTCAAAATACGCGGTTAAGAAAAAATAATTGTTTCTATATTAATTTTTATTTTAATAGTCTTTAACTATTTATAACCCAATAAAAATCACACAGGTATAGGTTAGAGATAGTTAGAGATCATTAAAATTAAAATTAATAAAGAAACAAAACAATTTCATGTAATATAATTAAACATTACATATAATAGTTCTAAATAATATCGTCATGAAATACCCTGGTACTTGCTTGTCACCGTAAATTAACAACAACATGAACTCAGAATAAGGCACTTATCCGTAGCTCCTGTCGTGAACGCGATACCTATAATAATTATTTCTGAAACAATAAAATTATATGACAAATTATTACAAACACTTTGTTTAGAGTACAATAGAATTATCTTTCATAAAAGGGGACTTGTCCTCCCCTGTTCCATATTGGATTCTTGTTTTTATATTTATGAATAAAAATTATTTGCATTAAAAAAGGTTTTCTTTAATGTGAAGTATTTGTGAATAGTAAATATCATAAATGGAATTCATTAACGTCAACAGAAAATTAAATACAAATTTGTATCCATTAAAAATTAACTATGTTGTATTTTTAATTATACGATTAAAAACACAAGAGGGTTTTACGTCATGAATGATGTCATATTGTTCTACGTGTATATATGTATGCACCTATATATGCAATATATATACATATACATATACATATACATATACATATACATATACATATATACGGTGGCCACAATACGTAACAACCACATCGCACTCAGCGGTTTGGACGCGTATTGTTTAAATAATTTTTTATAACATAATTAAAGTGAACTGAACCGATGTGCCAATGCATTGAAACCACATATATGTTATTTCCTCTAAGGATTTTTACTAAAAGAATAGATAATTAGTTATTTCACGATAAAGTATTATTACTTCTTACAGACGTAATTTTTGTTTAAATAATGTGTTTTTCATTAAGGGCGCTCAAACTTTTTTTAAAAATAAAACAAAAACGAATGAATATATCTAAAAATTTTTTATTATGTTTTAAAGTACATTTAGTGGCAATTATGTATGAAATTCAATTTCCCTCGCAAGACCACCGCGGGCACGTTTGCAGAAGTCCAATCGTTGAATCCAATTTTCCACCACTTTTTCACATAATTCGGACCGAATCGCACCAATTTCGCGTTCAATATTTTCTCTTAGCTCTTGTAACGTCGCCGGCTTGTTGGTATAGACCAAAGATTTAACATAGCCCCAAAGAAAATAGCCAATGGTGTTAAATCGCATGATCTAGGCGGCCATTGAACTGGTCCATTTCGCGAAATAACACGCTCACCAAATTTGGTTTTCAATAAGTCAATTGTTGCGTGTGCCGTGTGACTGGTAGCGCCGTCTTGTTGAAACCACATATTGGCCAAGTCCATACCTTACAATTGAGGCCAAAAATAATCAGTTATCATGGAGCGATAACGATTACCATTCACAGTAACATGACGATTAGCATCATCAACAAAAAAATATGGTCCAATGACACCTCCGGCATGTAATCCACACCAAACAGTGATTTTTCGGGGATGCAATTGTGTTTCGTGAAGCACGTGTGGATTGGTGCCTGCCCAATAATGCATATTTTGCTTGTTTACATATCCATTGAGCCAAAAATGAGCTTCGTCGCTAAAGATGATTTTTCGATGGAATTCAGCATCGTTTTCAAATTGTTGTGCAGCCCAATTGAGGAATTGGCGACGCTTCAAATGGTCAAGCGGCTTTAGTTCTTGTGTCAACTGGATCTTGTATGGATTTAAGCCAAGATCTTTTCGCAAAATTCGCCACAATGACGTCACAGAAATGCCCAATTGTTGAGAACGTCGTGTTAGTGACTCATTTGGGTCATCAAGAACAGATACTCTAGCGGCGGCAATATTTTCCTCACTTCGTGCATTTATTTGTCTCACTGGCACTGGAACATTGTATAGCGACAATGTGTTTTCAAATTTTTGCACCAAACGTTGAATTGTTGATGTGGCAGGCAAGTGATGACGACGATAAAATGGTCGTAATGCTCTTAAAGTTGCGGTGAGCGAACGCGAATTTTGGTAGTAGATTTGAATAATTTGCAAGCGTTGCTCCGGTGTGTACTGCTCCATGATGATTTGTCAACTAAGTACAAGTGTTAACCTAAAAAAAAATTGAAGAATAATGGCGTAGTTTCTTGTCCCTGTTGAAAGAAAGTTTGAGCGTCCCTATTGAAAAACCCTTTATTTGCTTCAGCTCTTTCAATATTAAAGACATTTTTTTTTTAATTACAATCAATTTGTTGCAAAATTGTATTTTTTATTAATTGTATTTATTACTTAATGGTTGAGTTTTAATAAAATTTTGTAATATTCTACTACTAAAATAATAGATATTTTTATTCAATCACTTATAAAAGTTAAATGTAATGTAAATAATAATAATAATTAATAAGATACGCGAAGATTTCGGCATATTTCCAGCAATAGCAGTCATAGTTCAAATCCCAGAAATTAATAAACAATTTCATATTCAAAAATTATGTAATGTTTTCGTTTTAGAAACTTTTTACGAAGAGAGCTTTATTATTTTTAAATCTTTTGATATTTCTGTGACCACCAAAAACTTGCTGAATATATCGATCCCATATTGGATGGAATAAAAAAAAATTTACGGTGTACACCCCTGATAAATGGTAAACTATATTTTTTCTGGCTTGATCATTTCTTTCCTAAGTCTTTAAATGCGTGTAACTTATTTCACCTATGGCCTGGCGTGACATGGAAAGATTGATGATATTATAACTTATTAACCTTTCCTCTCCGATGATGTAAATAGAGTTAACATTGCCACTAATTATGTGAATATCTCTGTAAATATATTAAATACAGAGTTTATGTTTTAAGTATGCCTCCATAATATATTTATGTATTAGATAAAATAATTACAATATGTAAGTATTTACGATACGCAACAATAAAAAACGTTTTCTCGAAGAACCCGACGTGAATTTGTCAATACGTGTGTTTATGACGGGTGCGGCCGGCGCAGTGCGCGGGGCGCGGGGTGTCGGATGGCGATCGTCACTTAGTGGCAGAGTATGCGCTGGTCGAGTTAGACGTGTCTTAAGCTGTCGATCGTGATGATCAATGTTTTTTCTCAGTTTTAGCATTTTTACATAATAATTTATATAAATATTCATTTGTTGTCAACTATTATTTTAATGATTAATACAAGTACCTAATAAATGTAAAGAATTCATATTTATCCGACTTAAAAATCGCAAAAGTCTACACTGTGTTAACAGCATCAGAATGCGCGTTTTTATTTTGGCACCGTAAGGAAAGGTTAATCGCATTCAATATTGTTAACAAAATATATATTTTATTTGCATATCTTTTTCCTTCGTTCGCGAAAGTATTGACACGATGGCCTCAATCAGATGAGACTCAGCTCGTAAGGCACCTCGAGAAGCCCCAGTTTTGGGTCATCCTCAGAGCTGACTCCAGTCTCTCCAGCCAGATGCAACTTATATACCTACCATCGTGGCGCTCTTCCAGGTTGTATCTAGGTTAATTTCTTTCTCGGGCTGTCTTGCGTGAAAGAATCTTTTGTCCATGCTTCCTGTAGTAAATAAGGTTCGCTGTGGTTGGATGTGTAGCAAGATCGAGGCTTTCGTGCGTCACGTTGTTCATGGGATATGTGATATCCTTCTCCATCGATACATCGAAGATGTCTATTTTACGGTTGTCGCTATTGCAGACTGTCCAAGTCACCGCTGCATACTTTGAGTAGCTTGTTGGTGTAGTGGTCAAGACGCTGGCCTAGTGATCCAGTGGTCGGTGTATCGCGCCTCGTTCCAGGACTCCAGCAAGTTAGTCCTATTTTCATAGCACAAGCGTTCAGTTTAGTTTGAAAATAGTAAGAATATTGATGTGACATGTATTCCGTGTACGCATCTTTAAACAAAAGAACAAAGAAAAGAAAAGACAAGAGTGTGAACTAAAATAAATGTAGTTATTTGCTTGGTGTCATTACTGTCATTTCGTATTCTATAAGTTGGTACATATTAACTTTATGTTCTTGTACGCGTCTTCGAATTTCCTACACACTATCATCAGTGTTCGTGATCTTCACGCCCAAATAAATTGATTTTTGAACTACCTCTTTCTTTCTATTTAGGAGGTTTGTTACGATGCATTACCACGATTCACATTTATTTAGATAAGATAAGCTTTATAAAAATGCTTTTAATTTTTTTTACGTCAGAGGCAAAAATAATATTTAATAATAAATTTCTCTTAAGTTTAAAGATTTTTTTTGAGTAGTATGCAGATAATCATATTTTATTGTGATCTTGCAATTTAAAACATACCTAGTTCTATGATATTTAAAACAATGTAGATTGATTAATTAGATAAAATTATTGATCGAATAAAATTATTTGATTACCATCGGGATACGAATCCGAAACTTTTCCTTGCTAGGGAACTGCGTTACCATTTATGTTATCCTAAGCATTTAATATCACGAAAAAATAGAATACGTGTTGTATGTTGTCTTTAAATAGAGATATTTTTTCGGATATCTTTTCTAAATCATCACCTAATTTGACCTAATTATCACAGAACTTGGAATTTTTAAAAATTAAAAGCTTTAAAATAGAATATGTTTTCATTAAAAACATTATAGTTGCATATATATAATATTATTTGTATAATGTATATTTCATGTCAAAATAATTTGAATTGTATTTATTGAAATTGTATATATATACTAATAATCCTGGCGTTACGCGTAGTACTCAAAAGTTTTTTGGATTCATTGTAAAATATAAATTTAATAACCGTTTAAAAATTAAGCAATTTATGTATCATTTATAAAATATTCCGTACAAAATTAAAATTTTTCTGATTGATAACCAATTTTTTTTCGGAAGATAGATTTTTTCTATATATCTAAATGATTCATCTTATTTGTTTTAATCATCACAATTAGTAATTATGTTAATACTATCAAAAAAATAAAAAAATAGTGTTTTTATTTATTTAGTTCTGCGGTTTTCAATCCATTTATGCCGTCACCAAGAGCTTAGCAAAGTACTTAAAATATTGACGAGGAAAGCTTGTAAGTGGGTAAAGCGAGTTATCAGATAATCGGTATCTGAACAGATCTGGGCGAAATTTATTGCCTTTTGGGATTATAAAGGTCTATACTTCTTAAGTAGTCACCCCCATTGAAAGATTTTCCTTTCAAGTGGCTCAAAAAAAATCCTTGAGCCTTTTTTATAATTGGACCTTTGAGTTGTATATCGAATAGATTGAGCTGGGATTGATTTAAAGATGAAGTGGAAGCACTTTCTTATAAAAAAAATCCGCAGAAACTCTTTGTGAAGACTTTCTGTTTAATTTTACTAGAAATAAAATAAAATGCTTATTTTAATTATATTCCTATGGAAATATTACATGTCAGAATTGAAATAATTATAAATTGAGATAACTAGCCTCTATTCGTGTGGCGTAATTATAACGCGATTACTCGCGGGTTGTTGGATTGTAAATACCAAAGAATGTTAAATATAATAAGACTATTTATATTTTATCACGATGTGAAATGTGTGTAATAAACTGTGGAACGAACAACATGTTTTCACTATTTCAAAATAAAGAACTTCTGACTACTAGTACTAAATATATGATAAAATACATTTTATTTAGTTTTTTTTATGTACTTTCAGAATATAAAACTATTTTTTTTTATGTGTACTAATGCCCATTTTTTTATTATTTTGAATATGGAATATTTTCAGTATCATTGTAAATTGTTGTGTATGAACGTAAGTATGTGTATTCGTATTAGTGCACATTCTATAATATCATATATTAAAATATAACACATGCAAAGATTTATAAATTCGCTTTGTATGGAAAACTTAATACAGTTTCCTCGACCTAAACTGGAATATGAAATATTGCTCATGAAAGCGTACGTTATTGCGTGACCTGTAAGATTTATTCGATAAAATATTTTCTCATTCGAATAATACTGGAGTATATCAACGATCTTACGACTTCTTGCTTATATTACGTTGATAATTTTTTGAGAATTTCGGAAAATACATTTTTGCTTATTTTGAAAAAATAATGTTTCCTCTTTCCTGCAGGTTAATTTTCCTGCATAATTTTGAATTCACGATTTCATTACGTCTTCAACTCTGGTTTTGTATATCTCGAAATAAATAAAAAAAGTCCGTTTCTTGTTTTTAAAATCTGTGGAATAAGCTTTAGTTTTAACAAAGGTAGAGTTTCGCTAATGTGCACTTTGCCTGGTTTTAAAAAAAAAACATGTTTCCGCGTAGGTAATGCAAAATGTAGCTTAGTTCAGTGATAAAGGTGAGAATAAAAAGAAATTTAATAATTCAGGGAAAAAACTAATAAAGTATACAGATTTTTATTAAATATTTTAATATTACGGTATGTCTTTATTCAATATAAACACATTTATTAACACAATTTTTAAACTTTTGTTAAGTCATATAATAAGTTTTTTTAATGTTACTTTCATTTTTTATAACAAAAAATTACTTACATGTTTTAGTAACATTTTTTTCTGATCTAAAACGTCAATGTCGCCGTTTTCCTGTATCTGATAGATTTTATTAATTTTTGGGCTTAAATAATGGAGTGTCAAGTTGAAAAAAAATGATTATTTTCGACGCACACTTCTTTTCGTCTTTAATCAGAGTTGCATTGCTTCCAAAGGGAAATTATGCAGAATTCACATTGTGGTGAATGTCAGACATTTTTTGGTCGCTCTCCAATCAAATGCGTGGGGTTACATTCAACAACGACGATGACTTCAGAAATTAGCTGATTTTTATAGAAATGGCATCGAAAAATTAGTTGAAAGACAGAATGAAGTCCGGAACAATAATCGAGAATGCATCATTCATTGAAATGTAATTTTTGTTTAAAAATTTGTTTTATAGTAAATAAATGAACAAAACCACAAATACTGATTAAACAACCCAATATATTTATTTTATAAAGAAGTATAATATTACATAGAGCTCTGCACGAAATGCCCAATTTTTATGGAATAATATGGCGTTATTATTATTTTTTCCTACTTAGTTTAATTATAAAAAAATATTTTAATAAATTTTTTTTTCATTTCTAGTTGCAAAATATATTATTTTAGTTATAAAAGATTTGTTTATACAACAAATATATTAGTGCAATTAGGTACTTGCGCATGTAGGTATTTTGTTTTTATTACTAATAATTTAGTACTTTTTAAATGCCTTAAATACAATAGTATTGTAAAAGTCACTATCATATTGTCACCAAGCTTCAAAATTCATAAAAAAATTGATTTTTAAGTAACTTTTCACGCTATACCATCAGAATTTTTCTATCAACCACAGTTTGTGTGAAATAACATTTTTCAAGTATTGCTGCTGTGGTACTCGATGTGAGAAGTTCAACTCTTAATTCGCAGTGAGCGGCATATACAGTTAAAGATTAAATCGTTTTAAACATGTGTTTATGCGTGATGATGCATTTGTTGCAGGTTCACATATGTTAGTAAATCGAAATACGCAGTGCAGTACTCAAATTTACCGTCTACTATAAGGCCTGTGCCTCATGGAATTGATTTACCTGTACCGCAACCTCCAACACATATAACTTAAGAAGATTAATCAAAATATGAAGTAGCAAATGGAGTGCAGCAGGAGAAGAAAAATGATTGCAATTTTGAAGCAGAATCCCCTAACCGTGGACCTAATCTGATAACTCAGGGAGAATTAAACGACCTTGTTCGAGATTTGCAACAATACGAGCTTTTGGTATTTAGGCTAAAAGGTTGGAATTATCTATATACCAACATTAAAGTGTGTTTCTTTCGTAATCGTCAGGAAGAGTTTCAAGATTTATATTCTCAAGAAGATAGTTTAGTGTACTGTAATAACTAATAACATTTCTGCTGTCATGGATATACTTAATCATGAACATAAATCTACAGAGTAGAAACTGCTTATTGATTAATAAAAAACTAGTTTAAAGGCTTTACTTTTGCACAACGGTAACAAATTTTCATTTGTGCCGATAGCTTATGCAACTAATATGAAAGAAACATTCGATAATATAAAAATTTTGTCAGAAAAAATCAATACAATAAGTACTATTGGGTAATATGTAGTGATTTAAAAGTTGTTGTGTTATTATTAATGGGTTTACAGCCTGGCTACATGAAATTTTATTATTTTTTTATGTGAATGGGACAGCAGGGACAGGACAAATCATTATGTCAAGACGGAATGGCCGAAGTGTGAAGCGCTTACGCCTAGACAGAAAAATGTTGTAAATCTACCACTAGTTAACTTGGAAATGATTATTTTACCTCTACTCCATATAAAATTAGGGCTCTTTTAAAACTTTATTAAGGCGATGGTGGATTTCAGTATTTGAAACAAAAATTTCCCCGTGTTAGTGACGTTAAGAGCGAGGAATTTTTTGGGTTGATAAGGTGGAGCCGCACAGCCACTATCACAAAAATCTTCATTGGCCCCGATCCTTTATTTTTTGATTGATAAACTTTTTTTATTGATAAACTTTTTTTATTGACAAACATTTTAACAAATAAACATAGTATATGATAAAACAAATTCTTTAGTCATACACTTTATTTTCTCATTTATCGTTTTTATTTTGTCGTATTGTAGTCTCTATTTTGTTTTTATCATGTCATTGAGATGTTACGGCCGGCAGTGGTGCTCTGATGACTGGTCAGTTTGTTGTTAATTTTGTACTGTTCTTTTCCATTTTACAGGGGCGTGTTCTTTTCTTCCCTTGTCTCCCGAACTAAAGCTACATTTTAATTTATTTGTTTTTTCATCTACTACGTCTATTTGTTAAAATGTATGGTGAAATATTACAGTCGTATAATTATATGAATATAAAAAAAATCATTTCTTGCATTCACACCTGGATTCCTTTCCGGACAATCTCGACGCTATCAGTGACGAGCACGGAGAACGCTTTCACCAGAAAATCTCTAGTCATGGAAAACAGGTAGTAGCAACAACGTGTATGAATTTATACTCACACTAAAGAGGGATGTTCCATATGTCACACATAGAAGGAAAATAACAAAAACTACATTATGGGTAAGTTGAACACTGACCTGAATGTATACAAATTCTTACATTTGTATAAAAGTTCACCTACGGGTAAACACAATGATGGGTAATGGAAATCTAACTACATATTTGAATTAAGTGTGAAAAATACTATTAGAATCATATATTCTATTCTGTGTGTCAAAACAAAAGTTAATTTTTGTTCCTCAGTATAATTATTTGCTTATATAATTATAGTGTGATTAAGACTGAGAGAGAGAGAGATGATATATATGAGAGAATATATATATATATATATTATAAGATTGGCAGTGATACTTTTCATTGTTAGAAACATTATCATAATTGTAAATGGGATGAATAATAAGATTTTAATATTTAGGTTAGAAACCAATGAAATAATGAAAATTTCTTGGTCAGTTGAAACTTAATATATCTACAACATACTTTTTAGTGACAATTTAATTAATTAAGTAATTTTTAAACAGAGGTTAAGTAATATAAGTTAAGTCACTGTAGTAGCCAACAATCTTTCCCAATGAAAGTTAATGCAAAATAAAATTTTAATTAAAAATACAAAGACATATTATATCGCATTAATTTTAGTCAGTGCGTAATAGAGTTTTTTAATATTTAAAAAAAATTCATCTTACGCGGCTAAATCAAATTTTAACGCTTCCACTTTACTAAATATTATCCCAAATATAACATTATTGAAATTTATACACTAATATTGGAATTGAAATGATTCCTTAACTATTATAAAAAGTTGGTAATTTTCTATTGGATACAAAGTATCACCAAGTGAATTCAAATTGTAAATCTGGATCGATGGGATCTAAATGAATTCCGCAAACTCCGGGTCGCGCGTCCCGCGGATTAAAATACGACAATTCCGATAGTAAATCGGAATCACCGCAAGGTAGTGGAGGGAGGTAAGGAAGCGTGGTACAGGATGAGGTCGGTGATGGGATAAGAGTTCTAGTCGAAAGACCAGTGATCTCGGGAACCGAGATTCGGAAGGACTGCTCGCATTACCTTGTATACGTCGCCTCCGTAATCCTTGCAATCGCCGCGGAGATCACACAAAATGGCACGTGGATGAGCCGATCTCTGATCCCAATTGAAGACGGCTATGTCGCAAGTTAACCCACGGCACACAAATAACAAACAATACGTGATCAAAACACAATATCAAAAAATACAGTGCTCGTGCTGGCGTCTGCTGGCATCAAGTTCACAATTCATACAGAAAAGAGGAGCATGAGGAAATGTATGGATAGGTATTTGGACGCGGAAATGTGACAATATGGTCACGGTTGATTCGAAAAGACAGGTCAAATGTGTGTTTTCGAATTCAGAACACCAAGTAAGGATACAAATGATAAATTAAGTATAAGAAGAAATTGTTCTGACTCAGTGGACAGATTAGAGCTCCAATTAACATTTTTTTGAGATTTTCAACTCAAGACAATCTCTTAGATATGAATTTTGCTCCCATGAGATGTTTTGGAAACAACTTTCGACTTTTGTATTCACCGTGTCTCAGAAATTTGTCGCCACACGCTTTAATTCATGCTCGTATGTTAAACGTCTAATCTCATTGTCCTCACGTTCGTCATTTGGGTGATTTTGAATCTTCCCAGTAGCATTTAAAACGCAATTTTAATTGATAATTTAATGTGTTATCTTAATATTAATGTTTGATAAATACTATATAATTTTCAGAATATATGTATAAAATGGATCTATGGTAGTTTTAGGTGACATTTACGTGTACGTATCACATCCCGCTATCAGGAAGTACGCCGTGTACAATGGTTTGGGTTTTTGTCTCTTTTTAACGGTCTCACGCTGATCTCTGAGTTTATCTTCAGAACAAAAACTCATCACATGTACACGGTATTCAAATATATCTCAACTAAATCTCTGAGATTGTCTCTTTCATGGACACAGACCTTTATTCAAATCTTTATAAGTCAATTTTACTTTGGAAATAATTTAAACTATGCGTTTGATGTAATCAATCATCAATAGCCTATAAAAAATCGTTCAAAATGTTGGTAATCATCTCATTTGTTTACCATAAATTTAAAACTTTTATAATATTCTAAACTAATATTGAAAAAACAATAAATTCTGCATCTTGAAGATCATAAATGAATATTTTACAAATGGTTTCGTTATAATGCTGACAAATTTGAATTTTGAAGATTCTTATGAAAAGTGTAGCCAGTGTAGTGGTGAAGTATCAACTCGAAAGAAAACTGAAATTCTGAAAAGTTTCTGGTTCACTGAGTGGCACTTATTTGTTTAGGTGACCCCATAAAAATGTTGGGACCCGTCAAATTAAGTGAGCGTATTAGAATATTCAAACACCTATATTTCGAGATTAACCTTTTTTCTTCGATGATATAAACTGAGCTGACATTGCCTCTGATTATGTGAATACACCTGTAAATATATTAAATACAGTTTTCATATTTTAGGTATTTCTCAATTTTAGGTATTGGATAAAATAATTACTGTATATAAACAAGTACTTACCATCCACAACAATAAAAAATGTTTTCTGGAAGAACCTGACGTGAATTTGTCAATACGTGTTTGTGTGCGGGGTGCCGGATGTCGATCGTCACATTAGTGGTGGAGTGTGCGCTAACCGAGTTTGAGTGTCTTATGCGTCTTTATGCTATCGTCGTGATGATTAATGGTTTTTTATCATTTTTCGCACTTTTACTCAATAATTGATATGCATATATATTTACTTATCACTATTATTTTAATGATTGATAAATGTAAAATATGAATATTTATCCAACTTAAAAATCACAAAAGTCTACATGTACACCGAGTTTATAGCACCGGAACGCGAGTTTTTATTTTAGCACCGCAAAGGAAAGGTTACATTGTACGTAAAAATATCTTAATAAATCTAATGTCATAATAACCTGTGTCCACTAATGACAATCGTGTACACACCAAGTTTCAGAGATTTGAACAGCTATTTGTCGCGTGCCTCATTTCATGCTTGTTTTACGTTAAACTTCAAATTTTATTCTATTGACCGTTGATGTTCCGTTTGATCTTTGGGTGGATTTGAATCTCTACTGCGACAGCTAAAACAGAATAAACGTTTGTTATTTAATGCCTTCTGTTGTTTGAATTTTCTGAATAAATAATTGTAAGTGTATGGTTTTAGTTGACGTTTTAAGTCGAAACTCGTTTTCAAATAGAACGCCGCGTACATGGATCATTCCTACGAATCCCAAGCGGAAATCTCCGAGTTTCTTCAAATCAAAATCTCATGTTACTGAGGTTAATTCGCCGTGTCTTATTCTGTAAAGATGAATCATAAGAACTATAAGTGATGAATAATATAATGAATCAGCAAGTACGGAGACATACTCTGGGTACCTCGGTCACCGGGCCTTACACTTGTGCGACTTTTTTTTGTGGGGATACCTAAAGTCGAGAGTTTATAGTAATAATCCTTAAACAATTCAGGTCCTACAAGAAAATATCGTGTTCGAAAATTTGAAAGTCCGTTTACCAGAGTGTCTTGAGATAAATGGACGACATTTAGACGATATTGTTTGCATTATTAAACTCTATTTTGTATAAATAAAATATGAGAATAACATTGCAATTTTTTAAAATTTAATATTAAACTGGACACCGTTTATTACTGTTACAGGAGGCGAATATTGGTCTATGATCCAAAACTTTTTACTTCTTGCAGTTTGAGATCAACCTGACGTGTGGAGAACCACATTATTAGAAAATAGGATAGTGCCACAGCTCACACAGTAAGAGCCACAATACAACTTCTAAGACAAATTTTCGATCAAAGAATAATTTCTCGCGGTTGCGACATAATTTGGCCATCGCGGTCCTCAGATTTTACGACTCCTGATTATTTTATTTGGAGTTATCTCAAAGGAAAAGTTCACACTAACAAGCCTCAAACACTTTAGCAGCTAGAGAATAATATTTATGCAGAAATCAGGGCACTGGAACTTGAAGCGTTAAGAACTGTCATGGAAAACGCATTAAAGAGGGCACGTTTGTGTGAGACAGAAAATGGACCCCATTTGTAAGACATAATTTTTCACACATAGTGAAAGTTTATTTGCTATATTTACTTTGTTTAAAACTAAAGTATTATAAATTTAAAGAAATAAAATAAAAAAGTTATTATACATCATATAATTCTTTCGTGACTTCTGGCCTACATGTATAATAACAGATAACTGCGTTTTAATAATCAAATTTGAAAAAATACGACTTTACGATGTTATCGGGTAATAGTAACATTACAAGGGTGCAGTGAATTCTATTGAATTATTGACCGTAATATTTAACTCAAAGTGAGATTCGATGGAGTTTAGCGTTGTCGGGGAGTTTAGTGATTAATTTCAAAACTGACGGTTAACAATCTAAATGGAGAAAATAACAATAAATAGATTTTCGGACATCCTATAAATACATAATTTATTATCAACCAGGCGCTTATAACAAAATTTATTTAAGAAACAATATAAATAAAATTACATTTCAAAGAATTTAATTAGTTTTTTTTAATTTCATTCAAATATAATGAAGATATTAATGACATTACTAAAATGTTTAATTCGTAATGCAAAGAGTTAATGGACCTAAATGAGAACCTTGAATAATTCCGTAAGTGGGATTGACAGGGAGTATTTTTACACTCAATTTATCTATCTGTAATAAATGATTCCGATGAAGTCTGGTTAAAAGTGAGTTGTAATTAATTACAGGTTTACCAAGTTTTTGGTAGGCTTGATTAACGGGCTTTTACTAAGTCCATTTCTATTCATCTTCAGTTAATATGAAAAAAATCTAATATTTTCATTAATACAGCGAAGTTAGACAACATTAATAAGTTATTACATAATTTTTCCTACGTACAAATTTGACAAAAGAGTTACATTTTGATATCCTCATAGTTTACGAATTTAGAGTATTGAATATTTGGTTTTAAAGATATATATGCGCGATTAGAAGAAAACATTCAGCAAATATGATCATTTCATGTGTTCGAACTTTTATGATTAAATAACACATGTAGTAATATCATCATATATATGTAATATTCACACATTATTTGTAAATTTACTTTGAAAATATGAAATCTTCATGAAATCTCTAGAAATCTATTTAGAAATTTCCTGTTCATAATAATTATGCTTGGTATTTTTTTGTAAAATCTCTGGATAAGATATCTGGGGATCCGTACATTATTCATTTGGTAGGAAATTAAGAAACATCGAGTGCTGAATTTTTCTATTATTCTTGTTTGTAAATCAAAACGAAATTGAACTGTTCATACCATTAGTGATAACATATATAATTATAAAACAATCTTAAAATTTCTTTCAATGTTGCTTTTAATGTGATGTGAGGTAACAAAATATAAGATCGAATACAGTTTTTTTTTAAGCACTATATGTATTTTATGAAGTAGATGTATAAAATGACTTATCTCATAACATCCTTAACCATTATATCATAGTATTAATTGCCTTTAAATGTGCAATTTATTTTCCAAGCTAACCAGATTTTCATCACACCAAATTTGGATAAAGTTTATTTTAATAAGGATAATATTTTTTGGAGTCCAAATCAAAATTTTTGAAGGTTTCATGTATTCCATGAATAATTGATATAATAAGTAGTAGTTTATGTGTCAGTTATTCTTTATCAGAATCATAGTTAAATTTATTATATTAAATTAATAAAAATAAAAAAATTATATAAATATTTTTATCTTTGTAGATATATACGTATTTATGTCAAAAAAATATATAAATGAAAGTATTTTTAATATTATACTTAGTGAATATTTTTAAAATTCTCATTATGCTAATGGAATGTTATTGAAATATATAGATTCTCTTTTGCTCTTTCTGTACATATTTTGTTTGTATGGTCTGGCCCCATTCTATCTCGCCCATAGAATTCGGTCGTGCCTGTAACATTGTATCCATAATTATTGATATTTTACGAATATGACGTCGAACTTAATAATAAACAAAATTCTGAAGCAAATTTATGATCTTTTAAAATATTGTTGCGATAAATATCTAAAATAATTATTATTTCTCACAAAATATTGCAAAGCAAATATATTATTTTGATCGGCAATATTTGTTCCTCTTACCAAACAAAATATTTAAAAAATGTTATTTTAACAAAGAACAAAATTAATTTTTTGATTGAATTTTAATTTTCTGAGAATTTTATTATTCAAACATTTTTAGAATCGAAACAAAGCATTTACATTTAACAAACATTTTCAATTACCCAACATTGACCACACAAATAGGAACAATGTTTACTCGACAGGGTATAGTTTAATCGAATAAATAATTACTTTTACAATAGATAGCTGAAATTGATTTCTTTTGAAGAACCGGTCTCGAGGGAAGGCGCAAAGTAGCCAATAAATGTTCTAATTGAAGACGGGGGAATAATTTGAGTAGGAAAACTTCAAGGAAATTTGGTAGCTGTCAGCCGCACAGCCCAGATCTTGAAATATTCAATAAAGTGACTGTAGGAAAATTATTACAATTATAATAATGTCAATTTTTCAAAACTGATTATCATTTTTAAAATCTATTAGACCTGACTAATAGGACACATGTCATGACACATTTAATATATTTTTTTATTAATCAATCAGATTTTCAATCAGAGGGTGAGTTATCCGAGAAAGTGGGAAGGGGGTAGTATATTTTCCTACCGAACCTAGAGTGAAACTGAGCAAAATTCAGATGGCGCTCAAAATATTACATTACATAAGAGAGCGACGTATCTTGAGAAAGAGGGAGAATGTCTGTGTTTTGCTCATTGTCCTAAATTTTTAAAATTTATTTCATTATTATTCATTTCATTTAATATACAACATACACGGGGTGGAACTGCCAGATGAGGGGGTGCCTGTAAAAATTTTGGAAAGATGGCATTAAATATGAAAAATATCTGCTTGGGGAAGGGGATAGAGTGCCTAGGAGGAGCGTGCTTTAGTTTTTGCGCTGGTTTGAGTGCAGTCAGGGAGGGGAGAGGGTATCTATTTTTTACAAACAGTTCTAAAGAGTAACTATGCAATATTTTTAGTGGATGAGATTCTATATAAAACATAATTATATCATAAGCCAAGAGGAAGGAGGATGGTGTCTATATTCTAGGTTGTAGATAAATCTATCCCTTGCATCAAGGCCTATTAAAATGTTGAACTTAATGGACTTATGATTGCCGGTGTATCGAACATATATTTTTTTAGATAATGAAGTTGTGAACATGGAAATGTATCACATAAATATTTTTTAACATATCCAAAGTGTGTATGTTAGATTATGTCCATATTTTTATAAAGGCAAGGCCAGACAGGTAATTTGTTTCGGTTGAGAGTCAGAGAACAGAGTACGACAATCAGAAAACGAAAATAAATATTTGAAATGTTCCTCGTCTTGTTTTCGTTGATGATTGATGGCCAGTGTATTCGGAAAATAACATGTTTATAAAACATTTCATCTACTTTTTAAGTGAACTTATTAAAATGTTTTCTTCTTGCTAAAATATATATTTTACAAATAACTTTCTTAAGGTACAAAATTATTACAAAATGACTGCAATTTATATTAAAATAGTGTCTCATTTAGGTTAGACCGCATTTTTTGTAGATGGTAGTGGTAATGTCTTGACAATGTTAATATGTTGCGTCGTCTAGGCTTTACCTCAAAAGTTACGGTATAACTGTACTTTTGCGTGGAGGATATTAATTTCCCACATTCGAGTTACATTATACACAAATTAATAAAGCGCTATGTATTATACATGTTATTAAACAAATAATAGATATCTCGTAGAGACGAAGGTATTTTTTATTATATTTAATGGAAATATATGGAAGTATGGGTAATTACAGGGCTTACGACCTGTCTTCGGCCGGCTTAAGTGATCACTTTATATAAATATAACGTTCACCATTCTCACCATTATTAATCAATCTCAATATCTATCAAATTTTTTAAACTTATATATATGTTAATATATAGAAACACTACACTAGTACCACTACACTAGTACCACTACACTACACTAATCTAATTATTAGATAAAATGATCAGTTAAGCCAGCCAAAGCTTTGTAATTACCCATACTTCTATATTATTCCATTAAATATAATAAAAAATAGCTCTGTCTATGAGATATCTACTATTTGTTTAATAATAGTGCCTTTGTAGGTGAAAATCCAGTAATTGTGTGTTCTTGGACATATTTAAATATTGCTTATTATATATGTATTTGTCACCACACAGTGTATGTTGAAAATAGTCCTGTTTCCCCAATGTATGTTAAAAATAGCCCTGTTACTCCAATGTGTGTTAAAAATAGCCCTGTTCCCTCATTGATTTGGAGTTTATCGTCATAGAATAAAATATTTAGGAGCTTTTCCAGATAACGCGATTCTTGTCACGATTTACGCATGAATACCAAATACAGGTATGTTGCATCTAGATAGTACGTATTTTTAATGTTTTACGCGCGAATATTTGGAAGTCAGTGTATCGTTTATAGAACCAGTAAATTAAGAAGTACCTAAACTCTTGTATGGTATCATCGACGAAATACGCGTCATCTGAATGATGCGTTTTCATTTACTCGTTTCAACTAACGCGATTCCGAGGTACTCGTACTCCTATTTGACCTTTCCTTTACAATAATATAAGAGATGTTCACTGTCTCCTTAACTAGATCGATATCTATGCTAAAAGACATCTGTTATGTCGAACATCGAAATCTAAACAATTAATCTAAATCTAAATACAAGTTGAGTAACCAGAATTATTAAATGATTTAAATAATAAAATTGAATAATCAAAACTATAATTACATCTTACGTTAGCATGTTGTCTTCGCGTAGAGGTACTAAGGCATCCGTTGTTGTATCTAGTTATATTGTTGTGACATGTGCGAACGTCGATAAAGTCAGTTTTGGATATAATGTTATGACGTGTTGTGAGTTCTATAACGTACACTCTATATTGCCTGTTATTCTTTGTTTACGTCGTTTCCATCGACGGTTCGCAAGTCAACGAATTTATCGAGCTCCGTGTTGAATATTGGCTTTATAGGCTCGCGTACCGGACGCAACAATAGCTGTTCGAGTACTCGAGTGAAAGCGAGACTCGGGCGTAATACGCGCAATTTACGCGCGAGTGCTCATAGCCAGCTCAATATCACAACGAGTACCTCGTAATCGTGCGATTTAAAATGGGTCATCTGTACAAGCTCTTAAGGTATCGCTCATAGCTATAACGTTTTGGACAAAACGCCCATTCTCCTTAATACATTTTCAAAGTTAAAAATGTAATATTTCAATTGAAAATAAAAATGTCGACGTCCGTCAACACTGGAAACATATTTAAATGAAACAATGCAAAGTTTGAAGCAATGCCTTATATTCTAATCTCTTTTATGACGAAACTTTTCTTATCGGCTTTAAGAGAAACAGCTTCAAGTTGGCTTACAAAGGGCACGATAACTCCTCTCGAAACGATCACAATATTTTGTCCTTAATTTGCAAACTTTGTCGCTTATGTCCATAATTCCCTTCAAACTCTGCATTTTCTTTAATGATTTCGTGCATGAAGTGTGTTAACAGAAATCTTTTTCAATGTTTAATACATAGTTATGCTAAACATTCTTGATAGTAATTTTATACTGATAAAGACGTAAACAAAACATTGAATTTTTTAAAGTACATAATAGATGTTAAAACAACATATTTATACCGTTATAATAGTTATGATATAATAAATTTTAAAACATGTATTTTGTAGTGATATATACACACGCCCTCAAAACTACGTTATATAATTGTTAAACTGGATTTATTCAATAATTTAGATAATTGAATAATAACATAGTTATTTCCGTGTATCCATTATGCATACGTACTATACAATAACACTATTGTGTTATTGTTTTTTAGTTTTATTTATAAATACATTAAGGTCATGTAAATAAATAATTAACTTCAATATCAACGTGATATTACTAATTGTAAAATATTAATTTAATCTAAAACGAGTTAATTTTATAAGAATCAAAAAGAAGTGTCAAATAAAATAATATCTGTCCACTTTTATTCTACCCTGAGAAGTACATAGCCTAACTTTAAACTTGGTAAATTGAAAAAAATAAAAAAAGGGGAAAACATATATTCTATTCATTATAATAAAATAATAATCACCTTATGGTATCGGGGCCGACAATCCATTATGATCGAAAATTTGAGATGGAGTTCATTTTAAATATATACCAAATATCTTTTAAATTTCGTAAAATTATATAGTTATACATTTCTGGTAGTTTCACATAATACAGATTAAAGGTTTGAAAAAAGATTATGTACATTTTAATTGAGGAAATAATTGACTTAATATATATTTCCGAGTATTATTTTGATAATGGTCCCTAATGATTGTCTGTTGTACACTATCACCAAACATAAATTTTCAAAATAATCATGAATGATAAATGGACACGATTAACCCGGTCAAACCTTATTTATAACAATTAAAAATAAAATAATATTGTTTATATAATATAGGCAACGGTATATAGGGACTAATTGTTGAGCTACATTAATATAATATTGACTACGTATGTCCATGTTTATGTTGGATTATCGAATATTCCTTACATTTTAAAGACATATATTTTAATTGAATTTAAGAATAATATTGGTCGGACTAGTTTTAAATTAAAAAAACGGAATTTAATTATAGGAACTGAACTTAAAAAATGGAGAGTGATTAATTTTTTCTCGGCTAAAATCACAAGTATAATATTACTTGGTGTAGTAAATTTCGTTTTCTTTTATTAGATAAACAATTAATAAAAGGCTAAACACAAAGTTCCAATTATAAAATCTCAGATTTTATAATTGGAACTTTGTGTCAACTATTGAACTGTAGAAGTAAACACACACTTATCGATATCAAATATACCCTTATTTCAATAAAGTTTAACAAATACAAATCAAGGCAGAGTAGAGACATAAGATGACAATTTTCGAATTAAGAAGCTAATAGTAGTTCTAATAGAAATTAAATGCATCAATTAGAAAGATATATATATATATATATATATATATATATACGTCAGCCTTGTAAATAATTGTAAAATTTTCGAACTTATATATTGCAGTTATTTCAAACTGATACTATTTACGACGTAGCGTAATTGGATATCTAACTTCCCCGGATAGGAGGAGATCCGGGTTCAAATTCCGGTGGCAGCTAAAATATTTTTTGGATAAATTGAGTTTATCTGTGTGCACGTCTTTATAATTATTTAATTTGTATTAAAATATCACAGAATTATATTCTGAAAAAATTACAACTTCACAAATAATGTTGTGTTCTCTTTTTTTTTATACTCATAGTTTATTGTGTGGAATGGAGTGGACTTCACCTCTGATATATACAGCGTTATCCTGGCTACTTTGCTAGACTGAAGTCTGTGTTAAAGTAGCCAGTTTTTTTTTCGTGCTGTTATTTAGATCATCAACAGGAATAAAAAGGGAATTAAAAATATGTATAAAAAGTAAAAATATATGTAGTGGGAATATTGTAGGACTAGTGAATTATTAGTGTAGGAATTGTATAAATTATATTAGAATGTTGGATAGCTACGCTTCTAATTCATCTCTACCTGATTGGATCATATATTGGGTCCATAATGTAATCTTATTAGAATTAAACGATTTCCAGTTGGTACTGAGTGTGTTGTATAGTTTCGGAGCTAAGAACATGTAGAATCTTTGATAAAATATCGTTGTTGCTCTCAGAACTGGTGTGTAGATGTTTGTTGTATGTTTTGTGTTGTGTCCATGATTTATTGGTTGAGAAGAGTTTTTGTTAGCATGGAAATATTGAACGAGTCTCAATATAAAGATTTGTTTTATATCTAGGACATTGTACTTTTTAAATATAAGATCTGATGGATATCTAAAGGGACGACCAATTATTACCTTGAGAATTGTTTTTTGTGTTTTAGCCGATTCCAATATTGTTTTTGCTGCTCCTCCCCAAACTAAAATAGCATATTTAATTAAGGAGTGGCACAGTGCAAAGTACACCGATCTTAAGAGTTTATAATCAACTATGCATCGTATTCCTTTAAAGAAGTAAATTAGTTTTCTTATGCGTTTAGCTAGGTTCGATATGTGTTCTTTCCAGTTAAGATGATCATCGATCAGTACTCCCAGATGTCGAATAATTTTGACTCGTGTCAATTTTTCACATTGACATGGGGAAGCCATGCTCTTTAAAATAGTAAGTTCTCTTTATCAGTCATTTTTACGAGGGATCCTAAAAGTAGCTACGGGTTCTAAACGATAACTACCTATATCAGTATTATTAATTTTAACTAAGGTCAAAAAATATTCTGCACGCTCTGCATTTCAAATAATTTATGTGAAAACTAAGTAATACATTAACTAAACATCGTTAAATTTTATTTCAAACACGTAATGATTACATAATGAGTACTTACATTACTTTAGAAATAAGACTTTCAAACATTAGCGATATTACACTATAGACTAGCAGATAAGCAGATACTGCTAAGCTCAGGTTCTGCGGTTGGGGTTTCATCGGGTATCGCCGATTGCTTACTTTAAGGTCCTGCAGGCGGCTATTGTTCCCGCTTCATGGTTTTTGGTGACCACTGCGCAGCAAGGTCTCAATAGAATCTATATTTCAATGATTGTACTTTCCCCAAAACAAACCACACGTAAATAAAATCTCGATGTAATTAAAAATTTTCCACCTATAAGTTAGCTGTCAAAACGAACAAAATTGACGTCTAGATGATGTGTAAGAATTGCGGATAGACAATAATAAACAAAAAAATGCTATTTTATCAGTTTAATGTACATTTATGTTAAGACGAAGTCGGATTAATGGTTTTCTCACTCAACCTAGAACACATACATTTTTTTGGTTATGATGAATTATTCCGGCGCAGATTTTGACAAATATTAGGTCGTAATCGTAAACAAAAATGATATTATCATAACCAATAATCATTCACGGCAGTTAAATTTTTTTACTGTAATGTAATGCACAATAAAAGAGAAAACATTTGACAGCGCGACCATAGAAATTATTATGGATATTAGACTTTCAAAGTTTAATGCTAATATATTTGTACTTCATTAGTGTTTTTCAGTTGCCCATAATTGTAAGATGCGTGTAAAATGATTAATTATCATAAGGGAGCCAATATTGCATGATGGATTGCCGCCAACAACTGATTCAAACATTCAAATGTTCATCATGTTTCAAACATAAATTAATTAAATTATCGGACAAGGTAATGAACGAGTAAAATGTATTTACGGCAAAATTACATGATTTGTTCAGAAAAGTTACAATTTAATATGTGATTTGAAACACTATTAATTTAAACGCAAAGTCACGAAGCGAAGTTCTGCGTAGACCCGTAGACTGGCAGGAGTGGCGAATGGCTGGCAATAGGCCCGGCCGTCCGGTCTTGGCGCTAGTAAGACGGCTATGATGTTATAGCGAAAGTTAGATTACTATTGGTTGTTATATGTTCTTCTCACCATGTACATAGCTCCCCTCTCAGTGGTAACGATACGAAACATTGTTGACGAATACATCTCACTATAAGCTACAATAAGGAAAATCTTTAAAAAACAAAAAAATAATACAAATTAAGTTAATCAATCAGACAGATACACAGAAATACTTTATATACTTATAAAATAATTGATACTACCGAGTATAAAAGTGGAACTAAAAAAAATACCCAAGGATCGGCTTTGTCCCCAAACCGTCCTTTAAGACTTCAATTTTACGCGCGTACTTAAATGTTTAAAATCTTTCTAGGTAACATTTTAATCTCATCGATGTTAAGCACCACTAAGAGATTTATTAAGGCAGTGTAATCTTCGAATGCGTAAATCCGTATTACAACATTTCATTAGTAGAAAACTCAGAAATGTTCTCCGATAGGCGATGGAAGGCGGTGATCGAGAACACGCGGCGAGATTTGGTAGTAATCCGTCCAAATCCCAGGGCAGGCCGTAATAACGTTCACAAAGTTAGAAATAGTGGAAAATAAATTGGATCACAAGGGTGGGAGGAGCGGGGGTGGATAGAATTATTACTGAGAGGTGAGACTGTAGAAAACTTGAAGACTGAGGTAAAATATTCGGTGAGAAGGTGTAATACGATATGGCAATGAATGAGTGAATCGCAAAGGGCCGTGTTTGAACGTCTATAATTTCGTTCGTACATCTATTTTTAGATTGAAAGACAGTAATCTTAAACGGCAAAGATGATGTTAAATAGTGGAAAATGTTAAAAATAAACATTTGATTAATTGGAATAATGTATGTTTCACAATCATAATTGACATGTTTATTATTTATCGCAGAAGTATTCGGTTATATTGTAAGATAGTTGTGTGACATGTAGTTAGTAATTATTTTGTTTGATTTATGGTCGGATTTGGAATAAAATAAAACGGTCGTCGAACGTTTTCGTGAAAATTTGCATTTTCTCAAACAGTAATTTTTTATTTATTATGTACAGTATTTATTTACGATTATAATTGAATTTATCATTTGTGTTATTAAAAACAGTTCACACTGCACTTTGATATATAATACTGGGATATGTCACGCACTCCGGGACTCGAAAATTTCTGGAAAAGACTGATAAAATGGAACCAGCAGTGGTTTTGGCAGACGTTATAATTTCAGTGTCGAATTTTCGTTTCTACTAACGAGTTATGGTTTAACGAGAATTGTATATATATATATATATGTACTGCCAAGGAAGTTTCACTTCAAAAGCGTTATTCTCAGGCTCCGTCTTTTCATTGAAAACTGAAATGTCATCAATTTAGTAAGTAGCTAAAAAGCAGTCGGCAAATGATTAAAATCTTATCGAGCGTTATTTTGTTCCTATGTTTTAAAAGTATCCCATTCTTTTTTTGTGTAACCAGGATTCTCTGAGTTATTTTGAAATAAAAGTAACTTTTAAAATTAATTGATCACTTCATCCATTACTTCCAAAAGAAAATACATCTTAACAAACGAACTTTGGTGTTGATTTTTACACAAACCAATTTATTAAGTAAATAAAATGGCGACCGTAGCTTTACGAAACTATTTGTGCTGAAAAGAAAACATTTCCGCTTGGACGTTAACCTTTTATGGAGACCCACGATGTGGATAAGGGCGAAAAATCTGTATAGAAAGATTCGGCATTTCCTGTAAAAATTGAACACGCCAAGCACAATGGTAAAAATAATAACTCGTGCGTTTTTTTTTTTATAAGTGTCGTTCTGTGCGACCGGTAACTTTCTTTCAGGGGAACATTTATGCCATCTGTCAAAGTTGGTAAATTAGTTTAAGGTCCGACTTTAAGTGACATCGACCTTCGTTAAGTGAGCAATAAGAGAAACCCAAGGTTTGACTGAACGACATCACGGGCTTTTGTATCGTTCTCACGTACTAAGTCTGATCGAATTGCTTTTATATCGTCAATAACATTTTATTGAATGGCTAGCGATAATTTTTTGCCGTGCCTTACTTCGACAAAGATTTTAGGATCACTGTTTATTAGAATAAGTTTACTTTGGATGCATTTGAAACAGTCAATTACCATTGAAATAAAATATTTCGGAAATGTCAGCTGTCACTTCAATAAATTCATTGTTTTTTTTTTAATTAAAAAAATGTTTCTTCCTATAGACAAAGGAATTTAAATACAGCAAAATGCTTTAGCCTTTATTTCAAGAGAAACATCTATTGTAATTTGAAAAGCGCAAACAAAGCAGGTGTTACGTAAATGTTTTCGAAAACCTCCAAGAGCCTCATTCGTTGTATTAACGTTGAATAGGAACAAATTATTTTAAAAAGAAGGATCACAAAAACAAATACTCTTCAACTTTAATAAATTCATATTTTATTTGTGAAATTACGACTTGTCATAACATAATTCTATAATGATGAAAATAAATAAGTGTACATTATTCATTCAGATAAATTCATATAAATAATCTGTCTATTGAAAAAATATAGTCATCACAGGGCCTCGAACCCACAAATTTCTAATGCTAGTCGACAGCATTACCGATTAACCTGATTAAAAATATCAAATTTCACCTATACATATATTAATTTTATAGTTAGTTAATGGTTAAATATCTATTTTTTTCTATTTATTTTTTCCATTTTAGTTAGAACGTTTTAGAATACGTAGAATCTATTTGTTTCAATTGTATTGTTAAGGTATTATAATTATATATTATAAATAATTTGTTTAAACTAACATTTTATTAATGGCAGAATAACGCTGATTTTTAATCATCTGATGCGTGTATAAACCTTTTATTGTATTCTATACCATAAATCTATTTTTGAAGTCATGAAATACGTCACTTCTTTTAGGAAACTAATTAAATATTAGTATGGTAGCAAAACATCTAAGAAGTCTTATATAAAATTAACAAAAATCGACACTATTTTATTAAAAAATTAAAAATTATACTCATGCCAAAATAATTAACCAATTTCGATACAGAAATCTAATTTTTATGCAAAATTTTCTACTTACTAAAGATTCTAAAGATAACAATATTATGTCCAAATCTTTGTAGGAACCAATTACTGGGATTTATCCCCTAAGGGATTGTCATAAAAATATAGATGAAAGACGAAGTTATTATTTTTACATGGGAAGTATGAAAGTCTTGGGCATTACAGGAGTTACGACCTGTCATCGTCTGGCTTAAATGATCACTTTACACAATGAAACGTTCACCTATTTACCTATGCTACCACATCTATACAATTTTTGTAAGTTGTATATATGATATCATGTTGGAATATTTCAATTATTTATTACCAACTACGCTGTCGCCATCTATGGATTTTTTTGAAAATTTGATATTCATTCTCATGTAAAAGTATAGATGCCGCTGAATGTCTGGGCTATGTCCTTTATGTGTATATATGAAATTCATTCGAATTATTAATATATACTAGAATACGTCTGAAAAGGCAATATTTTTCAATTATTTACTTCATACTTAGACCGGTATATTTTAACAATATTTTTGAGTATGTCTAAATCTTTGTAGGAACCAATTATTGGGATTTATTTCCTAAAGGATTGTCATCAAGATATAAATTTCTTACAAAGACGAAGCTATTAGACATGTAAAAATAATAGCTTTGTCTCTGTGAACATTTACATCTATTCTAAAGATATTTCAAATTTTTTGATTTTAGGTAAATTGAATTATATTTGAAAAACAAAAAAATACCTTCTGGTTTCGCACGATAGCGTGTGAAATATTTCTCGGTCGATTCAATAATTCTTAAGACTGCAGCCCCGTTTTATCGAAATCGTTCACTATAAGAGTCATCTGGGACAATGTCAATAGTGCTGACCTTTCTCCATTTTCCGTTGACGGAATTTTACTAAAAAGTCCCACATGCAAATTAATGTGTTTAAATAAGCGAAGTGGTCATATGCGAAAAAGCCCGCAAAAGTTATTGAATAATCGATTGTTTGTGAAAAAGGATTGCATAGGTCGAAGTGGTAATAGCAACATATAACATAAAAATATATATATTACATTTTTTTTTTATCTAGTTGAATCATACATAGGTAGATGTGTATAGGTACTTATACGATTTTTTCACTATAGAGTAGAAATATAAATATAATTATATATATATAAAGGGTTTTTTATTAAGGGCGCTCAAATTTTTTTTAAAATAAAACAAAAACGAATGAATATATCTAAAAAAAATTTATTATGTTTTGAAGTACATTTAGTGGCAATTATGTATGAAATTCAATTTCTCTCGCATGACCACCGCGAGTACGTTTGCAGAAGTCCAATCGTTGAATCCAATTTTCCACCACTTTTTCACATAATTCGGCTCGAATCGCACCAATTTCGCGTTCAATATTTTCTCTTAGCTCTTGTAACGTCGCCGGCTTGTTGGTATAGACCAAAGATTTAACATAGCCCCAAAGAAAATAGTCCAATGGTGTTAAATCGCATGATCTAGGCGGCCATTGAACTGGTCCATTTCGCGAAATAACCGTCTCACCAAATTTGGTTTTCAATAAGTCAATTGTTGCGTGTGCCGTGTGACTGGTAGCGCCGTCTTGTTAAAACCACATATTGGCCAAGTCCATACCTTGCAATTGAGGCCAAAAATAATCAGTTATCATGGAGTGATAACGATTACCATTCACAGTAACATGACGATTAGCATCATCAACAAAAAATATGGTCCAATGACACCTCCGGCATGTAATCCACACCAAACAGTGATTTTTTCGGAATGCAATTGTGTTTCGTGAAGCACGTGTGGATTAGTGTCTGCCCAATAACGCATATTTTGCTTGTTTACATATCCATTGAGCCACCAAAAATGAGCTTCGTCGCTAAAGATGATTTTTCGATGGAATTCAGCATCATTTTCAAATTGTTGTGCAGCCCAATTGAGGAATTGTCGACGCTTCAAATGGTCAAGCGGCTTTAGTTCTTGTGTCAACTGGATCTTGTATGGATGTAGGTCAAGATCTTTTCGCAAAATTCGCCACAATGACGTCACAGAAATGCCCAATTGTTGAGAACGTCGTGTTAGTGACTCATTTGGGTCATCGAGAACAGATGCTCTAGCGGCGGCAATATTTTCCTCACTTCGTGCATTTCTTTATCTCACTGGCACTGGAACATTGTGTAGCGACAATGTGTTTTCAAATTTTTGCACCAAACGTTGAATTGTTGATGTGGCAGGCAAGTGATGGCGACGATAAAATGGTCGTAATGCTTTTAAAGTTGCGGTGAGCGAACGCGAATTTTGGCAGTAGATTTGAATAATTTGCAAGCGTTGCTCCGGTGTGTACTGCTCCATGATGATTTGCCAACTAAATACGAGTGTTAACCTCAAAAAAAATTGAAGAAATATGGCGTAGTTTCTTGTCCCTGTTGAAGGAAAGTTTGAACGTCCCTATTGAAAAACCCATTATATAAAAAAGATTTTGATCTCATACATGTATTGTTTCAACAATGTCTTTATACTATAACATTTTTTCATTCATTCATACTTGAAAGTGCAAAAAATCATATATACTCCTCTGCGTGTGTATGATTAAATTATTAATAGGATCAAATTAAACTCTGCACTACACTGCAAAAAACTATTTTTTTTTGTTACATCAATATTGCTACTATTTTCAAACTAAACTAAATGCTTGTGCTTTGAAAATAGGATTAACTTTCTTGTGTTCTGGAACGAGGCACAAACCCCCGAAAAATACTTTTGATACACCAAAAATAGCACTGAATTGAAGCGGTGTTACAGAACACGACTGGTGACGCTTTGGAATACAAAACTTACAACAATCCCTGGGAAACGTTCGATGAGTACAAGGAACAATATTTTAGCAAGTGGGAAGTAGAATTACCACAAGACAAGACTAATTAGCTGAATGGCATACACAATTGCCCAAAGATTACGTTTATAAACGTTCAGTTGGGTTAGGTTAGAACACAAAGATAACAAGCTTTTCTAGTGGCATATTCTTGTTATATTATTATATAACAGAGTAATAAGAAATAATTATCTTTTAACACTAAGATTAAATATGGTTTAAACTTTGGTGAACATTAACAATTTTTGAAAGATTTTTTGTATCCATGTTTTAAGTAGTTGAACACAAGCCGTTATTAATCAAGGTACAAGAGTCTGCGATATATACTGAAGTATACTATATATATGATATAGCGAAGTATACTGAAAAATTTATTCGTATCTGTGATTTGTATGTAATAGGTTGAATCCAGCAATAGAAAGAGGCCTAACTGAATAAAAGAACTACAGAAATATTTGGATTTATTTTTTGTTATTTATTAGGACTGTCAAATTTAACAAATTATATCTGAAAGCGATTTAATTTACAACCCTTAAACTTCTTCATTTAATTATGCTTCAAGTTTAATTAAATAGTTTTGACAGAATGGAGAGCTTCTGCCGTTAACTGAATGAAAGGGATATTTAATTTTGGAATCGCACATTTCAGCAAGTTTGCGATGAAGTCTTCTCATTGAAGTTTTAGAAATTTATCAAAATATGTCTTTATACATTCGTTTAATTTCTTAATCATTAAAATTTTAGAGTGAGAACATTCAAACGTATTATCTTTATTTTTCTCTGGGATGTAAATTTTGGTAAATTATTTTGGCAAAACATAATTTTCTTCTTTTGTATCTTAATTATTTTTAAAACTTTTATAATTGTAAGCTACTATGAAAATATATAAGACCAAAGAAATATTTTTTTGGCATTATACATTTTTATAAGGCCGCTCCCAATTTTTTGTAGAAACTGAAATATATTTTTTGGTTATTTAAGTAGCTTCGCCTACACGTTTGCTTAACATATAAAATTGTAAAATTAAAAATTCTTCTGAAACAGAAATTAATAAAATAATTAATTTTGGTTGTAATACGATCTTTTTTTGAAACTGTCATCCAATTATAATCTAGTTTAAGCATATACAAAATCAATAGACGTATGTTATGGGAACATTTTTTGTGATATGTATTTATGTACACCGACGGTGGAAATTTCAAAGAATTTCGAAAAAATGTAGGATTTAAACTTTTCATACTGTTGTTTTAATTCCTTTCTTTATGTATAACTACTTTGATTTCCTCTGCGTCTGTTTTAAAGTGGAAGAATTTTTCAAAGTTTACGGTAAACAGATGTAAACTAAAATATACTTACGAATAGATTTTACATATATATCTTAATCTTTCATCGATTAATAAAAGTGAATTTTACTTGTTTTAGATTACACGTACAATTTTAATGTAATATTATTTTTGGACATGTTTAATAGCCACATTGACATCAATAAAAAAATTATTTTGACTATATATTTTTTAACATACTGTTTAAATTATTAACATTGTAACTATTAAGATGCATTTGATTTTTATATTATTAAGTTATGTACCTGTACTATAATCAGAATAAATGCATTGAACTGTTTATAACAAAAATTATTTCAGCGAGGTATGCTTAGTTTGTATAACATGAATGATATATTTAAAAAATATGTATAAAATAAACATTGTTATGCAATAAATGAAGAATATATATTTTTAAAAAAATGTTATCCCAAAAATTGTATATTTTTAACCAATCGATCCAAAACGACGGTAAAAATAATCTTATGGAAGATTAAATAAAACTCGATCGCTTTATACAAAACCATGAATTTTATTAAACGCCAACGTGTTTTGCATAGCTCAAGCTTCGTCAGGGCGTATTTAAAACTAACAATAAATAGAAAGATAGTACACTAATATATAAATAAATAAAGAGACAGAATATAAAATTACTTATGATAGAGAGAGACAGAATACATATACATGTATGGAAAAGAGGGAGACAAACTAAGAAAATAGATACAACATCAAGGGAAGGGAAAGTACAATGTTGATGGATACTTAATTGATTTAAAAAAAAACCTAATTCAGAACTAATGGATGAATTTAAATGGTTATTAAGAATTTCAAGAACATTATCCTCTTTATGTATATATAAGTGCATTATTTTTGTATTTATTGTTAGTTTTAAATACGTTCTGAAGAAGCTTGAGCTAAGCAAAACCGGTTGGCGTTTAATAAAATTCGTGGTTTTATACAAAGTAATTGTGTTTTATTTAATTTAATATGTCAAACCACAAAGTGATTGCTTACTACGAAAAAAACATTTTTTATTATGAATGTTTGAAATTTCTAGTTCGATCTAAAATATTATGATTTCCAAATTGGATGTAACGCACGATATCCCACGTTTGCGTTTCACTAAAGAATTACACCTTCGGGAGTTGCGTGAAAGAGTGACAAGATAGCTAACTCACCAAGTAGATCACGCCTTCAAGAGAAGATGTTGAGATGGCTGTTTCTCCTCTGGTGACTCCCTTCTTCTTTACTGATTTTTCTTTTCTAGTTTTGTTGGTATCGTATGTATCTGAAATAATTAAAAATATCATTGGAACCATACATATTCAATTAAATATGCAATTTTAAATACAGTGGAATCTCTCATAACGAGCACCTCTCATAACGAGCAATTTGCATAACGAGCAAAACAAATTAAAAAAAACGGCTCCCTTAACGAGGGACATTTCGCTCAACGAGTGACGCGCTTGTTTACCATTCAGAAACTCCACAAGCCTTCAAGAAGTGTAATGTCCAAAAAAGTAGGCTAAATGTGATGTGGAGATCCAACAAGAAAGCTTGGGTGACACGTGACATTTCTACTGATTGGATCAATAAAGTGTTTGATTGTTCTATGAAAAAATATTTGCTCAAGATGAATCTACCACTTCATATCTCGCTTGTTATGGCCAATGCACCTGGTCACCCTCCAAGTCTACAAGATGACCTCCTTAAAGAATTTAATTTCATCAAGATTCAGTTTCTGACTCCCAACACCACTCTGTTACTCCAGTCTATGGACCACAAGGTTATTTCTAACTTTAAGAAACTTTACACTAAAACACTCTTCGAGCGTTGTTTTGAGGTGACTGAAGGGGCCGATCTCACCCTCAGAGAGTTTTGGAAATATCACTTCCACATCGTTGCTTGCCTCAAGATGATTGACAAGGCGTGGGAAGGGATTACCGAGAGGACCCTCACTTCTGCTTGGAAGAAGTTTTGGCCAGAGAGCGTTGTCGAATATAACTTTGAGCGGTTTGAGACAGCACCTGTGGAGTCTGTAGATTGTATCTTTGGCCAAGGGACTGGAAGTGGATAATAATGACATCGATGAACTTGTGGAAGAGCACAGCCAAGAGCTGACCACCGAAGAGCTTATGAAGTTGAATCGTGTTTCACAGCGAGAAGTTATGGAGAATAGTTTGTCAGTGGAAGAGGAGGAGGTAGCAAAGCAACAATCTTCTGGCATAATAAAAGAAATGGGAAACTGTTGCGTCATATATTGAGAAACATCACCCTAATAAGGCGGTGGCTATGCGCCCTTCAAATTTATTCAATGATAATAAGTAATAATTAGTAAATTTCTTTGAATAAACGTTACAAATTAAAAAATTGAGTATTTTTTTCGGCACGGAACGCATTATCTTATTTTACATTAATTTATATGGGATAAATTGTTTCGCTTAACGAGTGTTTCATATTACGAGTAAGATTCTGGAACGAACTATGCTTGTTGTGAGAGGTTCACTGTATCTATATTCACAATTCATTTTTTTAAAACTAAATATATCGATAATAAAAACATTTCAACTATTTATAAATTTTAATTGATGTTTGAGTAACGATTTTTGATATCTTAACTTATGTAAATTTAAATAGATGTCATTGTACAAAAATGCAAAACGTTATTTCGGCCCACATCAACCGAGTTTGTGTTTACCGTATTATGAAAGCTATATACTGGTATTATAAATGTCTCAAGTTTAATTCTTAGTTTATGTTTTTCTAAAATAAATTTTATATTATTTTTTAAATTCTATATTGATTTAAATTAGACTTCGTGTAACATTCTACTAAAATATGTAACATGTCATAAGAGCACGAATACATGGTCATTTATAAACACTGTTGAGTGCAAAATTAAAAAAAAATTCAGACAATAATGAAAATAATACAAAAAAATATTATTTTAACAAAGGTCTATATTTACAGATCACGGCTACATACCTATTACAATAAATTGTTTCACTTATTTATTAGACAATATAAACCTGCCGAAGGTTACGCCTATTGGGAAAACTATTTTCACGCCTAAACCACATTGTTTCGTTTGTCGATATATACCATGTAACTGAGATTGAGTTCAGGAGAAAACTGTGAAACTTAAATCTCGGCTGATAAGCAATATTCATTATTTTCAATATGATATAATAATTTCATAATGCATTTAGGTAGTTATTTTGTTTTATGTTTATTTAATTTGTTATCTTCTTTATTATGGAGGTGCGTATATGTTAACTTTACATTGTCTGTGCACCTTAAACAGAAAAAAAAAATTTATTGAAATAATAAAAAAATCGGATAAAGTTTAAAGATTTGGATTTTTTTAGCACACAAATAAGCGCAGGTAATATTCATAAACTTATATTTTTAGAAAAAAACACATATATTCGATATAATGAATGTTTATTTAAAACATCTTACAAATATTAAAAATATCACCACCACAAAACGATCATACTTAAAGCATAGAAAAAAAAAATTGTTTCCGGCTCTGGCCACAAAAATCAGATTGATTTGTATGTATATAAAAGTGAGTTTTTTTACTTTTTTATGATCAGATTACATAATGAGTTTACCAGAGATATTTACACCTTCAATCTTTCAGAGAAGTGCAATGCAATATAAATCTAACGTAATAAGAACAGCGTGAGTTATCGCGATCGCAATATTCGTTATACCCTATATCTATGTAAGTATACGTATATAGAAAAATATATATACTTTTTAATGATGGGTGGTTTCGAAGTCTCTTGGTTATGATTGAAAGAACTGCATTGAAATTTTCTGCATGGAAAAATGAAATAAAGTTTGTCGTCAATAAAACAAAATTTTAATTACATGTAGTATCACAAAAAACATGGAATTTGTCAATTATTATTATATAATATTTTTAGATATTGGAAGTGAGCATTATGAAAATGGAGTTGAAAACGGAAAATAATCGCAATATTTTTTTCAAAATTGAAACAGAATATATTTGAAAATATGAATTTAATATATTAATTAGAAAGATATAAATTTAAAATCAATTTTATCAAAAAATATTGTTGTTGCGCCACCGGGACTCTCCATGGATCTCTTTCCAAACCGGGGAAGATGTATTATCCAACCATGCTACAGCGATGATACTTTTAGCGGCAAATTTTCGAACCTATATGTTACCTTTTTAATATTAATAAATACATTTAATCGTTCCATTATTTTAAAGAGCCAACTACCTTATTTTTACGGAATCTCAAATACCTTTGAGCAATCTGATAGGTAAAATATCACAGACCTCTGTTCTGAATAATTACAATTTTACAATAAGAATGTGTTCTAAGAATATATTTGTCTTTTTATTCTACAATTCTACATCCTATATTTATACCTATCTAAATCAAATTTTGAAATGTTAACTCTTTAGGACCCTTCACGAAACAATAGTACCTTCTCCTGGTTATCCGCACCCCCTCCCTCCAATATAAATTTGTATTATGTCGAATTCCGTTGGCTACACTGCCGCCTTGTCATCGATAAATATGTATTATATTGAATGCCATCCGTTCCAAATTTTACTTTTTAGTATTTAGTAGTTCTTATTTAGGAGCTACGCTAAACAAAGACAATCCGCTTTTACCCATCCCTAAACCCCTATTTCAAATCATAACTTATATAGCCCGGTATTCATATCAAGATGCTAGTTTAATGCTAGCAGGAAATGGTTGTTATTAAGGCTACTTCACGGCCGACAGTGGCCGATTGCTTTTTTACTAGTGCATTCTGTACTTTCCTCCTTGGAATTGTACAAAGGATGTCCTTTGAAATATATATATATCCACTTAGACATTTTTGAAAAAACTGAGATCATGTTTACATAAATGATTATTGAACAAACGTAAACATTACAAACATTAATCTGTTATTTGCATCGCGTTGTATTTGACAGTGCGATCATAGATAATACATGCTCAATATACTTGCCAGTTGTAAAAATTCGTACGATTTCGCTAATGTATGTTTTGTCTTACCCGTAATAGAGACAATCAAATAGTGTTTCACATTTGAAGATAAAGTCATTGTTATATAAGCTTATAAGTACTTTATGAATTGACAAAGAAAGAGGCATAACAAAAAATCCTTAAGAAACACATAACAAGAACTAACTTTATCTTAACAAAACATAGGTAAAAACACAAGTATGAAAATCTGTATTCAAGAACTAAACACCTGTTTCAACGCAAAACTTTTGAATAAACTTCACCTCATCGCCTTTATTTCACTTCAAAGAACCACGACTTTACGTGCTCGTTGAAACCACTCCTGAAAGTAATAATGATTCTGGTATCTTATTGAGACAATAGCGATTCTTGTTTCTAACTTTTGTTACAAGAGCTTCGCGGTTAGCATTGATTGAACTATACAATTTTCTAACTTGGCTGAGTATCAAAATAATCCCTTTTGGTTGATGTGAAATGGACCAACATTCAGATCTTTGTTAACATGATTTCACAGAACTGGGCAAAGTATTAATTTCCTTTTGAGTTGTTTTCTCAGACACTATAAATAATATTCCAGTCTCGGGATATTATATATACGAATATAGGAACCAAAATTTAAAACCATGTCGTATTATTTATTCAATCCTATTATAAAATCACGAGGTTTCGTACATAATAATCAATGCACTACATTTTCTTGTATTTGTATGTGTACTAAACATCTTTTAATATAATTGAGATTGATATCATTAAATAAAACATATTTTCTATTTATTTCTAAGCTTCTGAATTAAGCGACAACACTTAATATGAGGTTAAGTTCATTGTTTGGGTGCAATACACGTATTAGGTTTATTTAAAACCTGTGTCCGGGACATTTTTCACCCACAAATGAAATTTGTTGTTTGCTATTTCTCGGCCAAAATTGTTCGTCGAGTATATTGTTCAATTAAATTCAAAATTGTTCGTCGAGTATATTGAAAATTCATATTATTGACAAATGTGACTATTTTCATTTATAGGTAATCGAATTGTTGTATTTTTGGCTGTTTTAAATTAGAACAGTGTTTGCTACAATTGATAAAAAATAGAGAGTGCGAAAATGATTATCTAGCAATAGCGATAGTTTTACAATTGATAATCGCGTTTGAAAACATGTCTGTATATTTTAGAAACATTAGAATCATCAAAAGCCTATTAATTTTAAAATCTCGGCTTTAGCTAGCAAATTTACAAATACGTTTATTTCAATTTCACAACTAAATAGTGGAGATTTTGTTTCTGAACCCTTAATTTATCCAAAGCTGTTCCTTGTATATTTTTAATTCGTCTGTTTATAATGGTTAGGGTGAGGTAGATTAATTAATTAGAATTTTATTTTATTAATGGGTATTTTAGTTAGTAAATCATACCAACCCTTAATAAATTAATTATGACTTAGATATAGAAGTTATATTAATTTATTTTAGATTTATATAGTATTCATAAAGATGTAGGTACCTATATTAGAAATATCATGATCACAATATAAGCAAAGTAAGGTGACAGCAAAATTAACATTTTTGTCGATTGTATTATATTTCTGAAGAAATCAAATCTCAGAAAAATTCCTCATCTGCAATTACTGTAGATTAGAGATTTAAAAAAAAAATCGAATGGCCGCAATTAATATCTACTCTCATAGTTATGTATAGATATTGCATGTGTGTTACGTATACAGTTCACTTGGAATGAAGAAAAATTTATTACGTTTATTTTGGACATTAAATTTTTTTATATAGTTGATTAGCATTATGATTTATGTAGGTAGGTTCTAGGTATGTATCTATAATTCAAATTTTAGATAGGTACCGTGTAGGCACTGGAACATGAAAGGAAATATTTTATTTTTCGAACTTGTGAGTATTGTGGCTTTAAAACAAGCGAATTTATAGTGTCCAAACGTTTATTTGACGTTTATGGATAAGTATGTTTATGTAATTTTATTTTCTTTACATTTTAATTTCGTTTCCTGTCAATAAATAAATCATCAAATAACGCGGAAAAATGATCTTATTTGACTTTTGCTCTCTTTCAGCAATTGACCAGAATGAGACTCGCCATGCACGCGCTGGTGGGACTGGTCCTCGGCGCAGTTTACTACCAGATCGGCAACGAAGCATCCAAAATCATCAACAACTCTGCATTCTTATTTTTTATTCTACTATTTATTTTCTTCGCCAACTCCATGCCGACAATTTTAACGTGTGAGTGAAATATAGATTTAGAATATATTTTTTTAATATATGCGGCGAACAATTTCCTTGGTGAAGAATTGTGGACCGTGAACGTTTATATCTGGAAGGAATTGTAGATATGCATTTGTAGAAAAGCAAAATTGTGAACGAACTATTGGGGGTGAAAAATATTCCTAGACCCTATCTCGAGTCTTGCATAGAGGACATAGTTAAGCGTTGGGCGAGCTCTCGATCGTTTTTTATTTTGTATACGAAACAGAATGATTCAAATCAATCTTTACAACCAAATCCTCGAGAGAAAAGTCTAATCCATAAATTGGATTAATACCATTCAAATAGGAATATGGCGTAATAAAATGAGACACATATATCACTAAGGAGAACACATTCTTATTGTGAATTTGTAATTATTCGGAACAGGTCTGTGTTATTTTAAATATTAATTAGAACAATATTCATATAAAATCAATTTTATCGAAAAATATTGTTTTTGCGCTACCGGGATTCAAACCTGAATCTCTATTTCCAATCCGGGGAAGTTACCAATTATGTTATAGCGCCAGTATTTTTCATGACAAATTTTCGAACCTATATGTTGCACTTACACAAAAAAAAAACTCGCTACTTTAACACAGACTTCAGTCTAGCAAACTAGCCAGGACAACGCTGTATATATCAGAGGTGAAGTCTCCATCCCACACAATAAACTATGAGTAATGTCTTATGTTTATTATGTATCCACCTCCGTTAGAACAAAAATATGTATGTTAATATATATACATATATAAATAAATACTTTTTCAAATTAATACACCTGTCGTTCCATTATTTGAAAGCTATCTACATTGTTTTTATGGAATCTCAAATACCTTTGAGTAAACCGACTGCAGACGCCAGAATTATCAATTAATTTTTATTAAATTTTGGACACATTTATAATTAATACATTAAATTAGTGTTTAAAACATCACAGACCTATGTTCTTAAAAATTAAAACTTCACAATAAGAATGTTTTCCCTTAATAATAAAAATATTTTTGTTGCTACCAGGATTCGAACCCGATATGATTAATGCACGTTCCCCAAGCTGGAAGAGATCCAGGTTTGAATTATTATTATTTTGGAGTATATGTCTATAATACAAATTAAATATATTAATTAAAAAGATATACATATAAAATCAATTTTATCGAAAAATATTGTTGTTGCTATCGGGATTCGAACCCGGATCTCTTCCAACCCGGGGAACGTGCATTAATCATATCAGTAGCAACCGAATTCCGGTAGCAACAACAATATTTTTCAATAAATTTGCGTACACGGAATACATGTCATCAATATTGAATATTCTTACTATTTTCAAACAAATCTAAATGCTTGTGCTATGAAAATAGGACTAACTTGCTGGTGTCCTGGAACGAGGCGTGAACCCCCGATCACTAGATTACTAGGCCAACGTCTTGACCACTACACCAACAAGCTACATAAAATTCTAATCAATACATTTAATTAGTATTATACATATATACTCCAAAATAATAATAATTACTTTGAACGTTGTTAAAAATGCTGCAGGATATTTATACTTTTGAAAAAGAGTATGTTTTATTTTATGTAATATTTAGAGTTCTGGCTCCTCCGGAGAAATTTGATGGAAATTTTTATTATCAAATTATATCAGTAATTGTTCAAAATCTGAGAATCGTTCCACGTGAATTATATTTTGAAAAGAGTGAACATAATTACGAAATGAAAATACAGTAACTCTAATGCCCTAATGCGAAGAATTTCTGAAATTTTTTTGCAATTTACTCAGGTCTTGCTGAGTTGTAAAATTTTAATGTGAGTTGAAAAGAAACTGTGCGTAATGAGTTTATGCTCCCTTTTTTCATTTTGAATTAAGCATAAAAATATATAAAAATAAATGTTTTGAGTTTTTTTTAGAGACGTGAGGTACACTTTTATTATTTATGAAATTTTTGAAATCCACGAAAAAAAAAAGTTTATTTGATTAAAAACGAAGGAAATATATAATTTAAATACAAATTAAATGTATTGATTAGAAAGATATACACATAAAATCAATTTATCGAAAAAATATTGTTGTTGCTATCGTGATTCGAACCTGGATTTCTTCCTATTCGGGGAAATGCATTAACCAATTATGTTACACGAACACAGTACGTTGACGGGAAATTTTTAAACTTACATGTTGCACTTTTAAATTGATACATCTGCCATTACTTGAAAGCCACCTTCAAGTCCAAGAAGTGTACGTAGATCACCATGTATATGAAGGGGTTGATAATTTTATATATCTGAACTTTATCTTGAAAACGATGAATAGGATAAGTGATGAACTGAAGATCCGACTTTTAGCTGGAAATATATGTTTCTATGTATGCAAAAAACTGCTGGGGTCAAAAATACTGCGTTAATAAAGCAAACTGCTAATATACGAGTATAAAACTATAGTAAGACCAATGGTCACTGTGAAATGTGGTGCCTTGCCTAAATCAAAGAAAACAATTAGTAGTATTTAAGTGTAAAATATTAAAAAAATATATGGACCTCCACTAGAAAATAGAACTTACTGAATAAATATTAATTATGAGCTCAACAATTTAATTAAACTAGAAACAATTGTACGTTCTGTGGGTCCCGAAAACTGATGAGCTGGCCATGTTGAAAAAATTCCAGATAACAGGACATCGAAGATCATGACCAAGTGGATACTCTAGTGGAAGCAACCTAGAGGCAGGTCAAGAAAGAAGTAAACTGATTCTGTGAAAGAAGACTGGAGTAGGATAGGAGGGTCTGGGAACTGGATAAGAATGGCCAGGGATAGAAGTCGGTGGAGAACACGTGTGGAGGAGGTCAAATTCCACCTTGGAATGTTACATCGGGAAAGAAGAAGATATTTATTTCCATTTTTCATTCGGTCACTTAGTCTCCTCAAATATTATTTTTAATTATTGCATTTCATTACGTTCAGAGGTCTTCTTTAACCCCCGTTCGTCCATTCGTCCAGATAAAAGCCTCTCTTAATGATTGCTATTTTTCCGCATCCATCTATTTAATGCGATATTTCTCATATTATCAGCCCAAGAAAAGGTACCACCTACATTTCAGTTTCTAGTATGTGGTGCCATCTAGTACCTTTTACTTCAACAATTGTCGTTCCTTCGGTCGAGATACCAAACTCATTGCCATTTTCACCTTTGTTTTTCGGCAAACTTTATTTCCCTTCCATTTCCAAGTTTTGCTGACATACAAAGTTATCGGTATAAATATATATCTCATTTTAGAAGCTGAATGTAGAAACTAAAAGTTTAAGGAATTCAGTCTAGAGGTTTGGTTATATTCCTGATAACAAAACATAAAGTTCTTTCATTCCTAGTAAACTTATTTCCTAAACACCCAACTCCAAGATTCCGTTACTCAAACGCTTGCAATATTTAGTAACAATTTATAATTCTCAAAGTTTTATAAAGAGAATAAATTGAGTTTGCTTCTTCTAGGGATGAGTGATAAACCATTATTTGACAATTTAGCTCATATTTTAAGACGTTTAATTTATTTAAAGACAATATTTTTGCGATCAATTTCTCTATTGAAGTTCTTAAATTTTGAGTCACCGCCAAACAAATGTTAATGCCTGCGTGTATAAAACTTTGAATATGAATCTTTCAGTGAAGTGAATTTTCTATTAAAAAAAATTCTGTGTATAAAAAATATCATAGATCAAAAACGCGCGCATGAAATCCAAAACTTACGGTAAAGAAATCAACTCGCATAATAAACTCAAGAAAACGTATGATGTCTGGAAGAATAACTTAAAAGTAAAATATCATTAAGTTTTTAGAAAAATGAATATTCCAGTTAAATTATTATTCATGTTATAATAAATCCGAGTCCGATTAATTAACAAATTGCTTTTACTTTTACTCGGGATCAAATCAAGTTAAGACAGCATTTAGATTATATAAATATTTTTTCTTGGTAAAGTTGAAAGCATCTAGCTATAAAAAGTTTCTTTGTAAATTTATTTACCTAGTTAATCAAGGCAGAGTTAAACGAAAATATTAAGTTAAGTCTATTTTTTCATTAAAGTGTAGTGCTATTTGATATTTAGTTAAACATTCATATTTCTAGGGATTAGTCTGCCCCAAGACATTGTGTCTATCTTTGGAATCTAATTGATTTTTAGAATTTCATTTTTCACTTGAATTTTACAAGACCTAGCTCAACCGTTGCTGCTTGGGTTTTATGAATAAAATTATTGAATTTTTTTATATTTTCAAAGCTTCACAAACATCTCAAGTAGCATCTCTCTTGATACCTAATACTGATAGTACATCTAGGAAACTATATTTTTGCCACCTAGCTATTGTGACTTCCAAATTCAATTGCTATAAATAAAATAATGGAATGTAGGTGTACAGAAATTCGCGTGCATCTTCATCGGCTTTGTTGAGCTTAAACCATAAATCGAGCTTAGTTTGATTTGTCCAATAAAGCTTCTTCTTCATTTTCAGACTCAAAAGTCACACTTTACTAATTTAGCAGACGCTCAGTAAGTCTAATTTTTGATACAAGACGTCTTCATATTTGAATGCGCTAATATATAGTGTATTAATGAAGATTCTGATCTCATTATACGTAATTGAAGCAGATCTCTCATGTAAATATACTTTTAGATATACTTATACAGTTAAATGGACTTTAAGGTTGATCTGTGCGTTGTATTTCAGCAGCAGCTAAGATGTATACAGTGTGTTATATACGGAATAATATAATATTTCCGTAGTCATTTATTACACCTCTGACTTTTCATTGAATACCGCAATGTCGTCGATACATATGATAGATCAAATATTTGTCTATTCATGCAAGATGCAGGTTGGTTCTATATAAGTCCACATATAATTTTACAAGGCATGATAGTCTCCTGCAGTCAAGGATTCTTGTTCACGTCTTGAATTTCAAATAATGTAATATTTATTTTTTCAAAGATTTTTTTAAAAGTTAGACTATTCATCAACGCCTGAAGTTTAATTTGGAGGCACTTGTAAAAATCAGTGCTACCTACAGTTTGTCTGTTTATTTTTTGGGAATTTGTGGTGAATATGCTGAAGATTTTAGTGCACCATTCACTGCAAAAACAGCAACACAAGAAGAAAGAATTTATAAAAAAAGAATAAATATTTAAAAAATTTTGCATACAAATTATTTTGAAATTTGAAATAGAGGTAGATTCCTATGTACTCACAACACTAAAGTTTGAAATTTTTATTCCATTTCGCGTTTTAAAGGATTTCTTAAAGGAAAATGTTATTTCCCTTATATGTAAGGAAGTATTTTTCTTTTAAATTTACCTTGAAAAAGTAGCTTTAGTCTCCAGTATCTAATCACATGCGATACTGGTAATATATTTAATACAAGTATTTATTTCAATATTTTTCCGAATAAATACAAAAAGTTAACTAGAATAAATTTCTCTAATTAACCAGATAACTTTCTAAGTATATATAGCAGGTTAGAAAATAAGCATAATAGCGTGTAAAATTAAGTACTTTCTGGGTAGTTAGACACAAAAAAAAAATTGAGACAAAAGTACACAGCGAGAACGAACGAGTATATGAAAGTATAATAGATTGAAAAGTTTCCGTAATGACAATGAAAGCAAAATAAATCTGATTCAAGTTGTATTTTTTTTCCAAAATAATCTCTTCGAAAAAGATTTTGAACATCAATTCTACCAATTTTTGATGAGCGGTTGCGCTTGAATGAGTGGGTACGTTGTCGTGGTGAAATAACATTTTTTTGACAATTCCTAGGCGTTTTCCTGAAATGCTGTTTTTAGCTTGTCCAAAAGTATTGTGTAGCATTGACCAGTAACAGTAATTTTTTCTTTTTCAGGATAATCAATTATCAAAATTTTTTTGGCATCTTAAAAGAACTGATATCATCACCTTTCCAGTAAATTGAATAGTCACCGTATTTAATCAATTATTTTGAATGCATTTTCATTTCTGAGGTATTTGGTTGGATACACATCTCTTCCAAAATCACAAATCATGTTTTAAAATTCGTTGGATTCTTAATAAACACTTCCAAATAATCGAATGAAGTTTTGGTTCGAATGCTCAGGATTGAGCAAATGTGGCACTTATTTTACGGAAAGATTTTTTAAAACCCAACAGAGATCCTCACTGCTTTCTTAATTTCATGCACGTTTATTCAAAACCATGTCATGGATTTAATTCAGATTTTCTGGTGATAGACGTTTTTGAACGTTCTGAGCGTGGTTCATCATTTGTGTGTGTGTCGTCATATTTGAATTTTGAAACCTAAAAACTCGTGGTGGAAAATAAGGATGATGAATTACCAAGAATAGCTTTCAATATAGATTTTATTTTGGCTGTGGAAATTTCCTCCAAATGAAAAAAATTGATGACAGCTCGAATTTGTATTTATCCATAATTGAAAACACACAAAGACATGAATGTTTTGTCAAAACCAGAATATTTGACAGATCTATTTGAAATTTGTAGTCAATATATGAAAGAGTTGCCAATACAACGACATAAAAATATTCGGAAAAAGCAACCCCATAGCGGCGATTCCGGAAACTTTTCAATCTATCCTATGGAATAAAATAAACTTTGAAGAGTTATAATTTATCGAATATATATAATATTACCTATTTAGAAAGTTACTTATTGTTATTTTAATATTATTGAAATCGTTAAAAATACCACATATTTTTGTATTACTTTGTCAGTAGTTTATTAACTTTGTTTTATAAACCAATGTGAGTTATTTATTTCAATCGGTTTTGGGAAAATCCTTTTTTTTCATCAGGATAAAAAAAATAACTCAAATGTGTCAAAATAATTTTAAATTCATTTTTTTTAAATATTCATAAAATTATTAGAAAATAAATCTTGTACCTAATTAAAATTATTACGTTGATGAAAGATGTAGAAATTGAGTATTGGAAATTTTTTTATAATTTTTGGATAGTAGTAAAATTTTGTTGGCTATTTATAATATTTTGGTTATTTTTACACGATTTACTTATTTCTAACAATTCTAAATAATTTAATTTATACGTAAAACCGAACTCCAAATATTATCAAAATTATCATCGTTTTATAATAAATGATTGTAAAATTCTGAAAAATCATTATTATTTATGACTTCTATGTTAAAATTTACGCCTGTTTTTTCAATATAGAAAGCAGTACAATATTTACAGCTAAGTTTATATATAACGGAATTGATAAATTTATCATCTTGTTTTTTTTTACTATTAGTTATTAAAATGAACGACAATGTGTTTGCTTTAAATATTTAAAATAGTATCTTTTTGCTCACCTTTTTTAACTTGAAATAATACAATTTTAGGATTATAAAAATCCATTTATAATATTCTCCTGAAACCATTTATAATTTTCATGATAAAAGAAGCTAGTCTGGTATAAAATAATAACATCAGTTTCCTGAAAAATCGCATATTTTTACAGTTTATTGGGTAATCGTTTTCTGAACATTTTCTAAATTTCTTGTACGTACACCTCTAAACCTATTTGGATACCTCGTCCTTATAAATTTTGAGACAAGCGTGGTTCTGGTATTGGACCCTGGTAAATCTTAAACATTATTTTTGATAACTGTTCAAAGATTTTTGGTGAAACTTTGTAGAGTTCCATGATTATTTTGTAAATTGAGTTAAAACACTGTTATATTTCAAGATATTTTTATTGTGTTAGACGATATAACGTTTTTGGGAACATCTTTTCATTGTCAATATTATAATATTAATTATTAAATAATATTACAATATTAAAATTAAAAATACTTTACCATTACATCCCCTCTCTTATCCATTTTAACTCCACCCCCACCCCCACCACCGTTAACTCCAAACACACCATATGTTACTGACTGAAAGTGTTTTTAATTTTAGTTGAATTATAATATTGATAATGGGAAGATGTTCCCGAAAACGTTATATCGTTTTACACAATAAAAAATGTGTGTGTTCAATGTTTTAACTCAATTTACTAAATAATTATTTTTGAGTTTTATGATTTAAATCGTGATATTAATTGAGGTAATGATCCTATCAGAGTTGTAGAAATGGTCAATTGGTTACGGTAAATTCCAGTTATTTTTATCAGAATCTATCGCAAAGATATGTAATTTTGGAAAATATTGAGCATAAATTAAATTGAAATATATTTGTTGCTTAATTAAAAAAATCATTTATAATCTTCTAAATCATGTGTTATTGTTATTTTAATTTTGTTTTATAAATAGTTTAATAATTTATAATATTTGTGTTATGTTCTTAAAATAAAATAAAAAGGAAAGAGATAGTAATATTATGAGATAATGATAAATTTGATAAGAAAATGCTGTTGTACCATTTCAGTCGAAATGGAATAGACTTTTTTTAATAAAATCCCCGTGGCAATGATTGACAACCCCTTGGATAGGCTTTACTCCTCTCGTCTGCCCGACTGTGAAGAGATAAGTATCAAGTTAGTGAGTATAAAACACATCACAAAATTTTATGTGAAAGAAATAGGAAAGTATCGTAAACGTATTCTCATTTTTTTTTAAATTTTAGAAATAATTCTGATACCTGTTTATAGTATTATAAAAATAATTAAAACGAAAATAGTTCTTATATTTATATAAAAATTTTTACTCAACATTAAGTTTTCTGTATGTAAAGAAAATTGCTTTACGATTTGGATTAATTTTTATGTTCCTTCTACACATCATGTTTAGACATTCTCCTTCATGAGGAGGATTCCATGCCCACGATTGCGCAAAACCATAAAAAATCAGATTATTGTAAATATTTCATTAGATACGTTTATTCTTGACGTTATCATCTTCTGCTATAAGAAGGATGTATGAATATGCGAAGGTAGTCGACATTTATGCTGTAAATTTAACTCTTTATAGGACTGCATTATTACAATTTTTTGTGTCTCAACTCAATGGTGATGGATAGATTGCTTTATTTCAAATTTTGTATTTATTTTTACAACAACAACAAGCTGACATAATGTAATTTTTTTCTTTGTGTATTGCACATCTTTCGGTTTTTTCTGTTATTTTACAAATGATGTTAATGCCTAAATAGGGCATGTACAAAAATAATAAATAATAAAATAAATATCTACGAGATGTTATTTTTTTTGTAAATATGGCTTCGTTAAGATTTTAATATTTTATGTTATATCCTTATGAGTTACAACTAATTTCATTATACCAATCCAACTAATTGATTTTTTGTGATAGAAATAATATTTTCATATTTTTATTTATTATCTTTGTTTTATTAACCACTTAATTGATTTTAAATACATCAACCGGTTTCGAAAAATACCATTTTCTTCTTCAGGATGTCATAACTAACTAAAAACATATATTATTGTTTCTTTACCAGAATTTATTTAAAAAAAAATTATTTAAAAAATTAATTTAGTACCTAACTCAAATTGTTACTTAATACAAATTTACTCGTATAATTTTTAGGAAAAATTTTTAGAATTGGACTCGTAGTTAAATTTTGTTGATTTTTTATAATTTAGACGTTTGAACAATAGTGGGTTTTCAGAATATTCTAATCATTTCATAGAAAATGGTCTGGTTTTGATAAAAAATTGGGATTGTCAATTTTGCATATAAACGGTGTTGGTTACAAATAAAATAATTTGGAATCGTTGGAGATAAATAAAGCGTGTAAAACTAGTCAAAAAATTATTAACAACCAAATAAATTTAACTACGAGTCCCATTCTAAAACTTTTTCCTAAAAATTATTCGAGTAAATTTATATTAGGTAACAATTTGAGTTAGGTACTAAATTTATTTTTTGAATAATTGTTGTTTTATTAAAAATAGATTCTGATAAAGAAACAACAATATATGTTTTTAGTTAGTAATAACATCCTGAAGAAGAAAACAGTATTTTTCGAAACCGGTAGATGTATTTAAACTTAATTAAGTGGTTAATAAAACAAAGATAATAAATAAAAATATGAATTTTAACCACAAAGTTAATATTGCTAATTTTAAAAGTAAGAATATTTTCATATAAATGTAACTCATTATACCTAGTTCTGATACTGTGTATCTGGAAGGGATCAAGCAGGCAAAGAATCCTTCGATTCTAAGAAATTCATATCCACGTGAAACTCAAGAACTTGAATCTATGATGACATCTTGTCATTTGAATTGTATTTAGTGAATGAAATTCTGTCTGGAAAACATTATATGTTCCTCCTAAGTAATGTCGCTATGAAATAAAGTTGGCAGTTAATATATCATTATGAATTGTGTAGCATGCACAATATATATATTCTGAGAGATTTTTGAAACAGAAGCCTTGCTAAATAAGTCTTAAATTTATTTTTAATATTCCAACAGATAGTCACACAATATGAAATTTTTATACAATCATCATCCACGTCGGTCTTCCGTGACTGAGGTTCGTAATTATTCACGAACTCCCGCTCTCTCGACTGTACTCTTCCACTTTTCTCGGCATCCTACAGATCTTAGAGCTGTCACCAGAGAAGTACCTGTTGCCTTTTCCACGTGTCTAACGTGTGGGGAATCTTCCTCTTCCTTTTCGTCCTTCGACGAAACCCATCGCAACAAGCTTCTCAAAGATTATTACACTAATATTAAACTAATAAACTGAATGTTATTTGCTATAATTAAGAAAATACAAGTGTTATAAAAAAAACCGCGACCTTGTTTTACGAGGATGAAAAAACAAAAAAAACACATCGATATAAATATTATTTAGTATAAAATATGTAATATATATTAATGTTTTTGATATAAAACTTGATTTTAAATAGTAGCTGAAGCTTCTGAATTAAATATAATATATTATATTTTTTAAATAATTTGTTTTCACTATCACAAAGTATTTTAAAAACGCCGAAATCATATGTACTGCAAATTGAATGGTTTATAACTCTATTAATTTTAAATATTTCGTTAATTTGGTTTAATGTAGATTGGTTTCCGTAATTTTAGCTTTAACACATATATTTCGTGTATGGAAGAATTTTCTATATTAAGGTAATTTTATGGCACGTGGAAAATAAATGTAATGGTCGCGGTCTTTCTTATAATACTTGTATTTTCTTAATTATGGCAAATAACCTTCAGTTTATTAGTTTCATATTAATGTAAAGGTCTTATCTAAGTAATAGTTTAAAAAAAGTTAAATCTAGTGTATGACTTCTGATATATTTAATAATAAAAACCCACATTTTCGTAAAAAACGCGAAAGTATGAATTCTTTTTGAAAGCGTGTTCTTAATGATATTTCTGTAAAAGTTAACTTCTTGGAAGACGGAAAAAAACTGTAGGAAAAAGTAATTTCTTAGTCCACAAATAATCTTATTTCTAACTTGTTACTACTACTCGATGTTTGAAAAATATATTACATGTTGATAAGTTAATCATTAGTAATATTTTAGAGTGCTATTTTAATTTAAGCTCAAATGAATAAATAGGTGTGTGTAAACAAAAGAATATTATTTGTATTTTTATGTTGTTTTAACTCTATAAAGGCTCTTTATGAAATACAATATAAATCATAGTTATAAAAATGCCTATTGTGTCAGTTAAAACCCAAAAACAAATTTTTCATGTGATTTTGTCTATACTGTCTTTTTGTAGACATATTCTTCTGATATTAAATTCCGATTCGTACGTTGTTATGTTTATATTACGATGATATTTAGTACGTTGAGATCTGTTTTAAATAATTCGTATGCGACTGATTCTCTGAAATCTGATATTCTTTCCGTTTTTTTAACTAAGCTAACTAATTGTGATACGAAAATATAACTTAGATAAATATTCGGAATAAAGATTTTACCTTTGATTCCGTTATTACTAAGCGAATGATTAACTACTAGACAAAATTAACCTTATCAAGTCAGGGTTTTTGCCGTGAACATTGTTAATATATTATCATATTATCAGGCTGCTAAATAGTAGCAAAGACCTTAGTTTTGACTAGGGAGCAGATCTCTATTTATAAACAAATAACTTCTATTAATATTGAATAGTAGAAAATCTCAAATATATTTCAGCCCACATTAGTATGCTATCAAAATAATTTCATAAAGTATTTAAATTATTAATGTTTCAAGGTCATGCCTTGATTTTTATAAAATGTTGTTGTTCCCTGTTAACAAGCGAAAGGAACTTCTCTCGTCTCGGTTTCATAAATTATATTGTGTCACCAAAACACCAACACCCTTTTTATCAATACTATCGCGGATTTTCGAAAACACATCAGAAATAAATGGAATCACGTCGACTGAGGGCATACGTAGGTACATGATTTTTGTATATATTTCAAAGATTTTTATAGCATGAAAAACGCTACTCAATTTCAATGGTATCATAAAAAATATGATTCACAAACCCATAAGATTGTATGTTATGGATATTCTATTTATTTTCATTGTTAAATTTTCCACGCCTGCGCGCACTTCTCTGTGAATAAAATATACATATTATTACAAATCGGCAGTTTGTTTTTCAAATAACACGATTCCGCTCACTACTATAAAAAACCATGAATCATTTTAAAAGTAGAATAATAAATTATTCATCCTTTACACGTTGGTTATGTTGGTGAGCCGCGTTCGCTTTCATACTTAGCTGATCACGTGCGAAATATTCAAATGGCGGGTTTACTCGCGTAATCATATGATACGCCTGTACGTATATTTTCTTATTAGTTGCTCCAACAGTATCGTAAAACAAAGGAACTGTACAATATAAAGAAGATTAATTATTCTTAAGTATTTTTAAAATTCATCACATTCCCTTGAATTACTGTGAAATATCAGGTGGCTCACACGAGTCACGAAGACTATTTCTAAAGTATTTTGGTTAAAATTTCTGTCTGTTATATCACCCAGAATATGTTTTAAAATAGTAGATTATTTTTCCATTTGTAAGTAGTCTTACTTTTTTTTATTTCGCAGAAGCATTGAAAAATGTTATTCCATCAGTTAATTTGAAATCAAATCTAAGAATAAAAGTAAAGTATCCCAAACTACCCTCTTGTTATAAATGAAAAATTGTTTTATATTTAATAAAATTTTATTTGCTTATACAAGATAGACGTTAATTAAAATTTAAAAAAAAAGCTGATGCAGCTTAAATATGAACGGTTTTTAAAAGTACCAATCTTCTCCCGGATGAGATTCTTTCGATTTTAATCCGCTAGAGTGTTATTACAAAAAAATAATTGAAATGGCTTAGCGTGACGCACACAACCAACGAAGATATTATTTTGAAGTGGAGATTTTCGTTAAGTTTGTAAAATTCGAGACCGGAAGATTTTATTAAAAATTAAATCAGAAAATAGCTCAAGACAGCGATGCTTCAAGATAATTAATTTGTTTTAGAAAATTGAAATGTGTTGTTTGTTTTTTTATAAATACTTGCAAGAGGTATGAAAAATCAACAAAGTAACGTATTGACAAATCCCGTACCGTGGTGTCTGGCAAATGTGAAGCTTTGAATCAATAACGATGTGAATATATTTTTTTTTTTTTTTTTAAATTAACAATATATATTAGTAGTAACATCGGTTTTAAAATAATAATAATAATAAGATTTAAAATAATGATAATAATAGACAGTATCATCAATGGTAAAACTATTTTAATAATTTTTATCAATACGGCAATAAATTTTTGCAAATGTAACTCATACTTAAATATGTACGTCGCTGTCCTCTTTCACATTTTATTTTCAAACATCGAAATCTATTCATTTTCTATTTTTTTTTCATTATTTTTATTTTTAATTTTGGGGTTTTCTCTGTCGAATGAATGTTTTTCCGTCATCGTCTTCTTTATTTTATCTATGGTTGTATCACTGCCCTGACGAATCTGTTATTGCAGAGGATCTGACCAAACCATTTTTTACATCTATTCGCTATCGTACTAAAGATAAATCTGTATTCTGAGATTTCTTTCAAAATGTCATCATTTGATTTTCTTTATGTCCATAAGAGTAGCTTGTTGGTGTAGGGGTTAAGACGCTGGCCTAGTGATCTAGTGGTCGGGGGTTCGCGCCTTGTTCCAGAACACCAGCAAGTTAGTCCTATTTTCATAGTACAAGCGTTTAGTTTAGTTTTAAAATATAAGATAAAATAATAAATATATATTTTGTTTCTATTTTTAAACTTAAATTTCAAACGTATTTTTTCTTTTCGAATGAAACTTCCTTGATTTATAACGCTATCTTACCAGTTATATATTATTGGGTTATTTTATATTATCTTATCTTTTATATCTATCTTATCTTATCTTCTTGGGTTTTGTTTAATAATTTATTATAAAATCTTTTCTTTAAATAAAAATTACAACATTTCAATCAATGTATTTTCTTTTATTGTTCTGGACTTCATCCCATCTTTCAACCAATTTGTCGATGCTTTTTCTATAAAAATCGGCTAGTCTGGTATTGACATAGTTATCGAGCTGCATTTGATTGGGAAGCGACCGAAAAAAGACTGACGGAGCGAGGTCGGGACTGTAGAGTGGATGCGGCAGAATTTCCCAGTTGACCTCCTGGATGACCATTTTAACGACTTAAAGACAAAAAAAAGTATGTGTCCAAAATGTTAGATTTTCTCAACTTGACACTCCATTATTTAAGTCCAAAAATTATAGAGCAGAAAAAATGCTATCAAATAGTACGAATTTTGTCACAAAAAAGCTAAATAGACAAAATGTATTTAAAAAAAACACGGCAAAAACTTATTAGATAACCGATAGATAGATTATTATAAGGGTAATTATATACGTAAACTATCCGAAGTTAGAGTAGGATCGAAGATAAATGTCTCCAAGACTAAAGCAATGATGAACTGCTTTGTTGACTCGATAGTTATTTATGTTAATAGAACCTAGCTTGAACAAGTCGATAATTGTGTCTACTTAGGACAACTAATTTCCATAGAAGGAGGCAGAACAAACTAGGCTGGGGGTGACATCGAAAGTTTGTACATGATTTTTAAAAGTAATTTTTTAGTGTCTGAAATAAAAAATCAATGCATACTTCCAGTTAGTTATATACCTATGTATAGTTGTTAAATATGGGCTCTCAACAAAAGAGTGATTTAAAACTTAGCGTACCGCAAAGAGGCTTGGGACGATGTTTGTCGGACGTGACACGAAGAGTCAGGAAAAGAAACATGTGTTTGCAAACATTTTTTAATGAAATACCAGAAAAAATAAGAAAGGAGGAGAAATTGAATAGATTTAAAATGAAACTGACCAAATATGTAAAAGATATGTTTTAGTAAGAGAAAATACTTTAATTTTGTTTATATTAGACCATATATGGGAGTGTTTATGTATGCACTATGTTAAGAATTAAATAAATTAAATAAGACAACAGACGTAAGTTGTTTTTGTAATTGAACACCAAGAAAATTAAATGGCAAGAGGCAAGCCATATCGCATGACGAACTATAGTCAGATGAATGCAATCGTCTAGTGCTACCTGAAGGAAATCAAAAAGCTGACGGGCCACCCCAAAATCATGAATAAACACCAAATTCTGATGTACGAGGCATTTGTCAAAATTTAAATACGAAATAATACAAGCTTAAACAGACGATAAAAATAATAAAACAATCACAATAATACAAAACATTGTGTACATCTTGTTCTTCCTAACACCGAGTGAAATAATCTACCAAACAGCAACTCAATATAAATAATATAACAAAGATTGAAACGAAACTTATACACAAACTTCCTAATAGTGAGATAAAACACAAAGACATCAAATTATACAAAACACATGAAGTATGAAAACTACCACACAAATCCAACTAGAATAAAACAGGTCAATCCCGACTGATTTGCAAAGGATTACAATTATACAACGACTTACCATAACGGACAAGACAATTGATCATTGACTGATTTAGAAAAGAAGTGCCAAACAAAATATATAAGATGTAAAAAATACAAATTACTGTATTTAAAAAAAAAAATCATTTGAAATTTCTAAATGTTGTGTGTAGAGATAAACGTTATTTTCATTCCCATGTCTCTTATATTTTTCAATAAAATAAAAATAAAACCTTCGTTGTCTATACCCACTATGTGTTATTTGTCACTATAATCGCGACACGATGGTGACTTTTCTGTTGAGAAATATACTTAGATAAATACCAGCACAAAATGTCGAATTTAAAAAGATATTCTTCGTAGCACCGCAAATGTGACACGCAATGAATGGCAACACACCAAAATATTTTCAAATGTTTGTGAAAGTGTCACAAAAGTGAACATTCTATTTTTTTCATAAATCAATCTCAGTGTCTGGATTTGAGCACAAAAATATATTTGCTAAATGTCGAAACGGATATGAAAGGACATGTTGATTTAAGAACGTTTGCCAAGTTGCAAGAATTTCAATAGAGAATATGCCTCGGAAGAGTGCGGGCGTTGAAGTGCAAACATGGCGCCGAAGTTGATTTATGCATTTTTCTCCGACTGTTGGGAGAAAAACAACAACAGGTAGACTGATAAAAGAACATATAACATTTATAAGTTTCATATTTTACATTCTACGTTGGTGGAGAAAGTATTGTATACCGTTCTTTTGAAAATAAAACTTAGAGATGTGAAGATCCCTAAAATTGTGCCCGTTAAATAGAGTCGATTTGTTTTGTTGAATATCAGTAAAATGAAGACGACAGAACTGTCAACAGAATATAAATTATGAGTGGCGTATTAAATTGATTTTATTTGGAGAGATAAACTTTATTGGACGGATGTAACTCGGATTAGGCTTAACTACATTTCATATTTTTCCCTTACGTCCTACTTGGGTCAGGATATTAACCATTATTTAACATTAAATATTAGGCATTATAATTTTTAATACTAAACTTCAAATTTTAAGGTTAAAATTAATGATTTTACTACAATCATCAATACGATAAACTGTTCAAATTTCAGATGCCACGCGTCAAGAATTGAATTGCTCTAGAGCTGCTTTGAACGCTTTCAGTTTTTAAAAAATTTAAGAAAATGAAACAAAGATAGCTAAAATTCGGTTTAGTTATATTTTGATGAAAACAATATTACCTACTTTTATAATAATAGTATTTAAAAAAAAAAATTACATTTGATAAACGAATCGAGATTTCTTACGAGTACGTAAAAGTGTAAACGCCATAAATTACATAGAAATAAACTGTAAATAGGAATGTGGATTATCAGAACAGATCATAGTTCCGAAGGAAAAATTGATTGCGTGTAATACTATTACAATTTAGGTAATTTAAAAAAATATTTTCTATTCATATCCTATACGACATACAACATTCGTGTACATAAATATATAATAATCATTAAATCATACGGTTTGTATCTGTTGCTGGCTGAATGCCTTCTTCTCGGGTTTTTTCGCATCTCTCTGTTTTGTTATTCGATGTCACGTATTTCCGCATAGTTTGATGTATACATAACCAAGTCACTGTGTGGAAAATAGATATATCGGTTTAGGAAGAAAGTAGGCGTTGGCCACAACAAATAAACTGAAAGTTTCCTTTCCGTTCTTGCAATGGCTGGAACTGAATCAAATTCATCAATTGGTTTTGACACGTAAAGTGAATTGAATAAACTCACACATTTCTGATCGAAAGACGGATCTTTTGTGTTGTCTTTTTGCCAGTTTTACCTTTACTTACTTACTCTTTTCATCCGAGTAATACAATTTTATTGAACGTCACGCCTACCTTTTACAACACCCTTTTAGTCCCGGTAGCACAATTTAAATTGTTGCTACCGGGATTCGAACTTAAAAATATCACAGACCAGCGTTCTGAAAAATTGCAACTTCACAATAAGAATGTGTTCTTAAAAATCATAATAATAAACCATATTATTTCAGTAAAGTTATGTAATATGTATTTATGAAGTAATTTATTTGGCATACATATTTAGTAGAAACACGAAGAAACAATGGATTAATTACGTTAGTTACTTTACATCTTGGAAAACAAATTAATAATTAACAATTGTATTGTACATGAATGTGTATAAGCTTATACACGAAATATGTATTGTAACCTTTAACTTTAATTATATTTCTCCATTAAGATTAAAATTTAAGGGCAGTTTATAACCGGGACCAATCTGATGTATAACCGACTAACCGTCGTCTGACGATCCTACGTTTAAATTTGTAAAAAGGGGTAAAATTATGAAAATTCAAAAATTGTTCATTACCACCATAACCAGTGACCCACGACCGAAAATCTGTGATAAAAAGTTTCGCTATGTACACCGAAATACAAGTGTATTCGGAATATCAGTTTTTTATTTTTCTGTGAAAAAACCGCGCCCACCATTGTGACTAATAAATAACAAAAATTATATTAAATACGTCTAATCAACAACAGTGTATACTAACAACCATACTAGTGCTAAAATAATAATTTTCCCCGTTAATTCTATAAAATTCTTAAAAAACTTTACCCATTTCTGTTAAATTTAAAAAATATATCTGAAATTAAAAAACTAATTTCACCATTCCCTGTTTAATAGAGCAACCCAAAAAATAATATTACGCCAATGTTGATACTACATATGTCGGAGACAAGAGGGCTCAGCCCTTATCACTCCTCCCCTAACACTTGAATCAGAGAGCAGTTGATAACACAAATGAGCTGTGGATAGTAGTCAAATTATGGTATTGATCTTCCATTCGTAGCGTTATTATTAAAAATATTTTAAATTAACTTTTTAACTATTCTTTTCGAATTTTTGAACTTGTGTGTTATTTCGTAAAGTATAGTGAAATGTCTATTGATTCCAATTATCTTTTTATAGGAATGAATGTAAATTTTTTTGAGATTCATTGCGTATGTTTATTGTTTTAATTATCAAAGAACCATGTTCTAATACTGCAACTTTACAATTAAAATGTTTTTTCATTAAAACATATAATAACAAAAATATATTGCACGCCATATATTATACGCCAATGTTGCTGAATGCTGCATTTCAAGGTGTGTTAAATTAGCTTTTTTTGTGTAAGTATTTTATAACCAAAGAAGTGTTATATATCTTTTTTCTATATTTGTTTCTCTGGAAAAGGTAATAATTATAATTATTTTCAAATATGATTACAGAAGACCGATTATTATCTTAATTGTTTTTTTTATTTATACTTATTTTAAATATTATATTAACAAAGTGTATAATACTTGATATAATATAAAAGTATTACTCGCATTTAAAGATGTTTGGTTAAAGGAGTGTTAGAACTTTATGTACGTGTTCACGATGAATACCTGGAATTTGGAAGGATTTGGAAAACTTTCTTCGAGATGGAAGAATAGGAGATGATTTTGAGTGAAGTGGCAGGAAAAGAGGAAAACAAGTTGATTTGAGCACAGTTATCAGTTATAATAACCCCTCGAAGAAATTATATCAAGCAACCCTTAATTGATAACAAAACGTGTATACGTTAGCAAAACTTGTACATTTGAAATAAATAAATAAAGTGACTGAATTTCGCGTAAATTTTAATTATAGTGTATGGAATGAAAATGTTTAACTATTATAGAAACATAGTAAAAAAAAAAGATTCAATCAATCAGTATGTGAAGTTAAGAAGAAAAAGATTGATCTAGATGATTACGATAAAGAAGCGATAGTTATGGTGCACGCATTATATGAAGATATAACTCCTTCAGAGGTATGTGTAGCGCTTCATTCTCGACGTGAAAGGATGCAACTTATGTATACAAAATATATATACTCCAGCGTATAAAATAAATCCCAACAAACAATTTAGCTTTCAGTAGAGGAAATCATTTCATTTCCGTCGACAGTTTCTGAATAATTTCCTTTAATATTTACACCATTAGGGATGTCAGGCAATTTTCTGGAATCCATTAAGCATTAGGCAACACATTTTATGATTTCATTTAAAACCAATTTTTCAACCGAGGGAGCCTTTTTTAGTTTAGAAGTTTGTCATTAAAATCCTTAAAACGTATATATTTACGGACATTAATTTTATTTTAATGTATCTTAAATTTTATTGGTATTTTCAATGACCTTTTATTCATAATAAGGAGAATAGTCTTAATATAAATAATACTTTCATGTTAGAATTTAAGTTATACTTATTTAATAAATAATATCACTATTTATTTAATAAATAAAATTAATTGTAATTCTAATTAGCTATAATTGTATTAATTGTGACGTGTTTGTTGTTTTTGAGGTTAAAACACTCGCCTAGTGATCCAGTGATCGGAGGTTGGAGTGTTATTCCGGGAGACCAGCAAGTTATTCCTATGTTCATATTACAAGCGTTTAGTTTAGTTTAAAAATAGTAAAAGTAAGTATTCTGTGTAGGCATCTCTATTTATATATATATATATATATATATATAATAATCGTAAATCGTAATTATCTGTATTGGGTTGGTAAGAAAATAATTGTTGTTTATAATCTTCAAAATCTCTGGTACAATGATACCGAAGACAATCTATGATGGTATTAAGTTAATAACTGAATGTAATAAAAAAAATGTAATACTGACGATTCGAAACGAGAGTAAACAACTGTCAAAACGATTCGCGGAAAAGGTGTAAATAAATGTAATCTTCAAATTTGCAAACACATTTGTCTTATCTAATAATTAAATTATTTATAAATTTTATTTATTCCAGTGTTGTGAAATTCTGGAGATCTGGATTTGATAAAATCTCGAAATGTTCTTTGGGTAAGCTTAGTTGTTGAAGATCTTATTCTGTAAGGAGTCGTCAAAATGCATTTGATATTTGACGTTTGACATATTATATTAAATAAAATAACGATAACTTTGTATGAAACCACTATATTTCGTGGTTTCATACAAAGTTATTGTTATTTTATTTAATATAAATGATAACCTGTTGGCAAGATGTTTGATGAGTACAGTGAATGAGGCAATGCATTATCCACCATACTCTAACTATCCAACTAGCAGTATCAGGATAAAACAAACTCATAAAGATATTTTTGTTAGTTTTCATTCAGATCGTGCGGCACCCATTTATCGAGTTTTTTTGATTTTAAGGTGATCTAAAACTTAAAACTGAAAAAATATTAGATTTTAGAAAACAAAAAACGGCAATTAATTTCTACCAACCTAGTTCAGCAATGTATATGGATACATTTATAATATTTCTCGGTAAATTATTAAAAAAAACAATAATATTAATGTGACCCCTTTTTACTATTTATAAGAAAGTAAAAAATAAAATAAAAGTTCGAAAAAAGATGTAAAATATAAAATCAATAAAATTCATATTCATTCAATATAAATCAGGCCTAGTTTAAGTGGGAAATTGGCTTTATGATATTATTGTGTATGAAAAAAATATAAATATATAATATAAAAAGAAGGGAGTTAAAAGAAAATAAACTTAATAAAGACAAGTATATTTTTAAGGCTACTTCACTTACTAATGTTACTTCACTTACTAAGAAGGATTTAAAAAGTGCTTCAAATAGATATGCTAAATGCTTTATGGAAGACATATTATTAACGCATAGTTTGCAAATACAAATAACAGTAGGCGCTGGCCATTTATACGTAATAAACTACAATGTAAATTAAATATATACAGACTGATGTTGCATTTAAGATCAAAGAATCATGGACACGAAAATAAAGAATTTTATCTTCGCCCACTTAAAAAAATATCTAAATTTAAGCACCCAATTAAAAATAAAATTGATTTATTGGGTTCATGGGTTATTTCGTATGTTTATTGATAATTCAAGAACAATTTTTTAAAAATAATTACAATAATCATAAAAAAAAAGTAATCTAAATAATTATTGAAAGCGATTAATTTCAATATTTTAAGTCGCATTCACATTTTTTTTAACATAAACTCATCACCATATGTTATTTTTTAAGTACATACTATAAATAATTTGATATAAAGTTTACGAACAATTCAATGCTGTTCTGGGCCCACTGGATACAATTATCTCAAAAATGTAAATAATATTAAATTGTTCACAAGATATCTTTGATACCTTGCTGTACACCGCAGGGTTTGAAATATTATTGTTGTAGGCGTTGTATACAAATTCACGATACAAAATAAAGGAAAAAGCAAACTGTTTCAAGAGAAGTGTGACATCACAGTGTACGTAATGCAGTGTACAGGATGTTTTATAATATTTTACAAAATAGATTATATTTATTGATATTTTTAAAGCTTGGAGAGTTACATAATTTTTGTTTAAGTTCATTACTTTAAAACTAACATTCAATATCCTTATGCTGTAGTGTACCAGGAGATATAGATCACTGACATCCACTCATCGATTCTTCTAATAATCACATACACTGCTACATTATGACATAAACAACATTTTCTTTCACAAAGGTATAATTACTACAACATACCACTAACATCTATACTGGTGACACATATATTGACAACTTTTATACTATCATTGTTGTATAGGGTAAATATTATATTCTAGGCCAATATAAATAGGGCCTAATGGTTCCGATGGCCCACATAGCGCATCGTATAATAGTTCTGTGTGGGTGTAAAAGTCGTTGGTATATCCATTGAGAATTTTCAGTACCCCAATAATGGCTGTTTCTTTTATTAACAAAACCCGTCAAGTCGAAATATGCATCGTCGCTATTGATGATTTTTTCCAAAAGTCGGGTTTATGTTTTTTTAATGACTTCAATACTTCAATACGTTGTTGAGGTACTTGAAACTTTATAAAAAAATTGTAATCAACTATTATTCTCTACGATTACTAAATAAAAACTGACAAATATCTGCTAAACCAAAATGGCGACCAAACAAAATCGAGCTGGAACATAATAATCATTCTGTATATTGAAAACGGTCGCACGAAAATGACTATTCTAAAACGAATGCGTCAATACAGTCAAATTAATCGCGCTGAGGTAGCAATCCTAAACAGAATCGTCAAAATGTCTGAATTATCCAAAATATTATTTAATACGAAAACGCTAAATTTTGTATCAACCTATATGTCTGACGCCCACTATATCCGGCCTACACTATCTCTCTTCATTCGATACGTACGTTCTGACTTGTCGAGCAGGGTTCTCGATGCGAGTCAAAATAGCCTGAGGATTCCCTCCCTACCGCGACGACCTGCAGTATGTATTTGATTCTTTCCATCATGTACCTAGTGAATAGAAAATCAGCTTCGAGATTCTTGAATAGGCTTTACGCCTTTGCACGACAATTCGACGTTCGTAGAAAATGTTACAAGCTACGAGTCGATAGATAGAGAATGCAACTGGTTTCATTCACCCAAGCAAAAGTGAAGTCAAACTCTGTCTGAGATATTTACCAATTCAGACGTATTTCTATCGGAAAATGCATACAATCGTGTTTCGAAAAGTTTGTAGCAAAATAGCCATTTAACAATATTGTATTATATCACAATTTAAAACGGTTGTTAAATATAATCAATCTATAACGCAATTCTTTTTTGGAATAAATAGGATATTTTCAAAACGATTTTTGAAAAACGATAACTCATAAAGATTAATTTGAAATAAATTATTTGTTAGGGGAACAAATTCTTATTGTGAAGTTGGTTCTTATATGAATTAAATATATTAATTAGAAAGATATACATATAAAATCAATTTTATCGAAAAATATTGTTGTTGCGCCACCGGGATTCGAACTTGGATCTCTTTTCTAACCGGTAGCATAGTTGGATAATGCGCCTTTCCCGGTATGGAAAGAGATCCAGGTTCCAATCTCGGTGGCGCAACAACAATATTTTTCGATGAAATTTATTTTATATGTGTATCTTTCTAATTAATACATTTTTTATTCATATTTAAATTATTTGATTTTGCGAAAATTAACTACGCACCATCTTAGCAAGTTTTTCAAAATTCCATTAAATTTGCTTATTAACGTTGCATGATGTTACCGTACAGTATTAATAATTTTTTAATAAATATTTGCTCCCTAAGACAATACATACCAAAAAAACTTTCTATCTTATCATTGTATATTTGATATTTATTTCAGTTTCAATTATAGAGTCGAATGGTTAAAATACGCAAATGATGTTAAAGCGAATAGAAATTAAAAAATATATAGTTAATAATTTCAATTATAGAATTCAAAGTAAATACTCACAAATGATTTTTTTCAAAATGAATCGACGCAAGTTTTACCATTAACCATTTATAGAACATTTTGCACTAAGGGCTGATGGACTCGGCGATGGGATGCGAAATGTCAGACAGAAAGGTCAGATGTACTCGGCAGATTAGCCCAGAGAACTGTACACACAAGATTCTGAAGTATTTAGTACTTACTAACTTACCGAGTTATGGCAAGTAGGAGTGATAAATGATTATTTATAATATCAAAACATTTAAAAGTTTAAAAATATTATACGAAGACACAATACTTAAAAACAAGAATCAGGCAGATTTTTTCAGTGCGTAAAAGATTTTTCTTTTTTTACAGGTTCAATTGAACACGATTACAATTTTATAATTTTGAAAAAAATGGGTCGATAAACTACGAAAAAGAATGAAAAACGTTTTTTCTTTTTTAACCATTATTAACGAAATTAAGATTTTTTTTAACAGCCCCTATTTTAAAATAAGATGACGGATCAAAGTCAACGAACAGACAAGTTTTCTATTAGTATAATTTTTCAGACTAGTTTAAAAGATAATATAATATAAAACAGATTTGAACTACAGAAGTTATCATGTCCGCAGAATCCGTTATATCCCATATACATAAAAAATTTAACACAAGGTGGTTTTGAGATAGAGATTGAAATATATAAAATGTATAAATATACATTGTTTTTAAAAATGATTGGTTTCATGGTGTTTTAAATTAGAATTTAGCTTCTTGAAATTATTGGACTTTGAATATGTATGTACGTATATAAAGGGCGTTTTTTTAGAGGTATAGTACTTTAAAATGAAATAAAACACATAAAAGTCGTGGTAATGGCCATGGTATTGGCTTTTTTGGAAAAATCATTTTATACCATTATTGTTTAAATATCATTCAGTGCATGTGAGCACCGCAGCTTGCTCGAATAAAACGCAATCCGGAATCTCAATTTTTGACCACTTTTAGGGCAGCTGGGGACGTATATCGGCAGTAACGCGACGAATGTTAGTTTCCAAATCGTCTATCATCTCTGGTTTATCGGCGTAAACTAGCGACTTTACATATTCCTACAGAAAATAATCCAAAGGTGTTAAATCATACGACCTTGAAGGCCAATTCACTGGTCCATTATGCGAAATTTCCTGTTTATTTAATGTTTCCTTCAATAAATTGATTGTGGCACGTGCTGTATAGCATATTGCGCCATCTTGTTGAAACCACAGCTCTTCCATATTAATGCCATTCAATTGGGGAACGATAAAGTCAATAATCATGGATCTATTGCTGTACACGATGGCGAATCGACTCATTGGGGTCCTCCTCAATACTTCGCTCCACTGCAACAACAGCTTCTTCGGTGCGAACTGTACGTCTCTGAGAATGCATATCATCAGTTAGAGTATGCGCGGTGTGAAAACGATCCATGGTTATTCGAATTACTTACTCGGATGGATGATGTCAACTATAAAATGTACGTAGTGTACGGTAAGTTTCGCGATCTGAACCATGATTTTCGAAATATATTTGCACAATACGTACTCGCATTCGAGTTCACGCCATATTAAAAAAAAACACCTGGACTATTTACTATGTAAACATTCTAATGCGCAGGTTCATATAAACAGTCAATATGGACAGTTAAATATTTTTTTTTTGTATGTATGAAGGGAAACTCTGCTTAAGATGACATATCTGATAAGATGACATACCGGTAAGATACATATATCTTAAAATACTACAGCAAGAATCTTGAAATATAGTTTAAGCAACGCGTACACATGGCACTAGTAGTATAAATATACACAGCAGACACTTCGTTAATTGTTAGTATGTTAGTTGGGTGTTTGGCAAAATCGCTCTGGAAATATTTATTTTTATTTATCACTATTGGGTGAATATCATACATCAGGTATGTGCTTCTTTGTATTTTATTACATTTTTAACTTTAGTGCATCTAATTCTTGGATTATAGTGGAGAAACATGAGTCGTGTTAAGATTTTTGAGTGAACATAACCTTATTTTTATTTTTGTACGTTTCTGGGTAAGAAGACATAGGGTAACACAGTCTAAGATGACACACTATGTCATCATACCAAAATATGTATCAATATAATGTAATCATTTTTTCTTTTTTCGCCGCAGACGCCAGGACTATATATTTTTTTATACCATTTTTATTTTTTAGGATTCCTAGCAATTGAAAAAATATAAAGAAAATATAAAAAAATATCAGAAAAAGATCACGCAAAAGAATTGTTAAGAGAGTCATACTTGAAAATCCCTTAAATTCTGATTGTGTTCCTGTTTTCAGTGAGGATACATATTACCCAAGATGATGATCCACCATGAATTTATTGCAATGATTTATACAGCAAATTAAAACCAGAACAACATTGGGTTAGCTGTTGAGCATGTGCAAGGTGATGTCACCTGTGATGTGATGTGTGCTGACATACCATTCAAAACAAAAACATTTATATGAGAATTATTCTAATAAAAATAGTATGTCATCTTAGACGGATGTATGTTATCTTAAGAACATCCAAAATGTCGTGTTTTTCTATAATTACTATAATTGCACTTAAATAAATGTATATGTATTTCTTTCATAAAACCTAACAAATAGTACATGTTATTAAACATAATTCCCCTATAACGTTATATATTTACCACATCCGCTTGGTACCACATAGCCTGACAACCTAAGAACATTATTTTAATTTTAATTGATTTGACTACGCTGACATTTCCATACGTCATAGAGTTCCGCATTATATCTTTGCCTCCAATTTCCATTACTATTTAAGTGGCCGTAAATTATATGGAGAATTTTTATTTTAAAGATGGCTAGAGTTTTGTAGAGAACAGCAAATCAAATTCACTGTTGTTCCCAGCCGAGACCGACACCAACAACATTTAAATTCAATACCTAGCCGGCGGCAAAGTGCTGCCACCATAGTCTGGCCCGATCGCTCACCGATGACACATCTCCGTTCCGCTGCCCCGCAATGGCTCTCGACGCCGGCGGGGCCGACACCGAATACCGCCGTCTCGTTACATTATTCTTCAACCTCTACGCTGCGCAGTTCTCACTTCTCTACACTTCATTTTTACACGCATATCTTCTTTACTCTCTGATCTATTTTCTCTACCAATAAACGTCTACACCAATCGGGCGTTTCCATTACTTTCTCACCACCTACCACCATAGTTCTTTAGACGTATCAGTGTCCAAGTATGCGAGTAAACGTGACATGAGTTGGCGAATAAAGCCAAAATTCTTAACAATGCCCTTCTGTTTATCTTATCATTCATACTGTTGGTATTGTTACGAGTGATTTGAGATGAGAATCTCTCAACAGAATCAAATTTATTATTGTTGACCCAAAATTGAAGTGTGAGTCCCCTAGTGTTTATACCGTCAACTTGCGTAAACTTGATTTCGACCTCATTTATCATTGATATCATTTTCCTTTCTGATGTTTCCAGTACCTCTCTCAGTGCTTGCTTACATTTTGCGACAATGCCTTTAGCGTAGGCAAATAATGGTGCGGATTTATTAAAGATTGTTGCATTTTTGTGGTGTCAAGTTTGGTATCACGTGTCGTTTTTTATAATGGCATATTAATAAAAAGACATACCAATACGTAGCTCTATTGTTACTTTATCTATTCAAAATTATTATTATTTTAAGTACATTACAATTAGAAGACAAAACGTATGAAAAAAAATAATTTTTAGCATAATTCAAAATAGCATAACAAAACGAGAAAGTAAGTCATGTAAAGAATTTAAGATGAACTAGCAGATAGTCACAGCTACGCAGCCATTGGTGACCGCTACGCTATATAAAATAATAATAATAATAATAATAATAATAATTCTCATCGGCTATAACCGGTTGCTTGCTGTTAGGCCCTGTTATTTTGACCACTTCAAAGGGTCTCAATAGAATCTATATTTCAATGTTAGAGCTTCCCCCAAAATAAACTACACGTAAATAAAATCTCGATGGAATTAAAATTATTTTTCACTTATTCGCAAAAACCCCCAAAAATCCTCCCTGGAATTAATGTAAGATTATTAGTATTGCGTATCAACTTATTCCGTTTAAAGACATTCTTGAAAAAACTGAGATCATGTTTACATAAATGATTATTAAACACACGTAAATATTACAAACTGCCAGATTCGTATCACTCTTTGACAGTGCGACGATTAAAAAAATTCGTAAATGACCATAGATAATCGAGATTACGACTCAAAATTCGTATAATTTGGCAATGTTTTGTTTTACAATGTACACTTAATTTCACGTAGTTTTATTGAGTATATAAAAGAGAAAACATTTAAATAATCTTAATTTGGAGATATTAACGACCTGGCCGTTTAATCAAGCACTTTACAGCCATAATGATACTACATCTAAAACGTCCAGAAAGTCATAGAAATAGACGGAGGAACGTAATATTATTTTGGATTATATGTTATAAGGAACAACGTTGAGTGGTTGGGTAAAATAGTATAAGATCGATTCTTATTTATTAATCGATTAGAAATATATACAAAAAATAATAAGTATGCGCTCAGTATTTTAAAGAAACTAAAATAAGTAGTTGGTAATGTTATAAGATTTCATAAAACAAATCCATTTACACTTGTTACTTTTTCATAATTACAAAAATATATTCGCGAGCGTACTACTGATGACAAAAATACTAGAAAAATATTATTCACACCAAAATTATCTAGTATTACTGCCATACGACTGTAATATACAAGTTTGTAATAATATTTATATCTACATAAAACCAAAAAAACATGGCTATTTGGCTTATAAAAATAGATCTTATAATGTATATGTATTATTCAATTAGTCAATTATTCAACTTCTATTAAATTTTGGGTACTTATTTTTTTTTCATTTTATTTTCACTATGTTCTCTTGATTTTCTGTTTCAGAAATTCATATTTTATTGTAATTTTGTACAATATTTCAATATGTATTAATTTTATTTTGTATGAACTGATGTAGGCTTCTACCTAGGCAGTCATACGCGGTCGACAAAATTATTATTTACAAAATGTGTACAAATTAATTAATATTCGAGAGATGTAACTTTTGGCTATTTCTAAGGGTGCCTATGTAACATATTACTTATTTTATTTGAATGTTCCAAACCTGGAATCACGGATTCATATAAAATAAGTAATAATACGTAGATAAGTAAATTTATTTATAATAAAATAATAAAATAATATAATCATTTGGAGTAGGTTTCCTTAAAACCTCATTAATTGCCGTATTATATCCGCATAATCCGGAGTTTTCAATTTGAACTCAATTCTTATATATTTTACCCGAAACAGGTAATGTCTTAAAAATTTATTATTCATAATTATTTCTGTAAAATTAGTTAAAGGTACAGAGCTTAAAATATACTTTCACCAATTCATTAATATTCATATAACGTAAAAAATTATATGATATATCTTAATGAATTTAATTTTTTTTTTTAATGAGTGATGATAACCGACTCTTATTATATATATTTTTAAAGTATGTCACTTCAACAGTTAACTTAATTTAAATAATTTAGAAAAAGAAAATAGATAAAATTTTTAATAAAAATAATAAAATAAAAGTTTTGTAAAAAATAAGTGATAAAAATTAAAAAAAAAAACTGTTTTCGAGTGAAAATAACAATATCCAACCAGATTCCACGGGCAATGAACAGGCGAAGCTCTTTTTGTGATTACTTTCGAGCCATCGAGATGTCTACTTACTAATCTTTTTATGTCCTCTTTCAAAAGAATACTTGCTTGTAAAAAGGAAGTTTCTCAAGCGGACGAAAAATTAATTAAACCCTTAAGAAAAGGATTCAACCCCCATTTTGTTCCTTTTGTCAAATTTTATTGTACTTATAACATAAATGTTTTAATTGGTGAAACATATTTATTTTACGATTTCTTTCATTAGGTACTTCGCTACAAAATACATAGGCTTTTGTTTTTGGCTGTACGGAGTAGGAAAGGACCCACACTTAGCCGGAACTGTTACAGGAGTGGTTACTCTCTTGCCAGTTCCTCTCGACAAAGTAAAGCAATACGGGTCTAATACAACCGTAATTTGATGCAGTATAGATTAATTCTTTAGCTATTTATTCAGAAAGAAAAGGGTACACAGTAAAAGTTAATCATAAAACATTTGGTTAAAGTTAAAATAATATTAGGACATTGATTAATCACATATAATAAAAAAAAAAACAATTATTATTACAAGTAGATGTCAAGTACTAATTAATAAGGAATAATTATAATTATAGAAGATAGATGATCCAACCAAAGCTGTCGTAGGGTTTGCAGTATTATAGCGACTCCCTGAAGGGGTATTGACAGAACATGGACATATAAATTTTGAAGGGGAGAGCAAAATGGTTTTTTGTCTTTTTCTTCCTGTCTAACTTCTTAGCATTACAAAACGGGTTACCCATGTACTGATTAAATTAATAAAAAATCCGAAGTTTCTATTGTCGTCGCCGACGTTGTTCCTTGGAGGGCGATTACCCGCTATAACTATAACCATAGTCAGAGTCATGTGCGTCATACATAATCAGACACTTCCATAACATGTGGTCTGACGTACAGAGTAGGAGACATGGACATAGACAAGACGTGAGAGAATTATGGTGCCGGAGACAAATTCTTAGAATCCCTATGCAGTAATGCACAATAAATAATGATTCAATTTTTGCATAATAATTGGAACATTCATTATTAAGAATTCAAGATAGATTGTTGATGTCTGCGATGCTTTCTCCAATTTTTCGGATAATGCCCGCAAAGACGACGATGACCTGGAGGAGCTGGTGAGGGTGAGAGAGGAAGAATACGATCTCCAACACAATTAACTGATGCTACTAGATGGCCAAACGATCGAAAATGCTATCCAAACTGTTTGTTGCAAAGAATTGAGAAAAAGGTTACAGCGCAGGGATCACAATGCTCAATAATGGGAGTATCGTGTAAGGAAAACAATATTATTTATTAATCGTTCCGTTATTTGCAAGAGCCATCTTCTACCTTATTATTAAAAATATCAACGCTGTAGCATGTTCCTTCCCCGGTCTGGATAGAGATCCAAGTTCGAATCCCGGTGGCGCAACAATAATATTTTTCGATACAATTAATTTACATGTATATCATTCTAATTAATATATTTAATTGATAATATTAAAATTTGAATATTTTATATTTGATAATATTAAAATTTGAATTGATTTTTATAAATCTGCAGTGATCATAAATCACCAGTGTTCAAAACCCGTCCTAGAGATTTTACAGTCCTACTCTTGCTTTTTGTATACTGGATCTTCTTGCATATTAATTAAACCACATTTTAAAAAAAGATTAGAATAAAATTTAAACGTTTTAAATTATAAACAGAAAAATACTACGAGTATTTCTGAAAAAGACAATCTTAAAATCGCGTGAGGTATAGCTGCTTAAACAAGAATCGTTTCAGAAACTTTAGTACTACAAATATAATTAAAAAAAATTTATCGATAAAAATTGATTTTTTTGTTTCCAAATTTAAAAAAAGTTTCTCAAAACAAAAGGGCCACGTATCTCAAAGGAAATTGGCATTTCACTTCAAAAAAGTACATCACCTTTTTTTCTTTGTATGATACACAGAAAGACGTTAGGATTTAATATATAAGGTATATTGTACTGGAAGGACGCAATGCTTGACAAAGTAAACAATATCTCTTTTTAATTAAAACGTTAACAAAACATTGATATAAAGTATATTACAAAGTAAAGAGCCGATTTAATGGACCGCATCGCTCGTGTAAACACGTTGGCCTTGAGAACGGTTATTTAAAAAAATGCTTGAAAAAAAAGTAACCCTTCGGTCTTTTGTTCTAATATTTACCCCGTAAGTGAGTTTTCATTCCCGTAAAGTTTGGTCTGAATTGTTAATACTTTTTACTTTCTAAACTCAACTATTTTACAATGTGTTTGTTTATATATAGATTAGATAACGTACGCTTTAAGAAAGAATTTGATCTAATAGTGCACTCACTAAACGATTGAATTTAAGCATTATCGGGCCTAGACAGCATTTGTTGGTAGTTAGTAACGGTAGGTAGGTGGTCGCGTGCAATCAGACAACGCGACTCTTAACCCCCGCCTACACGCATTACTAATACGCAGTCCAGAATAGTTTATGATAATCTGTCAAACTATATAATATTTTTTTCATTATTTTGAATTTTTTTATAATTTCTATAATATATGAGTTAATTGAGTATTTTACAAAACTAAAATTACATACTTTTGATAACTTATCTCTCCAAAAAACAGACTAGCTCTTGTGCTTGGAGAGGGACTTACACTGTAATCTATAATATTATTTATTATCTAATTGTGTGCTTCTGAACTGCTCATTTTATTTATTTTATATTATTTATCTCTTTAATTTCTGTACAGAGGCTATTGAAGATTTTTATCCATAATTATATGAAATTTTGCTGTTACATTTAGGAATTACAAAATCGTTATGATGTGCTTGTTTCAAATTTTACAGTATTATTTTATTAATAAAGTAATTGATTAATTGAGACATTTTTGTATTTTAGGAACTGGGAATTTTGCAAAAAGTGTTTGTGTTGAAAAAGTTGATTTTTTTAAAGATCACTTTAATGATTGTTCTCTATATTATTTTTACCGAGTTCATCATGTTATTGTATGCTCCTCCCCACCTAATTATTCCATACTGGAGTAATGGGTGAACAATAGCAAAATATACCTTTTTCAAGTAATTTATACTTAAAATGTTTCTTAATCATATAAATACATTTTTTTATTCTCTTCACAAATTCGCTAAAGTGGCTGTGTCATTTCAGGTGTTGATCAATAATTACATCGATATATTTGAATAATTTATTAGGGTTAAAGATTGTATGTGAGTCGTTACAGGTAATTTTGTTGCATTTGTCGTTATGGATAGTAATTTCTATATTAGGCGATGTTTTAAGACTTTTGATTGAAAAGGAAACGTAATAAGTTTTTTCGGAGTTTAAAGAAAGTTTTTATCGGTTTTCTATACAATCGTATACCCTATGATCAATCTAAACAACATTGCGCATAGTTACTCTTTAGGACCCTGCCTGCGCAAAACATCTACCTTATCTTTTTCTTACCCTGACCACCATATCCCCTCTCCACGATATAAGTGTGTATTTGATTGAATACCAACGGTTCCAATTTTGCAGTTATTCTTTAAGAAGCAGCTACTTTTCTGAAAACATTGGAACTCACCTTACCCCTGATCATCATTCGCCCCCTAACGAAATAAGGACACCCCACCTTTGGGTGACCGGGAGGTGGGGAACCTCCCCCCCCCCCCCCGATATAAATGTGTTCCAAAATTTGCTCAGATGTACTCCAGACCCTGCGAAAACTGTACCATCCACTCTCTTGTACGTTGCACCCTATCTTTCCTGGACCAAATTTTGCGTACATAATTACTTTCTAAGACCTGAGCAAAATAAAGACACCAAATAATCCCCTACTTTTAATTATAACCAAATTTAAAACCCAGACAACGCCAAGGTACATATGTGAGTACATTATTTTACACAATTTTGTATGCTTTCATCTTTTTTTCTCATCACATACAGCGCATTATTAAAAAATAAATGAAAATAATAAAATGGTTAGTAAAATATGTCACGGACACCAACCATGAATATGGGCCGACTTAAAATTGTTGTAAAAATTGAACTTGCGACAGAAAAGTAATTTCTTGTTTGTCCTAGTTTCCGCGTACTGCGCACAAGTGGAGGAAAATTGATGTCATACTTGTAGATAGATAGATACACACGAATGGTGTACCCAGATGCGCGGCCAGGTCGTGGCCCGACACTAGCTCAGAACATTCCGGAATGCAAATGTTAAAAGATATTCTCTGCCCATTTATTAGAATTTCTACGAGGCTTATGACCATCTGATGCTTACTTAAATATTCCAGAATACGTTTATGCACTGAGTATTGTACTAGGAAGGTTATTAGAATATTTTTAGTATGTGTTTAATCAATTTTACAAAAATGTTAAATATCGATATTTATTTGTTAAAATTGTGTAAAAAAATATGTACGTTGTCTAAGATTATTTTAAAGTGACATTTGACAGATTTAAAATTTTTAGATAAATATTTACAATATTATCATAGGTAAATTAGATTTTTTTAAATAATGATTCGAAAAATTTACTTTAGTTGTATTAAATTAAATGAAGTTTTTTTTATGACCCATTTTTATTATAAAATTGCAATTTCAGAACATAGTTCTGTGGTATTTTTAATACAAATTAAATGACGACATACAGAATAAATCTCTTTATCGAATGAGTATTTGGTTGCTACTAGAATTCTAATCTAGACCTCTTTTTATTCGGTGAATCATGTAACCATTTCACTACAGCAATTGATTACATTTATGACTTATTCGAACTTATATTTTGTGTATTTTTATAATTGATATATCTATTATTCATTTTTTCGAATCCCGGTATGAACCTAATATTTTTTCGATGGATTTCGATAGATTTTTTCTGTATATATTTCTAATTGATTAATTTAATTTGTACTATGGAATCATTTAGCTATTACATCATTTTAATTTGAGATATATATCGTATATATATATCATAAGTATACAGTAAATATGCGCATTCGTATATTGTGGTTATTTTCTCGATTCGTTTGACTTTTTGGAAAGGAAACTGCCGCCTTGAGGGTTGGAGAGTGTTGTATGCTATGAATAAATTATGCTGTATTATTATTATCACAGGATCTAAAGGTATTTCAAGTCCATGACCGATCGCACAATCATCCCCACGGCCTCTTATATTGAGATGTGGTCTCCTAGCATGGAACTTGTAGCCTCGATGGATCCTTTCAAACTTTGTCGGCGTATCTCAATCTTGGGTTTCCCAGAGGCTGAGTTCCTAATGGCGTTCACTTATAGACTTTACAGAGTGCCCTAAATTTGTTACATCTAACAACACGTCCTGCCCATCTCAGCCTTCTCGATTTCAATATTTGGTTGTTGGAATACCTCGGAAGCTCAGATTTTGTGCGGATGCATCAGTTTTCGCAATATCAGGCTTGTGCAGTCTCAGTCTCGGGTGCATTCAATATTTCTATGTTGTGTGGAAGGTAAGGGAGAGAAGAGACGGATTGATACACTTGAGATATGGTGCCGGAGATACATGCCGTATACCGTGGACGGTGAGACGCACGAACGTTTCCGTTTTGCGGGTGCTGAACATCAAGGACAAATTTTCAACGATATTCCTACGACGAATTATGAAATTTTTTAGGCATCATGTAAAAAACATGATAGCTTAGGAAAGGTTGTATATTTCTCCAAAAAATAGCGGAGCGATAGATCTCACGTTTAACCGCTGGAGCCGGGTATCTAAACCAAAACGCAAATTTAAAATACACAATTATAAGATCGAGAAAAATATTATTTAGTAAAAAATTGTTATTTTGGATACTAAACATAGTTTTATATGGTAATTGAAATCATAAAGCATGTGAGTATAATAAATACATTACATTGATCAAAATTTTCTGTTACACCAATACGAAGTATTTTAAAAACATCACAAAATCAGCTATGTCGCGCAAGTTTAATCGTATAAAACAATTTTTCTGGTATGTAGTTATACGCAGCAAAATAATTTTCTGTAACTAGAGACTTTTCTTAATTAATTAATTTAATGGTTGTGGTCTTTCAAATATTGCGTACATTTTAAACCATGGCTGACGTCATTCTCGTAACGAGAGACCGCCGAAGAAGAAGAATGAGAATAAGGTATTGTCATAGTTCAAGGGTTAGACGCAAGAAGCACGTGGCTCAAATTTGTTATCAATATAGATTATTATTGTGTCTTCTAGAAAAATATGTATTTCATATTTTTATACAAGCAGATTCCATTCATGTATACCAATTCAAGTATAAATGTAATAATAATCAGAATAATATTTGTGTTCATATAGTTTTTTACTTCCTGGTTCGTCAATTGGTTCAACCTTTCAATTTTTACGAATATTGAGTTGTTTTCTAGTTTTGTAGTGCTATAAAAATATTTTTTAGGTAACTATTATAAAAAAATTTAACCCAGATTTAGGTTTAACTTCTGAAATAAATAAATAATAAAAGTCGACATCATCATAAAAAACTCTGAAAAATTAAATCAATAGGTATGTATTGAAAGCAGGCTCTTAATACAAATTGGATACGTGTCGCATTTTAATTACATCGAACACAATATTTCAAAACACATCAGTATGCTGTTTAACAAAAGATAAATGAAGCATGAAATGACGTCAGTTATAAAATTAATATTCTACCCACTCTTGTTTCATAAAAGTTAATTATTCATTTTTATAACAAGCGTCACAGTCATTGATTGAACATATTAATTGAATTATTTAAAAATTTAGAAAACTACATGTATCAGGATGTGTTGAAATGACAATAGTATGAAAGCGCGTTTGAGTGTGAACTTATGTGAGAGGGGTGAAGGAGTATGGGTATTGCTTAGTTATTCGATTCTATGATTTGCATGGAAACTTAATTAAATTAAAATTATGAGGAATCAGTACTTACTTGCATAACCAGGTATATTCCTCTCATTTAGAAATTACAATTGTATTAATGTGAGTAATATCATACGTATTACGCACACTGTAACAGTGTATTAATGCCGCCCAGCGTTTTAATTGGACAGCGGGCGGTGTTGTCGTTTGAAGATTGATATAAACACGGTGTCCGCAAAAAATATGCGCGGAATGTTTGAATTTTGCAAATTAAAAAAGTTTATATTTATTAATGATATTAATAAGAAGAAAACGCTTTGTTTAAACTATTATTTAATGATAAATGAACATGTTTCCAGACCACTGGTTCTTTCTTCAAAATTAAAAATACAAGCATTGACAGAAACAAAACTATAAAATATCAGTGGTGGGTAACTGATTAGGAACTAATGTGAAAACAAATTCAAAAGGTGTATTGTATACTGAAAAAAAGAAAAAGTGTTTTCTTAACATTATTATTATAATATTTTGCCACAAAGTAATTTTGCAATCATTGAAGAAGTTTACATTTATGTTTATATCTGTTAATTTTTTTAAATGAATTAAGGAGTTTATCAATAAAGAGTTTAAGATATTTATACTTGTCCATTTCATGTCTCATTTGTATCCGTCGGCAGCACAGTGGTTAGAGTGTTCGCCTGTTACGCGGAACTAACATTAACTACAGTTTAAAACTAATATGAATACAGCGTAAGGCCGTGCATAGACAGAATAGACAAGCAAAGAAAGTGTACATAATTTAAAAACAAGTACAAGTAAAAACGATACCATTAAAAAGAAGTAGTAACGGTAATAGTTAAAATAAGTAAAAATATTATTCTAGTAGAACAGCTCGAATATAAAACCAATGTAATGGCCGATACCATTATCACGATATTTAAAAAATATATATTTGTCATCAAAATGGTATCATAGTTTTTGTCACGAACTGTACATTATAAATAAAATTAACGATGTTTAGATAGTTTTGTCAGCGCCTACACTTACTTAACCTGACGCTATCTGCACATATGGAAATGAGAAAACTGGAAGTAATGATAACTTCAACATGCACTTTCATGGAAAGGGGAGCGCTTGGAATAGGGTCTAATGCAAAGTGTTGATTCAATCGCGCTAACTACACGCCATATCGTGTAGCATAAGTACGAAAATTAAAACTATGTCCGTTACTATGTTTTCCAAAGTACACGAAGCTTTGCTGCATATTTTACGTTAACTTAAACACTTTGATTGAGACTTTCATTTTAATTAACTATAAATATTTTAGGTTTTCATCTATTAGGGACTCGGGCGGCATAACAATTTGCAATATTATGTAAAACATGTCCACCCGCGTCTGAAATGGCTAATGGTTCTCTGTACCGCTTTTTGTCGACCACTTAGTAATGATGTCTAGGGGTCAAATTTTACAAAAAATAAATAAATGGGTTGTTGATTAATCGTTTTTACATGCACGATCTTAAATCGGAATTCATTTTGTTGCTTAGTTTTAACTGAACTACCCATATTTCAGACACATCTATATTTTTATAGCAAAAGTTACAAATATTTTAGCAGCATTTCTGCCAGTCACAACAGCCAGGCCGTCCTTCGAGCGGAATGAGAAGATTGCGTTGCTTTTTACGTGGCTTATCGCCATTTTCACGACTAACTAGTAAATCACAAGTTAAATAATTAGATAATATGTATTGAAGAAAGAAAGAAATAAGTCATAAATTTATAAATCCAACCGGTTTTATGAACGAAAAATTTTATAATCAAGCTATTATAAATGGTTGAAACTAATTTTGCCGAAATATTATTATTAAAACATATGAATTACCAATATAGAGTATAATTTACACATGAATAGCCAATACAAATCGTCACGCTCAATCAGAACATTAAACCTCAAGTAGCTCCATATGAGTGTTGTAGACTTTTTAGGCAGTGGGCAGTGTCACCAAACTTAGAAAATTATTTATACCACTGTCCAGATAAAAAAAAGTTGTCCATAAAGTTAAATAAAAGATTACATAGTTATTTAATTAATATTTAACTTATTAAATTAAATAAAAATAACTTTATATGAAACCACGAAATTTATTATACGTCAACAGGTTTCGCTTATCTCAAACTTCATCAGGACGTATTTGAAACTAATCATAAACACAAAAAGAGTGCACTTATATGTACATAAAGAGGGAGAGAAATGTGAAAGAGAGAGACAGAATATATATAGGGTGTCTCGTTGCTAGTTCTGCAAATCTAATAATAAAAATAATAAAAATAATAGTAAGAATAGGTAAATAAATTAATTTAGAACGAAAAATATTCTTGATAATTTATCGATTTTCCCACTGCCTGGCGAATTATCAACTTTCCTTTTTTTATTTTTCAAAATTCGCATTCAAAAGGTTAATTATTATGTCTGTTGCGTAAAGGCATAGATGCACGAAGAAAACAGAACACACGAAAGGCACTCACCACAATCCAGTTCTTCAGATACCTCTAAAGTGGACTGTAAATTTATCATTTTCGTCTAGGGTTTTTTATTAAGAATACACTGCATGGACGCGATGTATTAATTGAATAAAAATTCTTCGATTCACGAATCGCACCGATTTAAGGTCGCCGTTCGACTGACGACGGCGTACCGGAATAGGAGGGGGCGGAGAGGGGAAGGCAGAGTACATTATTTTCGTTCAAGAATAAGTAATTAACAAATAAATGTATGTCCCAAACAATGTCTTGCAATCCATATATATGAGAGTTCGAAGACCTCAAAATATACTGACCCACTGACCTAGAATTTTCAGGGTGGAAAAATATAAGATAACAAATGCCGAGATTGACATTTAAAAAAAAAATCTAAACGTAATGAAAGATCGTTTATTTTCTTTTTTCAATTATTACCTTGCGCTAATTGAATACAAAATAGGTAAAAACGTGAAATTAAATAAAAAAGACGTAAATTTTTCTGCGTCAAGCTTTGATTGTGAAAAGAATCATCAGAAATTTGTGAAAGTATTGTGCTTATTAGCCTATAAATTACACATATAGTTACTGTCATAAGTGTATGTAATATTTTCTGTTTAAAATTGAATGAAGAAGACTCCCTCAAAGTTTTCACTACTAGCTATGAGACACCCGATATATATAGTTAAATATATCATCGACGGAAACAATATAAAATTATACGCGAAAGAGAGAGACAGAATACATATACAGATAGACGAAACATTAAGGGAGGGGAACATACAGTGTTGATGGATATTACATTGATTTTAAAGGAAACATACCTAATATTGAGCTTCTGTCTCTCTCTTTCTCATCTAATTTTATATTCTCTCTTCCTCTTTATGCATTTTATTTTATCTTTGTATTTATGATTAGTTTTAAATACATTCTGATGAAGCTTGAGATAAGCGAAACCGGTTGTCAAACCACAAAGTGATCGTTTTCTACGAAAATATAATATTTAACAGTTTCACATCTAAATAATTATTTTATTTCTGATTCTGGCAGATTGAATAAGGGATAGAGAAAGGTATAACTTCCGTCTTCACAAGCCTGCCGGTAGTCGTGGTGCGGCGTTTTTCAACAAAACTTGTAACGAGTTCAAATATTTTAATGACATTTTCTCTTGAACAAGTTTGTCCAAACACAGTTCACTTTAATTCCGTGAAACATAAAACACTTCAAATATTCAACTCAGCCGCTGTACTTTGCAGGGAGTAAAAAACGTAACCGTGAGAGAAACTTTAGGCGAAGCCTCAATTTGAGATTCCTTTGCAAAATGCTGGAAGTTTGTCCGTATCCATATTTCTCCGAATCACAACTCTCCCTGAAATATTTCATCGGTGTTTCAGGGCCTACTTCAGGGCAGCTAGTTAGGAACACGTCGGGATGAAAAATTGTGCAGAATTTATCAAAGTATTTCCTCTGAAGGGGTGATTGATTTCCCAAAAAAGATGGGGCATTTACCTTGATCACAATTTCTTACAGGTTGAACGTTTGAACTCTAATAGGAATGCCGTATTAGAATTTTGGAATTGATATTCTGATAGCGGACTCAATAATTTATTGTATTTTTCTATTTGGGATTTTTTCACATTTATTTATTTATTTACATATTATGTTTGAAATAAACTAAAAAGATAAGAAATTATATATTAATTTGAAATGAAAATCGAATAACTGACATGCTTTTAACTTTAATTATGTTTATATCAAGAATTCATATGATAATAAAACTTATAACAATTTAATAATAATAAAATTTTTAATCTATACTCTGAACTAAATATTATAATATATAAAACTCAAAAAAAGGATAACATAATTTATAAATAAAATTTAATTTTATCAACTAGAAATGCACACAGAAAAAATCCATTTTGATCAAATTGAAACATCACAATAATAATGTGTTCTCTTTAAAAATAATTTATAAATAATTAAAATGCTTGTTGGAGCACTCACATAACAAACGGTAAGAATAGCCAAGAACCTAATAATACCTTACAACATCACGAATTACCGTTACCAGTTAGAATAGTGCCTAAGTTAGTAAGTTTGAAAAGTGAATAAAAATACTTTTAGGATTTCAGCGGTCCTCAATTTTTTTCAGTTCAAGGCACCATTGAAGCGTCAAGATTTTTTCACAGCTCCTCAATTGTTTCTTTGCGATTGTGTTTCAGTTCTTCTGCGTATCCATGTGAACTTGTCGATATTATCTCCTTGAAACTACATTCAAACCAGTTGATAATATGTGATAAATGCTCTTCAAAAATAGATTTAAAAAACTGCCAGAAAAATCGATTTTTTTTGAGATCACAAACTGCTACAACAAAAGGAAACTATACCAATTCTTCAACAATATTTATCAACGTTTTAATTTTTGTTTCAGTAGATTTTTTTATTATAGTGTTTTAGTAGTATATTTTATATCATATAATTTTTTTCTGAAAAAATAAATCTTCATAAGAGGAAAGGCGCTCCTATAAGCTATATTGTAAACCGCTGCCTTAACCCCTTCTTGGTTCTATATAAAAAAATCACAGAAATAACTCAATTGGTTTTATCACTAATGCAATATAACATTAATTTACCGTTTAATTAAAATATCTGCGAGAAAATCATCAACTGTAATCCTATTGATGCTAATAAAAGTAATTAAATAAATCTCTCTCACTATAAAAGGAAATTCATTTTCCTGTATTCACGATTTAAAATAAAAACAAACACCGTGTGCGCTTCAGGTCAGGAAAATGTAAATACAGTTCCGGGCGCTTGTGCGGGAAAGGTAAAAATAGTTTAGGGCGCTTTCTGCAGCGCGAGCCGGGAAAATAAAAAAGAATTTTGAGCGCTCTAGGGTGTTATGGTCAAAAAAAGTTAGTCGGTATTGTTTTTCGGGATATTTAAGGGGCATCAACTATAAAAATTTAACTCAAATTTTCAATAATCTAAAAATCCCTCGTCAAAAAATTTTATGTACACTGAAAAAAAAAAGAATAATTAAATTTATATACAAAACACACAAGATTCAGCGGAATATGATGGGTTTGAGCAATTATGTTAGAAAAGGATACAATAAAAATAAAATACTTTCGGTACTGTATTTGTAATAGATACCATGCAATTTATTAAAGTGTATGTTTTATTAACCCTACCACGAGCCTGCGCACTTAAAACCTCCCCATTCTACTTAGTAGGTAATGCTATAAATACAGATATTAATAAGTAGTGGAATATTTTTAATTCTAAAATATTATTAAGAGAACACATTCTTATTATGAAGTTGTTATTATTCAGAATACAGTTCTGTGATAGATGGCTTTCAAATAATGGAACGATAGATGTAATAATTTGAAAAGTGATACATATGGGTTTTGAAAAAATGTCATTAAAAGTACTGTCTGCTGTAGCATAGTTAGTTAATGCACCTTCCTCGGATTGGAAAGAGATCCAGGTTCGAATCCTGGTAGCAACAATAATATTTTTCGATAAAATTGATTTTATATGTATATTTTTCTAATTAATACATTTAATTAGTTTCTGAAAATATTATTTGAAACAAACTGTTATTATAAAACTATCATAATATGAAACAGAAATGATAGTAAATAAGATATCTATATTAGTAAGATATATAAGACATCCAACCCATGACCATGTTTGAACAAATAACCGACAGAAGTCTAGAAAAGCTACTTAAAAGTTGTCGTGCCTCTGAATAAAAGTGTGCAGACAACGCGAATTAACATATTGTGGTAGTCAGGAAAAGGCTGTAGCTGACGGGCATGAAGAAAATCATAAGAAAAGTTACCACCATGACAAAATCTACCTCGAGAAACCTGAAGAATGCTTATCGGAGTCCGCATTTAAACAGGGCATATTAATAAAAACCTGAAAAAATGAGGAATAGAACTGGATTAACGGTGTGAATGTGGAATCGTATAAGTTGCAAACTATTTCCTAGTGTACCCATTGCCATAAGTTTAATGCTTTCGAGTACGCAAAATAAGTGGAACGATACCAATGAAGCAAGGACCCTGAAAGAATGCGAAAGGCTTGAAAATAATAACTTATAACATTTTCATTAATTAAAATATATTTAGTATTTTATTTTGAAGTATTTTCAGTACTGGTCTCACAGGACATAAAGTATTTAATTATTTTAAAAGATAAGTACTCATGAAAATTATTTTAAACGTACTCTTTAATAATATAATGTAATATTAAAATATATATTTAACTCAAATATTATGCTGTCGATCTGTACCTATAGAAAAAAAGCTTCTATAAGTAAGTATATATTAAGTCGAGATTGTGCGATGCCCGCCAATGACAAACGAATATCTTATCTTCATAGCATAAGCGCTTAGTTTAGTTTATTACTATTTACTTATTATTAACATTAAATGAAATCTTTCTTTATTAGTTATTATGATATATTATCGATTATGTATATTATTTTTAATGTATTAAAAAAAATATCATGCAATGTAAAATTACTAACGAAAATTTTTCAGTTTTATTTAAAGGCCTTTGAAAGAGACGATGGTTATAGAATTTATGTTTACACCCTGCTAGTCGCAATGTCCCGCGGGTTGTAAGTATAATTTCATCGCTTTCATTTTCATTCCTAACAACTGAGGGTAGCACTGTCTACGAACAGCAGCAGCGGACTGGTTCAATCCCAACCATTCATGAATTCTTAATTCAGCCTTCAGGGTTCTATGGCCTTCACATCTACGCCGTATAAAATGTCCGTTTTTTATTATCAAAGTTCCCATTTCTAAGAAATTCTTTCCGGGAAATGAAAACGCTAAGGTGGATGTTTTGGATCATACAATTGCCTGTAAAGTTACATGTTTTATTTGAAAGGTATTCGGGATATTCTTTTTGTAGAACGAGAGAAGGTACATTAATATAGCACACGAAGCAGGAAAATTAAATTTCTCAGAAGAAAACTTGCTTACATAAATGTTTATATTTACAAATGTAGCCATTCGTTGTGAGATTAACGAATGTCCAAATAATCTAAAAATGAATTTGAAATGTATGCCGCCAAAACGAATGAATGTTCTATTTTCCAGAAATTTCGTAAAAGGGAACGATTCTCCATAAGTTAAACGAAAATAATACTTTCATAATTTGGGTATAATGCTAGAAGATATATCGACAGTGTGGAGAAACCGGTGATTACTGGGAGTGTACAAGTCTTGGTAAGAGGTCGATCTTCAACAAGATGGATATATCAAGTCTGTTACAAATCCAGGATCGCGAAGAGTGGAGGCAAGCAGTTCTTTCATGAGAGATAATTTCAAAGCGCTTGATGATGTTAAATGTGATTGACAAATATGGATATAAAAATTAATACAAAGTAACTAAATATAAAATATATTGTACAATTCATATACTAGATCTTTTACATATTTATTAACTAAAATTATAGTGAGGGACAATTTAAAAAAAAAACTTTCTCGTCCAAACATTTCTTGTGACTATTTTGAATGGAAATCTCCAGTACATTGCATATATTTTATTACGTTATTTTGAGGCTCTGGTTTAGTTGGTCTACAACATTCCTTATTTCATATTTTAAATTACTTTATAGGTTACAAATCTGTTTTCGCATTTACCCAATTGGTTCTGAATCGTAATTTAGGTACATACAATAATTATTGCCTGTGTGTTTAGCTTAACATAATAAATATATGTTATTTCTATAGAAGTCATAATAAGAATAATTATTAAAACATTGAAATATCGATAAGTGGAAACATGTGTTGTAAATTAAGCTTTATGGGATGATAAAATCTTCTTAAACGGTAAACCTTTTAAGAGCTACTCAATTTAATAGGAGCCTACGGAGTCAGGCTAAGCAATAAACAAAGACAATACCAAAATATGATTATTCACAATAGGAACAATAGCAGTCAAGATCCAACACGTATGAAAATGTATCAAAAAGGAAACGATGCAGGAATTCGTGTTTTCATTGTATTATTTAAATACCAGGAACGCAGCTGGGAGAAAAGAATGAGAGCTCCTAAACAAAATGAAAATCCTAGACTGGTCCAAATAGAATATTCGACCTGCAGACATAGTGAATTGTGTATCTGTCGAGTGATTTGAAAATATCTTAACGGGAAAATATTTAAATTATTTAGTAATCGTTAACATATTTAAAAAAAATTGAATACCTGAACAATAATAATTCAAATACTAAATTAATGTATTAATTATAAATATATATATATATATATATATAAAATCAATTTTGTCGAAAAATATTGTTTTTGCGTCACCGAGATCCAGGTTTGTATCTCGGTGACGCAAAAACAATATTTTTCGACAAAATTGATTTTATATGTATATATTTATAATTAATACATTAATTTAGTATTTAAAATATCACAGACCTATGTTCTGAATAATTACAACTTCACAATAAGAATGTGTTTTCCTTAATAATAATAATTCACATGCGATTGTACTATTCAATATTTTTAAGCGAATAAAATTAAAAAATTAGTAAATTACAAGTAAACAGTAAATATACATACCACGTGCGCGCAGCACATATGTTGAGTATAATTAACATAAAATAAGTTAATGATATAATATCTAATGAATAATTAGTTAATTCCAATTTTTTTTATAAATACTATCGATATTTTTTTCATTCGAACCAAAACATCTTCATTCTTCGGTATTCATGCTTCCATGTTATAAAATAATGCTAAGAACATGTAGCATCTGACTTGTAATCTAAGATTAAGTTCATGACTGCAGAAAATCTTTTTCATGCGGATAAAGCCTAATATTATTTGCAAAAGTTTAATTGGTCATATATTTAATGAAGATGGTTAAGACGATGATGACATAGAACGGCAGAAGAGACAGTTGAGCGTTTGTGCAAATATGCTGTCACGGAATTTCCACCGATGCAGTAAGGAGGTGAAGAGGATCCTGTTTAAATCGCTCTTCATCAGCATGTGTACCTGCGAGCTCTGTTCAAAATACAATACGTACAACCGTCTCCGAATTCAGTATAATAAATCATACAGTTTGGATTGGCGCGTTATTGTACTGCGTTTACAATGTTCACCGAAGGCTGTATACATGGATTCGTTCCGCTTCTGAGACATCTCGAGTTGTGGGCGTAAAGCTGCGGTTGGAGCTCAGCACTAACTCTCTGGTGCAAGCGGCGCTCTCATGGAAAGCTGGTTCCCTGACCAGAGAATGACAACACCTACAGGATAGCTACAGATACAATAATGACCGTGACTGAAGTATTCATATTTTTAAAAATATTTATATATATGCTTGAATTTTTTATTTTCCTTGGTTTTTTTTCATAACATAAATAATATTTCGTAATTTTAATGTATTATATAATATGAATTATTTTTACGGCGAATCGGGTCTTCATAAAAAAAACCCGATCATGCTAGAATGGACGCATTATTATTATTACTATTAATATAAAAATCGTTTAAGCAGATAAGTTGTGTATAAATTTAAAGTTAAAGGCATTTTTCACTTAACAGTGTTTTGTTAATACAGGCCTAAGAACGTTTTAATTAATAATCATTATTCTCGGTGTTGCATCGCCCTTACGGCACAGTTTTGACGTTGCGGATCACATCACGTGACTCAATTGGAGTCACCTGAAGTGCTTTATGATATCCCGCACTCAGGAATGCGGGTTTGTTTGCATACATAATTTTCGCACATCGTGTCTCGTGTATATTCGAGCTTTAGAATTTATTTAACATTTTTCCTTTTAATATTTTTCAGATAACAAGTGGAAGCGTAAACATGTTTATAGATAAGTGAAGAAAAATGCTCGCTTTTTCAGTTTACCGTGGTAATCCGCCATATAAGTGAAGTATTCCTGTATTTAGAAATAAATTAATGAAATGAAACATACATACAAAACTAATGATACACTGATAATAACACAGTCTTCATTATGAGTAGACATGAGCCTGACTAAATTATGTACACGTGGATATAATGTTCGAGGCTAATTTTGTTTGGTCGAAATTTTGGTTTGGCAGATATCTGTTAGTTTGCTATTAGATATTTATAGAGAGTAGTTTGTTTTACATCTACTGACCTTTGGAAAAAAAATCATCATGAGCGACGAAGGTCATTTAGACTTGGCGGGTTTTGTTACTAAACAAAACAGCCATTATTGGAATATTGAAAATCTTCAATCGATACACCAATGATCTTTACACCTACGCAAAGTGACTTCATGGTGCGCCATGTGGCGTATATGTCTATTTCTTTCAGAATGCAAGAGATAATGCTGTAATCATTAATGGTGATCGCTATCATCACATGTTGAAAAACTTCTTGTTGACCGAATTGGGTCGATTAGGTCTGCAACATGTGTGGTTTCATTACGACGGTGCCACCTCACACACAGCCCGAGCTACGCTTGAAATTTAGTGAGAAATTAATCCCGGCCGCCAATTGTTAAATGATCATATAAAGTTAAAAGATCAAAGCTCCTCATTTTATGTAATTATTTTTTGTCCTTACATCCCTGCTTGTTATTTTTATTTTACATCTTACATGTCTTAGTCTGTAATAAAATTTTTATATTGTTCATTTTACTTATTCTTTACTTGTCTTCTTTTTGATTTTTCTGTTTTTATCATTTAATTTAATTTGTTACCTTACATCCAACTTACAATCTAGTTTGTGGAACCTAATGGCTACCTACCTCAGAACAGGTACTTTATATGTACCTAGCGAGGTAGGAAGCGGCAAACAGGCTTGCGTGTAAATGGAATGTAGTATTAATATTTTCTGGTGCATTAGTCACTTTAATGATTTTTATATTGATGCAAGCTTTATAAAAATGTTGTTTTAAAAATAAACGCCGATTTATCGGCACTGAAAATGAATGTCAAAGATGTCAAAAATGAATTTGATATCGGACTGGCCTCCTCGATCACCCGATTTGATGGCTCTCGACTATTTTCTGTGAGAAAACTTATATGGAAAGGTCTACGTCAATAAGCCAACAACAATTCCGATGCTACAGGATAATATTCGAAATTAAATTTCTGAAATAACACGCAAAGTGTGCGAGAGTGTTATGAAAATATGGCTAAAAGAGCACGCATTTGCAACGCTGCTAATGGCGGCCGCTTGGCCAATATCATATTCAATACATGATTGTAATAAACCAAATAATCTGTAAATAAAAGTCATATTAAAAAATTATGTTTCATTTCTTAGTTATTCAAAAACGATGTTGACCTGGACCGTAATATTCACCCTGTATAATAATAAATTTTGCAGAGCAATTCCATACTCAAATAACTCAGTCGAATCACGAATGTCTATTAAAATTATCGAGACCCTTTGTAGAATGTAATAAATTCATGTTCATTCCAAACACTACAAATTCTGCGGTGAAACGTATTATTCAAACACTCGGGGAAAATATGTCTTAAAGTGCAGATGGAATTTGACGTTCTTTTATCAAATTTATCACCGATGAGGTTAACCCAGTTACGTGTAAAATTAATTAGTCTTACCCTAGATACACAGATGCATTCGGATTGATTGAAACATCCAATTATACGACCAATCAACAAAAGCAGATTGCACTCGGAAAATGTGAACTACAGACCGATTCTATTATGGTTGAAAAATCATAGAAAAAAAAAAATGTAAAACATTTAGTTCATAAAAATTGAAAAATTTATTAAGTTTAGTATCGATTTCAACAGGAAATTTTACGAAGACAAAAATTTTACACTGTAATTAATGAAAATGAAATCAAATTTTAGTATGCTTAAGCAATCGACGCTGCGTCACAAACGGCTAGTATAATTCGAGGACCCGTACAAAATTACTTTTTAATTACAATAGATATTCCAACAACAGTATGAAGTTGCTTCTATTTCTCTAGCGGTGCTTTTTGAAAGTTGATATTTGACAGCTATCATGTGAACAGAACGCCATTACAATATGGAGCGCTACACGTGCTTCAGTAACTGTTATGTATTGTGAAAGCATTTTATAAAGTAACGGATAAATTATGGGCACTAAAGATTGCGTGCAATTTTCGGTGCCCATAATTTCGGTGCCCATCGAACGCCATTAATGGTAAAATTGGAAGAAACACCCTGTATTTGTTACACGCGGTACTGAGATTAAAAAATTGAATCTATGTGTGCGATGGCCGAACTCGCAATTGCGAGAAATTATTCTTTGATCGTAAATTTGTCTTAGAAGTTGAATTGTGGCTCTTACTGTATGAGCTGTGCCACCGTTCTATTGTAGCCACATGTCAGGTTGACCATGAACGTCCGGGAGACCCCAATCTGTCCAGATCGCCTTCACTTTGATGTGGTCGGGTCTTCTTCGACACATTCCCTTAAACACTCCGTTGTGGTTTCATTCCTATCGAAGCGAGTTCTGCCAATACGTGGAAGGTCGCTAACTTAAACCTGGTTCTCAAAACGACTAATCAAATACCTGATCATTGATTCGCTTGGAGAATTTCGCACATTAAAATGGCAACGATATGCACGTTGAGTTAAAATTATGAATTGTAGATTTTGATAATTAAATTTTATTATTTGCGTTCGCTGTTGCAATCTCCAATGCATTCTTTACAAAAATCTTAATAAAACTAATTTAGTACAAATATTGCAACCCCTTCGTGACTTTTGACCCACCAAGTGAAATCCAGTAAATATGAATCTGTTCATACAAAAGCTTGTAGTAGGATGTGTAAGAGTGAAAATATTTCAAACAATACATATAAAATATTTTGAATTTAACAAGGATCTCGGAAAAAAAGTATATTGAATGAAATAAACGCCATTGTGTGATATTGAAATTTAAAGTGAAAACAGATCCAGTGAGTGCAATAATAGTACTTTATGCGTAAAAACATAGATGCCGGAAGAAAACAGGATATTTGGAAGGAGGTTTGCACTCACCACAATCCAATTTTTCAGACACCTCCAAGGTCTGTAAATTTCTTACTATCTTCGTCTAGGTCCTAGTCCTTTAGGTGCACTGTATAGACGCTACGTCTCAATCGAATACTATTCTTCGATTCACACATAACCACACCGCTTCAAGGTCGCCGTTTGACTGACGGTGGCCTGCCCAGTGAGGAGAGGGAGGGGAGGGGGAAGGCAAACATGTATAAAAACTTTTCAATCAAATATAGAGTAATGCACTCTTCTTGTATTTGTGATCAGTCCTGATGAAGCTTGAGATAAGCGAAACCGGTCGACGTACAATAAATTTCGTGGTTTCATACAAAGTTATTGTTATTTTATTTAATATATTATGTCAAACCACAAAGTGATTGCTTTCTACAAAAATACAAAATATTTTTACTTTATAAAATTATATTTGTTAGAAAACGGTTTCTTATCATTGTATTTTGTATAAAAATATATTATAAATCATATATACTCTTCTATGTGTACATGATGAAATTATATTTCTACATTATTGGGTTCTATACTAACATTAATAATAATAAATATATCTGCTTGTTTTTATTAATGTAGGTGTAGGTTTGAAATGGGTATCATTGTTTTTTTTTATGGGTTGCCCAATGAAATTTGTCACACGATTGCGTTCGGAATAGCGCGTTAGAAAATTCTTATATACTCTCACATTTAATTTATGTTCCTATTTTTGGAGACACGCTCAGCGAGCGCTCTCTTAGCTAACTCACTTAGAACATAGACTGCGATGTCAAATAATCCTTCATGAGTATATTTTAAGATATAAATATATTTTTTTGTATTAGAATACATCGATTTACATTTTTGATAATCTTTATTATTTATATATTCTTAATATCAAATTTAAAAACTTATATTTTATTTAATTAAAAAAATAATTACCTCTGTTGAAATATGTAAGAAACTAGTATTAATAAACAGTTTGAGATATTTGTAAATTTACATTTTTGCATATGGTTTGATTCCTCGATAGTGTAGGGTCACGTAGAAATTAGAGTTTAGTTCTAAGGGAGTTTTATATTTTAATTTTATTTATTTAACAGAATTTTCGAACATTTTTTCGTATCAAAAGAACATATTCCAGGCAGGGGTGAACAATACAAGAATCCGAGTACATGTAACGTGCTTTTTTAGACAAGTATTAACATAAGTACTATTAGCAGGTTTTGTTATCATAAAATTGGATTTTTTGTTAACTTTTGACTCTGATTAAATATTTTGTAAAATCTCCCGTCATCAAAAAGACGTAATAATAATACGAAATAAAACATATTTTAAGTGTAAATTAGAAAGATATAATCAATTAATCGAAAAAATATTTTGATAACCACCGGGATCCAAACCAGGAACTTTTCCCACCCGGGAAAATACGCTGACTATTACACCATGTCAACCTAGTAAGCCAGCAACAAATTTTCGAACTAAGTTCGAATATAATATGTTGCAGTTATTTTTTCAAATTGATAATACTTATATTATTCCATTTAAAAGTAATTCACTTTAAATTACGGAGAATCTCAAATATCTTTGTGATTTTACTCAATGGTATTTGAGATATATTATAATAATGCGTTTTCCTTCAAATATATTTTGTAAAACTTCACAGATTTTTGTTTAATCCTATTAATACTTATATTCTATGGTGTTTTTACGTTTTTTAACTTTCTCAATAACCCATTAGACTAGTCGTTAGATACGATCGTAACATTTTATTGAGCGTTCGTGTCAAAATGTGTATTAATTCTACTTTTCAAATTCACATTCCACTAAGCTTGTTGTCTTTGTCTCTACTACTATTCCGCATCTGTTATCTCCATCCGTAAACGTTGGAACTCGATTTCTAATTATACCGATAAAAGATCGTTTAAAATTAATACGATTCGAGTTAGAAACAATGTGCTTCGGTGTAAACAAAAAGGCTCAGCAACTCTGCAAACTTTTACAAAATACAAAATACCCGCTACACTAAATTTCATCGCCTTATTATCAAATATATTAATGGCAATGCAGATTTTATGTTGAGTCTTCTATTACTTCTCCGGTTATCGAACGATAGCAATTTTGTTGGCATTATTTTATTTGTAGTAGCTGGGAATAGTGTGGACTTACCGAACCATTGCATTAGATTCTTCAGGGCCCTTTTCTCTAGCAATTTTGTGCTAAATTATAAGATGCAGAATCCGATGTCTCATGATATGGCCAAAATATTGAAATTTTCGTACAAATCAAGTTTTTTTTCAAAATTTATCCGTAGATTCACATCTCAAATGCTCATGTTAAATAAGCTCATCACATTCATAATTATACAATACTAGCGATAGCGGCATTGCCTGGAATTAGAATAAGTTTGAATTTTAAATATAGATTTATAAGGAGGAAGGAACAGGTCTAAATAAAAACCATTTTTGCGAAATTCGGCCCAGTCAGGGCGAAGGTGAGATATCCGGAGGAATGGGTTAGGAACAATAATTTACTCATTTAGTGGCCTGGAGGATGCCAGGGTCCTAAAGAGTAACTATTTACGTAATGCAAAATTTGGTTTAGATCGGTCAAAAGGTTTAGAATTGTATTAAAGATTTTATATTCTCGTATACTGATTAGTATTTAACATATTTGTTATCTATGCCGAATACAGCACCATTAATATAATATTTTAACATTTTAGAATAATTAATAATAATATTTAGAATAACAGATATTTTTGTATCATGTCACCCCAATACTCATAAATTCAGTTAAAAAGTAAGTAACTCAAACACGTGCCTAAACCATTATAGCGACGTTACCTCAATTCCATAAATACATCAACAACATTCTTCGATTCTTACAAACATATCAACATGAACGCCTGAGTGACCACATTTCTACTTCTCTTTACACAATTCATGTATGAGTGATGGCACTTGAACTTTGTCAATTCATACATAATAAGTGATGGCACTTGAACTTTGTTATTTCATATATACTAAGTGATGGCACATGAACTTTGACATTTCACACATAATAAGTAATATCACTTGAATTTTGTCATATCATACATAAGTGATGGCGCTTGAACTTCATAGTTTTTTAAACATTAAATTGAGTAACTTCACAGACTACCAAATATATCGATAGGCATAAACTAACGCAAATTCCTTGTTTCAATATTTGTATTTTGGTGTCACCTAAGTGATCATTTTGGTGTCACTTACGCAATCAAATAGCTCCGAGAATTTTTTTAAATATATGACTCGATTGGAACAAAAATTTAAACACTGATGTAAAAAATACGTCTTGATTACAGAAAGATTTAATTGTCGAAGAGTAAATACATTAATTGTTGCATAAATGTGTCAAACTATGGGATTTATGTTTCCACAAATAATGTATGTAGGATGATCTTCGTTTCGCAACTCATGTTCCAAACCTCCCTCCGATCTGCTTGTTAATATAATATATAAGTGTTTTTCAAATTTATTTTTTAAAAAAGGGGAAATCAATTAATTGCCTGTGTTCCAAAAAAGGTCGGATAATTGATTTAGTATCTTTTATAACAATGTTGTGACTTATAAAAAAAGAATTTTATCCTTTAATCATCTTTTATACAAGATACTCAAGTTACGCCTTACCAAGGCATAGACGGAACTGAAGATCTTCATTTAAGATTAATCTTACTTTATTAGATCTTATAAGAAAGCGTTAATAAGAAACATAAAACGGAATCCTTTTTGTATCAGCCCGTTTAAGCTTTAATGCTTTTTTTGTGGGTTTACCGCGCCTCATTTTAGCATTTAACAAATTGATATTTAATAAAACTTGTATAAATGTAAATAACTGATAAAAAATAATTAGCATAAATTAATAATTCAGAGTGAAAATTATTCACAAAGAAAGTTGTTAACGTAAATCAAATTTTAAAAACTTTTTCATTTAGATAAACTATAAAGTTCAACGCTAGCGGTAGTCTAATGTGCATAGACTAAACCAGTGTATTGCGCACAATCTTCATTTCCATACAAGGATACCAGGTAGGCGTATCTCGGCGCGTGTCTATGGTCTTTGATCTAAATCAGATCCATTGGTGCAAGCTAGATGGTTGGAAAAGTTTAGAATAAAAATCTGCTGATAGAAAAGTCAGCAAAAGTCGTCAAAAAATATTACATTTAACCTTTATCCGGGCCTGTCAAAATAGGCCAGTCACCACTTGATACTTGACAGTAATGTCAATAATAGTTTTGGTTCCACTACCAAACCTCACAAATTTTTACTTGTTTTTTGTTTTCTTTCCCACTCAATTGTGGGAATGATATATATCATTCTCACAGTGTATGTGTATGTGTATGTGCGTGTGTGTGTATGTATTTGTGCATATATGTATGTACATATACAGACATTATTATACAAAGAAGACGTCTGCGGAAGCATTAATACGACCAGATAAACCAGATACTGGAAGATAGAAGCCTCAATAATCGACAAACTTGCATAAGAAGATGTATGAATATAAATTAGGTGAGAATTGTGAAAAAAAGTGTGGCGCCCCATCCTCCTTGCCTACTACCGCGGGGAAGCAGCGTGATGATTAGTTAAGTTATTTATATATATTAATACGACGCCTGACATGATGAAAACGTACAGAAAAAGCTTTACTAACGTTATTTTTTCACGACGGATAACATAGGTCTTTCTATCAGAAGGGTATAGGGATGGTTTGGTTAGGTATCGGAGAATGTGTTGCGGGAGGTTAAGTGCAGGGGGGTAGTTCGTGTAACATGTGCCTACTATATAAAAACCGCTATTTACACTAACTAATATGGATTTTAAATACAAATATTTTACCTTTCTTTATATTCATTTCACTTGTGTCAATACGAAAAAGTTAAATATAAATTGAGTAATATTGGCCTTCCGAATATTTCCGAAGCTTTTCATTTGTAGATGTATTTGAACTGCTGAGTACTCAAGTGTTAAGGGAATAGTATAATACAAACAGTTGAATATAATATACAGTAACCATTTCATTCCTTTGTCGATACATTACTTGTGAGCTAGAAATTAGTTCGTACAAATGGAGTGCGTAGGCTGACCGAAGTTTCAGTACAACCGCAGATACAGTAGATTCTTCGAAGAACAGTCTCTGAGGAACTGAAAAAACACGTTTTCGTATAATTGCTTCATATATTACTTACTTACACCATCAGCCCAAGCTTGTGTACATGTGTTCCTAGTCAGGCAAACACGATTTTAAGGGATACATAAATAATAAACTTTTAGAAAAAATAATTAACTAATGCAATAAAACTACTAATGCGTTGTTTACTTCACACTACACTTTAATTAAAATTAAAACGTTTTCAATGCAAACTGCGTCATCTTCAGTAATAAACTAAAAATAAGATATTTAATCGACTACATGGTTGGTGGGCTGTATGAGATCGGTGTTGGGGAGAGAAGGGTTTCGGTTAAAATGAAAAGTAGTTGTGGGCTGGGCTAATATGGACAGGTGGGAAGAAGTAATAGGGAGTGTTTGTATGTTAAGTATATTATTATTGTCATTATAAATTTCTATATTGTCTAGAATGTCTAATTTTCTCCCCTTTTGCATATATGTAGTACACACTTACACAGTACGTTGTTATGTTATAATGTTCCATTTCCACTAAGAAAATATTAATTATAGCATACGAACACATTAATATAATTATTTCAGTGACTGAATTACATTTTCCAAGGTCCCAGACGCAAATGACTCCCCCCTCCAAAATATATAATATATTCCGTACATTTATATATTCGTTAAGGATATAACAAAAAAGGATAGTAAATTTTAGTATATTAACACAAATTTTAGGATAGTGACACAAATTTTTAATAATAAGTTTCAATAATTATATGAAATTACAAATCTACTTACATTTCTAGTTTTCCAGTTAGAAAATTAATATTTTTCTACATATTATATATAACTTATAATGCATAACATTTGTATACGAGTATAAAAACAGATGATCAAGCCTTAATTATTTGACGATAATCAATTATGGAAAACATAATAATTTAATATCTAGGTAGACATCTAATTGTTTCTCAAAAATTTTATATTTAAATTCACATAGTGTGGGATGTTTATTAGTCATTTTGAGGTTTATAGACAATTGGAGGTTCCCAGCTGGTGCCTCAAGAGCCTGTTGGTAAATACGCCACAATTATTTCTTTTAAACTAAGTTAAACCTTCTTGATCTGTTGTAAATATGCAAATGGATCGTACCTTCTGTATAAACACCAACAAACCATTAAAATATCATTAATATTACAGTATTTGGAAGGAATTTAGAGAAAAAATTATAAAATAAGAAGCAAATTTAGTGTAATGGATCAATTTGTGTAACTACGAGTATGATGTATCAAATTCAGAATGGCTTTGTATTAATTTTATATTGTACTTTTACGGAGCGATTTATTTAATAAAATATTTTATTAATTTCATAATATAAAAATAAATTCCATCGTGAATTAGCAAAATATCAATAATTGACAAAGGAAGGACGAAACAGACAGCCTTTGATGCAAAAACGCTCGACTTGGATTTTAAGATGAGGTTTGTTATCCAAACATAATCTTCGCCAAACATCATCGCTTTGATGCGACAGACATCATCTTCCGGTCCCGTCTTTAGTGAAAGTTTCATCAGATTAATAAGCAGGAGATCAATCATCTTTAAAAGGGTGAGTCTTCTAATCCAGCCTTCATCCCTTTCTTATTAAAGTGTCCGGCAAACGCTCACGTCACTTTGATAATATTATGTTAATGCGTGTCGTCAAGAGGGATACGACAGAAAAAACCTTGAATAAGTTTTTCATTTATACTACCCTCACTGAAGAATATATAAATTATTTGTTTGTGATGAAATACAGTTTATAATTAATTATTAACAATTAAAAACAGGCAGTAAATTATCAAATATAATAATTAGAAAGATATACATATAAAATCAATTTTATCGAAAAATATTGTTGTTGCGCAACCGGAATTCGAACCTGAATCTCTTTCCTAACCAGGGAAGGTGCGTTATCCAACTACGCTACAGCGACAATATTTTTAGCGTCAAATTTTCGAACCCATATGTTACCTTTTTGATATTAATACATTTAATCGTTCCATTATTTGAAAGAGCCTCTACCTTATTTTTACCTTTGAGTAGTCTGATAGCAGACGCCAGAATTATCAATACATTTTTATTAAATTTTGGACACATTGATATAACTTTATTATTAGGAGAACACATTCTTATTGTGAAGTTGTAGGTCTGTGATATTTTAAAATATCACAGACCGTCTGTTCTGAATAATTACAACCTCACAATAAGAATGTGTTCTCCTAAAAGTAAATAATCGTTACTTATTCCAACTTCCGTTAATGAAATTATTAAATAATTTTAACATGTTCCTTATACAATTCTTCCTTATTCGTAATAGAATAAAATATTAAAGCTTTACTGTAGTACATAAAAGTTCATAATGTCAAAATTGTTATTACTTTTGAAGAGTGTGTAAAAGTTTTATTTATGGTTAAAAAGGACATTTTCCACGTTGGAGATACAACATTAAATAATACATATTCAGATAAATTTACATTTTGAAATTAGGGTGAATAAAAAAGGTTCTTACTGTAAAGTTTATATTCTGTTAATACACACATAGGTATATGGATACAGGTTTTCTTTACCATTAAATAACAGCGAAGATTTTATGAGCTTTTTGCGCTTGCTACCATATATCGTTTTATAGAGACTTTTCACAATAGAGTGCTCATCATGCGGGACGTTGTATTGAAAATATGAGTGTGAAATGATAAACCACAAGTTGGCCCAAGAAAATCTGCACATCTAGTTAAATATAAACTAATTTGATACATATTATATTTAAATATAAACTAATATAGTTGATATAAACTAATTTCACAATTTTAATTTTAAAATATATTTTATTGGTGGTACTGATGACAATAAAAAAAATATTAAAGTGATACGGAAATACAAATATAACAATTTACATATAATCTTTAATAAATGTATTATATGTCTACTTACAAATTCATTAATACAAAATGGCCCTAGTATAGTGATGACATCATCCCATCGCCAATTATTATTTTTTTCAGGAGACGTCGTCAAAAGGATTTTCTGTTCCAGACTGGGGAATACTAAGGGATTTATAAAGATCAAAGGTCACTCGTTTTCACAGATTCGTTTTCCGGAAACTACAAGACCTTGATGCTAAATTAGGTTCAACATTGTATTTTAGCGGTATGTAATTTCGTGAAAGAACCTGCAATGTTTGCCAAATGGTATATTATATTACCTTTTAAATCCTTGATAAAATGTACATAACTAATAAAATAAAAATGTAATACATTTTTAAAATTTTGTCATTTATTTAAAAACTCTTTTATATATGTCTTTTGATTGTTTTTAAAATGAGAGTTAAGTTGAAGGTGAATGTTAAGAGTACAATCAAGTAGGTATATCAAGCCCATGAAACAATAAGGTACCATCTGACATATGGGGTTCAATATTTTAAATAAGAGAATGTTTCTAATCCCTATACAATTTTTTTTCATCCTTCCCTAATACATATTTAGTACCTACTTGATCGCCCATCAGTGAGGCGAAATTCAATTTTTATTTGATCACCGTACCGCAAACAACAAAAACGGTGTATTTTTCGATTGCGCGCTGGAGATATCCAGCAAAGTGCCGAACGGTACTCTTCCACATTTCGAGTATAAAAAGTGATCAACCTTCCAGCATCCGTCCTGGGATTTACATAACTGATCGTGGAGAGAGAGGCGGGGCTTCAAAAGGTGAATGGTTAATAATATCCTTGTATCTTTCTCCAAAATCACATTATACAGTCCACTTGATTATCCCAAACAGCCCATGAGGTGAAATTTTTACAAAGATAGCACTTAATAAAGTAAAACGATTCCTGATTTCAAACATGTTCCATTTTATTTGAATGATATTATATTTTTGTTCCAAAATATATTACAATTGTTAGGTATTCGAAATTTACCATTTTGTAGTACAGTTTTATGATAAAATTATTGTCTGAGTTTTAAAACTAAAAGTCAATTTTCACCAGAATGTTAGATGATTGACATTCCAAGGTCATGACGTTGATACCTGCTCGGTTTTTGTAATAATATTTAGCTGAATACATTGATAATTGAAATAATGTCACCTAGAATTATTATTACAATATCCTCCCCCCAACCCCTTTTCACACGCTTGATTTACGCCAGTCGCAATTTTAGGGACCCTCGAACACGGAATAAATTAGATATATTTCATGAAAGTCACATCCTACTAATTTAAACTAATTCGTGTATATTATATGCGTTGTGCTATGTTTATCAAGAAAATGTGGACGAGGTCACAATTCTTATCTGATCAAGCGGAGACCATTTCCTGACATTCTTCGTATTTAATCTAAAGGTCTGGTTGGACACAATGTTCTGACTAACCGAGTAACTTGAGAACTCCTTACTTTCCAATCCCCTTTGACTCTGATTATTCAAATTTCTTAATACATATTATAATAATTGTTATCCATTCTTTTCTAATATTTTGTAAAATACCTTCCTAGGGAATCTGAAATAAAACAAATTCAAATAAGCTTTTCTTTAATGACTACAAAATAAATACTGAAAATTGTTTGTGAGTAAAATTAGCAGACACCAACTGAAACAACAAACCTACAACCAAACATCATACCAACTTAATATTAATAATATAACATAGCTCGAATCACTAAAACAAGCTTTCTAATAGCGAGATAAAATACAGGGTAGGGTTATTGAATTACCCAAAACACATTAAAACATCAACAGAATACAAGAATGTCGCAAAACTACCGCATCAAACCGATTGCAATAAAAAAATAGCCATCTCGTCTCATTTGTAGTGGATTAAAATGATATATAATTACTATAATAAATAAAACCATTGGCAGATTTAAAGAAAGTTAATAAAACGCTATGGTACTACGTTTTTTTCTTACTTTCTTCTTTATTATTTTTTAGTTTATTATGTTTATTTTAATATAAAAGTCCTTTTTTTATCAGTTTGTTTGAGTGTACTATTTTAAGTTTATTTTGTACTAGTTATTTAATTCCGAAGAAACTTCACTGGTGTTATTTTTATATATTATGTTATTATTAGTTATTATTGTTACACTGTTAGTTTCTCTAAAAATAAAAATAAAACTAGCGCAATTAAAGAATAATTTATTTTATCTTTTTTACATTCCATTATACCCTCCAGGTTTCCTACATTTTTATTTAATGAATAAATAAGACCTTAATTTTTGTGGTAACAACAATTTTTAATCGCAACGTATGGACATCCATTTTTTTTGTTGTTGAATAAGTGTTCGCAGAGTTTTGTATGTAACGTTTGATATTTTGAAATCTTTAAAAAATATTGTGCTTTTAGATTTTTTCATTATATCTCTTTTATTATGTTAAATTAATTTAACCATTCATGGTCATGCTTTGGTTAATGTTACTGAAAAAAAAAAAAAAATTTCGTAATAGTTTATTAGAGATATTCCATGAATAGATTTATCAAACATTTAAAATAATCGATAACAAGATACAAATTACTCATCGAATAAATTCTATAAGTATTTATGTGAAAGTGGTTAAAAAATCAAAGTATAATATGACTGTAATTTTTTTATATTTTTATTCCCGTTACGTATTTCTCAATTTTAAAACAAATTTATTTTGAATTTATCAGTAATATTTATAATATAAGCCAATTTCAGTTATTGGCAAATTTATATTAGTGTAGTGTTGTGAGTAATGAATATAACACGAAAATTTGTGAAACGTAATAATACCTAAAAAGTTTCATAAATATAATAAATTGTGTTAAGCAACAACTAGATGACTTTGAAACATTACGAACACGCAAGCAGTTACTCGCATATACTCTCTGAAAGACTTTTTGTTGTTTTGGTATTAATGTAATATCTTAACACAAATTAAGGTTTATATGTAGATACATGAAAGATTGAAGAAATTTCGAGGACCATCGTAAAGGGATAATTTATAATTTATTTATGCTTAAAATTTTCATCCAATTTATTTTATTAACGCTGTATCAGTACTTAATAACAAATCACGATTTAATTGATTTTCAATTACCCGACAAACCAATTTCCTGATGGCCAACATCCTGAAAAAAATGAATATTATAACGTGTACACGTATACATATTTACACGAAAATGTGCCCAAGTTTTTGGCCTATTAAAACTATGACAAATATGCATGTGATAAATCAAATTTAAATTAAAAATTAGTTTTGAACACAATTCCTAATGGTTTATGGATTATCCATTACACATAAATATACAGATTATTTTGGATATTCTGGTATGTTTAGTTATATATCGATGTTACTTGCTAGGCTGTCCCATAAATATTGGAATTAGCCATATTTAGTATGCCTTCCCTGACGACCTGTGAACATTGCCCTTTTAGGTTCCCACATCCCACTTATGTTTGTCGTATCTTACATTATCTAATGATAGCTTCATGTGCTTCTTTCTTCCTCATATGTTTCATTCATATGGACAGCGTGAGCAAGAGTGGCTTGTAGGTCTAGTGGTTAAGACGCTGGCCTAGTGATCTATTGGTCAGGGGTTTGCACCTCGTTCAAGGAGACCAGTAAATTAAATAACATGAAGTGTTCTTTGCAAGTACCTATATAAATAATTATGTTGTTAACTCGCCAATAATACGGATGCATCGGCTTGGTAACATGTTGGATTTTGTTAACATTTTACGAATTGAAGAAATATTTGTATTTGAATTACACTTAGTTTTTAAAATAACGTTATATTAAAATGTTATATTCAAACCGTATTGTTATATTTAAATTAATTACATTATTATTGTTATGTAAAAGCCCACAAGGGCGTTGGTGGAAATAAATAAATATATAGTAAAATAAATAAATTAGTAATATTTTCATAGAACAAGCGTTTGGCTTAGTATGAAAATAGTATGAATATTGATGTGACATATATTCTGTATACGCATTTCTATTAAAAAAAATACTAAACTGAACTTCAACCAGTCAATATAGAGTTTATGTTATGCTGGATCTTGCGGAAGCTTCTTCCAATTTAAAAAAAGTTCACATATTAATATATATACAACATTAAAAAATTTAATAGATATAGAGAATAATTATTATGTGAGAATGGTGAACGTTAAATTTATATAAAGAGATCACTTAAGCGAGCCGAAGACAGGCCGTAAGCCCTGTAATTACCCATACTTACTTATATTTCCATTAAAATATAATTTAAAAAAATAGCTTCGTCTGGTTTAATAACATTGCCTTTGTAGGTGAAAATCCCGAAATTGTATGTTTTTGAACATATACAAATATTGTAATTAAAATAAAGATCTATATTCCTACATAAATATTTTAATTTTGGCTAAATACCCTCATTTTTTTCCAAAATTATTTTGGTGTTAATCAGTGTAATCAGTTCAAGATCAACTACAATCAATATTTCTATAATTTTTTAACAATTAACAAAGGTAAAGACCATACCGTGATATAAAATACCCATATGCAGCCATGCTGTCAACTCGTGTTACCGTATGAAATTTTTAACATTTTAAATGTGAAGAAAGGTTTTATTAGTTCATCATCATCTCTAGGTCGGTTACGCTGGGATATCTTTAGAAATATAGAAATCGTATCAATTTGAGAACCCTATATGAATAAACATAGATTACAATAATGAAGAATCTTAAAAAAATATTAAAAATTAAACTATTTAAAAAAATTTCACTTTTTTTAAGGAAAGTCACATTCGCAATGCTTACTATTTTTTTTTTATAATTTAAAACCGATAGAAATGGTAATAAGTGTTATGCATTATTACAAATCATGTACACATATACAGATTCACGGACATCCTTAAATATATACAGGGTGTAACAGACCTAGTCCACAATATTTGATGGGTGGATACCAGTGGCGGTCGGTGACTTCTTGTAGAAGGAATAATAAGTTTATACCTACTATCAAATATACAAATAGCCCACGAACAAAATGTAACTACTGAAAAAAAAAAAAAATTTGCTCTATAAAACCTTTACGCACCACAACATCAATTACAGATTCAAAAAATTTCACGTGTCTTTCGTATAAATGAAAAATAAATAAAAATTATACCTGAGTGTTCATTTACTTAAATATGAGCTCGATTAGAGGCTCTTTCTTTATAAAATCGTCAATTACACGGTCTTGAAATGTTATCTTCTAGTTAATTAATAAATTGAATTTTGAAAATGTCTTGGAAACGATTTATTTCTTGACGTTATGTTCAAAATTGGAATCGGTTTTTCAGTATACAGGATGTGTTTTTTTTTCGCAAATGGTCAAGACACAAAACTTTTACGCATTAATGATTCAATTAAACACGCATATAATTCACTATTTTCATTTACACCATTACAATACTTTGGTGAGGTAGCCATGTTATTTTCTGTATTTATTTTTAATTTAAATGATAAATAAAATTGATAATCGAAGGATATTCCATGTTTCAATAATTCAGCTTCAAGTTTTCGAGCCAAACTGTCAAAAATGCGTCACACGAACAAATTCCTCAAAACAATCCGCTCGCCTCGTAATATGTATGCTATTCTGTGCATTATACCCATAAGCATTAAATACGTTTTTTGTACGTTAAATGCTGTTAACAAATGCGTATACACTATTCTTAAGACCTAGACAGGTGGAACTGAATGCGCATGCGCGAAAGTCGAATACTTTTAAACGCTATGGATGCTATGCAACGGAAGAATCCTCCGGTCGCGTATCACAGAAGTTCGAAAGTTGAGAAGTATATGTATGTCATCTCTATTTGTCTTACCACAAATGGTATTTTTCCCAGCATATTAATTTTCAACTGACTGAATTGAAAAATAATTATTTTTGTAGGATTCGCTTTCACTGGTTTTTCACTAGTCAGTTCTAAGCATAAACATTTTCCTTAAAATTAACTAAAATATTAATTTTATGTTGCGTATAATAACCAAAATAGTACAGTTTTAATTGAGGCTGTAGACCTATGTTACTGCATGGTTCAATTCATATACAATATTTGGTTTTATAGGTATATATGTATATATATATATATATATATATATATATATATATATATATATATATATATATATATATATATAAAACAAGAAAACGTGCCGCGTTCCACCTAAGCGCTTTGTTTATTCGACATCTGTCTGCTTGCTGAAGTATATAACTATATAAATGTTCGTTCTCGGATAACAAAACGTTCGTGAAAAATAAAGTTCAAAAACGATAAGTGAAGTAGGTGGCGGTGAATAAATGCTGAACATTTGTATCTTGAGCTTTTCCATTGAACGAAGCGGCCTCGGGCACATTCGATCGGGGATTGATTGGGCCCCGTGCATGATACGTGTACTGTGTGTAGGCCCATTTCCTCCCGCGCCCGCGCGAGAACCAGGAGAAGACAAATGCTTTTTGTTTTTCTTCTCATTTTACACTCCGGCGTTATTCTTAACATTATAAGACCATCTATTTACCGACCAATGGAAAAAATGCGGTTTTTAACCTTTTTGTTTTTTTTTTATTATTATTATTTGTTAATTGCAAACGCCTCTTGCAAAAATTCGAGAAAAGATTCGTTCAAATAAACGAAAACATAACGTCTTCAAACTCTATGTATGAAGAAGCATTTTGTTACGCAGCCATTTTTTTTTCAGAAGAATGTAACTAGCTAACTTACCATCATACCGTTTCCGCGAGAGTGTAGGCAAAAAGAATAGAGCGCCACGCTCTTATGTCCTGACACATAATTATCGCCTCACCTACATTCATACTTCAATATTTAATATTCAATATTTCCATGCCCACAATAACTCTCCTCAAGCAATAAATCATGGATACATTACAAGACAAACAACAAACATCCACACACCAGTTCCCAGAGCATCAACGACATTTTATCAAAGATTCTACATGTTCTTAGCTCCGAAACTATACAACACACTCAGTACCAACTGGAAATCGTTTAATTCCAATAAGGTTACACAAATATGGACTTAATATATGATTTAATCAGGTAAATATGAATCAGAAGCATGGCTATCCAACATTCTAATATAATTTATACAATACCTTCACTAATAATTCACTAGTCCTACAATATTCCCAATACATATATTTGTATGATATTTTTATTTTATTTTTATTTTTTTATACAAATTTGTAATTCTCTTTTTATTCTTGTCGATAAATAACACCACAACAGCACGAAAAAAAAACTGTCTACTTTAACAACGGACTTCAGTCTAGCAAAGTAGCCAGGACAACGATGTATATATCAGAGGTGAAGTCTACTCCATCCCACACAATAAACTATGTATTATGTATGTTTATTATGTATTCACCTCTATTAAAACAAAAATATGTATGTCAAAATATATAAATAAATAAATACATCTTCTCATCAAAGCTCGTCGATTATTGAGGCTTCTAACAGAACAATTTTACAGAGTCTGGTTCACCTAGTCGTGCCAAGTCTTCTATTATATTTCTGGTGCCATCAACACTTACGTCATATATCTTTCTTACCTTTCTCTCCATGTTCGCTCATTCGATAGGACCAAACTACCTAAGAAATCATTTTTAATCATATTCATTGCGCTAAGATCAGCGTTACATTTTCTGTTAATATCTTCGTTCTTTAGTCTATAATAAATAGATTTACCATACATGCGCCTAAGTGATCTCATTTTAACTACATTCATTCTAATTTATTCCAGTGGCGGTACCAGAACTCCATTGTGTAACGATAGTTTTCCCATTAGACAAGTTCCCATTCAAAATTATTGATAATTATACAAAATACTTTGTTTATACCACTATTTATTAATTATTTTACATGTTACGGATACTTATGGTATCTTTTTCAGGAAAAAATGTATACTGAAATTAAAAAAAAAACAAGCATAGATTAAAATAAAACTATAAAATGGAGAATAAGTAAGAACTAATATGAAAGGAAATTTAAAAGGTGACTGTTTGTAAAGAGGATTTGGTTATTTAGAATATTAAGTTTCTTATTAACATTTTTTCTTATTTCAAAAATAGTACATATGTATAATTTATTATCTTATCTAATAATATAAATAACATATAGTTCTTATCTTATCATAATAACCAAATCAAATCAAATAATTAATAAATAATGGTTTAAACTAAGTATTTTGTGTAATTATTAATGTAAAATGAGGCTGCAAAGTAATTTTGCAAATATTCCCTGCAGTCACCATCCTCTCAATATATTTCTCAACCTTTCCGTTTCTATCAAAGATACTTCTCATATACATAAAGTCATCTATTTGTTCCAAACATTAATTTCAGATTATTGTATGTAAACCAAAAATAATTTAAACAAAAACATTTTATCAACGTAAAAAAATAAAATTTTTAGTAACATAAATTGGTACTAAAACTCCAGTAAGCTAACTAGAAATAAGTACCTAGAAAACTTAGGTAAAACTAAAGTAAAATTTCCCTAAATATGCTATTTACATAGCCCATTATTATACTCAACTCTTTTGATGGAGTTTTTGCCGGCATGTTTTCGTTTCTAGTAGATATACGAGTATTTATTTTTACAGAGTTGCGAATTCTATTTTTGATATGTTTCTTTATTCGCTCTAAGGAGTGACATTTTTTCTCTCCTGCTACAGCTTTCAAGTCAACAGATGACACAAATGTCAAAATTGTCAAATATTTTGATTTCACATTATATAATAATCATTATCATAAGTGAAAAACTTCGTACTAGAGTAATCTTAGACAAAAAATGTGACGAAAAAATATCCGAACAAATACGCCATACTCATTACCATTTGCGACTTCATCTTTTATTTACTATTCATAAACGTCACACTTACGTTTACGCCCATTTTCACAATGATATAAAGGTACGCGCGTACTGGGTGCGTCATTCTATTTTATTGATGATTGATAAATTGAGACTACCCCTGCAGCAAGACTGTATATCGTTGTTGGGTAGATCTGAGTTATGTTCGTATATTTTTTATTTAGTTATAAAAATTATAATATTCTTTCATCTATTAAGCAACACTAACATAAAAAATAATTAATTATATCGTATATCAATTAGCATCAGGTAGATTATAAATTCAAAAGAAAATAAACACAAGAAAAATGATCAGTTATTAAACTTAGATACATACTACGTATTCTGCATTTAACTTACGAAAAGTAGCAAGACTAGTTGATTCCTTCACATTTGCTGACAGTTTATTGAACAATTTTAAACCTTTATAGTATAAACTCTATTACAGATGCCACAATGCTGTATATGTTTCTTGGGCATCGAATAAGGAAATTAATTGTACCTGCAAGAATATTTATGACGCTACGTCTGTCTATCAGCAATTGTAAAAATCAATTGTCTATCAACAGTGTAGTTGCAGAAGGGTTTCAATTATTTCACGCTGAAAGCTAAACTGTCCTTTACGCGAACTCGAGTCGAATCTCTGAGAGAAATTTCATCCGTTGATATGGGTCATTTATGATATTTTTTATAAATTCACATGTTCTAAAGGTCACAACACTCACACATTTGAAAATTAAAATATGTTAAAGAACTTATTTATGAATTCAGTACCTATTTTACATGATAAATTTCTAAAAATTTACATTAAAAAATACTATATATAGTACCTACATAAAGTAGTATGTCAAGCAACCGATTTCTAACTAATTAAATTTTAAAAAGTCATACGTATCATCATTTTTTCCTTCCTTCCCTTACGAGATATTTACGCAATACCATGATAGTAATAATATTATACAACATATATTTATATACATATACATAGGTATATTACCGATTCAATTTTTTTGACAATTATATTATGTGAAAATATATATTTTGCCATCATACGTTTTCAAAGATTGTTTATTCCTCCTGTAGAGTTTGGTGTATTAAGTTACGACACTATTCCCGTAGAAGTCGATATGCCATTATTTTAGAGTGTTCAGTGATTCAATTGTGTGAACATACAGTGTTTCTAAAATCTACCGCAAGACGTCTGGAGGGAATTGGTAGGTCATTTTAAGTTAAAAAGCAATATAAACCTAAATTAGATTATTTTCGTTATATTATATTTTGAAGATTTTTGGTATCGCTCAAAGATAATTTGATTGTAAAGATTCCAGTCTTAAAAGAAGCACAATTTACTTGATTTTTTTGTTAAGAAAATAACGAACTTTAAAAAATCCAAAATTGAATATAAATTATTAGTAGATAGGTACACTTTTTACTCAAATTTAATAATATGACCTGGAATCTGTATAATGATACAATGCTTCTTCGTATTGGTATTTTTTTTATAATTATTTGGAGGAATGTAAATTTAATGTAGGTATGTAATTATATATTTTTCCAGAATTCATGAAAAAATATTGAGATAATCTGTACGTAAAGCGTAGAGAAATAAAGCGAAATTAATTATTTATTTGAAAGAATATTATGATATATTGAAATCTGAATAAAATGATAATAACTGTGATAGGAATATTATGAGATACCTCTATAAATATTATAAACTATGCAAATCATGAAATGAAACTAACTAATTTTGAAAGATAGTAACGTTTGAAGTCGAAAATAAGTCGATGTGTTAATGTATTAGAATGTTCATGTGATTTGTTTATGGGGCGAATGCGTGAGCACTTGAATGTGTGTGAAAGAGATAAATGTGTCGCGCCGCGGTCGGCGTGGCCTCTTGCCTCCGAACCGTTGGACTGTAAACATCTTATGTACTGCATTGAATGGAAACATTTAGAATAAATAGTTTCGTTACCATGAACGGGTATTATCCTGACGACGCAATCCCGTACATAAAAATATAACAGTTCATGTGCTTTAATATTTAAAATCACTACATGGTTTTCACACAAAACCGCAATTACTCTATTCAAACATCAAATGTATAAATATAATTTGTAAAAAAGTAACATCACATACGTGGGCGAGCCAAAAATTATTTACACTTTTGCCATAACACATCTTCAAACCTACTGCGCATGTGTATTTAGAGTTGGTACGACTGCGGTCAAGTGTGCGAAGTTTAATCCCAATTGCGTCATTTTCCTTCCGGCTATTATAGTGTAAGTATATCCGCTCCGCTAGTAGTTTTCACCAAGGAGGAACAACGAGCAGTGATCCGATTTCTCACAGTACGGGGACAGTGCTGTACCACGTAAAAGTGTTTTTTTTTTGTGAACCGATCATCATAGACGACAAGATTCAGCAAGCTCGAGAGATGGATCTAGTGAATAGATGATTTAGCGTCTTCTTTGAACGTCGCTCACGGTTTTGCCAATCAAATCGTCCACGACGAGCTTGGCTTCTGTAAAGTCTGTGTAAATAAATTGTAGAACGAAAAACGTAGATAATTTTTGACTTGCCCTCGTATAATGCGCGATGTGCAAAAATCACACAATTAAAATAATCTAAGTAATATGTTTTATATTATTTATTACAAAGGTTAATAAAATAAAGTAATCATCCGTACTGTGTCCTCGTCTTTGCACTCACACGCGATAATGGGAAAAAATATAAAATATGTAGGAGCCAGCGATTCCTCGGTAGACAGTTCCCTCATCCGCCTTCACAAAAAATAATCGTGGAGAATCACGTCAGGTGAAAGCGGCAGCCATGATGTATGTGGGTCTGCCGCAGCCATGTTGAGGTAAATCGTAATAACCATTCTCTTATTCCCACAGGTCCTCTAATATCTTCCAAAAGTCACGGCAATTCTTTTCGCAAAAACCTTAATTACTTCCGGAATTCGGAGGATTCTGAAATATGGCCTAGAGTAATAAGTATTGATTATTCTCACCGGACACACCGAATAAATTCCTAATTTTTCTTCACAGTCGTGTCTGCTTTGACTTCTAATTTTCAACGGAAATGTAATTTTCCTACATCTATTGCTGTCTGTCTGATCCAATTGATTCATATGAATATTCTAAAGTGAATTTATTTTTGGATTGACGAGATTGACCGAAGGCTGATAGAATAATACTCGAATAATCTGACTTAAATGACGCATATGAAGACTTAAGACAAAATATAGGAAGGCAATTTATACACTTGATATAAGTCATAAATCTGAGATGGTTATGAATAATATTTTCACTTCAAATTCAATTTCCCTCGAACACAGAACCACGTATCATCTCTAAGTCTATGGCAGCCGATGTTAAATCGACCAGAAAAATATTTCTATGCGTCTTCAAATATTTATAAAGGGATTACTGAGACCTGCGTCTATTTATCCGAAAAGTTACGCTTGTTACAAAGCCGGTAGAACCATCTGCCTGAAAAAGTTCTATTGATAAGGATTCTTTTTAGGGAAGGTGCTGATGAATTAAGGGGTAGTATGAAAAAAATCTTTCCGATAAAATATAAAGGAAACGAGCGTTTTCAACAATGGATGTCGGGGAAATATTGGGGTGAAAGAGTCGGTGAAAGATTCCTGTTAAATGCTGATTTTATTGACGAAATGTGAGTGGGTTTTTGAAATACTCTCGAAATAAGATAAGAATAATAGATACATTTATTGTTTATTATCAAAATTTTTACATGTTTTATGTATCGTTCTTTTGTGTATTACTTATTACTGCCGAATGGAAGTCCGATTATAAAATTCTACCGATTTTGAATCAATAACATAGGAATATACATTTTTCAATTATTAAAAATTACAAATTCTGTAATCTTCAGTAAAATAATTTGCAAACGCACTGTCGAATGTTTTCATAAATATAACAAAATTAAAATTAATTTTATCAAATAGGTTGTCGCGAATCTAAATACAGTTTGAATTATGAAAATAAATATATTTCAAATATTATGTTTTAAATTAACGTATGTAGATTATACAAATATGAAGTTGTTTTCAAACTTTAATTTCTGTGAGTTAATAATTCATTTCATTACCTTAGTGGTTGGGTCGGGACACGGTTTTAAAGATGGACTTTTGGCTTTTAATTTAATTTATAATCTCTTAATGGACCGTCTCTCTGTACATGATCATCAGATAATATCCCCCAAGAGATGTGGGTTTATTTTCAAACTCTTATATTATGTACATACATACATATAAATGAATACAAATTAAATTAATCAATTAGAAAAATATACAGAAAAAATAATTATTGCAACCAAAAATTTATTTGTTGTGTCTTTCTAATCTATTCAAATAATTTGTATTAAAAATATCATAGATTACAACTACACAACAAAAATATATTCTCATTAAAAATATATATAAATAAAAAAGACGTCTCTTCTAGGTTAGATCGCGTTTTTATAGATCATTGTTTTCATGAATCTCCCACTTCGAGATTTCTTTCTCTTGCGAAAAAAGTACGGTTGCACCATAATTTATTTAAACAAAGCTTTAAAAATGGCATGTGTCACCGTACCGAAACGTTGGCCTAAGTTTTCTAAGTGAAACCATCTGCAAAAACGCGATCTAACCTAGTAGAGATGCCAGTTCCATACGTTAATGCTCGCGGAAACCTTAAATCAAATAATACATTTATATTTAAATACAAATTTAATGTGCTAAGTAGAAAAATATACATCTAAAATCAATTAATCGAAAAAGCATATATATACCTTTGAGTAAATTCATAGCAGACGCTGAAATTAACAATTCATTTTTATTAGGAAAACATATTCTTATTATGAAGTTTGTAATTATTCAGTAAAATTTGTCGCTGTAGCATAGTTGGATAATGCACCTTCTCCGGTTAGGAACGAGATCCAGGTTCTAATTCCGGTAGCGCAACAGCAATATTTTTTTGATAAAATTGATTTTATATATATATATCTTTCTAATTAATATATTTAATTCATATTTAAAATATCACAGACCTATGTTCTAAATAATTATAACTTCACAATAATAACGTGTTATCCTACTAATAAAGTTCTATCAATGTATCCAAAATTTAATAAAAATGAATTGATATCTCTGGCGTCTATTAGATTACTCAAAGGTATTTAAGATTCTGTAAAAATAAGGTAGATGGCTCATTCAAATAATGGAACGATTAAATATATTAATATCAAAAAGGTAACATATAGGATCGAAAATTTGTCGCTAAAAATATTGACGCTGTAGCATAGTTGGATAATGTACCTTTTCCGGTTAAGAAAGAAATCCAAGTTTGAATCCCGGTAGCGCAACAACAATATTTTTCGATAAAATTGATTTTATATGTATATCTTTCTAATTAATATATTAAATTCATTTTTATTAAATTTTGGACTTATTGATACAACTTATATATTATTAAGAAGAGCACATTCTTATTGTGAAGTTGTAATTATTCAGAACATAGGTCTGTGATATTTTAAATACTAATTAAATGTATAAATTAGAAAGATATACATATTAAATCAATTTTATCGAAACATATTGTAGTTGCGCTGCAATATTTTTTTTGATAAATTGATTTTATAAGTATATATTTCTAATTAATACACTAGTTTGAATTTAAAATATCACAGACCTAGGTTCTGAATAATTACAATTTCACAAAAAGAATGTGTTCTTCTTAATAATTGAAATATAATTTAATTTAAAAAGATTTATTTAATTCTTGTGCTTTAAACAAGCTGCAGTTATTTTAATTTCCTCAAATATTTCTTCATAAATTAATTAATCTTACTTCTGTGATGCATCTAGCTCGACAGCAGATATAAAGATTTAAAAATGCTACGTTTATGTTACTGTACTACAATGATGGTGCGATTATCTTTACTTAACAGAATGTGGGTGCTTTAATGTGCCCATAAAAGCGTGCTGGCCTCAATTTCTTATGTTTGGGCAATTTCATCGCTCTAAGTGGATGATGCGGTATATGCTGGACCACTCTTCTCTGTAAGGTACTAACGAGCTAAAGTGAGAGCAACATGTTTTTAAAGAATCATCATGCATTTTAGATTACTTTAGCCTTTTTATTGGAGATGTATTATATTTGATGTACAGTATTAGTAAGGCATTCCCAGAACTATGGCCAAGCCTCAATCTGAACTTGATCACTATCTGTTTATCATTTTAAATATAAGAATGATGATATGGGTTCTCAAGTATCTTATATTATATACAAATAATAACAAATTCTAAAGACGAAGATGACAAATTTAACAATTCTGGTGTCTATAAACTTAGTTGTAAGGATTGTGCTGCATTTTATATTGGTAAAAAGGGTCGAAATTTTAATATAAGAGTAAAGGAGCATTTAAGATGTTTGAATAATGGTGGGTTTACAGAATATTCTAATCATTTGATATAATATGGTCATGATTTCGACAAAAAAAATGGGATTGTCAATTTTGCATGTAAATGGTGTTGGTCATAAATTAGATAATTTGGAATAGTTGGAGACAAATAAAGAGTGTAAAACTGATCAAAAAATTATAAATAACTAACTAAATTTAACAAGTCCCATTATAACTTTTTTTTCTAAAAATTATTCTAGTAATTCTGTCATTAAGTAACAATTTGAGTTAGGTATTAAATTTATTTATTAATTAATTATTGTTTTTAAAAAAAGATTTTGTTAAAAAAACAATAACATATGGTTTTTATTAGTTATTGACATTCTGAAAAAGAAAATGATTTTTTTGGAAAACGGTAGATTTATTTTTACTTAATAAGTGGTTAATAAAACAAAGCTAAAAATAAAAATAGTGAATTTTGACCACAAAGTTAACTTTTAACCAATTTTAAAAATAATACCACAATAACTAAATTGCATGAGTTTAAAATATTTACTGGACGTGTTTAATATTTACTTACTCTTCCATATATGTTTATCGTACATATTTATTTAACCCTTTTATGTATATACTGACATATACAATTTACCTACTTTATTAATATCATTTCATGCTATTTACCTTTGTTAAATTGATCATATTGAACATGAATCGCTCAGATAATAATAATTTAAAATATATATAACATAATTGTATTTTTTATGAGAATATAATAATATTTATACAGTAACAATAAGATGATAATAAATGATATCCATTGATACCCTGTTCTATTTTACGATAAAAAATACCCACAATTTCCGATAATTTTATGATTAAGGCAAAAACAAGAAAAACTTATAATTCAGTTTTTTTACGATATCTCACTGTTATATTATTACAAAGTAATAAAAGCCCTAATAAAAGTCCCTCTAAATTAAATATAGAAAGAAGAGAACGATAATAAATTTTAAAAATCCTTTCAAACATATATTTCAAAAAAATATGAAATCTTATGGAAATTTATATATTTAAAATTAAAAAAATATTGATTATTTACTTTCAATACATATAAAAAAATTATGAAAAAAAAACTTTAAATAGTATTTTATTCACAATTTAATATTATCCATAAATTTAATTTAATTTAAAACTCCGACGTTCATTTTTATATTTTTACTTTATCTGATATAAAATCTGATATTATTAATCAAAGTACAATAATATTTTTATCATGCTGCGGTGAAGTGTATATTAATAAAAAAAATTGTTTACAATAACTCACATGTAATTAAATTAAAATAGCATTTAAAGTTTTATTTGTTTTCTAATACTTCATATTATAATACTGTAACGTAAAATGGGAGGGGGGATTAAGGTGAGGCGCGTGAAGCGCACCGATTCCATCCCACCCCCGTAAATCCACGCATTCCACCTCGACGAGGTGAACGCGCTTTCCTCAATTCATGCAGCCGAGCGGTTGTCAGTCTGCCGGCGCGCCGTTACACAATACACGCCAAGTCATCTTATCACACAGGTTGCTGATATTCGGGATAGGAACCGGGAAGGTTGTCAAAGAGAAGTCTGGTTGTATAGATTCTTGTATTATCAACATAAAAATACTTAAGAGCTACGACTTAATTAACTAAATAATCCTAATACTTAAGAACTACCTTACAAATAATCTAAATCTAAGCTTAACCTAAACCAGCCATCCTCGGGGTCAATGGCTCCTGGATCCGCGCGACGCGATCCCCGGCGCCGTCCCTCAACCCCTCCTGAGGCTGTGTGGGTACCGGACAGCCGTCACCGAACGGTATCCCTCCGAACGTGATACCTCCACCTGAGCGCCCCACCTGCTCCAGCAGCCCTCCTCCCTACTTCCGGCTGCTCCGTGGGCTCTTGATACGCTGGATAGGCGTATCCACCAGAGCGGCCCACACTCTCGACAGCTTCTGCAGAGCTTGTGTCTAACAGACACACAGGCTGTCCTCAGCCTCAGCATCGTAGGTCGATGCTCTGTAGGTCTGGGCATCATCGCCGCATGGACTTCATCCGTACGGGATACTTTATTGCCAGCATGCCCCACCTACCAGCAGTCCTCCTCCCTACTCCGACTGCACCGTGAGCTCTGGGCGTGACACACACCCCTGAGCGGCCCACACACTCGACAGCTTCTGGCAAAGCACAGGCTGTGCACAGCCTCAGCACCTTCCGCGACTGGAGCCTTCGAGCGCCCCGCAAGGCGGATCCACGGCGCCCTCCTCCAATCCATCATGATGCTCTGTGGGTACTGGTCACAAAGTGACCTCCTGAGCGCCCCACCTGCTCGAGTCCTTACAGACGTCGCCAGTCCTGGCCTTGATGCCGGAGCACCTCGGACTCTCGGAGTCAGCGTTGTCGGGGCTGAAGTCCTTATTGTGCTGACCCGATAGTCCTCCGCTACCTCCAGTTGGAGATATCGGCCGCCGATGACCCTCCTCCCCCGGTCACCTCCGCTACCACCGATAGAACGTCCTCCGTATTCAAGCCTCCGTCCGAAGAGGGATGGCCCAGAGTCTTTAGACGTTCTATCCTCCTCCACCGGTCACCTCCGATAGAACGTCCTCCGTATTCAAGCCTCCGTCCGAAGAGGGATGGCCCAGAGTCTTTAGACGTTCTATCCTCCTCCACCGGTCACCTCCGCTACCTCCGATAGAACGTCCTCCGTATTCAAGCCTCCGTCCGAAGAGGGATGGCCCAGAGTCTTCAGACGTTCTATCCTCCTCCTCATCCGCGCCATCTAGGGTAAACAACGTACCGAGTTCCGAGGAACAGGATAAACGCCAGCATCCCTAGATGCGCCTCCCTCGGGTTCGTCCGGTATACCAGTTATCACGATAACCAGGGTCCAGCGACTCACCCCCACTCCAAGCGTCTTCTCTAGGATTTGCTGGGCCTTATATACCCAATTTCTGGGTTCCATCTCTTTCTCACTTAAGGGTAACCCTAAGGGAGAGATGTCCTTTTCCCACATATTGGTTCAAATGGCCTGTCAGCTTTCTCCTCTCCCGGCTTGCACCCGATCTCTATTCCTGGTAAAAATGACAATATTCGTTTGTTCCAAGGGCAGCTTTCTAAAATAATGACCTTCTCAATAGTCCCGCTTGGTGTTAAAAAAAACTATTGTTTTGTACATGTTGCATGCGGTCTCGCGCCCCGGGCGAAGGTCCCAAGGATTTCTCTTTTACCAGGAATTTGGCCGGCTGATGTTTGCTATTCCGTTACAATACTAATCAAAATGTCTGTTAATACCTGTTATAATCAAAAACTCGCTTCCCTGACCACCACAAGAATTCTATAAAAGTAATTTTTAATTATAATTTGAATTTATTACAATTTGATTATTGTTATATTTTAAAAACGATCAGATGAATATGTAGTAAAATATATTTAGTTAAAAATATGATACCGTACCCCTTCCTCACCCATTTTAAATACTTTACTACATAATTGTCATAAATGTGGTGTTTATGTATTCATACAGATAAAATAAAAATAAGGAATGACGATATAAATGGGACAGTTTTTCAAGACATCATTTTTAATTATCGTCACTTCTTCATTTACTTTTAAATAACCCACCATAATGACGATTTGCTTCGCGAGCTACGTAACCTGTTATCTTTTTCTATAAAATGGGCAGAAACAAAAATATTCATAAATGTTGATAAAAACATTAGCATGTATTTGGAATACCCAAAACAAATAAATCTAATAATAAATTGTGTGAATTCCGTCAGTTGTGTGTGTATGTGTGTGTGTCGCGAGTGGGGAGTCTCTGGGGAGCGGGCAGTGATCTCTTGATTTCGAGACTCTCATGTATATTAATATTAGCATTAAGTGTACATAATTATGTATCATTGTACATCATTGATTGTAATAAAAACCAGTAATTATCACAAGACGAACGCTCTGATTTCCCAATAATCCCGACACAACCAAGTACACTAGCAGAACAATACATTGACACAGCTTGTTAATAGCTACACACAAATAAATCATCATATTCAACATTTTACCATTCGCATTGTTATATTCAACAACTGAACAATCCTACTACATTCTCAAAATTATTTTACGAGCTCGTGTTTCCTATCAATTTCTCTCAGTAAAGCGTTCCAATATTATTTTCTACAGGTGAAAAGAACTGTATCAATTTTAATTTCATTGACCACTGGTCAGATTATTTTTTAATTCTAGAATACTCTACACAAACTTCTAATTTTGAAGGCCAGGTAAAAATAAGTATCCATTCAAAAGCAGTGTATCTTCTAGGAATGATCAGCTCTTCCCTGATCTTGTATCGTAGCTCTATGTAACTAAAGTTTTGAGTCACGGATTTAAGTGGATTTTTGCTAAAATTGCTGACAAAAGTTAGCGGACGCCAAACACTGCAAGGGAATTAATTAGTATATCGAAAAAAGTCCGAAATGGACTGGGAATAATTACGAGTTCTGTATTTTGATAATTTATTAGCAGTTCGATCGTACTGTAACTAGTTTCAACCTCACTAAATTACAAGTAGAAAATATTCAAGGAATATGTGCAAAAACTTCACTGTTACGAAAAATATTATTGTTTAAAATTTTTGCAAAATCATAAGTCTACGTACTTCAAATCAACCATAAGTCTAAGTACTTCAAAATAAACATTTGCGAAATTGATGTATTATTAATCTATATCTTTTCTTCAGGCCCTAAATCATGTAACAAAAAATCACATGGTCGCTCGAAATTCAATGACCTTTAATTTTTTGTATTAATGTATAATTTGGTATCAATAAAATATTTCAAGTAGTCGAAATGATTGCACAATTACGATTTTTTTAAAATGCTTATATCTCTGACATGGTCGAGATTAGGCACAAATTCCTTGAAAATTTTCGACTAGTAATTTAGTATCCACCTATAAAGTATTGTGGACTAGGTCTGTTACATGCTGTATATGATAATATTAGAGTATTAATGCTATTCTTATATATATTTTTGTATGTGCCTGAAGCATTCATTTGCGTATCGTTTTTGATGGTACTATTGGTTATCTTGATAATAAAAAGTCCATATTAGAATGGATCAGTAAACTATTTCGCTTAAAAATTATATTTTATAAAGGATTGATATGATTTTTTATCAATGAAACCCTTAAAAAATAATAAGCATCAGATAACCACGAAACATCAACAGTTTCTTCCGGTGATTAATTAATACAATTAAACATATTAGCGAATATGTGTACAATATTTATAGATGGATAGAATTCATTTTGAAAATAATTCTTTTCTATTTTTTATTTATTATCTTAGTTTTATTAACCACAATTGAGTTTAAAAAACATCTACCGGTTTCGGAAAATACTTATCCTTCTTCAGGATGTCATAACTAACTATGAATAAATATAAAAAAATATGAATCTTAACCACCAAGTTAATATTGCTAATTTTAAAAGAATTATTTTCTATTTTAAAAATTATTAGATAAATTAGTTAATTGGATTATTATGCTTGGTTTTCAGTATTTCTGTCGAGTGTAAATGTGAAGTGAAATCGAATAATTTTTTTAACATAAATTATTATTGAAAACAACTTACCAGTGTATCAATTTCGGACAATTTCATTATTAAGAAAAAATTTAACGAATGGTTCATTACAAAAACCTCTTTACAAATCATGACGCATTTGTTTTCGTCCTTATTTGAAGAGGTTTCGGCTACCTTTAGCTATCCATTTTCTTAAATGGACCAGAGATTATTTTTAAATTTAGACTAAACTTGTTTTATAAAACGCAAGATTATGCAAGGGGTACTCTAGAATGTAAAGAACATTATAAATATGCAGGTAAGTTCTAACAAAACTTCTTCGTTCGCGTTGAATGTTTTAGCTGGGTGTATAAAGCGCTAGACGTGACTGGGTTGCGGTGTAAGCGTTGAATAGAAAATTTCGAATATTTGTTTTCGAATAGTTTTTGGAAATTAAACTGCAATCAAATTCATTTCGTTAGTCAAAATTCAAATTTAAATTGCATCGAAAGAGTTTCGATTGAAAGAGATATGAAGTGTATACATAGGTGAGGGGTTTGGAACATTATTTGCGGGACGAGGGGCATTATACACACATGATATCCAATGAAACAAATCCGATAGATTATGACACATTTATACAACAGTTAAAGTATTTACTCTTTCAAAATTAAATCGTTGTGGGAACAAGATGTATTTTTTTACATTAATGCATATTATATTGTCAGTGTTTAAATTTTCGTTCCAATCGAGTCATATTTAAAAAAAAAGTCGCTGAGCTTTTCGATCACGTGAGTGCCACCAAAATGAAAATTGTGGGACAAGGAATTTGCGTTAGTTCATGTCTATTTATTTGGTAGTTATTTATGTTCCAAACAGCTTAGAGTATTTGTATGAAATAAATGTAAATTTTAAATATGAATTAAATGTATTAATTAGAAAGATATACATATAAAATTAATTTTATCGAAAAATATTGTTGTTGCGCCATCGGGATTCGAACCTGGATCTCTTTCCAAGCCGGGGAAGGTGCATTATTCAACTATGCTACAGCGACAATATTTTTAGCGACAAATTTTCGAACCTATATATTACCTTTTTAATATTAATACATTTAATCGTTCCATTATTTGAAAAAGCCATCTACCTTATTTTTACGGAATCTCAAATACCTTTGAGCAATCTGATAGACCCCAGAATTATCAATTAATTTTTATTAAATTTTGGACACATTGATACAACTTTATTATTAGGAGAACACATTCTTATTGTGAAGTTGTAATTATTCAGAACATAGGTCTGTGATATTTTAAATATGAATTAAATGAGTCAATAAGAATGTGTTCTCCTAAAAATGCACATTTTAATAATTTATCGTTAAAATAACGATACAAATAATGTATAAATAGGTACCTCCATTTATTCGCATTATATTCTACCGAAAAACAGTCATTATTCCAGTCTGTAGCGCGTGCGCGAAAGAAAAGTAAGGAATTTTTGACATAATACATGGAAAAGTCTAGTGATACAGTTTTTGGCCTATAAAATATGAACACACTGTTTCATTGCCTCAAAACGGGAGCAATAAAAAACATAGGTACATGGAATCAATTGAATTTAAAGATTTTTCACTGTTTATTAAATTACCTACTTGTTTGTTCTAGCGGTAAGATGCCGTTACTAAGAAGTCATATCATGTTGAACTAAATATGTTTATGAAATTAATTGTAATTTTTTCCTTTTTTTAACAGTATGTGTGATGAAGAAAATATAATCCTTAATAGGCATATATTAATGAATAGCCTTAATTATGCCCAAATTCTAGTTAATAAATTAAGGTTTTAATTTATTCACTAAAATTTAGGTAGCACGCATATATTTTATTTCAATATGTGAATTCCTGCGAAGACTTAATAACAGTTAGTCTATTGACATGGTGGTTAGTTAAATATATATAAAAAAAAAACCCCGCCATGTATCAGGGTAGAACTATGTTTTCCACGGTAAGTAGTGTGCAGTGTTGAAAGAAGAGCTTGTGGAGAGTTGGAGTGGTTTTAAGAATGTGAATGTTAAAAATACCCTGATTATAAGAATAAAAATTCCCGGATTATAAGAATAAAAATATCAGGACTTCAAATACAGCATTCCACAATAGAATGGTCGTACTTAATATATGACTATTGTTAATTATGAATGCATTCCAGAAAAGATCTTTGAATAAGTTATGTTGAAATCGCTTGTAGATTATTGTCGATAAATAGTTCTCGTATGCACGTGTAATAAATTGATTTATTGATTTAACGTTTTCAAAATAAATAAGATACTTTGTAGTCATGTTGTTTTCGTGCGAATTCAAAATGAGAAACGAAATAAAAAAACAGAAACATATTAAAATTAAAATTACAGTTTGACTATTCATTCAGTAATAACGGTTTATTATTTTTCAGTGACAAAAATAATGATATATAGACAGACCGAAATATTTTTAACTAAAATCAAGATCCAATAAATTGAAAAACTGTTAAAAAAAATCTTACAAATTAGTTCAAAAATCCAACCCTGCTAAAAAGTTATCAAGTGTAAGTATTCTGAAATCCAATTTTCAAAGAGAAATTTTTGTAAGCAACAATGATAACAAAAGTTTGCTGGCGTATATTTCTAAATAATTTTTCAGTTGCTCATATTTTGAGCTAATATGAAAAAAATTACTGTTAAAATTAGTTTTTATAATGATACAAACACTTATATTTATATAAAAAGAAACTTATTTCAATCCACTAATTCTATATTAAACATTAAATTCAATTATAAACACACGCTTAAAAGTATTATTACATATTCTGTAAATTCTAAAAAGGTGTCAGTAGTCCCTAAAGGAGAAAGATAAGTTATTACTATAGGTTAATATATTATTAATAGATTCGATTAGACTTAATATTTTAAGAACCAAGTTCATGATAATATAATAATAATAATAATAAATAAATTATAAAAAGACAGTAATAATATTAAATATATTAATAATAAGAAAAAAAATTGTTTACACCACTGTTTATTGATAAATCAACATGTTTTAAGATTAATTGTCCCTTCTTCAGGATATAATGTATACGAAAATTAAACTATAAATAAGGTTGGTAACTAATTAGGATCTATTGTGAAAATAAGTTTAAAAGTTGACTATTTGCAAAAAGGATTTGGTTATTCATTTTTTAATTTATAATATTTCTAATTTATCTTACTGTAAACCCCTAGTATTTATGTGCAAACCCTTATTAATGTCAAAAGAATGGTATATAAATGTAATACAAAGTAACTTTTCAATTATTGAATAAATAATAATACAGTTTTAATATATTTTATGTACATCATTTTTTTTTGTTGTTACGATAGAACGACATCCATTCCTTGACATGCATCGCCTCTGTGGTCTAGTTTGCTGGGCACTTGCCTACCGCTTGCAGGACTGTCTTGATATTATCCGCTCACCCACGTCTTGGTCTTCCCCTCGGTTTCGTTTCTATTAGCTTGTGCGTGTTATAGAACTCATTTACTCTCGCTATATGTACTTCTGTAGCTTTCGTATTTTCACCCTCCTCAGGATATCTAGGGCGGTATATATTTCTCAAAGTTCCGGGTTCTATAACCTCCATTCTTCGTTATCCATGTTATGTTCTCCGGGTTATCCAGGTTATCCAGTCTCTATTCTCTGGTTAGGTTGTCACGTATTGACTCGTAAATTTTGCACAAAACTTTATTTTCGTAGACCTTCAATCTGTTTTCTTACACTATAATGAGACAAAATTTCACATATACATAAAGCGATCGTTTTTTCAGTATTTTATATAAGATAGTCTTTAAAATGTATGACTAACCACGATGTCAGCGATTTCAGTAAAATAAAGTAACAAACATTTTTTGATTTTATCCTGTTATTTATTATTGGATATCGTTAATACTTGTGATATATTTGTTCCTATATATTTAAATTGTCTAACTGATCAAAAACTCGATTTTTTCCGGTGAATGATGATAATGGTGATGGCGTCTGTCCTTTTTTGATAGTGTTGATCTTTAATCCCATTTCTTTATTGTACGTTATGGTATAATCCAAGCGCATTTCGATTCACCGGTTTGTGACCAATGTCATATATCATCAAATATATCATCATCCTCATATGCCAACAAAATATCTACACTATCGCTAGTTGATGTTTACTATTCCCTCACCATGTATTCCAGTATTACAGACTATTAAATTAATGACGAATAATGAACAAGAATTATAGAGTCTAGTGAGTAGAATATACGATGTATGCAAGGAAAGCGACCTTATAACGAATATCAACCAGTCGAAAGAAATGGTATTCGAGAAGGAGGAAAGTGAGACAATGTGTAAAATACTTGTAGATAATGAATGTTTGGAACAAGTAGATGAATTTGTGTACTTGGGAAGTATGTTTGATAGAAACGGATATGATATCGAAAGGAGGATGACTGCAGGGAACAAACTGAATGGCGCTTTTAATGGAACTAGCGGTTCACAGTGGAGTCCTGGTACCGACAGTGATATATGGAAGTGAGGCCTGGACGTGGCAGAAGAGGAATGAAAGTAGACTGAATGCAGTGAAAATGAGATCATTTAGGCGTATTTGTGAAAAATTCATTTATGACAGAATAAAGAATGAAGAAATGAGGAAAGAATGCAAATCTGATGTTAGTATAGTGAGTAAGATTAATAAAGGATCACATAGGTAGTTTGGTTCCTATGAAATGGATGAATAAGGAGAGAATGGTAATGGTACCAGAAATAGAAGACGTCCGCAAAAGACTTGGCGCGACCAGGTAAATCAGGTACTGGAAGATGATCTTGTTAGAAGCCACAATAACCGACGAGCTTGTATGAGATGTATGACTGTGGATGAGGAAAGAATTGTATGTCAGGAAAGACGAGTGTGGCGCTCTCTCCTCTCTGCCTACCCCCCTTTCCGGGGAAAACGGTGTGATGATAAATAAATAAATAAGTTAGATTAAAAATTAATGATGATAGTAAACCTCCTTATTCAAAGCTACAAATATATATACAGTACATTCCATTTAGAATTAATATTATATAGGAAGTATTTTTTATTTTCTCTAGCTCTCTAGGATAGCTCAAACCAAGAAGCAATCACCCTTTATGTTCTCAGATGCACAACAACTTACACCGTGGGAGGATCATATCATAAATTCTGAGGATTTCGCCAGGGTAGGTACGTAATATACATAACCCCATTTCACACGCTTTTGATTGTTGAAATTTTCTTCCCTTGAAGCCTTCTCTAAGATCGGGATTCTTATAATAATAAACACTTGAATGAAAAATATTAATGATCTTTTCAAGCACTTTAAAAAAAAAAAGTATTTCTGACAAGTATGTATGTACAGAAATCGGCGCCGAGTCCGATATTTAAATCATTTAAAGAACTAAATATAAGAAATAGAGACTGAACGATTTTTACGTTAATAATTATTTAAAACCATATTTTATATAACCTTAACATAAATACTCGTAAACGATGAAATGTATGTGACGATTAATATAATTTACAACGGCAGCATTTATTTCACGTACCTACTTACGTTAGTGTAATAATTATATAATCCTCTTCAGTAAAATGAAATATACCTAAAATACATCCATTTTATTAAAAATTGGTATGTTTTATTGAAATTCAAAATCCTTACGAAATATTAAATTTTGTAATACAAACTAAAATTAAAAGAGTAGGTATAATATTTGTTGAAATGACTTTCAAACGTATTAGAGATTATTGATACATTATACAAGGTAGATGGATTATTAAATATGAAAAAATATCTATTAGATGACACAGATATCCTGTACTCCAAATATTATAACATGTAATGGGCATTTTAGACCAATTTCTTTTAAAAAGTACCAAATTTAACAAGCTCCAAACCTGGACTATTAAATGTAAGTAAATTATGACAAAAATGCGTTTTATTGTGTTTAAACCAGAAATAAAATCGCTTAATTACCCCTTTATGTATATATATATATATATTTCTGTAAATTGATGCAGAAAAAGGAAATGTTCGCGATGCGTCATTTTTTAATAAACTCCAGCACTGCCGAAAATTCATCGTTCCAGTCATCCCACTTTATGACCAAAAAAGTATATACTTCACTCATAAAACGTTGGTGTGCCGAAATATTGCTTTTTACCGGTAAATATTTTAGTAGAGTTTTTCGTGAATAAATCACACGGATGAACGATTTGATTTTTAATATTTTGTCGTTTTATTAATGCCCGGGACCGGTATTCAAGTTTTACAGCGCTTATATCCGCTTTCTTCCCCAATAAACAACTTTTTGGTTTTTTAGAAATTAATAATTACTATCGATTACTTCCATAATACCTCTAACTATTGGTATTATAATTAGATAATTTCTCAATTTACAGCTATCTAATATAACATTGATGAAAATATTGCATTTTATATACTATCACATATATATTATTACAATAAAATAACATTTTTTGTAAATCTTGAAATCGTTTAATAGTGAATACAGATTTATAATTTCAACTTCCGTATTCCGTAAAAATATGCATTTTTTTTTAAGTAATCAGAAGCATTCATTTGGCGTGACTAATTTTATGTAACAAAAAAATTACCTTTCACAGGGCGGAAGCAAGACTTCTTGTAGTAATAGATTGCTTCGGCGTAAGAAAAAAATTTTTTTTAAATACACAGTAATTATATCACCTTAATGTTTAAAATAGTCTCAAAACACTATTTAACTATCGAAACTTCTAGGTAAGAACTTGAAAAATTGATTAATTATATTAATAAAATATACATATTTTTTATTGATTTAGATCCTAATTTATACACTTATCTATTAATAAGTTTTTGCTTCACAGTACACGTGTATCCCTCACTGGTATGTAGTTCAGGAACAAAGTTTATTCGTCTCGATTAAATGTCACCGGGGGGCATAAAGTTTAAATAACGCAAGCTCATATTCGTTCGGCGGAAACAGGCCGTTGCGGGAAGCGTACGTCCGGCGCGAGCGAGAATCGCGTTCGACTGAACGGAGGCTTCGCGGCAGCGGTATGGCCTGCCGAGCAGAACCTTCGCAATAACGAAGGTAACATTTTCCCTGCTCTTTCCGGGATATCGCATGCGATCAAGGAAAAAAAACAACTATACACATTTAGTATTTTTTAATAAGGCTACACAAATATCGACAAAATAAAAGTGCATGTACAAAGTGATATATTGTTTATTTGAATTGTATAAAGTGTAATATTGTTTATTTGAATTGTAAAATAAAATAAATATGTTAGTTATTTTTCTATTGTTCTCTTTCCTTTCTAATTAGTTCAGTAACCTTGTAAAACGTGTAGGAATAGTACTCTAAATGGAAATGTATCAATTGTGGTATCATCAGTGGTATATTAAAGTTCTTGTATTATCACTGATGTACGTGCGATGTGAACTCCGGAGCTGGAAAAATAGGATTGAAGGTAGTGGTGAATGCAGCAAAGTTATAGTCGCTCAGGCGAATTTATGTATAAGTACTCGTAAAATACAATAAAATAGTTAATGAGAAAATTTAAATTCTTCTAATTCTAAACTCTCAGACATGTAGTGTCTGCTGTGATATGTCATTGTTATTTTATAGGTTCGACAAACAGATTATGCCAAATAACTTAGAAATTTTTAACTGCTTCAAACACAGTTTATAATGCGTTGAAATTTTTAATGAAATTACGTAGTTTTCGACAATTTTCTTTAATTAAAAGTGAAAAATAAATTAGGGGCGAATATATGAGTAAAGTGTGGTAAGAAATATGCTTGTTCTGAGGAGGCATCAGTAAAATACATTCGCAAATGACCTGGCACGACTGGATAGATCAAATATTGGAAAATTGAGATACTTATTAGAAGTCTCAATAATTGAGCATACACGAAAAGATGTATGAATGTAGGTGGGGCGATAATTGTGTGTTAAAGAAAAGTATGGTGGTTTATGATATCAGCCGGGGTTTATGATATCAGCATTATGGCGTAGGTGGGGATGCTAGTTAGGGATTCTGTGTTCTCGACTTTTTTAAATTCCTGGAAATCGAGACCATCATGCATATTACGAATATATATATATATTTTAATACATATTCGTAATACGTATGATGTACCTACAGTAAAAAACATATTAATATAAAATTATTATAACAAATACTAACTGATTGATGAAATATTTATTGATTCACAACGTGGTAGTGTATAGTTTTTTTAAATTGAATTGAGTTAATACTTCTATTGAATACAAAAACACGTTCATCTATAAAATTTACAGAACACAAACAATAAAAAAAAATCAAAACAAAATAATAAATATACTAAAAAAATTTTTTTTTTTTCACAGGCAATCCATCCTTGAAGAGTGACTTAATAAAGACAACTAAAATCTCCTAAAAAAGTTTTTCAAATAAACTTATCCCGTCCAAATTTTGTTTCAAAATATGACATGAATTTATCACATTTTACAAAGAAACATAATCCCCTGTTTGAACAAACCGACAGAACTATTTACTTCAGTAGTAAATATTCGAGGATTAATTTCTTCTTAATGAAAATGTTTATAGCTGATCATATAAACTATGGAAACCGTCCATTTTTTTAATATGCTTACACATGCACCGCTCGTCGCTGGGTCACTACTTGCTGTATTGACAGACAATGGTCCGATGAGGTTCAACTCATTTTAAAATGCATAATATCAAGACAAATTATCTTGAGTCTCTGGTTCAGAGTCCAGAGACTCGAAACAGCAAAAGATCATGAAATTCCTGGGTTGTTTCGATACAAAATCCCTACTCCTAGTTAATCAAGATTTATCAGACTTATATCATACTCTTTTTTTTTTAGTCGTTATATTAGAAATTTTAACCATCCCACATGAATCGAAGTTTTCTGACAATTATTGTTATATTGTATATTATATTAACAAATTAATTTCTGACATTGGAGGAGGACTGAATTTTGTGTAAGTACTACAATATCTAGTCATGCGACAAAATGGCAAAAACGCAATAAATTTCTCAAAAAAGTTTAAGCGACCTATTTTTAATAAAGTTTTTATTCTGAACATTTTGATATTCGAAGTATTCTCAAACTTAAAAACATCAAATTTCGACTTATTATCGTGGTCCGTAATGCGGTTGATATGGTTTGTACATTAAGTTACCTGAATTTAAATTCAAAACATATTTGGGAATCTTCCTTTTTCTAGTAAAATGAACTAATTTGGATGAATTATTGGAAAAATTTACTTCACTTTTAATCATTAGAAATATACTACATTTTTAGTAGACTAAAAAACACTCCATTTACTTAACACTGGCTCACTTAAGAATCGCATTCTAATGTTTTAAATAGGTACAACTAACTAACTTACACACAATTCTCGCCTCATCCACATTCATACATCTTCTCATACAAGCTCGCCGATTATTGAAAATTTATATTTACATTTTTCTCGAATTTTGACATTTTTCATCCAGGCTTATATCATCTATACCTACCAGCTTACGGGGATAAATCAAACATGGCGTGTCATTCCAAGAAGTAAATTAAAAAAATAATTCTGAAAATAAAATTCAAAACCAAAATTAGATATTTTACATTATTATTTATTTAAAAAATAAATTTATTACTTGAACAACTGAATCATAAAAATATAATCAAATAAACAAATAAAATATGATATGTTAATAATTTTATGAATATTCATATAACTTACGAAATGCATCAAACTGAACATAACACAGTATACAAATACACGTTATGGAATATGAGAAATACACGAATATTTGGAATAATTGCTATGCCATATATCTATACTGAAGTGCTATGCCATATATCTATACTGCATGGTAGAATATTCCAATCAACCTCAGATTGTAGATTATAATATTCTGAAGATAAAACCCTAAATTCAAAAAACTCTCAATTTGATGGCATGTCGACAAATCGACATATCCTAAGATCACCATTACTTTGAGAAATGAAGATGTAAATGAGCCGAAAAATCAAATAATTTCCTTTTACTATTTTTTTTTTTCTTTGTTGGTTTTTTTCTCTGTTGTCTTCTGTTTGACGTTCCTCTTGTTTTCGCACGATTATTGCGTTGCTGGAAATTTGAAGATGCTTCGGGAGTAGTTTTGCAAGCCGGACACGGAATATTATATGGGGTTCTGGGTAAAACTCTTAACGAACGCTTCAGTAATGAATAAACTTGACTATCACTCTGCTGACTTCTTCTACTTTTGTCTTCTCTAGTTAACATGTCGTTTATGTCCACATCACTGCCCTCTTTACTAAAATCTGGTGGCAATGTCGTGTATACCACTTGGTTAACATCTTTTTCTATAATATGAGAATATTTCATTTTATTCTTCTGAATAAATAACGTAATAGGCCCTAGAATAGTACCGAAATAATGTAAATAAAATAAAACAAAATATTGTTTTGACAACTGTAAAATTTATTCGAATTTCAATTAATATTCAAATATATTTTTAAGTAGTATATATATCAAATCTGTGTAATCGACATAATAATGTTCTTCAAGGTAGGATCGTAATATATATATATATATATTTTGAAACAAGTTCAAGTCAGTTTTACGGATAAAAAATTCATGTACCTTTAGCTACTCATAATACAAATTATTTGTACTATTTTTGCGGTATGCACGTTATGAATATAAAAAAATTAAATTAAAATATTAAAAAAGTATTTACGTATACTCAACAAAATAAGAGATTTACAATATATTATACTTATGAGTAATTCTTATTGTTGTTATTTTGATTAAACAAAAGAATTAAAAATTAATAATAAATATGGGATGAGTTTTATAACCCAAATTATTATATAAAATTGTAAATATAATATTTTCACTATTGATCTTGATAGATGTTCTCTTGGTGAGCGAGATTGGGTAACATGATAAAAATCTCACTATGTGACAATAGTGTTTATTCTACTTATGCTTCTGTACAGTTGACAAGTCAATAGATAATATATATATATTTTATTTTTTTATTTTTTTTATTTTTTTATTTTTAAATAGAGATGCGTACACGGAATACATGTCACATCAATATTCTTACTATTTTCAAACTAAACTAAACGTTTGTGCTATAAAAATAGGATTATCTTGTTGGTGTCTTGGAACGAGGCGTGAACCGCCGACCACTAGATTACTAGGCCAACGTCTTGACCACTGCACCAACAAGCTACTCATAATATTAGGTGTATTCCGTATAACGGTTCGGAGACGAAAAAGCGCGCCCGACCGCGCCGCGATCCTTTATCTCTTTCCAATTTTGTGCGCGTCACGCATTCACACGACAGCTACATCATAGTAAACTAATCGTAAAATACAGGAAGCTGCGAATATTAAAAAATAGGGGACTATATTCAATACTGGATGCAGACTGGCATCAGAAGAAGATTAAAATGTGAAAAGGTTCAAGAGTAAAGTGTTGTTTAGCCGATCTGATGTTTTCTGGCTATTGCGCATTACGACTGAAAATGGGTAGAATCTAAATAATGTAATATTTTGTTGAAATACGGAAAGCATTGAAATAAGCACGTATGCTGGTAGCGAAAAATTAGCAAGCAAAGCGATGGTAGGGAAGTAATATATTTGGTTGAAAACACCTATTTTAAAAGCATAATAAAAATAAACCAGGTATTTTTTCCTTTTAAAACTGCATAATTATATGATATTATTTTTAGAGACCGAGTTATACTACACTGAAATATAATTAAAAAATCTGAACAACTAGAACTTGTTTAAAGCCAATAAACCGTAGAGAAAATAATTTTATGTAAAACATCACTAGTTTTCGGGGAACCCACATGGCAACGTATACAGGTCAATTTTTTACTCATGGGACTATACAGTCAGCCATTGACGAATCTGTTGCTAGTATATTTTTTTTTATTATTGCAATATAACAGTACATAGATTTATTTAATGTTGAATTATTTTATGGATAGGGAATTAAAAATATTAAGCATGTCACAGCTGAAACTGAAAAAATATTAAGCACATCACAGCACAAAGCTGAAACAGCACACAGGTGAAGAAAATAAGTTATGGTTAAATGTTAAACAGTAAATTTAATTATATTAATGTAATGAATAACCGCTAAAAAAATTTGTAAAGTTTAAAATATAGTTATTTACATCAATGTGCTAAATTTACTTTTATTCTGTGCATATTAAAGGAGCAACACGTTGCGCGCGGTGTACACAACCGATATTATGCGCCAACTGACGTGAAGCGGTCATATAACTTTTTCCCTTTCTCACTTAGATAGCGCTCACGCACACATTGACTTGTATCGGTGCACAACACATTATTGAATTGCCATGATCAAAAAATTGACTTATACAGTTTTTGATGCAACGTATTATCTGATATGACAGTTTCTTACAAAATTGATTATTTCAACATTTAAAGTACATACATTAAGGTAGTAGGTAGGTACTATGGTCGACATTAGGTCCCACAATACTCAAATTTTATGGCTCACTTACGTCATCATCACTTGTTTTCTATCCGCTACTGGATGGAGACCTCCCTAAGTGTCGATTTTCTCTGTCTATTGTTATTAGCTGCCACGTATTTCCGCAGGGTTTGAAGATTTCACCAGTTCAGCGGATTTTTTGATTCAGATAGTGTACCGCTGGATGACTTAGTTTCTCCAACGTTTGTTCGTCTTTTAGATATTGTGACCTGTCCATTGTTATTTCATTTTATTGGCGTATTCTATTATATTGTTACTCTTATCTGTTATTACACGTTTATTTTGCTGTTTCTTCGTGTGATGTCCAACACACATCTTTCTATTACCCTAAGTTACGTTACTCTATGTTAAACTATTGTTTACGCAGCCATATGTGAGCACTGGAAGTATGCATTGATTGAACAGTAGAAGATCACATTTTAAAATGTAATATAACGGAAATATTTATTGTGGCAATTGTTATTTTTAGCTATAAACGGATGTCGAAATGTGGATTGTGGATCTAAGGTAAATTAAGAATGCAGAGCGTTTTCGTGCTATTAAGGTACATTTATATACAGAATTAATATTATGTTCCAGACCGATATTGTTTTTGAATAACTAACACTACTTTTAATTTCGTTTTATTAATAAATTACTTGGTTTATTACACTTATGGATGGAATATGTCATTGATCAAGTGACCAACTTGGGCAGCGGCACAAATGCGTACTTTTTTAACCATATTTTTCCTAATATTCTCGCACACTTCGCGTGTCATTTCAGCAATTTCATTTCGAATATTGTCCTGTAGCATCAAAATTGTTGTTGGCTTATTAGTGTAGACCTTTTCTTTCATGTACAATCACAGAAAATACTCGGGAGTCGTCAAAATAGTTGACAGAGGAGGCCAATCGATATCACCACTTTTTGATATGATGCGGCCGGGAAAATTTTTTAGAAAAATTTCAAGCGAAGCTCGGACTGTGTATGAAGTGGCACCATCCTGTTGAAACTACACATGTTGCAGGTTCAGTCACCGGCCATCTAATTCGGCCACCGAGATGTTTTCTAACATCTAACGAAAACGATCACTAAGAATGATTACAGCATTGCCATTATTATTAAGATAAAATAATTTAATGACTTCAACACGTTACTGAGGCATAAGATGCTACATAACAAATTATAATCAGCTACTATCTATGATTACCAAACTACTGCCAAACTATAACGGTAGCCAAACAAAATCGACCTGGAACATAATATCTACCTGTATGCGTTTATTACATTCTGCATTAAATAGATTCTGAATTATTAACACAGACATGAGATATTTATTGGAGAATAATTCAACAATTGAAAATTGTTTTCATATGAATAAATGTAAAAATCCCACAATTTTTCGGGTTTTTTAATGTGTTAATTAATGCAAATACGTACATTTTTAGTGCAGTTCCAAACATAATTTTTATTAAATTCACAATTTCGCTAAATAATTTATATAAAAAATCTTATCTCATAGCCGGAAGCTGTTGAAATACAGATATTTGACTAAATCGCTCTGATACACATATAGTATATAATAAATTGTAACATGATCTAAATAAATTCATTATATTCTTGCAAATGTATCAGTGCATAAATGATTTTCTCAAAAGATGCTAAATTCTAATCGATAATGGCGTACGTAATGCGTAAAAAATTAAATTATTTAAACTCATTATAATTTTCACAACTAAACTTTGTACTATACGTTGGGTTATTGTCACTACAATAGTTTCGAGATATGCACTCCTCATCTCTCTCTCATCTCAGCTGATAACATTTAAACTTACTAATTTATACGTTCACATAATATAATATATAATTTTAATTAAACGATTTAAGGAAAATACAGATTATGTTAAATTTATTTAAACAGGTGTTAAACATAGAAAAAAAAACATTTTTATTTAACTTTTTTTTAAAATATTTAGTCCGATTCAGTTACTATAAATACATAGGAAAAACGTTAGTGACAGAATATGTACATTGTAGATACATAGAATCGCTCTGACGAAGGTACAAAGCTCCAAAAGAGTTGCCATCTTTTGGCGGCGAAGTACCTCAAATCGCTCGCGTAGTGGGGACAATGAAGCTGCTATTATAACATGTTATTTTGGAACATTATTCGTTTAATGAGAAACAGTTTTTTCGTACCTTAGTGGACGTTTACGTTTCGTACTCAGTGGACGTTTACGTTTCGTACTCAGTGGACGTTACCTTAGTGGACCATTTTAATGCAATAATTACCGTTGAAAACGGTTTTGTCACGGTAGTTTTAATTAGACAACACACATTTGGTAATATAGTCATCTCAGGAGTGCTCGCTTCTTCATCTAGTATAAACAGCTGTTGTTTTAATTAAATTTAGTACCCAACGTAGACTGTATACTACGAATTATAGAATACGGCGCTACACAGGCAGTGAGCAATTAATGGGACCTATTCATTGCATATCATTCCTCTACCGCAATGCACGCAAAGATACAGGCTAACCGCAATATAATAGCATCCCTCGAAAAATGTAATATATTATTTGATCTTTATCGTAAATATATAACGTAAGTATAATTGGTGATAAACCAAAGGAAAAGTGTCCTTGAAAAAGTGCATCAAAATTTGAATCATTTTAGGTGTTAAAATTTTTTGATAATGTGCTCCTTTCATTTTTTCATCAAAAGGTTTATTAAGCCCGTATTGTTAATTCTATGGAAAACAAAATTTATTTATATATAAGTAAAACTATTAGTTCCATTAAAAGTTTTATTATAATCTATCAAATTCATCTGATCACCTGCTTATTAAACAATAAAATTAATTAAGATATAATAACAATAATTTATTGTGAGTTATTTTGAAATATAGACATTATTACTATAAACAACATTGCTCTCAAATGTTTTGGCAGTAAAATCAATATTTTTTTGATATACTTGAGAGTAATATTCTTATACCAAGATAGAGATATTTTGTGCTCTAATGGTGAACCGTTTATAATGTAAAAATCAAGTCACAGATTAAAAGTACGATCCAAAGTGATTTTTCACAAAGTAAAAAATCTCATTCTGAAATATCTGTTCAATAATTTTGATAATAAGATGTAAACTTTTGATGAAAAAAAAAATATCGGGGATCTTATCATGAAAAAGTAAAACAAAGTACTTAATCCTAATCTTAATTTGAGGGTTGATGGTTTCCTGAATTCCTCGAATACTTTAACGTTAATCTTCAGAGTGGTTTCATCTCAAGAAGCCACTTAAGAAGGATTAGTCCACGCCAATCAAGTGAAAAGGTCACAATTCTTTCCTGTTTTTTAAAATTACCATGAATTCGTACACGCCACCCACATCATAATACTGTGAGTATAATATGTTATATCACACGTATCTTTAAAATATGTGATTTCTAAGAAAAAATATAACTACTCCATATCCGAGTTATCTTATGTAAAAATAATTCAGAAAAATGATACGTTTTCACGTGGCTGATGTCAACTTGCCAAAATTTAAGGAGAAAAATAAACCAATGATGCTAGTTACTCGCAAAACTTTCAAATAAAATACCGACAAAACAGGCACACCGACATTTCTTATATTCTCTGCCAGTGATTCAGCTCCGAAAACTATCGACTTTGATAGATATTTCCATAATTTAACAAACCAAATAATCTTATCCAATATCTGCCGTTGTTGTTGTCAGTTTCTTCTTACAAATTTGAGGGTCTGTTTACATTTTGTAGATAATTTACAGTTCTCGTTAGTTATAAAATAACCGGTTATAAACTATATTTTTTTAATCCACTAAGTTTAAACTGTTAAATCAGAATTGGATTTTTTTAAAATAATTATAGATAAATCATGGGATTCGTTAATTTTTCTGGACCAGAAAATTATTCTGAATCGGTACGTTAGTACAACAGGAGTAATCTTACAGATCAATAGGTTTAGATGGATCAGGTATTTTGTAAAAAAAAAAACCTAATAATATTATATAAAATTTAATAAAATGATATAGAACACAAATCTTTTAAATATTCTTAGATATTCTTTAGTAAAATATATAATTTCGTTAATAGTACAATTTTCTGAAAAGGTTATTTGATAATAACTTGTTATATTATTTTGTTATTGATGAAAACTTATTTAAAAAAATTAGAATTTCATTTTCAAAAGACCGTCATCAAAGAAACATTTTATACGTTCGGTTTTCTTTCACTTTTGTGTAAAAAAATAATATTACAAATGGATTCTATACAGAGTCTTCTATAAATATTCAAAATGGCTGAAATTTTTAAGTAATCACTAATTTTAAACATATTTCAATAAAACTTTTCGATTCGAGAGAAAATTCTTAAAAGATCTCAGTGAAATTATTGTGTAGTCCATTATGCAAAATATTTGATTTATATAGCAAAAATAAGAACTGTAAAAATATTTCCTCAATTTAATATTTTTTTCAATTTATTAGTAATCCGATTTATAGACTTCATCAGTAGGGATAATTAATTTATCCAAAATACCTTATCAGTTTCGTAGTTACTGAAGTTTATTTCTATAATTCAGGTTAACGCAATACATTTTTCAAAATAGATCAATAAATGTACGGTGACAAATAAAATCGGAATAAATACTAGTTATATGAGTGCATGCAGTTTTAAATTGGACAGTTTATATTTAAAAATCGGAACTTTTTCTGTACGCAATTTAATTTATTCAAGAAACATGTTCTCGTTTAATTTATTATATTATACATTTATCTTTGCATGAGATTCTCTTATGTACTATACATTTATCTTTATATGCAATTTTCTTATTTATTATACATGGAATATATAAATATAAATATGTTGAAAATACATTTTTCTAAGTTAATTAATATTTTGTTACAATTAATAACTGTGTGTGTGAGTGAATAAGATAAACGTGAGTATTCCATCGTGTACGTCCATATCCTGTGTTACATCAGAACGTATATTAAATATACTTAATCAAAATTAATTACCGGGCCATAAAATGTTTATTCTGTGATGATCAAGATTTATACAACTTATTTCAGGATCGCGGAGATAAAGATATTGGTGGCAGTCGTAAAAATTCACACATATGTTGAAAGAATTTTTCTGCTACAAACTGCAGAAGCACCTAAGTTAATAAAAATGTTTATGTTACAAGTGAGAAGAGCACTAATTCATCAAAATCTTACCAGAGAACAGAATTTAGTCTTTGCTTTTCCATCGATAGTATCTCCTGAAAAAACTAATGTTTTAAGACTGATTTACCACTCAATATCTAAGCTCAGCTCGGAGAGCAGTCTGCAAGTTCCGATGTTTGAGGGGTTCGATTCCTAATGACAGTACTGTAGGCAGTATTTACCGAGGCAGTACTTGCTAAGGTAGTACTTATTAAGGCAGCTTACCAAGGCAGTACTTTTTTTTAATAATAATTTAGTAATTTAATATCGAGAAAGTGATAATTTATTCATTCCCGATGTGTAACACTTATATTCTGTGTTTGTGACCAAAAGTGGTTCAGCTACGAAAGCGCTTACATAGAAACAATTTGGTGAACTGAAAAATACATATAATCTTTAGACGTCAATATAGTAGGAAAATTGGTTTAAGGACGTTCCCAAAGAGCAGTCGTACTCAATCTTTAAGAAGATTCCCCCATATATAAACTACTATGAACTACTACGAATAGAATAAAATATAGTTGAGGTACAGTGTACTTTTTCGCTTCCGCTCACATGCACAGAAGTTCAAAAATCTCTCACTATTCAAATTATAAAAGGAAACGTCAAAACCATTCAAAAGTAGCTCACTTTTAACATTTTTTATAACAAAATGAATACCGCTTGTTTTAGTTATTTTTACAGAAAGATATTTGTTAAATTTTCAATTAATGATTCTCAGTTTTCCAAAACAATTGTAAGGAAATTACTATTGCTATTCAATTAAACATGCGCTACAACATCGATCGGGGTATGGTTCATATGTTAAATATGCTAATTTTAATAGTCAATATTTACAAATTTACTACCGCAAGGACTATTGAAAAAAAAATTTACGCATAAAAGATACTCATAAGTATGTGTATTCAAACTTTCAAAAGGATTGTAAGAAAAGTGATTTTTTTGGAACGTCCTTAAATTCAGAACAAAAATGAAATGATTTAACGTGATCTACTTATCATTTTGGTATTTTACGTATTTCACCCTGGAAACCGCACAGTACACTATTTTGCCGGTAATTAAGCTACGCTGAGATATTGTTGTATATCAAAGCCTCCTCTGCTTGGTCCACTAGAGGATTAGCCCCGGGCAAACTGCTCAGCTTGACGTGACCGCAAATTATACCTTCGAATCACCTGCTCCTCCATGGAACGCAAAGTTGCTAAACCTCTATCAACAATCTTTACGTCAGCAATTTAATGTTCATATTATGATACGTAAATCCCTTGTAATTTTTATAATAAGTAATAATTATTTTGAAAAATTTAGTGTAAAAAAATTTTTTTTTCCTTTTTTTTGGTAAGATATGTTCTGATGTAACAAGTATATAATAAGTAATATTTGAATATATCCAAGAACACACAATTACTGGATTTTCACTTACAAAGGCACTGTTATTAAATAAATAGATATCTCATAGAGACGAAGCTGTTTTTTTATTATTGGAATAATATGAAAGTATGGCTAATTAGAGGGTTTACGATCTATCTTCGGCTGGCTTAAATGATCACTTTATATATTATCCATTAATAAAAAAATAGCTTCGTTTCTATGAGATGTATATTATTTGTTTAATAACAGTACCCTTGTAGGTAAAAATCCAGTATTTGTGTGTTCTTGGACATATTCAAATAATGCTAACAATATACTTGTCAAAATAAGAAAATATATAAAAATTGATTTTTCAGGCGTATTCTAGTATAATGTGTTAAAAACCTTTTACAGCCCTGAGATCTGCAGGATGCCGAGAAAAGAAGAGGAGCATGGTCAAGATGATGTGAGTCTATAGAGATAAGGATCCTCGTATCGGAAGATTACTAAGTAGTAGTCGTTTTGGCCCGTGTTTCCGTAAAACCTATTTTAAAATATTAAAATTCCATATTCAATGTTTTATTACCCGAAGCCACCTGGCGACACATTGGAAAAAAATATAAGCTGTTTTTATCTTACCTAAATATACAAAATTAAAATAAATACTACAAAATTTAAAAAACATTAATGTTAAAAAATGTCGCAACCGGTAAGACAAACATGTGCCATCAGATTTTTATTTTTAGTCAGCCTTTATTGCCTTATTCTGTCACTCTGCCATGGTCGGTGCTGCGAGATGTGTCGGAATTGCAGTGTTTAAGTGTACATTATTACTGGAGACATTTGTAGAGTAATAATATGTAAATAATATATTAAATATGTTTTAATGATTAAATGAAAATTATTTAAAAATAATATTTTTTATTCTTATGTTTAACACATTTATAATAAAATGCTTTTTGGGATAAAAAATAATAATGAAATCCGTGTTTTATAAAACAATGTATAGGATAAGTAAAGTAAAACAAATATGTGGCTTTGATTTATTGGGACAATTATTTTATCAGTGGCGAGAATTGCTTTTCAACATAGGGCACGTAACAACAAAAAGTTCACATTTTACATTGGACAAAAAGGAAGAAGAATAGGAAAAAGATTAGAAGAACACAAAAAAGCAATAAAAAACTTCAGTCTAAATTCTGAAATGGCTGAACATAAGGATTGGAGAGCCATTCATTTGACAATAATATCTTATAACTTTTACATAGTTGCGCCAAATGACGAAAGTTAGACATCTTAGAGAATTTAGAAATTTTGAATAATAAAAATAATAATAATAAAATAATTGTGATAACTTTCGAATTATCACCAGATTACCTTGGGGTACAATCCTTTGATAACTGTCTAATTACTTGGGTTTCAATTCCTTTTAATATAAAACTCAGTATGTCCGAGTGACAATATTATATTTATTACCAAGTATTACAGTATTTATAAATTATACGCTTTAGAGATGGACTAGTTATTCAGAAGAAGCTGTGATGGAAAAGAGCCGTTCCTCCAGAGTCAGCCTCTTATAAGGTTCGTCCCCCACCACTTATCTACTCACTTTCATAACACACACACACACACACAATAAACATCCAAATACCGCCCATTACTCTAACTCTACCCCTACCACAATCGCCTATAACTTCAGACACACCCTTACTAATTACTGTCTGAAAATGTGTTTAATTTTAGTTCAATTATATTATTGATTATGGGAAGATATTCCCGGAAACGTTCTAATGTTTAATATAATAAAATATAGTGAATTAAAAGAGTATTTCAATTAAATTTACAAAATAATCATGGAAGATTCACCAAAAACCTTTGAACAATTAAAAAGTTCACTATACATTAAGTACCTACATATAATAATATATGACCTGCATATTGTTAACATTTTGAAGGTTATGATTATATATATGTCCGTGATGTGTAGAATAATATCAGATGGATGAAATTAAGAACGGCAATCATAGGTATGTCACGTCGTGTTATTATTATCAACGAGTATTGCAGACACTAATAGCATAAAATTTAAATATAGAAATAAATACTCACGATTCATACTAAATTTATTTACGTTAAATTACAAGGTTTGGTTTCTACTGATTAATTATATACGGTGGAACGGAGTGAGAAACTAAAGTTACGATCGAGGCGAAAACCGAAAAGGAAGTGGTTCGTGTGGACCAGTGATACCTCACGCCGCGCGCTTTGGCACTGACGCTTCATACATCATCAAGCAACCCCGTTGTGTTTGATGATTTTTTAATTTGTTTTAGAAAAATTCACTTAAAAAATTATGATTGAGAAGAATAAATAAATACTAATTTTGTATGCCTGCTATAAAAATAAATTTTGTTTTTGTGATTATACTCGAGCATCAATTGCATCAGTGTCAATTGCACTTTATGAATTGACGATTCTTGTGATATTATAGAAAAATCTAACTCCAAATTTGATTACTAAATAAAATATAGAAGAACAGCACCTGTTTTCTGTACAGCCTCTGTAAATGTCGTAATCCAGTGTCAGCAAACATTTCCCCAGAATGATGCAGTGTATATGCTATATTTCAGTTAAATAACATCTAGTTAGAAGCAATGTGTTGCCGCGATGCTAGCGGGTTGCTTTCTCGCGCTGGAACTAACTGCGTCTATAAAGCAGGTTTGTGTTTTGGATAAAATATTTTTAATGATATCTTTTTTTATTGAAATATCGATATATTCTAAGTTTTTTGAAAAATATAAATATCACTGATTGATTAGGCAGTTACTTCGTGGTAACGCATTTTAATTAAAAAAAATATTACTACACACACACAATTTTTTTTTTAGTAGTATCACGACTAGCTTCGGGAAAAGCAGTCCTTCCCTTCTACAAGTGTAAATTGAACTAAAACTAAATACAGTTGACTATTAGGGCGGTGGGGCACATAATGGTGGGAGTGGCTTTATTGCTCCAATAGCCAACTGTATTTAATTTTAGTTCAATTTACACTTGTAGAAGGGAAGGACAACTCTTACCGAAACTAGTCGTGATACAACTCAAAAAAATAGTATGTGTGTAGAATAAAAATAAAATTATATATTAAAAATAAATTATATATATTATCACAATAATTTTTATTAGTATTCAATAACATAATAAAAATAATTATAAAACTAGAAATAATAAATTTTACAAACAACATATTTATCTTATGATTACTAATATGATAATTACAAATGTGTTTCAAATTTAAAATTGAATCTATCTAGATTTATTCAGAAGAATGTTGTTAGTTACCTGAAAGCTGCAGCAATGCTCACATGTCTTCTGGGAGGGTAATACTAAATTTTGCTCGTACATAGGATAGCCAATCAAGGAGTAGACATAGAATAATAAAAATATTAATAAAAAATAAGGATTTGTTTACCTGGAATGGAAAATTTCTCTGATCTATCAGAGATGCTATATTAATGAAAATAATGTTCACAAATCAGACAAATTTAAAAAAATTCTGAAATGAAAATTGAATCCTGCAGAAAGAAGAGCATGGGATCCATTTGTTGTTCATGAACTTTATGAGAAACGAAAAATTTAGATTTTTTCCTGTCAACTTGGAAGCTGTCTCGGACAAGCATGGAGAGAGGTACTTTCAGGAAATGAAAAAACGTTATAGCGGTAAATTGAATGAAAAAATGTTGGGGGACTACTGTTGAACCCTTCAGTGAAGTACAGTACAAGGACATAAAATGCATAAATTCCAATTAATATTTATTTATTATTAGTATAAGAAAATAAAATACTATTTAAATTTTACGATAAAAATATTTTTTCGGTATAAAACCAAAATTTAATTTCAAAACATATTTCTCTTTAAAACAGGGCAAATCTGAGATTAAAACTCCCATGAATATGTTGTTCTGATAAAATTTCCGAAGGAAGTAAATAAAACTTTTTTAATAATTATCGTTATACTAGGTAAATTAAAAATATATATAATTAATAGATACAGTAATAATAAGGTAAATTATAATGAATCTGAAAATAATAATATTCGTTCCATGTAGCTACCTAAAATTATTTAAATAATATGATTATATTTCATTTATATATCACATTTGTACACAGAATATTTTATTTATTTATTTTAAAGAGAACACTATTATTTATGAAGTTGTAATTTTTTCAGAAAATAATTCTGTGATATTTTAATACAAATGTATCTCTTCCTAATAATGGTTATCGCACTTCTCCGGATTGGAAAAGATTCTGGTTCAAATTCCAGTGGCAGCTAAGTTTTTTTTTCGATAAATTGAGTTAATCTGTATGTACATATATATCTTTCTAATTGATGAATTTAATTGATATTAAATATTATTAGACTTTTGAAGTGGAAGTTTGTCAGAAGTGTCGTATATAGTAAACAGTGAATTCGTATATAACACTAAATATCCAGACAGCGGATTAATTAATAGAGATATGTAGAATCATTCAAAAGATAAATCAGTAAATAACAGTAAATTTTATTCTACATTTAAATGAAAGATAGAAATTTTGACGTCATTGTTTGAATAAAGATATGCGAGCAGATTATTAAAGTCTGTCGATTCTTGACCCTAAATAGAATTTTGAAAATAACCCCAGGTAGGATATGACCAGGCGAATTTGATATCCAGCTATTTATGGAACCCTGTGTAAGCATTCCAGTTATTATTAAAAGTTAGCCTTAAGAAATTTAACCACTTCCTGGAACGAGGTGAGAGATCGTACCATTTTTGTTTTAAAAGTCAACAAACTAAGACTTCATAACATATTATATTTATATTCAGTCTAGACCTTTCCATTCCTAAAAAATAGGATTAAATTTAATAGGAAAATATTTTACGTTTTTTAAATGAATATTCAAAAGAATTAAATGAGAATGTAATAAAAAATTTAAATGTTAATTTTTGTAAATTGGTAAGTAAACGTCATTGTTCAATACATGAATTTTGGTTAAATTGTGAAAATCATATTATCTTATGTTTATTTAACATATTCATTACAGATTTCGGTATGAAATTAGATTTTGAACGCTTTAATATAGTAGCAATATTTATTTCATAATTTCATTAACCATATTTTATTTCATTAATTTTAATTATAGTGATTTTGTAATTGCTCAAAAATTAAGAAACGTTTTATAATTTTTAAATAAAATTTATATTTTTTCGAGAAATTAAAGGGGTATGGGAGAAAGGTACATTTTTGCGAGTTTATATTTTTTATTTTAACGCACCCTTTTCAATCAACAGTCCGTCATGGCCTTATTATTCATATGTAAAATAGGTAGTGTTTTCGGCCAGACTTTTTTTTGTTGGTTCTCTGAGAAAATATTTCTAGCTAAATGTTGAAGAAACATTAAGTGTTGTTTTCCTTAAATTGTTCTGATATTTTCACATTTAATGGTAAAATAATTTATATTATAATTTGTATAGTGAAATCAATTCATTTTTCATAAAATTTTAATATGATATTAAATCTATATTATTTAACATAGAATTATTCACCATATATTATATATTCAGCATCAAGTACTGATATGATCAGCAAAAATAATCAGAATAAAAATATTATATAACTATATTATTAAAAAAGAAATGTGATCAAGAATATTAAAATGTTATGTAATACATATGTAGGCAGGCCTTACAATAAATTATAGTGGTAAAGTATAGAATAACTGATTATAAGTTAGATTCCCAATGATCACAAAACAATAATAATAATTTTTCAAAAAAAAAAAAACACATTTTTATTTGAATACAGATCTTCTATAAATAATCAAATCAAATTAGATGAACTAATTAGGATAAACAGAAAAAAACACTAAATATTTTTCCACTTGATGATTTTTTTTTGATTGATCTTTTAAGTGATTCATATAATTTGTTTAAATTGCATTTAGTCCAATGTATTTTCACAGGGAAATCAATAAATACACTTTTTGACTTTCAAAATGTCAGATAGGCTTTTTTATCAACTGTCTTCGTTTTTCTTATTGCTTGTATATGTCACGGATGAGATATTAGATTTTTATAAGTCCAATTTTAGCTTTGTAGTCCATCGCGTATACATCAAGTCTCAGAGTTTCGCCACTACACGCTTGTTATACGTCAAACGTCAGTCCATCGACCTTTGTTGTTCCTTTCGTCAGTTAAATTTGAATCTCCCCAGCCTTTTATTTGTCTAGCTTTCAGAATAAATAATTGTTGGTATCTATTGGTCTAGGTCAGGGGTCGGCAGACCGCGGCTCTTTTCATTGGCATTTTCGACTCTTTAATTCCAGCTTATATTTTTATATATGATACATGGAATAATTTTCCTGCATCATATAATACAATAACATAATCATACTTTTAGAATTAGCAATATTAACTTTGTGGTTAAAATTCATATTTTTTTTATTTATTATCTTTGTTTTATTAACCACTGAATTGAGTTTAAATACATCTAACGGTTTTGAAAAATACAATTTTCGTCTTCAGGATGTCATAACTAACATTAGGTTAATAAAACAAAGATAATAAATAAATAAAAAAATAAAAAAAAAATAACATAATTAGTATTAGTTATTCTCACAATCTTTGGCTCTACCTATTTATGCAAACAAACATTGTTTTTCACGAATCAAATAAAAAATAAGTTAAGAAGAAAAGTAATCGACGATAATTTATAATCGTGCCTGAAATTGAACAAATAGTTACTTTTTAGACATAGTAAAGCATATGTTGAGTGTCGCTGTAAAACTGAGCATTGTGTACACGGGATTGAGTTTTTGTCTCTTGTTACCAATCTCGAGGTGTTCTCTGAGTTTATTTACAGATTAAAATATTAAATTTATATATGTCCGTCAGCATTGTAATCTTCGCTTCCATATCTTATGAAAATCGGGGGCTCGATTTAGAGAGCCCCTTCCATCTTCGCCAGTCTTTCTTGCGCCACTTCGGCACTAGTTGCGCAGTCAAGACCCAATCTGTTTTCATACAATCTTTTTTTCTGTTTCTCCTTCCTTCCGGAGTTTCCAAGAGGATACAACTTGGTAGTCATTTCATTGGCATTCACAATACGTGTTCAAACCACCTTAATTGCGATCTTTCTACATATATCTAGAAGTAGGGGCCTTTTGCCGAAGGTCTTCTCATTTCAGCAGTCTACTTAACTCACTACGTCACTCTATACGTTAGTATCCTTATTTGGTGACTTAAATATATTATAGGGGCGTGACTGTTTATTTCATAGTAAAAATAAATTGATAAGATAATTTTACCACAAGTAAACTGTGTGAAGAGATCTAAGAACAGGTAATATGCGAGTTTTATCTCGTATTTAAAAGATTAATAGTATTTCAAGGTAAACGATAAATTCCTTTCACGCTGAAGAGAACTTCTTAATATCCCATGTAACAGATACCTGACTGAGGTGTACTGGATTCGTTTTAGTATTCCATTGCTGATTTCGTGGCCTGACAGCGTGTTTTGCATTCCGCATTCACACCCGATCCTTGCTTCGTGTCCCTGGGTCCCATTTTCTTCACTAAAACTTCTGAATTGTTCTTCATATTCATATTAGATCACGCCGCATACGTGAGGTGATCAATCTTCAAACTTCATTTTAATATTTAAGTCCCGAACAAAAGTCAGTAGGTAGGTGACAATGTCTACATATTGGATACAAAAATATATGTAGTAATATATTAACTGCTTAGTGAATTAATACCTTTCAACTTTTGTATGCTTATTCCAAGTAACGGCAAACGACATAAAAATATATTGAAATATTTCGGATGGCTTCATTTATAGAAATAAGCATATTATATCAATAATTTTAAAACATCCCCTAATAAAGTCTTTTTTTGCACTACTACAACATTTAGTTTTGTGATAACTTAGATTCTCATGGTTATTCGAACTTCATTAATTTCAATTAACGCAAAAAATACAAAGACATAAAGATGACTCTGAGATTGCAGAACTGTTGAAAAATTTATTACAATTCACATAATACACAATATTAGCGTAATAAAAATTGTATTGAATTGTCTTCAGAAATACATTACACAATTTTTGCCGATCTAGATGAATGGCACAATTACAAATAAAATACAAAATTGAAATTGCTTATCAAATGCCCAAGGAATCAAAACTTTAACATTTGTCTAAAATTGTATTAAATTAGATTTTTAAGACCCAAGTTTATGCGTTTTTAAAAAACTTTGCTCTACTCAACATCACATATTATATTCATTATTAAGACATATATGTGTATCAGTATGAACCTTTCTTTTGGACTACTTATGCTCTTGTACCTTATTTCTTCCAGCCTTCCAGCCCTAATTTGCCCTTCCTTTGTATTTTCAGCTGTAGCCTCACAAAATAAACAAACCTGTTTAATTTAACTCTTACATTACCAAAAGTCACGGTCCTGACCAGATCTGCGTATCACTTTTTATTACTCTGTATCACTTTGTATCACTATTATTGTAAGACAATATGAAAAATCATAGAACTCTGGTTATTCTGATCCGTTTCACGGTATCCGTGACAATGTAATCCAATTCACGGTCCTTTAGACGAATCCGTTCCTAATTAAATAAGATAAAGTAAGCCATAATCAAATATTATATGTGTTATTATAAAACGATTAAAATGAGAATTTATAAACAATTATATCAATAATGTATAATACTTTACATTTAAATAAGAAAAATTCTTTCATATTGCGTTATATACAATGCACAAAGGAATGCTTTTAATTTTTTATTGACATCTTATTAATATTCATTGAATAATATCGATTAAAAACAGCAATAAACAATTTTATATAATATATAATATATAACATATAATATATAATAACATTAAAGTCTATTAGAAAAATGTAAAGAAAAAAATGTACCTCAATTCATTTTATTTTTTAGACTGACAAAAGACATACAATGAATAAAATCATTCCATGAATCGAGATAAATTAATATGTTATAGTACATATACACTTAGAAAAAAAGAGTTTTAATTTAATGATATAGTAATACAAGTTATTCTAAAATTTCAAGTTTTTCATGAACGGTAAAATATGTTATTGGTATATATCTAATGACAGTGAGTTTTCAAATAATAGAGATGCGTACATGAAATACGTGTTACATCTATATTCTTACAGTTTCTCCCATGCAAGCTCGTTGATTATTGAGGCTTCTATCTTCCAGTATCTGGTTTACCTGGTCGTGCCAAGACTTCCACGGACGTCATCCATATATATTTATGTATACGTCTGTATGTGTAGTATATACACATATACAATGCCACATCCAAGAATTTTTTCAGGGGGGGTGGCGATAAATTTAATATGTATTGTATTAAATCCGACCCTCATTGCTTTTTACTTCCCGGAATCATTTGGGTACCCGAAATATAAATCTTTTTGATGCATTTGCAGGTTAGCTGCCTGCTACCGTAGCATAAATATTTTTAATCAATATACACATTTTCGCACTGGTAAAAAAACACTTTACGAGTTTCGAACGATAAATACAAATTTGTCTGAAATTAGAGAGGGGAAGGGATCGCCCTTATCGCCCCTCCACGAATCCGTCCTTGCACATATATTCACATATATATATATATATGTGTGTGTGTGTGTGTGTGTTTATTTCCATAATAATTACATAAATACAATGATTTTGTATTATATCGCCGAAAATTGAAGAGTATTTTTTTTTGTAATATAATGAATAAAAAATATAAATTGATTTTGCAAACTGCAAAAGATAGCAAATAGTTCATGCCGCTCTACATGCACAACTTGGGTGATATTGAATCGCTTGCATTTAGTCACAAAATATTTTTAAAAAAACACGATTGCCCCCGTCATAAATAGTTCGAAAATAATGGCAAGCCGGATCGATAAACCCGAGAGAGCGAGAGTGAGGTCCATTAGTGTATGCAAATATGAGACATAAAATAATAACGCCCACACGAACGAGTTTTACTGCGGTTCATTCATGAACGGAGTTGAATGTTGCTCGTTTTGTACGAGGTTATCAAGCAGGCTGACAAATTGGAACCCTGTGGCGAAAAGAAGAAAGAACCCCCCCCCAGAGACGTGGATTGAAAATTTATCTTATTTCTCGAAGTTCCATTACTTGAATAATATAACGACCCTTTCGAGACCACCACGCAACTGACTGGATGTATGCAGTGTTGCCAGTTTGATGTTCGATTGCCAGTAATAAATAATAAAGTACCTACACAGTTTGTGTTCAACGTTCAACAGCACAGTCGACTTGGCATACATGCTAAGTTGAACCTGCGATGTCCAGGTAACCATAATTCACCGCTTTCGGTGTCAATTTGTGGAAATTTAAAAGCATTTTACATAAAACGTCAATTAATTATTTGAAAAATTCAAGCAGCGCGAATATTGATTGTTATTTTACGTTTCGAAGAAATAAATAAATTTTGTATCCTGAGAAAAGCGATGCTTTAAATTTCGAGAGTTTAATCACGAACCAATTTTAGTCTTTTCATCATTCAAGATTGGTTTTGAAAATTTGGACTTACAAAATGGTTTAAATATTAATTGAAAAATAAGAAAATAATTTACTTTTAGCACAAAAATGTGATTATTTATTTGTAAAACTAAACCTGGATGGCTTATACTGTGAAGCATACACTTGGTCCCCGCCAGCGCTTTGCTAATATTATACTATAATTTAAGGTATGTATTTTGAATCCACTAGCGAGTGACTAACACAGAAATTATAATTTTTATTATTAAGGAGAACACATTCTTATTGTGAAGTTGTAATTATTCAGAACCAGATCCAGGTTCGAATTCCAGTGATGCAAAAACAATATTTTTCGACAAAATTGATTTTATATGTATATATTTATAATTAATACATTAATTTAGTATTTATAATTTTTATTATTGAAAAGTTGTATTTTTATTTACATAACTCGATCTGGTTGAGTTTTGTAAATATTTGCATTTTTCTTCGTTGTAAATAATAGAAATATTAATTAAAAAATGTGAAAAATCTATGCAATTATATATCTATTAATATGAACATATAAAATCTTGTACATTATTTATAATATTTATATAAAATATTTATGAAATTACAATAATAAATATTTCATTCGTGACGAGCTTGTTTGGTTTAGCCATAATACACTTAACTTATTCATTCGGGATATTTTCGTTGTGTCCACAAAGTTAGTAGTATTTTCCATGATACAAAAGGTCACAATAAAGATAGTGTGATAATAATAATAAACATTAAACATTACTATATAAAATAATATTAGAAATAGGGTAGGCTGAATAAATTAAAATAATACTTTCAAAATACTTATATTCTGTGGACATGTTCGAGCATAAATACTGAATAGCTCATTTATTCAATAGTTAAGTCACATATAAAATTATTTCTATCTACAAGATTTAGAGACCAAATTAATATTTCAAAACTAAAATATACCGCAACCCAAAATAATTATATTTATTAAGGCATCAAATTTTAAAAAAATCTTCTCGTCATAATTGGAGCAATTAAAAACTACTATCAATTTGTATCTGAAGTAAAACAATATATATATATATATATATATATACACAGACTAACTGAAACATAAATTATCTCGTACATACTCCTTCTCTATACACGAGTCTTACTCTCAACATGATAAATGAAATATATACATATCCTACTGATAACTCTAAAATATATTATATTTTCTAATATTAAAATTTTCTACATATTACATTAAAATACCATTTGTATTGAAATAGAATGGTTACTTAGAATAATTTGAAGTATTTAAAATTTTACAAATGATGTTAGCTTTTTTATCTTATGCAAATAAAATTGTATATATCTGTCCCCCACAATAGATGTAAATACGAATTGTTGAGTTAAATCATTACATTGATAATGCCGTTATATGGTAAAATGCGTCTCAAGTAAATTAAATAAGTAGAATGTAAGTAAGTTAAATGAGTAGAATAAAAAAACAAGTGTTTTATTTACGCATATGTGATACATTTTTAAATATTACTTCAATCAATTCAAACTCATTCCTGTATTCACGATATAGCGCTAACCCGGCTATGATCGTGCGCAATATAAATTTTATCTATTGAATAGTGATAATCAGAACTTAATTTTAACTTATCAATATTAACATAATTTTAACAAAAGTAACTGGTAAAACAGCCCATTAACCCTTCGATGCAAATAATAATTCAACCATACCACTACTCCAATATGGAATAATTGCTTGGAGAGGAGCATACAATATCATAATGAACTTGGTAAAAACAATATAGAGATCAATCATCAAAGTAATATTTAAAAAAAGTTCAACTTTTTCGACACAAACATATTTTGTAAAATTCCCAGTTCCCTAAATAGAAACCATTTACAAAAAAATCACAATTAATCAATTACTTAAAGAAAATCATACTGTAAAATTTGAAACAAGCATATAATTAAGGCTCAAAAATAACTTTAAAATCCCTAAACGTAACACCAAACACTATCAACAAAATTTTATATACTTAGGAATAAAAGACTTCAATAGCCTTCCTACACAAATTAAAGAAATAAAAGATATAAAATAAATTAAATGAACACTTCAGAAGCACATAATTAGAAAATAAATAATATTATAGAACACTTCAGAATCACACAAATAGACAATAAATAATTATAGACTATAAATGTATAACTCTCTATATAAATTTATTACAGTGTAACTCCCTCTCCAAACACAAGAGGTAAGCGAATTAAAAACATGTCATTTTAATAACGTACAATACTTAAATGATAACTCATATTATAAAAAGATTGTAAAAATTTCAAATAAAAAAATATATATTTATAGGGGGGAAAATGGAGTACTTTTTACGGAATTACAATTTATGAGATGTGATAAATTCAAAAAATATTGAACATATGATGATTTATTAGAAGAATAGTAACAGATTTTTTGTATATAAACATTTCTGATTAGCTAGAGGTAACTTATAATCTGAAATAATCTTAGAGATGCGAAGTAGAGTTCCAGAACAAACAACTAGCGCTGGTGGTTAGTAAGGCGATATTTTTGTATCAAAATAGACCTGCTTACGCCTGCGGAGAAACGGCGTGATGGTAAGTTAGAAATATTATTTAAAAAGCTGACCAAAATAATAGCATTAATATTAATTGGTTAATAAATGGTTTCATAATGATAACAATGATTAAAACTAGGCTATAATTTAAAAGTATATTAATTAATTAGATTAAAACTCGTGCAACTGAACATATGTTACATGTGTGATCAACGATCGGTTATAAAGCTCGTTATCAATTTCACGGTTATTTCGAAGTGATTTTGAATTTAAAAATGATTTGTTGAATAACTTACGTACGTATCATTAGGTAAGTGACAGTTTTACAGGGTTTTATTTATCACTTAAAATTGGTGTATTTGGTAATAAACTGGATAATTTATAATAATAGTTCTTTAAAACGACGAAGGGAATAAATATACTAAACATTGAAAGTATTTAATATAAATTTTTGCATAAATAATTTATCTTCACACCGTTTCTCAGCAGTGGTAGGCAGGGAACGTTACACTCTTCTGTTCTGGTACACGGCTTTTGTCTCATCACTGTCATGCATATTCTTATAAAGTAAAGCCATAAATTTAAAAGCCCCAAGTCAATATAATTACTCTTCTGGTATTGCCAGCGTGCCTGGTGCGCTCACCAAAATCAATTACCATCAAAATTTCTCACTTAAAAGAAAGCTCGCAGAAAATATATGCTACAAAGTTCGAGGATCAAGATGATACTATTGCTAGTAGTAGTATCTTGTTGCAAAATACGTAATATTACAGTTGTGTTCTTATGTGGAAAAATCTCTACGGTCAACATTTAGAAAAAACTTTTCCCTTTTTTACTCTGGTGATCAAAAAAAAATTGCTGTTTTATTTCCTCTCTGTAATGATATAATAATAAGAATAGCGTAGCAATCGTCATAAGAAAAATAATGTACAAATAGCAGTAAAAAAAAAGAAAAATAGAAATGTCAGTATCTTCTATGATGAACCTTGTTCTTTTCAAGTAATACGATCTCAGGCAAATTGCATTCTTGCAATCTTTCCGACATTTATTTCTGGTTTAGCGTAGAGTTTTTTTCCTTAACTAAATGCATTTTGACGACGTTTAATATCTTCAACAACCTTTGTATATTATGAGCGTTTGTGCTTACCAAGTGCAGCTCTATCAGAAAATTTTCTGCGATAGCTGAATTAGAGGTGATTTTGGGCGATATCGCTGTTTTCACAATACCTGATAGTAAATTTTTATGGACCCCTTAGTTACCTCTCAGTATAACGACACATATTATGTGTTAATACTCTTCGATTCCAGTCTGGGCTAACAAAGTGATATCCTTTTATTCTATTTTTTGTTTAAATATTGATGAAAATAAAATGGATTAGTTTTTTTTCCACTAACGTGCACTGTTCGCGATTTCAAAGAAGAAAACGAATTTTAATACAAATTAAATGTATCAATAAGAAAGATATGCAGATAAAATCAATTTATCGAAAAAATATTTTTGTTGCCATCCAGACTCGAACCAGGAACCTTACCTATCCGGGAAAGTGCGCTGACCTATTACACCACCTCAACGTTGCAAGTTAATGACAAATATGCACTTTCATATTGATACATCTGTTATTCCATTATTTGAAAGCTATCTATTTTATATTTATGGAAAATGTCAAACATCTTTAGGTAAAATCCGATAGGAGACGCTAGAATTATATGAATCAATTTATTTAGATTAAATTTTAGGATAGAAAGTTTTTCTGGTTTGAGTCCGGATGGCAATAAAAATATTTTTTTCGATAAATTGATTTTATGTGTATATCTTCCTCATTGATATATTTAATTCGTATTAAAATATCACAGAACTATGTTTTGAAAAACTGCAAACATTAATGTGTTCTCCTTAATAAGAAAACGAATATTTGCCTAGACGAAAAAAAAATCAATTTGTCAATCCTTTGCTTATTCAAAAATCGTGCTTGTATATATGGATTGCATTTAATAAAATATTTTGCGGGTGCGTAAAAATAGATTTAATATTTTAGTAAAATTAATAAAGCCATTACTCATGTCTGAGGTAATTCAGTTACTTCGCGCTATTCAAATCAGTTCAATTGGAAGGATTCAGATCAATAAATTGATCAAAGTAAATAAGTGTCATATAACATGTAAGGTCGTTTTTTGTACACATTTTTTATTTGTTGTAGTTATATTGTCTGCCATATGAATCACAAATTAATATAATCTGTATCACAAATTTTTGCTCAATTCTTTCACTTAACACAAAATAGATGACTAATAATTTTTGGGTACTGGAAAGACTGGATTTTACATCATGCAAGTCCTTCTACTTAACCCTTCCGTAACACAAGTCTACCGCTTGGTACAGACCGGTACATGCCGCCGGAGATGACGTCCGCATTGTTAAATTGCGTATGATGAATGCTTAGTTGTATTATCATATCTATAAATATTTCACATTGATATATTTAGTGTTAAAGTATGATATTAACTATTTTACATCCATTAAAACGATAAACAGCTTTCATTCTCATTTAAAATGTTTAATAAATGCACATTACTCACGGTAACACAAGTTGACATTATGGTTGCGTACGGGTATCTTCTTACATGGTATGCTGAGGGTTAAACAGTTATTAAACAAATTAGATCAATCAGAAAGATACGTAGTAAAAAAATTATTTATCGAAAAAATACACACACAGTTAAATCGAATCTTTCATATAGCCTACGAGTGAGAATTTTAAAATGTATCTTTTTAAAATCATTGGTTTTTACGGCCATCGGATAAAAGTACCATTTTTTTGGGTTGCTCTGTCGTGGATCAGGTTTTGTCATGGTCAATGTTTTGGGATACATTTAAGTAGAAGTTATGATGAAAAAGATAAAATAAGTATTAAGCCATAACCTGTCTGAAGCTAAAGCAAGCTTGGTACTGAGCGGTACGGCCATCACGCTGATACTAAGTACGCAAGTCGTTGACATGGTACTGCAATTTGATAGCTTGGATTTTTTTAATCATATTAGCACAAAATATGACCACCGAAATATGATCTGAAATGAATGAAAATGATGTTTTTTAAAAAAAATCAATGTAAATGTTAAAATTTAACTCGATAAATGAAAAAAATAATTAATTTTGCAGGAACGTAATACACAAAAATATGCAATAAATCGAGGGCTATCCTTAGACAAGTTAGAAAATGTCACCCTTATATTCAAACGGTAAATCATAAAAAAAAATATTGGATTGTTTTAAAGTTTTAGATTAAAAGCAATTTATTCAGGTCCGTCCATATTTAGTCACTTTTAAAACACGTTTATAGTATTTGAAGATTTCCTCCCGATTTCATTACTCTAGTAACGCAAGAAAAAATATAAATACGGTGTCGTTTCTTGTTTTTTTAATTTTATATTATCTTAAATTGGGCCACCCCAAAGTATTACCTTATTCGCCTGTCTTGGTTTGGAATGGCTCTTGATGACTCTTTGTAGTCTGCACCTTATACAACGGACTTGTGTAATATCATTTGTTGAATGAATAAATAAATATTTATATTGAATAACAAGATTATTCAAAGGTCGAAACAATCAAGGAAGTTTCCAGATGCAAATACACAAACCCGCTGCACAACTGCTTTAATGAAAGTTCAATTTGAAACAGGTTTATCAGACATTTTGCAAAACGAATAAAACTCTGTGTGGGTGGAGTTGTTTTACTTTTAAGTAGTGAAGGAATTGAGCCGCAACTTCCAGCTGGTATATGTATATTCAATATACTATATAGTTGTATACACATCCATATACGCTATAAAGTAAATATTCTCTGTATGAATTTTTATTTATTTTTTTAGCATTAAATAATACATTTGAAGTAAAGGTAATTACTTTACTAGACATGGTCTGTTCTAAAGCAATTACCTGTGCAGTTTTTATAATTGTGTATTATTAAAGTATCAGAAGTTATAAAAAAGATTTTTGTTTAATATAGTTGGAGACAAAATGTGTAGGTAGTTAAGTTAGCACAAATGGCAAACTAGTTTCATTTTGTTTTCTACCCACATCAAGCAACTACTTTGTTATTTTTAGTTAAAAATCGTAATCGTAAATCACTTTAGACCCTTTAAGGTCTTGTCGCAATTTATTAAATATACGCGGTGCACAAAATATGAAAGTTCGTTGATCAAATTTGGTATCCATTTTTGGCACTAAAAAGTATCCTAAGTTGCTCTTAGTTTCCTTTGAATCGGATCGTGGATGTGAAGTTAATTTTTTTTTTAATAGTTTTAGGATTGATCTGGTAAACAAATGTCTTATATTCAAAACTTAAAAGGATTTAATAAGTTATTTAATGATCTTATCCTATTATCGTTTAGAGTTACTAAATAGCGGTACAAAATCATTATAAAAACGAATTAAATCAATAAGTAAATGTTTTTGTAGTATTTCGGGAGTTTGAGTTATAAAATAAGAAGAAGAAAAACCAACTTTTGGATATTGGAAACATAAAAAAAATTAATTATTCAGCAGTTCATAAGAATAATTAAAAAATCATAATTTAATTAAATAAATAATATCCGAAAATTAGCTGTTAACATTTTTCCATATCAACCAATTACGTTTTCGATAAACTTTATATTCGTGATATATTAAGTTTTATAATATTTGTTTATACAAGTTCCGACTTTCTAATTGATTAATTTAATTTGTAATAAAAAATATAGCAGAACTATGTTTTGAAATTACGACTTCACGACTAAAATGTGTTATAGAAAATAATTGTAAAATATTTGGTCATACTTAATAGAAATTTATGTCTAGAAAAATACGGGGAATAACAAATATTTAAGTTGCACTATTAATAAACGGCCTGAATGATAAAATACAGTATTTTATTTTACAAGGATTCATTGTTGAATAATGTCACGTATATAATTACGACAAATTTAATTGTTATAAGGACGACGACATCATGATGTTTATCATTTTCATTATCTTCACTAGCATAAAATCATGTACAGGGCACACCATCTTGGAGGCAAATAATTTATACCCCTTTTCTCTATACAAAGCATCTTCAAAGGATTTTAGTTTGAGTGTCTGGGGACCATTGTTGAAGAACTGTCTTTCGTACGCAATTTCACTATTGTGCTTTGCTACGATACAAAACATTTGAAAGAGATTAAAAATATGATTTCAAATACAATGGAACAGTGATCCATTATGCTCCAGATATATGATGGCCAAAAATTGTAAATATTTTTCTGAACAGTACATCAACATTTCCCTAATATTGTTTAGCATTCACTTATGATTTTGTGAATTGCAAGTTGAGGATAATATATTTTATTACAATAAAAAAAACTTATTTAATTAAGAAAATAACGTGATTATAATAACTGTTGACTGCGATTCAAAACTGTAATAACTAACGATGTGCTTATTTAGTCTAATGGTAAGAGACTAAATGATTAAGTGTTTGGGGGTTCGAGACTGGTTCCAGGATTTCACCAAAATATGTATTTTTTATTTACAAGTATTTAGCTTGGTTTGAAAAGTAGTAAGAATATTGATGTAACATGTACGTATAGCTATGTATTTCTATTTATAAATGTTACATTTTCATTTAGATATCGCATCTGTTGGTATACAGTTTTACGAACTTATGAAACATTCACGAAAATATTTAACATATACTATTTATATTTATCACACTAACTAAACTGCACTTCAACTAGTCAATAAAGAATCTCTACTATGCTGGTCCTTGTGAGTGGTTAAGTTTTTCAAATAAATATGATCATCAACACCATTCTTATTCAAAATACTATATATACTCCATTTAAAATACCTTTTACTCCTTTTCTACTTTCGTTGCTCGTTTAATCTTTTATCAGCTGTGGATTACACGAGTGATTATTTTAACTTAGAGCTTCTAAATTTTAACGATACAAATTTGTAGCTAATTAAGGGGTTCAAGTACAGAAATAAATATTTTTTTTCCAAAACAATCGGTTTTTCGCTAACACTGTGTGTGCTGGAAGATTTTGGAGCCTATCTCAGAATACATGAATAAATTTTTAATGATCCATTTCGAGGATTTTACAAATATGAGAATTTAGGATAGACAAAGAATATTCTTGAATTGCATTCATGAGACATATAATAAACAAGAGAATTCCAATCGTTATCGGATATATATATTATATTCAATTAAAAATTGCCGTTTTTCTATCACTTTTAGTGCTTTTTGGAAGTTGATACTTAATATGTAAACGATATACTATTACCAATGGAGCACTACACGGCTCAGCAAAAATCGTTTATTTTAGAAGTATATTATGAAAGTTATGGATCAATTGTGGGTAGTGCAAGAATATTGCGTTTTGAAAAAAGATTTGCGAAAATTTTTGGTCGCCTTTTGGCACCTGCTAAAGTGGACAATCCAGAGTATAATATCAAAATTGAAAGAAATGTGCTTGATACACGAACCCCTAGATATCACCGTGATAAAAACATTATCTGCGTGGCTGCATATAACACTATCTCTATTAAACGATGTTAGACCTCGTGAACACCCAACGTTATTAAACAAATTAGATACCTACTCGTTGTCGATATATCTTTATGTGTATGTTTGACAAAATTGTTGGTTGGAGTGTTATAGTGATGGCTGATGATGATATAGGTAAGCAATATTTTAATTAATCATCAAACGGATATTAAACATAATTGTATAAAGAATTGTTAAATTAATTTTGTAATCACTAACATTTTTTTTCATTTCAACATTTTAATAATTGCTAATGTTTAGCGTTGAGCGCTTCTCTACACCCAATAATTTACAGCCAAAGGCAACAATGAAGGTGTTAGAAAACTGCGCGAAAACTTCCATTATCGGCGTCGGTCGCGTATAAATCCTCGGCCCACGCAATTGATTGGTATACAATAGGCCATTAGATAAACCAATCAGAGAGTGCCAAATCAAATGGCCTAACATACCAACACTTTAATAATTCCTTAGCAACTAAAAATAGTTTCTCTTGTCGATAAAAACATTAGCCAAATTAGAAAAATATAAAATGTATGATTTCTTACGAAACAGTTTATAATTGAGAAATTTATTAAGTTACCCCTAAATACACTGTCACCTTTGGTATTTAATGCACCTATTATTTCTTCGCCTCACAGAATTCTCTTAAGAACCTTATTTGGCTCACTAACCCGGAAACAGCTTATGTGTAAGTGGTATGGGTAGGTAAATTAGTATGGGTCATTTCCCGTAAATATGTACTTACGAACTTTTAGAAAATTCATCATCATAACTGTAAAGTGAACCTTTTTTCTGTGAAAAACAGCGTAATAGATTCGATTATATTTAATAAATTTTAATTGGAGTTTATTTATTTTAATTGATCAATACTATTACAGAATACTACATGCACAAATCGATAGTTCAATAGATACTTTTTTATATGACGTACTACTTCACTATTAGAGAGAAATCTCGTTTTTATAAGGGAAGTATGGAAGTCATGGGTATTACAGGGCTTAAAACTTATCCTCAACTGGCTTGAGTGATCACTTTACACAATTGTAACGTTCACCAATTCTACCCATGGGCGACTGCCACACCTATAAAATTTTCGGAAGTTGTATATATATTTTTTGCCATGTAGAAACTTTTTCAAGTATTTTTTACAAATACGCTGTCGCTATTTATGTTTTGAAATTTGATATTCATTCGCCTGAAACAGCATAGATGTCTCTAATGAAAATCTTTTATTTATTTATAATATGTATAGATGACTTTGCTCTTACAAAAATTTAGACATACTAAAAATATTGTGAATAGGAAGATTGTTTATAAGATATTATTAATATAATATCAGATGTGAATACAGTTTATATTAAGTAAGACTATAATATTGTTTAAAGACCATTTAAATTAGATACGGTTGTTTTTTGTTTCATAAATCAATATATAATAAAGCTTCGCTTTGGTGTAAAAACTCTAAGAAGCATTACTAGAACGATAGCAGGAAATGGTAAGGATTTTACAAGTTGCAGAGTATTTAGTAACGGTAGGTGTGATAAGAACTGAAGGATCAGAGTCTAAAGGGGGTCGAGCGTTAGGAATGCTCGACTGATCCGATATCCTCGTCGATACGCCAGTTGATCTTCTAACGGACGTTCGGACTCACTACGAGAATATCAGGGCTCTTTACCATAGATGAATTGTGGGTTTGTTCAAAAAGTGCTTCACAATAATGCACACTATACATTAATCAGGTTAACGAGAGATGAATCGTGATATACACGAAAATGTGCAGTTTAATCCAATTTGAGCAGTCATCAGGCTTGTCAAAACGTAAACTGACGTAAATTAAACGAGGGAGACAAAAGTATAAGGTATATATATTTTAATTACAATATATTCACCTGCAAACTAGTACGAAATCAGTAAAAAAAATATCCCATCGATTACTACCCACCTATTTTTTACATTAAATATTTTCAAATAATCTTATTCACAAAGATTGTTTCAAAATAAAACGATTAAATAAAATACTAATTATGTTTGAAAATTTTATCTTTTATTTATTTAAATAAATCAATATTGTTACAGTACATAATATAATGTAATATATGCATAAATAAATAGTTCAATATATTAATTCTATGCGACGTCCTACCTCTCTATACGAGAAAAATCTTGTGTTTAGAGAGGGAGATCGTTTACACTATGAACATAATTAAGATAAAAATACATCTTCTTTGGTTATTTGCACGAGTCCTAAGATTTTAATGAGTGGAAATAATTAAATTTTTAAATGAAAACTTTTCCAATTTAATGACTCGAACAAACTAATATTGGGAGCTCCCATTACTTTGCTCGGTAAAATTGCTTATGGTTCTGGAAGGTGATTTTTTCTTCACATTCATTATTTATTATCTCGAATAAAAAAGTAATATTATGATAATAAAATAGAAATGTATCTTGTAGCGATACCGGTATAAAAATGTTCGTTCGATTTAAAACATCTGGTCAGCGTTAGCCCGAAAAAATTTCTACAAACGCGGATCGTATATATATATACGAGTATATTTAATTTAATGTTTCCGTGAGTACTAGTGATCGTCTACTAACGATCGTCTCTTCTAGATTAAATGGCGTTTTTGTAATATAGATAATAATATCGATAATATAGTTTCCTCAAGGAAACCTAGGTTGACGTTTTGGCACGATAAGGCGTGTTGCCTCAAAAAGTTACGGTACAAGTAGGAGATATAAACTCATAACTGTGGAGAATTTTTTAACATTTTACGTTCAAAGAAAGTCGACACAATAAAAAAATTAAAAATCGCCACATTCAGTTTTCATGACAAAGTGGAGCGTTTCTCGTTATTTTGCATCAATTTATCATTAAAAGATATTAATGAATGCCATTTTTTACAACTTTTCAATACGATAACGTGAATCAGCATAATTAACTTTGTCATAACAATGATATTCATCGTGTAGTGAATTCATTTACCTGTAAATGAAATAAATAAGAATGTATTGTTATATATTATAAGAGTATTGGAGAGAATATATTTTTTTTAATATCATAAAAATAATTCAAATTCCATTACTTTTTATTTATTTTTATTCATCACATCAACACCGCATAGCTTAATTTGTTTTCAAATTAAGATGTTTATATCATTGGATTTGAATTTTCGCGGGGAATCGTTCTATATCACTAGTTTCGCGATAGCGTCCGCCGGGGGCGTGAAAATCAAAGAAATGTGATCTGTAACCTCCCTGTCAACTGCGTACAAGTCGAGTGAATCGTACCTAAGTTTAGTTCAGTTTAAGTTTAGAAAGAGTCTGCTCCTTTTTACAACTCTAAAAAAGGTAAGTAATACTTAAGTAATTCTACAAAAATCATTTAAAACTGGTTATGTCTCGCTCCTGTAAAGTATACAATTCTTTGATGTTGCTTAGGTGTTGCTTAGGTGTTGCTGCTTAGGTCACGGTATGTAAATATCTGCTATATAATGCATTGAAAAGAAAAGGATAATTAAGAAAAAATGCATTTTTAATTATATTTAAATAAATTAATTAAATACAATAAATTTAACATATACCTACTATAGAGAAAAGTGTCGACTAGCTTACCTCATTTTTAACATATTTTTTTAAAAGTTACTTAGATTATATCTATAGACTAAATTGACCATTAATTAATTGCTTTTTGTATAATGTATGCATCCATCATGATACATTTTAACACCTCAGATATCTAGTATAAAAGATAAAAAAACTTTTACATAGGATTTTTGGAATGGTAAATATATAAAATAAGAAATTGTGACGGAAAAATTAAAAATATATGCACTGAAAGGTTTACTATAAATAAAAATTAATAATTATACATGTTATTAGCGATGGTAAACCGTTACGTGACTGTGATTGTGTCGATGATTGGTAACTGATATTTAACGATGATTGGTAACTAAGATTTAACGGTTGGAGGCTTACTTTCTAGTGTACCAGTCATTTCTCGAAAAATTACGTTAATCGAACATAATTACAGTCACAATAACAGTCAAAATAACGGTTTTAATAGCGATTTTACTATCATTACAGGTTACCATAGAGTTACACATAGTAAATTAAAATAAAATAAAACCTTATATGTACAGGACTATTTAAAAATGAAATAACTTTTTATTTTTTATTTCTCATTATCTATCTTACACATGTTCTACATATCATGTAAACTTATTACTACGTACACATAAAAAATAACGTTATGTTATTCACTACTATTATCACAAATATGAGCTTCTTATATGTATCTACCTATAGCTAAAAAATCTATTTTTTTCTTACTAGTGTATAATTATGTAAATTGTCTATTTTAAATAGTGTTTTAATCAAATCAAATACAACCAGTATATAATAGTCGCAGCTCGGACATTACCTTGGATAATCGGGGTTCTATTATATATTTAAAATGAAAAAATAATATAAACCAAAAAAATATTTTTCATTAATCGTTATGTTTTTAAATTAAATTTTAAGAATAGATTCATAATTAAGTTTTTTAAATTATAATTTTATTTACTCTAGTCACGAGTTGCATTCAATCAATTAATTTTAAGAGTTAAATATATTCAATTTATCATGTGTTTAAGTAATTGTAATAACAATAATAGCATTAATAAGTTATGAAGGATAAATAATAATAGAAAAGAAAATTAATCGGCGCTATTAAGAAAGGAATCTAAACATTTATCTTTCTTTTCTTCCCGTTTTATTTATTGCAGGAATCCCGCTGGGAATTAATGAATTGGCCAAAAATAAATAAAAATATCCAATTTCTTTATTTTTCAAATCATGTGTCAACTTATCAGAATTAAATATTACTTCAGAGTGTTCTCACGGTGCTAATGTGAGTTTATAATTATGTGGAAAAATATGATTAAATAACATTCTAAGTAAATTTCAGGTTAGTATGCCGCAATATCGATATATTTGGTACATGGAAAATACAAAATCATTTATCTCAGAATACATATATAAATATTTTTACAGTCGTTATTTACATACATGTTTTTAAAAATATTTAACATACAGATTATGATGGATCGATGCGTAATTTTTTCCAAGACGAGTAAGAAAATAATTTTATTTGACACATAAATTCACATCAAATGTCACAGTATTGTTTTATTCAATATGTCTACGTACACTTTTCAATTTATGAAAAGTTTGTGTTATTTGTTGGCTAAAGAAAATAATTTCAAATACAAAAAAATAAACTGTTATAAAATAAAATTAATTTTCCGTGCAAAGGCCGGTGTCCATCCATATAATCTAATGCTATACATCTGGTGGGACAAAGAAGGCATCATCTACTATGGATTGCTTCTTAGGAATGCAACCGTGACTTCTGAGATGAGCGGGTAGATGGCATCAAGTGATTTTTCAGCATGATAATGCCCGGGCGCATGTTGGTAATATTACGAAAGCGGTTATCCAAAAGCTCGATTGGAAGGTTATACATCCGCACTATTTTCCTGATCTTGCTCCTCCAGATATTCATATTTTCCGCTATCTATCCTTTCGACGACAGTAATTTCTGTAATAAATTTTTCTTGATTTATTATGATATTTATTTTTTATTGGATAGAATTATTCCTTGTAAAATTTGTTCTCAGATAATTTAACAGTATTATAAGCAATAATAATAATAATAAGTACACTTAAAAAATATATGTAGATCATATAAAATTATATCTTAGTTAATTTACCTGTTTACAGTTCTTTGACAAAATACTCTAAACTATTTACCTGAGACTTAATTATGTACATGGAATTCAGGTTTAAGGTCACCGTGCTAATAATGTAATAACCTTACCAGATGCTAATAATGGCACTAGGAAAACTTTGCACATAATATTTTGAAACGCCGTGAAAACCCGATAGGTCGTAATAATATAATATTCGCTGTCTTAGTAGCAGAATAGTTTCTAGAAATTTCAAGAAAAGTTGGGATATTTCCAAAAATCTCTAAGATTTGAGCATATCGTAAAATATGATTATGTTAACCATTAAAATTAAATGAACTCTTTAAATGTATAACCACTGGTGTTTTATATTTTAATACAAAACGGTTTTAGAGCGTCCACTTCTTCAGAATAATATAAAATAGATATAATAAGTATTATATTTATGTATGTATAAACAATATTATTCATCTTATAGTCAAAAATATTAGTTAATAATATTTATACATTCACGAGTTTGTCTAATAAGTAATAATTGGTAAGATCGAACGCCAGCGCATCACACCACCGGCTAGGCTCAGTCTGTGGGTGTCTCTCGTGTAATGTGTCAGTGTGTCTGTCTCGGATGGATGAGAATGGTTTAAATAAATGAAACACTTGATTCAGATATGAAACACGTAATACTATTTATTCATAATTACAACAAATACCCTACAACGTGTTTGCACGATTTGAGTCTTTCTATCTTCTTCACTCGTCGTCGTTCTTTGCTCCAGACGAGAACGCTAGTTTGTAATGAATTTAATACTAATATTATGATTGTTACAGGATTGAGAGTTTACTTGAATGTTGATTGAATGATGTGGCAGCCGTGCCAAAATTATCTCTTGCCATCGAGAGACATCCAGATTGTTACATAATCCATTTCTCCCATGCCAATCTGCACAATTACTAGCCGAGATCCTCCCTCTACCTCCAACTAGGGAATTGGTCCATGATGCGGATGGATCGGAGACCTCAAGCCTCCCGTATTCACCGCACCTCAGAAATCCTTCTTTCAAATCTTTCCATATTGTCCCACCCACTCACTCACCTCGCCGGCTCGAGTTAAGTCCCGCCTTTCCTTTCCGCCTTCTCTCTCTTTCCGCCCGCCACCGCTCGGATGGGTAATGTTGCGCTCTGTCTCCCGCGCAATTTTTAAATGTCACAAGCTATTTATTGTATTTTAAAATGGGGTTGAAATGTCTAACTGTAAAGTCACTGCTTAAAATATTAGAAACATTTAAAACAATCCATCGTTTCGAATAGGCGCATATCTAAATCATAAAATATTATCTGTATTATCATCATTATAATCATCATCTTTAGTCATTATCGATTCTCTTCCGAGTGAAGGCCTCCCCATGAATCTGTCATTCTATACGGTCTTTCGCCAATCTTTACACAACTTTTACAGAGTCATATTCACTGCTTTGATAATTTTGTCTATCTATGGAAACAATGCGCGTCTTCCAGGCCATTTTTAGCTGATGGATATTATTCAAGACTATTTTTGTCCTTCGGCTACTTTAAAATACGGTAATTTCATAATTATTTATACTTTTTAGCAGTGACAATAACATCCTTTACCTCTGTATGCATTCTAAATCATGTACTTATTTTTCTGTATTTTCTGTAAATAGGGTGTTCTAATAAGATCTTTCGCGAGAATTACCTACTTCTTGAAACGTCTAATTCTTGTGAACTATGATGAATTGATGTCCCTGAGGTTTCGGTATCACTTTCTATCACTGTGACTTTCAGGTGAACAAACACTATAAGGACGCATGAGTGACTTGTCCAGAATCGAACCAGTTTCCTCAAATTTTTAAAATAATCTTTGAATTAACCTCTCACTTCAACCATTATATCGACCGAAAATTCTACACGAAGTTTACGAACTATTTTAGTAAAACTTTTTACATTTTTATGAGTTTTAACATTAATAATCCGTTGTTTTTTTCGTATTGTGTTCCATATTTACTAATCACAAGATTAACAGAAGATATGTATGAAATTTATAATTATAATAAATTTATAAAGCTGCCAACATTAATAAAAAAAATGACATTTTATTTAAACACAGCACTCTTATTGGGACACCCTAAATATCTTTGTGTTATATATTATTTAAATATTTATTTATTATATTTCAATATTATTTCATTAATTATATTAAATACAAACACAGAATCCCAGTTTATATCAACGTCAGAAAGAGATAGAGAGTGGTTTAAACTGGTAAATTGTTATCCTTTTTTAAAAGCTCAATACGCATTGACACTTACAGATTATTTCCAATATAAAGCAACGATAGTCGAGGCTTAAATTTGCTTAATTATTCACAGTCTCCTAATACTTGAATGAATTTTCAGCGAAACCCTTACGAATTTAGCAGCCGAAACGCGATGGAGAGCGCTCTAGCGATCGGCTGAGTTATATCCCGGTTCTTACACAATTTGAATTGCTGGCGTTTCATTTCAATTGACAAATGGATTTTAATATATTTTCACGGGAATCAAATTGCCCCTTCGTATTGAATTAATTGCCCTCTTCGAATGATTGCAATTGAGAAACAGGCACGTATATATTAAGTGTATTTATTTTATCAAGCGATCAAAACGTAAAGCACGTTCAAAGGCTAACTACGGTTGTCTGTCTACAGGCACACGAGAGGTCCTTGTCTAGGTAGAGTATTCATTAACAAGCGAGTTAAATCTAAATATGTTTCAGTAAATAATTCACATAATATACACATATATGTAATATTACATTTTCATTTGTATTCATAGAGACACAGTTTTTAGGTTTTGTAATAATATCGTAATAATTATCACTTTTAACAACAGTTTTTTTTTTAAATTTTTTCATATAGGTAAATCATTTATTACGTAAGTATATGAATAATAATAAATAAAATTGTATTCGTCTACCGCTTATTTTAAAATATTGTATTATCACAATGACTAATAGGATATTATTTAAGGAATATTACTAATAAGTGAAAATTTTCGTTTGATATGTACATAGTGCATACGCAAATAAATACTAATTTATGTGTATGTGTAACTCGTTTCGTAAATTCATAAAATAACCCACAAAATTTTATATTTCTACCACTACTTCTATTCAATGGGTTCACAGTCCATTGAGAGTTTTCGCCTGATGTTAAAACTCGGCGCCAGACGTCTCTGTCTTGGACCATCTTTAGGAACCTTTGATGAAAACGGCTCACAACACACGCTCTATATAACTTTCCCATCTGATCCTTTGCGATTATATTACAACAACAAAATCAGGATTTTGATAAAGATCTTTTAACTTCCAATTGTTGCGAGTACGCCACTGACCTGATTGATTCTCTCTAACTGGCCCATATATTTTTATTTCAAAAAGATTCCGTTTCTTTTCTGAGGCCTGTATAAGAATCCATCTCTCACATAAATATTTAACAGCATGGTGTTGTTCTAAGTATTTTTTAGTAGAATACAATTTTTGATAGGAGTTTCAATTTCTTTAACTATAATAAAACTGTATCCACAAATGCTCGCTCCTCGTTCCAGGAGATCACCAAGTTTTTTATTCACAGCATAAGCGCTAAGTTTTATTGAAAAATAGTAAGAATAATAATGTAATATATATTTCAGGTGAACATCTTTATTTTAAAATATATTTTGAAATAATTGAAGAAGTGGTTTATTTACGTAATATGTAAGTAAAATTTTAATAGCATCTAATACAAGCAACGACATTTTTTAAGTTATCATTAAAATTTAATTCTTATCTTGCGCAAACGTAGACAAAAAAATTTGGGTCTTTCATTTACAATGCCATTTATTGTATGTGTGTGGGGGTGTACCTTTTTTCCGCAGTTTTCGAGAGCGACCGCTCGACGAGAGGAAAAATACGTGACGCCAAGTAAAAATTCATTTATTATGTTAATTATTCAAAATTATTTGTATTGTGTTCGGTTGGGGGCACGACGGGGACGTTCGGGCTTTAAATGTGTTTCTCGTGTGTTGGTGTCAGCTAATAGTGAGTTGAGCAGGCCGTCCTTTTGCAAATGGCGCAGAGCATAATTTCCTTTTGTTTAGTGGTTCTTTCCCCGCGTTCCGGAATGGAAGTAACCGCCAACTTTATGCCGTGTTTAAGTTGGACGTAAGAATTCAAGCGTTTGGAAAAATAATGGATCTAAATTAGTAAAAGGTTGTGAAAAGAGAAAAACTTTTCGAATTGGAGCGTTTTTCGGTATGGGTGGACATAATTAACGCGGCCATTTTAGTTTTTTTTTTGTGATAAAAATTTTCATGAATAAATACTCAGTAAATCTAAATTATTTTCGTTAACACTAATCACCAGTTAAAACATTTTTCTTATTTTTTATGTCATTTAGTAATTATTAGTTTTCTTGGCGGCCTATTTTTTAATTTACTTCATTTTGTTACGTCCGTCGCTGCTTATAATAATCACACTTTATGAAAATGTTATAACTCATTTCCAAGACAAGGCTTTTTAGTGTATTTCATTACGTTTTAACAAAACAGTACGAAGTTAAACGTAGTATTATGAATCTGCGCTCCAATCTTTAATTAATAAATCAATTCCTGTAAATGTTTAGCTTAAAATATGTTAGTATGTTTTACTTTAAGCCCTATATTTTAAGACCAATTTTTCTCGCCAAGCATCGCGTGCTTATATTATATATACATATATAAAGATAGACAACAGACAACCAAAAATATACACAATTAATTCATTTAAGGCTTTGTGAGGAAGGTAGATAATTATTGTAAATAAATTGAATTGTTTTTTAAGACCTACAGTTACTGGCTAGAATTTATCAGATATAGAATAAGTACAGTAGTGACTCGTATTTGAAAAATATATTGGGGAACTCACAAGGAAATAGTAGAAGACTGATTATATCTATTAAAAAATAAGATACCCATATTTATATTTAAGAATCTATTTTACAGAGGATTAATTTTAATTAAATGTAGAATTACTCGTGATTTCTAATGAATCAGATATTTTTCAACAGACTATTGCGGTTATTTTTATGCACATTATGAGAAGAGTTCATTATGTTTTTATTGTAAAATGAACAGCACCTTATTTGTACAACTCGTAAATTTTTTCTTAAAATTTTTTGAGCATATTTTATATTTAAAATTTAAAAAACAAATGTTTTTAAATACTATAATGTAAGATTTTTGTACATATAAAAAATATTGAATTATTAGTAATTGTTTACGAAAATAAATAATTGAATTCGCTTTAAAATATATGGTCACTTAAAACTGACTTTATTGGCTATAAAAAATGTCACTTAAGTGCTATAGCAATCATAATAATTTGTAAATTGATATAAAATGGCAACAATGTGAAGCGTTCGGATAATTCTATAGGATTTGTATTACTTTTTTCTCCGATCAGCGGTTGAAATTACCTTTAAAAACTTGATGTGTTTTATGTCTTTAAGTTCAGCATCCCTTAATTTTGTTCATATTTAACTAATGATTTTTATATTTTATATTTTAGCGAGGGAGAATGGCTAAATATATGTGTAAAACAGTATAATATACAATGCATGCAATCTCCTGGCACGTTGCCATGTATTCATATTTGCATTGTGTTGCACTCTTGTGTATTCATTTATATAGTAATGGTTTTGTCAAATAGCATTTTATCATAATACATTTTATGTTTAATATATTACAAAAAAATAACATCTCTAAAATTGCATTTAATGCAGAGTTTAATGCACGATTTGTATTCAGCCTGGGAGAATAACAGAGAAATCAGGTACACCTTTGAAATTGAAATTCTTAGAAATGTAATATCACATAGATGGATTTGTTGTATATAATGATAGTAACATAATAGTTTAGGATATCATGGTTACGTTTTCAAAAATAGATTAATATTTTTGTGATATTTAAATGCATATATATATATGCATAGAAAGAAGAAAGAAAATATAATTTTTTAAATTTTTTGTAGAATTAAACCAATATTTAAATGCATATATTTAAAAGATTATATTTTTTTTCTACTTTCCAATATTTTTCCTCTATATCAAAATCAATATCACTAATTTAAAGTTTTCATATTTTATCGATAAAATATATTTATTTATTTTATACCTATAACAATTAAAGCATTTAAATAAATTATACAATTACAGGTCAAATTATATAATTTTGATTGAATGACCTGTCGAAGAAGCCGTTATAGTTAATTTATTATCATAAAAATATAATTACACAACTAAATGAAACTAAAATACAAGAATATTTTATAAAAAAAATCAGTTGATGATTTTTACAATGCAAATAATTTAAACAATTTATACCTAACAATGAATAAATAAATTATAAAGAAAAGGTGAAAAAAATATAACGTGGAACTTGCGGCATTATCATTATTGGAATTTTATGAAAATAAATTGTACAATAGGCAACATACAACAACAAATTTATATTATCCACGGTAACAATATAAAAAATCCATCAATGAAATGAAAAGTGGTTTAAATAAAAGTTTTTTCGTATTTCATTTTTACTTGGAATGAATAATTGAGTTTATTGTTTTGTATATCTTCGCGTAGTTAGTAAAGTTACATAAATAAAGTTTGTTATAAAGATTAACATTATCAAAAAGCTTTATAAGTTTTTTAACTGGCCGACGGATTACCCCTACTACATTGATACAGTTTTATGATTATGTTATTTATTAAATAATATTTCGTCATATCCAGACATACATTATTACAGTGCTTCCAAGTTCTCGCGGACAGAAGACCAGAAAGTACTGCCACCGACTAGCTCAGTCTACGTACGGCGCCGGATGTTTTGCTGAACAGGTAAATGATAACTTGTTTAGTTTTTAAATACAAAATTATAATTAAAGTTTCTCAAAATTTGTACACTAAACCCGACAAATTGTAACGAACGAAGATAATTCTTTATGTTCCGTTATCACCTAAAATTCTTCTTAGAAATATTTGACGTCTTTAAAGCTCATGCCATGGAGATACTTGACATGACCTGATTTTCATTATTCTCCTCCTGCGTTGTGGTGAAGGCCGTCCTCCAGACAGTCGCATCCGAGCAGGAATTTCTCATGTGTTGAATGTGTCCTCACATTCGCCACTAGGGGACCGCTCCTCGCGCCCCGATTGGCGCGGAGGTTTTCAAATGCACCATCCACAAGGCTACTGCGCGCATTTCAACGTGAAATTCTAAAGCTTCGTCCATAGTGACGATTTGTCACGTAACAATATACATGTACATACCTACCATACACAAATCATATCTACGTTCAACACGTGTGAATAAAAGAATTACTATGATTGTTCGCCACAACGAGAACTCTTTACAGCAACTAACACGTGTTCACCCATAAAAATATGAGGTCAATATTTTCACCAATCTTACCTATATTCATACAATTTCATGAATACTCAACCGAACAAGAAAGGAATTGCTTTATTAATTTAAAAAGGTTCTTCTTTTCAGCAATATTCAAAATTCTTCAACCTTTACTAAATGTGTATACCAAACTTAAAGCATAGTATATATTGCTAGGATAATACGCAAGTATTTATATATGAATAGATTTTTTATTTTATTTATATAATATATGTACAGGTGAATGTTATGTCCCAGGCCGGTGTTGTTTTTGAATAACTAGGAAATGAAACATAATTTTTTTAATTTAGTTTTTATTTGTCGATTATTTGATTGATTATAATTATGTTTGGAATATAACATCGGCCAAGTGGCCGCCTCTGGCAACGGCACTATTTCATGTTCTTTTAACGATATTTTTCATAACATTCTCGCACACTTTGTGTGTTATTTGAGCAATTTCGTTTCGAGTATTGTCCTGTAGTATCGGAATTAATGTTAGCTTATTAGTTTTCCTTTCAAGTACCCCCACAGAAAATAGTCGAGAGCCGTCAAATCAGGTGATCGAGGAGGCCGATCGATATTGCCACTTTTCGACATTATGCGCGGCCGGAAATTTTTTTTAGCAAAATTTCAAGCGAGTTCGGGCTGTGTATGAGGAGGCACCGTCCTACTGAAACTACATGTGTTACAAGTCCAATCAACCCAATTCGGCCACCAAGAAGTATTCCAACATGTGACGAAAGCGATCACCATTAATGGTTATAGCATTGCCATTTATATTAAGATAAAGTGTTTTAATAATATATTAAGATAACATATTTTTGAAGCATTATATACTACATAATAAATTGTAATTAACTACTCTGTACGATTATGGAATAAAATTTGACAAATAACTACGAAACTAAAATGGCTGCCAAACAAAATCGGCCTGGAACATAATATTCACCCTGTATGATAGGGATATTTGATAAGTTTTCATTATAAATCCAAAGCGTGTAAAAAATTACTGAATGATAGGTATATTACTAGTGTGAAACTGATAAATTGCTTCGATTTCAATAGCGACTATTAAATTTGTTCTACTTTCAAGATTTTAGTTTGGATTTTTACTAAAGATTAAAAAACTTTCATCATACGTTTTTTTCAATTTTCGCTTCATTATATCATTGTTTTTTATTGTATATCTCGGATATAGATTTAAAATTAGTTCAAGAGATTGTTAAATATTTAGAAACTAATTTGATAAATTAATTAGAAAGATACGAGTTTACAGAAAAAACCTACCGAAAAACATTTATTTTCATCGGGACTCGGACCAGGAATTTAATATTACCGGTATATAGCTTTAATCGTATAAAAATATTTAACAGTATACAAAATACAATGTCGTCAGATTACGCCTACATAATATATTACCTTATTAGTGAGATATAAAAGAACTTTATTTTGAAAAATCAATATTTCACGAATAAAATGCGATTTCATTAAATTAAAAAAATATACGTTTTTAATATTTTGTTATTAAAATCGAAAAGGTTTGAGGATGAAAAATCATGTAAATTAATATCCATGGATATAAAAAATATCAAAAAAATATTAGAACCTTTATTTTCCGAAATATCGAACGTTACTTCAATTCAATACTATCTCATTATTATTTATGATTTTCGTTATTTTAGTGTGGAATAAAACAAACGCATGTTTATTCAATTGTAAAATGTTGTAAAAATGTGTATATGCGTAAGTATAAATACACTAAAATTTATGCACTTACCATCATACCATTTCTCCACATGGGTAGATAAAGGGGATAGTATGCATTATTTATTCATATGTACCGACAAACGTAATTTTCAAACCACGAGCTCTTAGCTTAGTTTGAAAACAGTAGGAATATTGAAGTGACATGTAATCCACGTACGCATTTATATTTTTTTAAATGTGTATTTGAATATTAATTAAAAAATGACGAAATAGCTTAAACAAATTGTATGTTTCCCATCAACGACCGCTGTTGATTTGAAACTACACGTCATTAATATCAATAAAAATGCAAAATATAAATGATTACATATTTCTCTACACAGAATTCTCTAGTGAGACGGGCACAGTCCAAACAAATTTTTTTATATGTATAATATAGTTATAAATAATAAAAATAATAAATAAACATAATCATAAATAATAAAAATAAATAAAGACATACCTTATAGACAAAACACGGAATAATTAAAGCGCCAAGCGCGATGAGACATTTATTTTATATGCGCGACTATGCCAACGGAACAAAAAATATCGTGTTGCTAGGCATAATTCAAAACACCATAAAAATAAACAGAATCAAAACACACCTATAAAAAGTAAGTCACGCAGTTTATGTCGAATCAATTTCACACTGGAGAAAAAGGTTTTACATAAACTACGTAATACAAGGTGTTCCAAAAATCTTTGTCATAATAATAATTCTGTAATAAAATAATGGATGGGTTTAATAAGATAAAAAAATATTTTGAAAAAATTTATGTTTTCTAAATGTGAGCCGTTATTTCGCTGGCATTCTTCTCAACGTGCGGCAAAATAACTGAGAACTGTTCGGCACGTATTTTCCGTGACCGCTGCCATTTATTCTCCGATATTTTCTTTTAATATGTCTAGTGGGGAGGGGGGGAGAATTGTTACTGTATGCCCTTGATTTAAGGTAGCCTCTTAGGAAAACGTCCATTGGTGTCAAGTCGGGGCTACGTGCAGGCCAGTTTATGTCACCTCGTCGGGATATTAATTTTCCTGGGAAAATTTCACGAACAACTGGTAAGGATACTCTCCATAGTGACTGAATTCATTAAGACGCGGCTAGCGATCGGCATACCCCCCGCCCCTCTCTCGCTCGTTGCGTTGGTGCAGTGAATGAACCAAAATGAAAAAGATCTTTGGGATACACTTTATAAGCATGGTGATGTTACATGTAAAATATATATAAAAAATTGCAACTTTTAATTTGTTTTTCATAAATATTTGTCACTAATTTATTCGGTAAAGTAGATTGTAGATAGTAGATACTATCACTTTGCAAACAATATTATTGAATAACTATTATTTTTAAGAAAAATGTTTATCTTGTATCTTACGTGGGCAACATTACAATAAGTCTTTATTTAAAAGAATTTTACGGCACGAGCTAACATTAAATGTTTCACACGTATTACAGAACTTTAACACATAATACGCGTGCAAAATTCATAATGGGCTGAAGGCTGTATGTGTTTGATATCATATGTTATCCGAAATGAAAATACTGCACAAATTGTTTTGATAGGACTATGTGTACCTTTACGATTAGTCTTTCCCAAACAATAAATTCAGTAATATTAAAGACCTTCAAATAAAAACACCACATATTTTGAATTGCTTTTTTTCAAATTTATGTATGCAATACACAATATTATTTTCGAAAATAAAATATAGTGTTATACATGAATATTTTAAAAATTGAGCTAAAAATAATAATATTAAAATTGAGTAGGAGGTTTATATCTCCCGCGAACAAATGCGGTTTTTCCGAAACTTTTTGAGGCAATGTCTTGAAAATGGCAAGTGTTACCGTGCCGAAACTTTGGATTAGGAATCATCCAGGAAACTATCTACAAAAAACACGAAAGAAACGCCAGTTCCATACATTAGTGCTTACGGAAATCATAAATTAAACGTCTAAGTACATACACATATTTTTTTATAATATATTTTTTAATCTGTTCAAGGAAAACTATAACTGAATTATTGAAATTACTAAACTAATAATGCAGTACAATTATTCGATCAGTAGGTATTAACTGACCTGTTATCAAGAAATATATTAACAATTCGCAATAATCACAAGTTTGTATTTAATATTATATTATATGATTGCACTTTATCGCTATCGCTTTTGGATCTGTACATGATCTGTATCATAGATTAGAGAAGAAATCTATATTTGGATATGTAAGTGTCATTTCCAGTGAATATGTCGAACGTGTTTTTAATATCTTAAGGAAAAGATTACTTTTTTCTTTCTTTCATATTATTAAAATCATTTTTACAATAAGTAAATATTTGTATATTAAATTGAAATGAAATGTTTTCATCAATGCAATTCATCAACGTAGCGGAAACTAATGAATTTTTACTACTGGTGATTTCTTATTGAATTTTGATGTAAGTACATAAAACGTATTTTTAATGTCTCTAGATTTAATATTACTTTAATGTTTAATCTTTTATTATGCATTACATTACAGTCAAAAACTAAAACTATCGTGAATATTTTTTTGTTACGATAATATATTTATTAATACAAATTAAATGTATCTGTGACGGACGCGAATCGCCGATCACAACGGTGGTGATGGGATTTGAACGGGATGGATTAGGAGGAGGAAATGTGTGGATGGGTAGATGGGTAAGAGTAGGGAATTGAATAGGGAATTGGAAATAGGAAATGATGAGAAAATTTTTAACAAATAGCACACCAGAGGTGGCTTTCGGGATAAGGAGAATAACTCGACTCACCTGATGGATGACGACGTCTCTGGCTTCTTCTGAAGTTCACCCAAACTTAAACGGCACAACGAACGACCCAGGTGAAGTCACCGTACACTGTTAAACAATTACACAAACACAAATAATGTTGAGCACGACCTACATTGCTCAGTCAACCAGTGATTAATCAATCACACTGATTAATCAATCACACTGATTAGTCAATCACACTTATCAGTCAATCACACTGATCAGTCAATCATACTGATCAGTCAACCATACTGATTAGTCAATCACACTGATCACAACGAATTCAGAATCTCGACGAATTTAATCTCAATACAAATAGAACAACCAGCCGAGCTGCTAGACGGAAAGGTACTTCCATAAGATCCAAACAATAATCACAGCGAGGATAACACTTCCACTCCGAATCTCGACGAATTTCACGAATATAAAACGAACCAGTCGATCTGATGAATCAACGTGTACTAAATTGGGAGTGGACTAGGTGAGGGAACAAAACTAAAACCGGTGACAATAATATTTCATTTTTAAAAATTAATAATTTGTTTCAAATCATGCAATGTATGTAAGAAGTATATGTGTTCACCAATCAAAAATAAAATCATTACGAACACGGAACAGTATCAATTAAAAAAATATATATATATATAGATTTTTTTCTGCATATTTTTCTAATTGATATATTTAATTTCTATTAAAATACTATAGAACTTTGTTCTGAAAAACTGAAACTTTATAGATATTATACTGATAAAACAGCATTTTTATTTTGTTATAAATATAATAACAATTACATTCGTCTATCCGTGATGCTTACATTATCATCTAGATGTTATTTTTGTTCGTTTTGACAGGTATCATAGATAAAGGATATAACGGCAATAATTGTTTCTATACCATAGATAAGACATGGTTAATATGTTTTATTTTATTTGACTTTCACAACTTCAGTGCTACCGTGAATGTGTTACAAAGGTGGAATAAAATTAATTACATCGATATTTTATTTACGTGTATGTTTTGAAAAAAGACAAAAGAAAAAAAACTTTATTTTAGTTACCAGTAGATTTAAAAAAAAAGTTACTTTGATATATTTGCGTACTGTATTGTAAATGTTATTAAATATAACATATAAAAAATAAATTATTGGAATCATTTTAATATAGGGATATTTAAAATACGTTAGATATACTTATATAAGACACGCGAACTCGCAACTATAGTGTCTTTTCTTACTGGCAGACTGTTTAAGAAACTTACTGTTTAACAAAAGCTATAGCTGCTAGGCTTGCGGGCACCTATTGTGGCAGCTACGCGGCCATGTTAGCCACAATAACACAATAACCGCCCGCAGGGCTTAGCATCAAGCCGATTGCTTTTCTGATGGTTATTATTTAAATTATCTAAGTGTTTAAGCGTGCTTCCGATAGTCTTATTTATCAGTAACATTGAAGTCCAGAAAAATATTTAGAAAAAACCTGGCAACTCTATTAACAATATTAAAAAAATTTAAAACATGAACGAAAAATGTCTGACATGCCTTCTTTAAACTGTTGAAATTCTTTGAAAAACTATTAAGACTAATTATTCAAAGGAAGGTTCATGAATTCAAAAAAACCAAGGATCAAACAATGCCCTTACAATTAGACTCTTTCTTTCATTAATAATTTCGGTAAAGTCATTAAAATAGGAGAACAAATTTTTTAAAGATAATGACAACAATACTCGATTAAGATTTCTCCTCGAAATACGAGAAAAAAAATTTCAAAAGGTTTTTAAATTTTTTAATTAAAAAAAAGATTATTTTATTATATTTTTTATTGTTTATAAAATATATAACTTGTATATTTTTCTATCATACGTTTCCTATAAAATCATAGCGTGTTAACATATCCTTAACTGCATGTTTGTATTTCGCAGTAATATCAGAATATTGGAAAAAATATTCTACGTCTTTGTTAATTTTTGAAAGGTCCTCATTAATGCCCAAATCTATTTTAAATACGTTTCGTCACTTCTTAAATATGTTTGAATTGCACAAAGTGTTCGGAAACTGGAGACATATTTACAAGCATTTAGCAGTCAACATTGATCGATAGACTGACAGAGACTGAGATATTCAGAAATGCGTATATGCTGTGGTAGGAAGTAGCAAATATTTGCAATGGAGGAAAATATTTTAGTAGTCAGTTCACAGCATGTGTTTTCGCATTTTTTCTTGTTTCATGATAATTTTCTCGCTTCTGTATGCAAATCCTAACAACGAGAACTCGAGTAACTAGAAAATCTTAGACTTACATTTTGTGTAATACTTAATACAAATTAAATGAATTAATTTAGAAATATATACAGACATATTTTTGGTTGCTACCGAGACTAAATAATATATCTTAGTTACTAATTTTTCGAAATAATCGGTTGATATGGCGAAATAATAACGTATTACCAGATAGAAAACCTTTCCGGTTCGTATCCCGGTAGCAACTAAATATTTTTTCAGACTATTTGTATATCTATATAATTAATTTAAAATATCACGGTAGGTAACTATGTTTTGAAATTACAACTTTACAACAAAAATGTGTTGTCATTAAAAACAAGTGGTAATTGTTTAAATAATATATAAGTAGTGACTTATTAAGCATATGATCTTGATTAAAACATTTAGACCTTTTGATTGTACCTATTGGATACCTTCATTTTATTATAATATAAATAATAATTTAACCGATATTCTCAATTGACAACTGATATATAAATATGTTTTTTTAATATATACTAGCATGCCCGCACAGCTACCGCACGGTAGCAGACGTATCCTGCAGAGACGCAGTACTCTGTTTTCAATCTCACCCAACAAAAAAAAAAACACTTTTCTCGGTATCCCAGAATTGGAAGAAACAGAACCGACGTACATAGCCAACAACCTAAGGGGTGGTGAAGAAATTGTGCAGGAGCTACACAGACTCACCCCGTGCACTTAAAAAAATACCACTTCTCGGTATCCCAAAATTGTAAAAAATAGACCCGACGTACACAACTAACAACCCAAAAGGGTCAAAGGCCTGTTGATCTTTGAGAAGCGTTAGGTAAGATTACTAACCACGTAAAAAAAAAACACCACTATTCTCGGCATCCTAAAATTGTAAAAAACAGGGCTGACATATACAACCATCAACCCATCTCTCCAGGTTTTAATAAAAACAAACATTTTGTTAATACTCATTGATAAAACCATAAAAAGTGATTTGACAGAAAAAGAAGAAGAAAAATAAAAAAGAAGAATAATAATCCATCATTCATGGAGCTTGTATGAGAAGATGTATGAATGTGGTTGAGGCGAGAATTATGTGTCAGGACAGAAGAGTGTGGCGCTCTATCCTCTCTGCCTACCCCGGAAACGGTGTGATGGTAAGTAAGTTACGGGTTTATCTATCACCAGAACTGTTCTATTTAAATATTGAATAACAGACGCGTAAAAGAACTAACTCCTTCGACCGGTCTGTAGTAAGACAGGCATATTTAAGTCACGTGTACAACTGCGAAATAATAATTAATTCAATTACGCTTTTAAAAAATCATCATTGTGTCATTCTAGACATAACCTATAAAAATCCAAAAAAACGTACAGAAAATTTTTCTAAGTATAATGTATGACTTCACCATAATTAACCAAATTCCTATTAACCACGTGTACAATTTTTACACGTTTCCCAAAAATCATTTCGACATCTTACTAACCTCTATCGAATTCATTTCATGGCTCAAAAAAAACATGGCTGACCAGAAACGTCAAAGTCATAGCTTAAGGTTAAATTGAATGACATAAAACAGATGTTTATTCAGCGACCATTTTGTGAAAATTTAAAACGTCAAAAAAGCGCGCTAAAATTATGGCACAGGTAAAACAGCTGATCATTCACAGTTTTCAGGCGGCCATTTTTTAAATCAACGAATCAGAGCTCCTCCAATAAGAATCTTCGATTATCGCTTGAAATATAGACGGTTGCGTTTGATTAATAAGTCTGAAAAAAATGTTCTACATTTTATTCGTATGTAGGTAGGTACGTCGATTTTTCAAAAGCGACAGAGCCGACGTACACAACTAACAACCCGAGATGGTCAAAGGCGTGTTGATCTTTGAGAAAGGTTAGGTTAGATTACTTACCACGTAAAAAAATACCACTATTCTCGGCATCCTAAAATTGTAAAAAACAGAGCCGATATACACAACCAACCCATCATTCCAGGTTTTAAAAAAAACAAACATTTTGTTAATACTCATTGATAAAATCATAAAAAGTGATTTGAAAGGAAAAGAAGAAGAAAAATAAAAGAGAAGAATAATAATCCATCACTCATCGAGCTTGTATGAGAAGATGTATGAATGTGGATGAGCGAGAATTATGTGTCAGGACAGAAGAGTATGGCGCTCTATCCTCTGCCTACCCCCGCGAGGAAACAGCGCGATGATAGGTAAGTAAGTAAGTTACAGGTTTATCTATCACCAGAAGTATTCAATTTAAATATTGAATAACAGACGCGTAAAAGAACTAACTCCTTCGACCGGTCTGTAGTAAGGCAGACGTACTTAAGTCACGTGTACAACTGCGAAATAATAATTAATTCAATGACGCATTTAAAAAATCATCATTGTGTCATTCTAGACCTAACCTATAAAAATCGAAAAAAACGTATAGAAAAATTGTATGTATTTCACCACAATTAACCGAATTCCGGAGTGAAAACATCAATTTTATCTTGTGCGGGAAAATATAAAATATCTATGACTATTGCAAGCTGTGAAATCTGGATGTCGATACCTGACATAAAAAAATGCGCGAAAATCAACAGCTGTTTATTACAATGCCGAGTCGAAATAAAGTCATACATTTGAAACGTCAAAAAAAAAATTGCGCGAAAATTACGCACTGCAATAATGACAGGTAAAACAGCTGTTTATTTAATTTTCAGGCAGCCATGTATGAAATGTAACCAATGAGGGTATTGACCAATTACAGCTCACGGTTGCTGCTTGAAAATATGAAGTGTTGCGTTTATTAAGAAAATATCAAGGTTTTTCTTTTTTTTCATTTTCTTTCATTTGTATGTAGGTAGGTACGTCGATTTTTCATATAAAAATTACGCGTTTTTTAGATTTTAAAGGTGAATTTTAAACGATAGAAGCTAACAAATACGAAAATAAATTATATTCCATTGTGATGTATGCACAGATGTAATAAAATTATATTTTGGTCGTAAATTCGCAGAGAAAAGCTGAAAAATACGAAATTTCACTAAATCAGGTTTCATAAGAAAATTAGAAGACGAAGAATTTAAAAAAAAGTGTGTAACGATACTACTCATCGGTGGCAATTGCCAAAAAATATTAAAATGATTTTAGCTCTTAAACTCGCAGAGTTATAAGCGAATGAAAAAAAAGTTAGGCTAATTAAAAAGTTAAAATTTCCAAAAATCACCAAACTAAAACAGTTGTAACAAATAGAGGAGAAAAAGAAGAATAAAAAGAAAAAGATGTAAAGACTCAGTCAACCTTCGGACGTCTGGGAAAAATATCAGAATGCGGATAGAACGCCTAATAAGCGAGATATTAACCAAAACGTGTGTGACAAAATCGGTTACATATAAACATATAAACATCGCGAAATAGGGCCTATAACTTTAATATATATGACTAGCTTACCCGCTCAGCTGCCGCCCGGCAGCAGACGTATCAGAGACGCAGTACTCTGTTGTCAATTTTCAGAAGGAAAAAAAAATCTTAACACACTTAATAAAACTATAAAAAGTGTTTTGATAGGAAAATAAGAAGAATAAGAAGGAATAATTCATGTTTTTAAATACATTACGTATTCACCTATTTGTAGAATTTTTCAAAATTAAAATCGTACAAAAACTAACTAATATAATCAAGTGTTGTGGCACCAGAAATAGAAGACGTCCGTGGAAGACTTGGCACGATCAGGTAAACCAGTTAACGGAGGATGGTTCTGTTCGAAGGCTCAAGAATCAGCGAGCTTGTATGAGAAGATGTATGAATGTAAGTGAGGCGAGAATTGTGTGTCAAGACAGAAGAGTATGGCGCTCTATCCTCTCTGCCTACCCCCGCGGAGAAACGGCGTTATGGTAATTAATAATAAGATAAATAAGTATCGAACGTCTAAAAACAATATTCATACTATTTTGAATTTAAAAATAATAATAGACATACTCATACATAATAATAATAGAGAAAATTAAGTAAATTAAAAAAAAATCGCACTTAAACTAACCAATATAATAAAAAAAAGTGTTCATATAAATACATTAATAGAGCTATAATAATATATAAACTCCTGTTGTATACTAAAACTAACGCCAATGCTATTTCGATTGCAGTCAACCAGGCGTCTCTTTAATATATACACATATCTCTTTAATTCAAATTATTAGCTGTGCGTTACACCAATTGCCAACTCTCAGGCATATTATACTTATATCCAACATGATATGTTTAATAAGACTTGAATGACGCAAAACACTCTTTTCAAAATATTCATACTAATTTGAATTTAAAAATAATAATAGGCAGCATTCCAATTATCTGCACTGTGCGGCGTACTATCCTCTACGACGTTTGTGAAAATCAAAGAAGAAGGTGGTAATTTAAATGATGATAATGGCGGATTAACCGGTGTCGGATTAACCGATGTCAGATTAACCGGTGTGAATTAACCGGTGTCAGATTAACCATTGTCGAATTAACCGGTGACGGATTAACCGGTGTCTGATTAACCGATGTCGGATTAACCACGGTCAGATTAACCTGGATCGGATAAACCAGAATCAGATTAACCGGGTTCGGAATAACCGGGGTGCCACAGTTTGTATTTATACTTTTGTTAAAAATAATACTTTTGGACCATAGTACTTATTTAAAGTTACATAAACACCGGGTTGTCGATTAATAATTTAAGTTTTATTTCATTTAAATGAAACTGATAATCACTATCAAACTGATAAAAAGCAAATGCAAACGAACAATGTTGTTATAATTAAGTAAAAATATATAATCATATTAAAAATAATATTATATATAATTAATTACAATGCGAACGAAATTAATGTTATGGTAAAGTACCTACTACATATACTTATTAATTTACTCGTAATTGTTTTAAATTGTTACTTGTTTACGTTAAGTTTCATAAAAAAATCGTTTTACAAATACTTGGACGCCGTAATTAAATAGTATTTGTAAAATACCGAGATAGAAGCAAAGTGATGATGGCTTACAAATTGGATAACTAATATAAATGATTATTTAAAATAAAATATAATAACGTATGTAATATAATAATGTATATTTAAATAATTAATCTTCAAACTCTTATTGTTCTATTTAGATATTTTAATGTTATTCGTATTAGTATCCACAGTAATGAATACTTTCCTCTTAAACGACGCATATTGCCATCTTTCGTTGTTTTTTGGAAGTTGAAATTAAGCCTTACCAAATATTTTTAACATAAAAAGATCGATTGAAAATTCCATGTCGTTAAATAATATTAATACATAATTAAACAAAACTAATGCTTATAATTATATTTTACTGCATGGTGTCCTAGCATAAATTCCTGTTGTATACTAAAACTAACGCCAATGCTATTTCAATTGCAGTCAACCAGGCGTCTCTTTAATATATACACATATCTCTTTAATTCAAATTATTAGCTGCGCGTTACACCATTTGCCAACCAAAAGGCATATTATATTTATATCCAACACGATATGTTTAATAAGACTTGAATGACGCAAAACACTCTTTTCAGAATATTCATACTATTTTGAATTTAAAAATAATAATAGGCAGCATTCCAATTATCTGCACTATGCGGCGTACTATCCTCTACGTCGTTTGTGAAAATCAAAGAAGGTGGCGATTTAAACGATGATGATGATGATGATGATGTTGATTTTTATCGTGTAAATAGATAAAAAATATAATTATTGAACCTAATTTATTAAAGAATAAGACGACTATTAACTATTTATCTAAAGCTACATTTCTTTTAACATTATTTTTAAAAACATATAATTTATTGTAAAAATTCATTAATTGTTGTTCGTCGTTTGAATATATTAATCCCTGAATGTAATCCTCAAATTCATAGTGTTTTTCAAAGTTTATTGCCTCTCTCTGCCTATCCTTGCGGGGAAACGGCGTGATGGTAAGTAAGTAAGTAAGTAAGCAGTTGATACTGTTGGATTAATCGAGTGTTTATGACACCTGAAATAGAGGACGTCCGTGGAAGACTTGGCACGATCAGGTAAACCAGTTAACGGAGGATGGTTCTGTTAGAAGCCTCGACAATCGGTTAGCTCGTATAAGAAGATGTATGAGTGTGAATGAAGCGAGAATTTTGTGTCAGGATAGAAGAGTATGGCGCTCTATCCTTCTGCCTACCTCCGCGGGGAAACGGCGTGATGGTAAATAAGTAAGCAGTTTATATTAATTTACTATGAAAATTAGATTAATAAAAATTAAAATTGCACCTTAATTAACCAATATAATAAAAAAAAACCAGTGTTCATATAAATACATTAATCGAGCGATAATAATATATAAATTCCTGTTGTATACTAAAACTAACGCCAATGCTATTTCAATTGCAGTCAACCAGGCGTCTCTTTAATATATACACATATCTCTTTAATTCAAATTATTAGCTGCGCGTTACACCATTTGCCAACCAAAAGGCATATTATATTTATATCCAACACGATATGTTTAATAAGACTTGAATGACGCAAAACACTCTTTTCAGAATATTCATACTATTTTGAATTTAAAAATAATAATAGGCAGCATTCCAATTATCTGCACTATGCGGCGTACTATCCTCTACGTCGTTTGTGAAAATCAAAGAAGGTGGCGATTTAAACGATGATGATGATGATGATGATGTTGATTTTTATCGTGTAAATAGATAAAAAATATAATTATTGAACCTAATTTATTAAAGAATAAGACGACTATTAACTATTTATCTAAAGCTACATTTCTTTTAACATTATTTTTAAAAACATATAATTTATTGTAAAAATTCATTAATTGTTGTTCGTCGTTTGAATATATTAATCCCTGAATGTAATCCTCAAATTCATAGTGTTTTTCAAAGTTTATTGCCTCTCTCTGCCTATCCTTGCGGGGAAACGGCGTGATGGTAAGTAAGTAAGTAAGTAAGCAGTTGATACTGTTGGATTAATCGAGTGTTTATGACACCTGAAATAGAGGACGTCCGTGGAAGACTTGGCACGATCAGGTAAACCAGTTAACGGAGGATGGTTCTGTTAGAAGCCTCGACAATCGGTTAGCTCGTATAAGAAGATGTATGAGTGTGAATGAAGCGAGAATTTTGTGTCAGGATAGAAGAGTATGGCGCTCTATCCTTCTGCCTACCTCCGCGGGGAAACGGCGTGATGGTAAATAAGTAAGCAGTTTATATTAATTTACTATGAAAATTAGATTAATAAAAATTAAAATTGCACCTTAATTAACCAATATAATAAAAAAAAACCAGTGTTCATATAAATACATTAATCGAGCGATAATAATATATAAATTCCTGTTGTATACTAAAACTAACGCCAATGCTATTTCAATTGCAGTCAACCAGGCGTCTCTTTAATATATACACATATCTCTTTAATTCAAATTATTAGCTGCGCGTTACACCATTTGCCAACCAAAAGGCATATTATATTTATATCCAACACGATATGTTTAATAAGACTTGAATGACGCAAAACACTCTTTTCAGAATATTCATACTATTTTGAATTTAAAAATAATAATAGGCAGCATTCCAATTATCTGCACTATGCGGCGTACTATCCTCTACGTCGTTTGTGAAAATCAAAGAAGGTGGCGATTTAAACGATGATGATGATGATGATGATGTTGATTTTTATCGTGTAAATAGATAAAAAATATAATTATTGAACCTAATTTATTAAAGAATAAGACGACTATTAACTATTTATCTAAAGCTACATTTCTTTTAACATTATTTTTAAAAACATATAATTTATTGTAAAAATTCATTAATTGTTGTTCGTCGTTTGAATATATTAATCCCTGAATGTAATCCTCAAATTCATAGTGTTTTTCAAAGTTTATTGCCTCTCTCTGCCTATCCTTGCGGGGAAACGGCGTGATGGTAAGTAAGTAAGTAAGTAAGCAGTTGATACTGTTGGATTAATCGAGTGTTTATGACACCTGAAATAGAGGACGTCCGTGGAAGACTTGGCACGATCAGGTAAACCAGTTAACGGAGGATGGTTCTGTTAGAAGCCTCGACAATCGGTTAGCTCGTATAAGAAGATGTATGAGTGTGAATGAAGCGAGAATTTTGTGTCAGGATAGAAGAGTATGGCGCTCTATCCTTCTGCCTACCTCCGCGGGGAAACGGCGTGATGGTAAATAAGTAAGCAGTTTATATTAATTTACTATGAAAATTAGATTAATAAAAATTAAAATTGCACCTTAATTAACCAATATAATAAAAAAAAACCAGTGTTCATATAAATACATTAATCGAGCGATAATAATATATAAATTCCTGTTGTATACTAAAACTAACGCCAATGCTATTTCAATTGCAGTCAACCAGGCGTCTCTTTAATATATACACATATCTCTTTAATTCAAATTGTTAACTGCGCGTTACACCATTTGCCAACCAAAAGGCATATTATATTTATATCCAACACGATATGTTTAATAAGACTTGAATGACGCAAAACACTCTTTTCAGAATATTCATACTATTTTGAATTTAAAAATAATAATAGGCAGCATTCCAATTATCTGCACTGTGCGGCGCACTATCCTCTACGTCGTTTGTGAAAATCAAAGAAGAAGGTGTTACTAAATGGCACTCTTATCGATAAAAGTTTAAAAAACAAAAAAAACATCGCGAAAAATTTCAATTTGTAAATGAAATTTTTTATCCGTATTAAATTTCTATATATTTAAAACGCATCTCGCGCTCTTTACTTAAAAAAATTGTTTACATAAAAAAAAAAAACATTTAAAATTCATAAATATTTTATCGTGTATTTTTTAACATTAAAAAATATTCTCCACCTTTTTGAGGAAACTAAATTATATTTATTAAGAAATATTAACGGTAGAGAATCTGCAAACAAACGGTATGTATGGCGACATCTATGTAAAATAAGTTTTACTAAAAAAATCTAATACTTAAAAAAAATTGTTTACATAAAAAAAAAACATTTAAAATATTCCTCACCCTTTTGTGGAAAATAAATTATATTTATTAGAAAAATATTAATAGTAGAAAATCTCATAATCTGTAAACATATTTTCCATACCAAAATTATTTAATATATTTATTTTTCTAAAACCGCATGTATAGCGACATCTGTATGTCAAATTTGTAAAAAATGCACACGTTTACCGCGGCAAATTAATTATTAAATTAGATTTTCATTTAAAACATTTATTAATATTCTGAAAAGGCTATAAGACGCCGTAAATTTAAAAAAGTAGTTTTCTTTAATAATATAAATACATTTCTACCGAAAAATCGTTCTATTCGGCGGTAAAGATAAAGAGAGAAAAAAAATGTCAATGTACATATTTAAATAAAAATACTCTTTTTAATTCGGATTCGTCACATATTTCGCCTCAAGGTGGTCGAATGAACCGTTACCTGTATTATTACAATATTTATTTAATAAGCTCAATGTTACATAGAGTGTAGAAATAATTTTCAAATGTTTCATTTCTCACGTGAAAATGGACATTTTTACATGGACATGATGTAATATTTAAACATTATTTATTAAAAATACTATTTTTAATTCGTATCGGGTATATATTATCCTTCAGGGAGCATAAACGCAAAGATTTTTACATAAATAAGGGGTTTTCTCATGTACCGCTAGTACCGAATAGTGTATAGAGACGCTTTTCTAATAAAAAAATGTACATTTTTTCATGTGAAAATCGACATTTTTTATAAATCGCAAAGTTTGTCAATGTTTCGCTGTCATTCTGGAAAAAAACGTATTTCATTTGTTTTGCGCGGTCGTGATATTTCAGTTAACGGGGCATAAAGTGTCAGTTTTTTCGCATTTTCGGCGCATCTAGGTAGGTCCGTGCGTTTTTCAAAAAAAAAAAATGTTTTTTTACATTTTAAAGATTCAAATGAAGAGATGGGAGTCTGCATACTCGCTAATAAATTCCGGGCGATCGTTTTCCGCAAATAGAGTGGTAAAAAAAAAATATATCTCTCTGAACGGCGGAGAAATAGTGAAAAAAACGAAATTCACTTTTTCGAGTTTTGCGAAAAAACTAAAAGCGGGAAAAATTTATAAAGTACGCCCGGCGATGCGGTCGGCCGCGGGCCGTCGCCGAAATGTATAAAAATAATTTTGGCTCTCAAAATGGCGGAGCGGCGAGCGAAAACGCGCGATTTAGGCTAAATAAAAATGAAAAACAGCTAGAAATCGGCCGAACGGAAACGGTCGCCGTAAATCGAGGAGTGGCGGTAGACGAAAAGTGTCTATGGCGAAAAGTTTACGTCGGCCTTCGGCCGTCTGGCAAAAAAAAAAAATTTTCAAATATCTGGCGGGAAAGCCCCTAAAAAGCGATCGCGCGGTGTGACGGAGTTGGCCGCGTGATTTTTTGCAAACACCACGAAATACCCGTTACGACTTTAATATATATGATTTTACTCATATTTACTAAATTTGAATAGTAAAATACATAATATTCAGTACAATACTTCCCAATGCTCTGAAAAAACTAAGAACGCATTTAACTCTTTGACTACATTGGTTGTGGTGTTCACTTTCACTAAAAAGAACTTATGAATCTAACTTAATCGAACTTTGATTACTGCGAGTCAATCAAGAAAACAATAATTTTTAATAGTAGGTACAAATAAACCACTTAAATTTAGTAACCTTAGTAATCGAAAATGTCTTAAGAATACAAAATAGTATACAATTCTGTTATATTTATATCAAAACATAAGCATATCTGTAGAAAAAAAAATAGTAATTTTTTTCTGACTACATTTAACATTTTTATTTTTATACACTGTATATTTTTTCATAAAAATGATGAAACTGTTTTCAGCTAGTTTTTATACCCTCATTATGAATAATTTCTCAAATAAAATAAAAATATAACGAACGAATGACCAAAAGAAATAACGCGTCGAGATTTATTATAATGGTTAAAATTGTTCCATAAACTGGCCAAAATACTGTATTTAACCACACTTCGTTGACCTATTGAACTCATTTTGTACGCAATAATTTATCATGGAATATTCTTATTATTATTTTTGATAAATAAAAATGATATTGTTGAAGTTTGTTTTTTATTTTCACTTCAAAATTACCTTCAGTCTTTTTCTAATTATAAGAAAAGTTAGCAACATAATTTACAATTAAAAATTTTATTTTTTATTTTATCAAAGTGTAATAAAATACTTCGATTTAATTTGATTGATCGTTGAATTATTTGTTAGATAGATAATAACATATCACTTGTGCACTAGTATACATTAATTCAATGAAACTTGTCACATTCAAAGTAAAAAGTAATTATTATTCAAAAGTCACTAATTTTATTATGTTGGGACGTGGAACAGCCAAAGCTAAGGCCCTAGTAATCTAGAAAGATGAATATGTATTTTTTGTATCATAATTTGAATAATTGAGTATGCATAAAATAATATTTAAGACTGCAGCTAAAATACTGGATGGCGTAGTGCCAGCCACGAAGCTGTTTCTATGGCAATTTTGTTAATATTATGAGGCCTTGCAGTTATGTTTTAGCGAAAACTGCAGCAAGGCTATCGTCAAATGAACCGGGCTATTACGCCATAACTTTGTGAACGTCCAGCTATTACCAGTATTTTATTTTAGTACCTACTAGACCTAGCAAAAGACGTGCTTATTTGGGTATGTTGGTATGTGGTCTGGGTAAGGGGTCTACCCATGAACACGATTCTCCCTTTTCGTTCATTTCCCTTGTCGGTAATCAGCAAGTTTTCTCATCTCTGTAACATATATCGTACGTTAAAAAAATTAAAATATTTATGTGGTATCTTTACATCATATCTTTAAATAAAAATATTAACCCGAGACTGGCAGTTTCTAGGTAATAAATGGGACAGAACCAATCTGAGTTGTCGAAATGTGATGTTCATGGACGCTATTATAATGCCTTAAAACAAGTGCTCGTGACACCACTTAATTGATTTGATGCAAATATCATTTACAGTAACGTTGAGAAAGAAATTTACGGTTTATATATGTTACTAAAAATATTATTTTGGTACCTACCCGTATATTTGTGAATGTGTTTTATTTAATTAGTTGTATTTTATTCATAATTGAAAAATATTTTATTTAACTAGAAAGGTAGCTCATGCCAAGAAATTTAATTAAAAGTCTAAATATTATCCTACAATAGAAGGTTTTTCTTTAAGTCTTTAGTTAATATGTAACTAAAATAAATTCTTTGCTTTTTTAATATACAAAATAAACACGTTAATAATAAAATTAATAAATAAATAATAATAAAAATTATGTTACTACATGCTTGATGTAGAAAGAATTAAAATATGTTTTTAAGTCTTACGACAAAAGGAAAGTTTTATTGTATTTTAAATACTAAAATATTAATTTTAAGACATTTGTTGATTGAACATGGTAAATATATATATATATATATATATATATATATATATATATATATGTGTGTGTGTGTGTGTGTAGATGTGTAATAAAAGTAAGAGCTTAAAACCTATTAGATATATATTGTGACGTCGTTTTTTACACGTTCACCGACTCGCTCAGGGTATAGCATGAGGTGCGCGATTCTGATGCACAGAATTCATCATGTCGCCTGCCACTCACATTAGCTACCATTCTCAGGGAAAATAATAAGATTAGTTTCAAGTTATAATAAGAAAATTTAATAATTTAATCAGATACGAAAACATTTGAATAATAAAGTAGAATGTAGTAAGAATCCTGTCACTTGAATGTGATTACATAGAAAGATTGATTGACTAGTCTTGCCTTAATAAAATTATAGAATTCTTACTACCGTGTGAACATCTTACTCAACAAGTTATTATTTAAAGGTAATAGTGAGATAAAACACCTAGATTCATTGAATGTGAAAATCTTCTCCTAGGAAATTCTATTACAACAATTTAAATCACCTGATGAATTTGTCAGGTAAAATGTAGCAAAAAGATCGTCTCAAATAAATGTGATCAACAAAATTAGCAGGTTATTAATTGAAATTTAAAAGGTGAGAAAAAAAACAATACTATAATACTTCAAATATTAACAATTCACATCGAAATTTGTTTTACAACAATTTAAACGTGAGGTGTATTCGTTCATTCGGCAGTGATGTACAGTCTTCGTTCAGATTTGCTGTTCCGAGAGACCCGTAAATACTTGTATCTCCTTACTTATCAAAACGTCAGGAAGGCTGGGTCATCTTCCATTTGAACTCACATGGAATCCCTTGTGCCCCTTGTTAATATGTAGTTAATATATCAGTGTTGCAAAATAAATTCAGTTGTGAAATTATAAAGCGGAGGAGACCAAATCATATCCTCATACTGCTTTGTTCATAAGAAATCCTTCATGAATAAAAAGTATTGTCATCAACATGACTTCTCTGCTGTCATGTAGGGAAGGGATGCATCCATCCTGCAAGCATACAAACAAAATAGCAAACAAATCTCACAATATGGTGTGGGATAATACAGATGCCTAATATATTTGATTATTCTCACCCTTCCTTAATTCAATACGAAATCATATCTTCGTGATTTTTAGCATTGGGATAACTTCCTCGTGCTCGCCAAACTGTCAAAAGAAAAGAACGCTACCGATAATTTTTTTCTCATCGGATAGGATGGCATCTATGAAAAAAATAATTAAATAATTAAACGTATATATTTACTTACAGTACAGCATCATTGCAATGTTCCAACAATAATATATATATATATATATATATATATATATATATATATATATATATATATATATATTTAAATAAACCTTTAGAACAAAAGGTCATATGGACCTAATTCATTTTTTTTTCTTTTCAAATATCCCTAAATATTGTTATTGTAATATTACAATATACCTATATATATATATATATATATATATATATATATATATATATATAGGTTTATTGTAATATTTATATATATATATATATATTTTTTTTTTTTTTTCAAAAATGGTTAGAAACTAGAGAATTCTAAAATTAAATTCGAATACAAATTCAATATATTTACAGTAATTGTAATAACTGCTGAAGTCGAAAATACTGAGTAAACGAAGCAAATTGATAATTTAAAAAACAATAATAAGATCAGTGGTCAATGCAAAACACTAAGAAAAATTAATAGACCTACGCAAGAAAATGAAACTAACAGAATAAAAATTAACCATGAGTTCAAAAATTTTATTGAGAAAAAAACAATCTTAAGATTCTGTGGGTCCCAAAGATTGCGATGGGTTAGCCATGTTGAAAGAATGCCAGATGTCAGTATACCAAAGATCAAAACGAAGTGGATGCCCTAGTGGAAGCGACTTAGAGGCAGACCAAGGTGGACTGTGGAATAGAACTGGAGCACGATGGAAGGGTACGGGAACTGGAAAGAATCGCCAGATATAGAAGTCGGCGGAGAGTAACAAATCCCATACTGGGATGCAATACCATTGAAGAAGTCAAATTAAATTAAATTATACATGTATTATGAAAATTAACTCGAATAGTGTGATAAAATGTTGTTTTTTATGCGTCATAAACAAATAGTTATGGTTACATCATAAATTACCGAGTTTTAGTTGTGATATCCATGAGTTTTTATAGTTGTGTGTGTGTGTGAGCGCCGCACAGCGGGGCGGGATGTGTACCAGTGTGCGTGTGTGCGGGGATAAAAGGGGACGCGCGCAGGGCTCGGTCTCTTTTCTACGTCGCCGTTGACTTCGATACAAGTTATATACCTTTTACTATCATTGTATTATTCTTGTAAAAAATACTTAATTGTCACACGACAGTTTCTATTCGCCAACCATCTATTTAACTATGATGTGTACAACAGAAACGTACTAACAAGGTAAGTACGTAATAATTTGGTACATGGTTTTAAAGTAAAACAAATGCATTATTAAATACACATTTTTGTCGTAAACATGTGGGTCTTCCCTCCAATTATTTTTGACAAGCGAATAATTTCAGTGTGGACACTAACAATGCGTTGCGTTGTTTTGTGGTAAATCCGTCACACTGTGGGGTTTGTCAGTGTTTTTTGACTCGGCTATTCGCAAATTGTCAATTTGCTTTGTAGGATTTATTATAACTGTCTGCTGTCAGATCTTTTCTAGTTTGTACTGCATTGAAACCAATGCAGCAGATAAACACAATACATGAACACAGTACACGACAAATTTACTCGTTTTCTATTATTTACAAAAGTATTTTATATTCAAAATATAATAGTACATTTTTAATATAACAGTTTAAATATAACTTAAAAAAATTAAGTATAATTTAAGTAAAAATATTTTTTAAATTGAGGTATACTCCTGCAACGAAAAATTTCAACGAAGTTGTTACCAAGCCGATGCATGCATTTTATTGGCGAGTTAATAGCATAATTATTTCTATATCTCTACAAAGAACACTTCATGTTGTCTCGTTTGAGTTGGTACTTCATACAAAACCATTTGTATTAACTCAGGGCAGTCCAACATGCTACAGCTAATTTTATTTAGAAATACTATGACGCTCATATCTCTTTTCCAGGCTAATTTTTTAAAATTACGTAGACTTATGAAATAATCGTAATTTATATTCACATGTTGCGCTGTCTTGTCAAAATCACAGCTCTTCCACATTAATTTCATTCAATTGGAGAACAAAAAAGACAGTAATTATGGATCTATAGCTGTGCACGACGGTGAATCGACTCATTCGGGTCCTTCTCAATACTACCCTCCACTGCAGCAATGGCTTCTTCGGTACGCACTGTACGTTATATCTGCGGTTGCGTATATATTAGAGTATACGTGGTGCAAAAACGATCCATGGTTATTCGAATAACTTGCTCGGATGGACGATTATATTGACTGTAAAATGGACGTAGCGCACAACATCTTAACCACAATTTTCGAAATAAATTTGCAGGCGTTGTTCCGGAGTAAGTCTATTAATGGTAAAATGGCAAACCAAAATCAGCTGTTAAATTGGCTGTCAAACCTCTAACAAACCTCTAAATATCTTTTAAATTATCTTTTAAAACTAAAGAAAGCTAACAATTATTATTCAAATTAAAGTTTAAGCCAATATTACATTTCAGCTGTCTATTTTCGACGTTGCATTAATACTTTAAATATATATTAATATTTTTTTGGGTGCCGGCAGAAACCATTTTCTCAACCCGTGGTCAGATCTGAAGAGCTCTACTTGTAGGCTGTCGGACCCGAAATTCAAAACAAACAAAAAATCCGTATGAAGAGAAATATAAGAGGTTACGTGTTACTTCAAACATCTTTGTTTTTTCATGCAACTATTTCAACCACAATTTCTGCTGTAAATCATGGATGACGTAATCTTGAGAGTGCCCGGACTTGAAACCCTTCTTACGCCTTTTTTCTGTGCGTACGGCGGTCATATTGTGATATCCCGACAGCTTTTAGGACATCAAATTATCCCGCAGGCACATTTCTTCACGCTGATGTGATCACCACTCCGGTTCGCTGTACTCGGGCAGCAAATGTAATTTTGCACGGGATAAAGAAATTGCAAAAAACTTCTCCTTTTTTTTGTAAAATTTTTCTCCCCACATAGGAGAGCGTTGTGATCCATTATATTTTTTCGTACCTGCATGGTATCCGATTCTTCACTTATTTGCTGCACAATGTAAATAAAATGGTGCTACGGAGGTCGTCAATCGTGTTGTGTACATAAAACACCTATCACCAAAAATTCTACAGTGATGTACAGACTCTGACATATATCTTTTTTTTTTTATCATGCAAAAAAAACATACTTTAAGCGTTTGTAATATCAGCCGCGAATAATTTTATTATCACATGTCCGCGTCCAAATTCTTACCTCTTTACACATCCTAATCCTCGTTTTTAGTGCCAATTGTTACCTTGACGCCAACAGACGTCAACCTGATCAATATTGTTTGGTTGATCTTCACACAACGAATAATTTGCGTTGTGGACCGTTCAACTCCAGTACACCAACACTGTTTTTGTGTGACCTTTGTGTTTACTGTTTGTTTGTGCCGTGGATGAACATTGACATCGCCGTCTTCAGTCGGGAGCGGAGATTGATCATCCGCGTGCCATCATTGTGTGATTCCGGCGGTGGCGGCGGCGGCGGCAGGGATTTTGGAGGCGTCATACTCAAGGTGAGGCGAGCAGTCCTTCTGAATCCCATTTCCCCGAGATCGCTGGTCCTTCAACTAAATTCCCTTCCCCTCATCGGCCTCTTCCGATATTTCTTTCTCACCTTGCGGTGATTTAGATTTACAACCGGAATTGTCTTAATCCATTCCGCGGGACGCGCAACCCGGAGATTGCAAATCATATGTGATTTGAACATAATGGACATTGAACATAATGGTATATTTATATCACCAAGCAACATCGCTAAGGTCATTTGATAATGTAATGTTACTAAGATTTGTATTCTTTGTCACCAAAAAATTCTTTAAATTCAAAGTCGTTAAATGATTAAATGGTATGATTAGTATGTTAAGAAATTTTAAACTCTAATAGCAAGGTAATAAATATGATTAAAAAATAATCGCAAGTGATATATATATATATATGTGCTTATGTATATATTATATCATTGTAAATCTGAATTATGTTAGGTAATATAGGTACACACATATCCCCTCATATAAAACCAGAGCCCCCGCTTTAGATTTATATGGACGTTGTATACCTAGGGCGTGGCTCCAGTGTGAAATAGGTTCGCACGATATCAATTATATTTTTTTCGAATCATTAAAATATTATCGCGGGCTAATTGGATTGCATTGCTTACAACCATCAACAATATGAATAACTAAATTTTAGAATACTTAATAAGGTTACAGAATAGTTATACAAAATTTCAATAATTGTGTTTTTTTAAAAATACTAATTAAATGTATCCGTTAGAAAGATATAGATATATAATCAATTTTATCAAAAAATATATTGTTGTTCCTACCGGGATATATAATATGTTAGTTGTGTCAATATGTACAAACTTTTTTTAAAAATGATTTAATTCTGGCGCCTGCCATCGGTTTACTCAAAGGTATATGAGATTCCGTAAAAACAAAGTAGATGGCTTTCAAATAATGGAACGGTAGATGTATTCAATTGAAAAATGTAACAAATAGGTTCAAAGATTTGTCTACAAAGGTAATGTCCACTGTACCATAGTTGGATAATGCACCTTTCCCGGATTGGAAAGAGATCCAATAGCAATATTTTTCGATAAAATGCTAATTGATACATTTAATTAGTATTTTTTTAAATATCACAGACCTATGTTCTGAATAATTACAACTTTACAATAAGAATGTGTTCTCCTTAAAAACAAAATGTTTTTATCGTCATCTACATTTTTAAATAATTGAAATGTTAATTTGTCCATTTAGAAAACCAAATTTTTAAGATATTTCATAACTTATTTATAAAGCATTATTCGTTATATTTAAATTATGTACGCGTCACTAACATTATAAAAAATAGTCATTGATAGCTCTAATGGTTACCAATACGAATATTAATTTGATTTTTTGTGTGTGTTCAAAATTAAGTAATTTTATTAAGTTGTCTATTTTGACAAAATTGTTTACATAATGTTATATATAATGTGAATCATAACGAGATTATATAATAAATGAATTTAATGAATATGTTTCTTGTGCAAATACATTGAAACCACAAAATAGTATTATATTTTAAGTCTCAGAAATATAAAAATGTGTGGAAGACAAAAAAGTTAACTTATTTGCATTCGTACTAGGTGTGCTCTTAATATTTCTTTAATGTAGAATAAATAAATAAATTAGCACAAAATTTGTTCCATTTGTTGAAATAACCTAAAAGAGGGAAGGAAGCTCGCTGAAAATTTATTGTAATTAGGCTCGACCTCGCAGAGACGCAGACTTCAACCTTCATTGAAATTTTCCGATGAATGAGAAAGTTCACTTCAAAATGAATTGTTCCGCATAAGGGCTAGATGCCTTCAACAAATGAAGTCAACCGTGGAAAGTGAGGGATGAAATTGTGATTCAAAGGTAAATGAAATAAATGAACATACATGCCCAAGTTAAAATTCCATAGTACCTATAAATATGTACATCGAGGGATGAAAGTTAAACAGTTGTAATTAAATAATTATCCTTGAGGCGCCAACTTATAATTTGTGTAAGTTAATTTAGAGTAATGATTGCATCATCAAAATTAAAGAACATCATTAAATTTTTTAATATTTAATTGATAATATATATAAAATATCGTCCCTGATTGTAAAATACATATTTCAAAATATATATATTGCACTAAACGTTTATTGTTATCCTTACTTAAATTTTTTCTTTGGGATTCATAAATTAGTTCTAAATATTTTCAAGGCTCGAACGCAATTTTATCAATTTGAATAGCACTTACGTACTTAATATATAAGTGTTATTACCGAATGTAGTGTACTCATTAAGAATTGTAGGAAATGAACTAAATAAATATGCACACAACGAAAAATCAAAACATTGATAAATGCAACATTGTACATGAAAAACTTGACACATCAATACACTATGGCAATTGGGCATTGCCAAGTAACCTCACATTTATTCAGATTGAACTTAATAGATTCCTCAATGTGTGAGTGTGGTGCCGAGTTGTCTTTTTATTTAAATAGTACAATGCCCTAGACATAAGACAAATCTATATGTTTAGACTCGTCCAATATTTCCATGCTAACAACAACTCACCCCAAGCATAAATCATGGACACAACACAAGATAAACAACGAACATCTAGACGCCAGTTCCGAGAGCAACAACGACATTTTATCAAAGATTATACATGTTCTTAGCTCTGAAACTGTACAACACACTCAGCACCAACTAGAAATCGTTCACTTCCAGGAAGATTACACAAATATGGACCCAATGTCCAACTGGGTAGAGAGTAGAGATCAATCAGAAGTATCGCTATCCAACATTCTAACATAATCTTAATACAGGGCATACACTAATAATTCACTAGTTCTACAACACTCACTACCTATTTATTTATTTTTATTCCTGTCGAATCTTTATCTTTCTTGAATTAAATAACACCACAACAGCACGAAAAAAACTGACTACTTTAACACAGACGTGTTACATCAGAGGTGGAGTCTACTCCATCCCACACAATAAATAATGAGTATATTCTTAATTGTAATATAATTGTATCTTATGTTTATCATATTATATTAAAATATATTCCCCTGTGTTACGACAAAAACATGTGTGTCAATAAAGTCTAATAAATAAAAATAAATATTTTTTGCCTGTGCATTGCGGATCACAGGTTTTTTTTACAGTAATCTCGTCACTGGTAATTTTCAACTCCCGGTTAACTTGTGTCACCTTCTTTCCCTTAACTTGCCACATTTAATATATATAATAACAATTTTTTTGAACGATATTAATATATAACTTGTAATATAATATTTCCAAATCTATAATATCATTGAACTTTTTTCTATAAAATAAAGTTTTAACTTGATTAATGGCACAAATCACTCTTTGAAGGGTAGATTGTCTATTTAAAAGAATAAGAATACACTACGAGTACACATTACTAGGTGTTGTGCTATGAAAAGTGGAACATATTTGTCGTTCCCCTCCTTCTATTGAAGATTGAATCCCCAACGTCTTGTCTAGACGAATGTCAACCAATAGACCAAACAAGCACATTATAGATGCTTTCGAGAACTTCTTACATAAAATAATAATTTATTTACGAAACTTTTTTTTTCTGTTAACTTCTTCAAGCTGAGTATTTTTTGTTAATTTTATGAACTTCTAACACCTATTATAAAAAAATATTGTAAGTGCAAACGCTACTTCAGTTTTTAAACACGAGGATTCCTCTTTTAGAAACGGAATAATGTAGAATTGTACACAGTACATAGTTTTATAGTTTATAGTTTTAGGGATCTTGACTTGAAGCATGTATAATTTCATTATAATGGCACTCTATACACATACTTAATTATATTAAGTGCTATTCAAAATAATGTACCTCATATATCTGGGCTGTTTTTTATAATTACTATATTAATGTAAAAGATACAAGTATCATTATATATTTTAGATCACAGTATTGTTATATTCAAAGTTGGAGTGCGTAATATTCAACCTTGAAAATAAAGTCAAATAAAATACGTAAATAACATTACACAAAATACGAAAAAATCGCTTTTTTTAATTACGTGACGCAAATGAGTGTAAATCAATACAACCAGATATTCCATAAAGTAATTAGAAAAGGATTTAGTTTTAATATAAAAGTAATCTCAGGCTCAGAGAAAAAATCAACAGCTGTCTTTAAGAGAGTAATTAATGGCTTTAATTACCGATCGTAAAAAGATATTAATTAGCTCTCTGTACATTTGTCAGATGTTTGCCAAAATTTGCAAAACCAAACCGATAACTTTATTCATTAAAATAATACAAAGATTTAAACTCGCGAAAATTATAAGTTTTATAGATATATTGTAAATGTTAGGTCCAGAATCGAAAGTAGATGTATCCACTTTAACTATTTTCAAGTAAAATGCAAAAAACCACTGTATCACAATGGTCACATTTGGGATCATATTAAACATGACCAATAATCATAGGTCGTATGACCAAATACTTTCAAATACTAAATTAATGTATTAATTATAAATATATACATATAAAATCAATTTTGTCGAAAAATATTGTAAATACTAAATGAATGTATTAATTATAAATATATACATATAAAATCAATTTTGTCGAAAAATATTGTTTTAGCGTCACCGGGATTCGAACCTGGATCTTCATTTCCAATCCGGGGAAGTGCACTACCTCTGTGCTATAACGCCAGTATTTTTCTTGACAAATTTTCGAAACTATATGTTACATTTTTCAAATTAATACACCTGTCGTTCCATTATTTGAAAGCCACCTATATTATTTTTACAGAATCTCAAATACCTTTGAGTAAACCGATTTGCAGAATTATCAATTCATTTTTAAAAAATTGACGCTAAAACAATATTTTTCGACAAAATTGATTTTATATGTATATATTTATAATTAATACATTAATTTAGTATTTAAAATATCACAGACCTATGTTCTGAATAATTACAACTTCACAATAAGAATGTGTTTTCCTTAATAATACCAAATACTTTCGCCTTATTGGCTGAAAACATATTTGTCTGGGTTGGAATTAATTATCTATTGGACTTATCTGCAATTGAAGTAACGAGCAAATTTTAAATGAGTTTTTATATGAAATTCAGCAATATTGGTCTAATTTCGATAGGCTAGTTTTGTGGATATTAATTTGCATTATATTTTTGCATACTTAACTCAAAAAAACATAATAACTGATCACGTCTGATCCTGATTCCAGACCTCACAAATATTCTCCCACGCGATATTACTCTAACTCCTAGTATGTATGTAGTTATGTGTCTACGCGAGCAATCAAAATATAAGTCGAATTATAGTCATACCATATTTTATATTTAAAATGAGTACTATGTATAAAAACTGATTAATTACTAACAATATTTGTTATTAAATATTTTTATTATATAATTTTATCTATGTCATATTTTTTCTTTTTAAAAATCTATAAATCATGTCTTTTATTTTTGACAACGTATTAATTACCAAAAATATTTATAACTTAATATCTTTATCACATCTTATAAATTGTACACAAAATTTATATTCTATTCGGAACATCAAGCAGTCGTTAAGATCCTCTTTGCGTATAATTATTAAACACAGACATCAAACCTACCTAGTTAGGTAGATGTACTTCATGAATAATTTAATAATAATATTATTAACAATATCAAAGAATTGTACTTCTCTTGAAATTGCTGAACTATAGTTAATCATTTTGAATTAAATAAATAATTAATGTTATAGCAATTTGATAATTAGTGGCATTACTGATATTCTTTTTGAACAAATGTATATTCAAGCATTTTTCTGACGCAGCCTTGCGGTAACGAGAGAAAATAATTACGAGAGAATCGATAATTGTCCCCCTGAGGATTAAAGCCGATAATACTGACTATGCTCTCGTCCGCGGCATTAAATTTTCAGAATTTTATTTGGTTCGTTAACGAATATATTTTATTACTCCACTATTAATGCATTAATATATTTGATGATTCGAGATGTAGATGATCACGGGGTATGGGCATTTCATGAGTAAATTCTTCAACTTAGAACTTGTTTGTGAACTGTGGTGTGTGTTGCTCTCAGGTGAGGCAGACTCTGAGATTGTGCGATTATGAATGGTGAATGGGAGATCACGATTGCGGGATTAGAATGAATAGGCCATCGGATCTCCCGAAACGATGACCTATTAAGAAATTAAAGAAATCTCAAATATTTCCGAGCATTTGTTAGGGTGTGGGTTTACCGTTGGGGTTTGCTGGGATAGACGATGCCGGGAAGAGCAATGACTAGAGATAACTAACGGAGCGTTCTACCGGCTCTCCCTCGCATCTCTCGCAACCTGGACAGGGTGAATTTCTGCCGGACTGTGACCGAGTTCTGCCACTGCAACACATAAATATGACGTCCACCCACCCTTTTTGGGGGTGTATGATTTCTATAGCTTCGCTCTGGCTGTCCTCTGAATTTTATGTGGGATTGAGTCTCACGACAAATTGTATAGGTATGTCTCTAGTACGATGATACCGGAGCCAACCTATGATGGTATTAAGATGTTAATAACTGAATGTTATAAAATTTAAAAAAAAAAATTATATTGACGAATCAAAACGAGATTAAACAACACTCAAAATGGTTCCGGGATAGGGTATAAATAAATATAAATATATTTGATATAAATGCAAATGTAGGAAACTATAAGAAAATATGTGAATAATAATTTGATTAACTTATCTGGAGAATATTTACTGTTTCCGAGGTAAGTTTGTACAATTCCATAATCACATTTGAGAGATTTATAATATCTTTACATGACGAAACACATGTCAAGTAAATTAAAGGAGTAGAATAAAAAAAAATCTAATTAAAAAAAAATCACTTTGGAGAAATCTAAAAGTCAAGAAATGTCAACTATGAGAATTCTAAAATATATGTTCCCGTATGTGTACATAGTTCGTAGGGACTTTCTCAATATTATAAACCAAATATGTTATAGAAATTACCCCGGAAAGGTTATCCAAAAGGGTAGAGTTCAAAATATCTCCGATTTAAATTTAAATTCTCTGATAAAATAAAACATTTTGAACCGAAACCACTACTTTACGTGAACTGATTTTATCTAGGAGTAGTTCAAATATATTTACATAATTGAAGTTAATTGAACAACTCATTAAGGAACTTTTATGAAAAAAAAAAACGAGGCTGTTGGTAAAACAAATCGTAACTCTTTCTTTTTTTTTTTGATCCTCTTAGAATGTCGAGTCTGAGATTAATCGTGTGAATTTTGTGTAGCCGTACAAACTTTCCTTATCATATTTAAAATATATTTAATATACTTTACATTGTGGTTATTCGCTTTAATATTGAATTATTTATTACTTAGTTTTTAACTACTCTTGTGAGTTTATTTAATATACTTACTGGTTTCGGAAAATACCTATTAAATATATAAACAAAATAATATATTATATTTTCGTATAATATTGAACTATATAGGAAAAGGAATGGGTTCAGTTGAATTTAAAAAAATGAGTTGAGAAATAAAAAAAAACTCAGATTGAAAAAAAGATCAAATTCTTCTTCTTTTAAATAGGAATTCACCTTTAAAGAGTGATTTGTGCCATTTATCAATTTAAAACTCCATTTTATAGAAAAAAGTACTATAATATTATAGAATAGAAAATATTACATTACAAGTCAATATCATTGTCGTTCAAAAAATTTGCTATTGTATAGATTAAATGTGGCGAGTTAAAGAAAAGAGTTGAAAATTACCATGGACGAGATTACTGAAAAAAAAACCTGTGATCTGCAAAGGACAGGCAAAAAAGATATGGTCAAGGGTTTCCTCCTCGACACCACACTCACACATTGGGGAATCTATCAAGTTCAATCTGAACAAATGTGAGGCTACCTCGCCATGCTAAATTCTCATTCTAGAGATATTTGATGTAGTTATTTTGGAGACTTTCCTTTTGGAGAACCAGGGGAAGCGGGGAATAGATCTTTGAATTATTTTAAGCCGATTATCCTTATGATTATTTGGATCCATCCATTGTGCAGTCCAGATAAAATTCGTACGTTTTTTTTTACCGTCATACATCAAGATATAGAATTGATGGGGGAAAACTCAGGAAAGAACGGCCGCCTTGGCCAGTTTATCAGCACATTCATTTTCATGAATTCCTTTATGTGCAGGAATCCAAACTAATGACACCTATTTATTGTTGCTGTCCAAATCAAATAGATATCTTCTGATGGAACAGATTATCTCATTGTATAACCAAACTTTCGTATTAGCAGAGAGGGATTTAAGAGCTATTTGCAAGTTGGAGAATATTACAGCCTTATCGACGTACGCAGATGTCCAAGATCTCTTCGATTGTCTAACATTTTGCTGAGAAAACCGATGAATCCGAAGATCAAACTCAAAAGCAGGCAAATCATTTTGGATCTCAGCCACCGAATTTATGAATGACACGGAGAAACAAATGCTGGGCACATTTCGGACGTGATGTAAATTATTATAATCCGGTAAATATATTATTTTAGCTAAATTATACGTATAAGTATTAATAAGTATCCTCTACTAGTCAATGATCGTGGTAGACTAAACTAAAAGTAAGTATATCAACAGTAGCACATTTTTTTTTTGTTTTATAATAATTTCTAACTAAATATTTATTTGTCCAGATAATCGAGCCTCACAGATAAGAGAAATACTAATATACATGTGTGGAATAAGCTTGAAACATTTTTTTTTATTTGATGAACAGAATACAGCGCAGTCGTGATTTCTTTATGAACTACGTCAAGTGGAGGGGGTTAGGCGCCATTTTCACATTTATATTTTAATATTTTTGTAAGCTGAACATTAAAATTTAATTTTAAAATATAAATGCTTGGTTTATTAAAAATATAATTTACTTAATTAAATCAAACAATTCAATAAAACTTTTTAGAAGATATTTATGAAATATTATAAAATCCACACTAAATATTGTTCTCTTTACAAACAATTTACATCTGTCAAAAACAATAGTATTTTTAGGCATAATTTTTTAAGTCATTTGAAATAACGATTTTCTGATATCTCGCAATCTCGCATGTTTATATTTTCATACTGAATTTATTCATTTTATTTCTTTTATACAAATAATAATTCTTAATCAATTGTAGTGTAAAATTATACTTCTTTACAACTTCCACGTCTACCTCATGATCGTAGAAATCAACATTTTACGCACCATGGAAACCAAAATTATTATTTTTCAGAACACTGCTGCAGCAGCGGAGTCTTCTAAAAGCTTTCAAGCGACCATCTTTCGTTTCATTTTTGTATGGAGCGCCAAGCTATAACTATTATGTCAGCCTATAACATACTTGATTTGTAGTAATGCTATAAAAAATGTATACCTTACTAAGATTGTATATACTGAGATTGATTTTATGTTTAATACAAGTTTAATCAATCTGACTCATACATTTATTAAAAAGACGTTAATTTATTTCCTGCTCTGATTTTTACAAAACGTTATCGTGCCACGACTGGTCTTCTGACATCTACTGGATTCCTTATTTATTGAATGCCTTGTACTCATTACCAGCATTTAAGTAGCGTAATAAAGAATACGGGACGTCATTAAAGAGTGGCATTTTTGATAATTACCTCGCCGGCCCTGACGTGAGGTGCTGTTAAATATTTTAGTGCAAAAGGCGTTCGGGTGGCCACTGTGTTATTCGATTTTTTTTAAATTAAAATATGTTGATATGCACACAAATAAAGTTTTCTCATTATTGTTGAATCTACTTGATAATTTTAGTTTTCAATGAAATGAATATAAAATTAAAACGCATTTTTAACGCGGATTATGATAATGCGGATGACATATTAGTCCTCCCAGTGAAATAGGTATGTGACAGCAAACTTACAACCCATACTGCGCTTCTGTAATTTACACCTTAACAAAAATCATAGATATGTAGGTACACTGTTAGTCGAATTATTTTCTCCTATTTTTACTTTTACTTTTATCTATCTATTTTGACAGTTCACTTTGGGATACGCCAAATAATGTACAGCGGATCGACTTCTCAGCTCCGTTTATTGTTCATTTTGAAATATGAAATGGTATACATCTAACTATTCAGCACAACTTTAACAGCTCTTGCTCATTCTGTTCAACAATAAATTTCGAGACTTAGTCGTGGCAGCCTCCAGCTCGGTTTGAATTCAGCCTGGATCCGAGAAGAGCTAAACACGCTTGTGTTATTACTCGCCCTCTTTAGACTAGATAATAATCCTTTCTTAGGGCCGGTTGTGTGATCAGTAGTAACTTTTAACTTTAGTAAAAAATATTTACTTGTTAAAAAATATTTACGTTGGTAAAAAAATATTTACTTCTCGAAAGTACATCGAAAGTAGTAAACTCATTTTACTCTCCGATATCCGATAGTAAAAACGAGAGTCGATAGTTAAATATGGTGGACTCTTCGCAGCTGTTCCAAAAGTCATCTGACACTGATACTTTGAAAGTTGCAGTATACGACAATTAATCATTAAATATCCCGCTATTTTAGTGATGAGAGTTTGTCCGATGGTGATTCCGAAAAAATTCACCACCAAAGTGACAGATTTCGAACGCAGAGGCAAAAAAATCCATTGATAAAGTATATTTCATGATTATTTATCGCGCCTACATACGAGGCGTGTCCGTAAAATAAGTTCCACGAATTTTTTTCACATAAAAAAACTGGTTTAATTTTAAAGAAAAGTATATTTTTGGAAAGTTCAGTCCTTCTTTTATTTTTCTACATAATCGCCGTTGCGTTCTATGCACTTCTGCATTCGAGGCACCCACTTCTTTAAACCAGAGTCATAGAACTCTGCCGCCTGTCCGCGTAGAAAGCTAACAACCGCATTTTGTACCTCTTCATCTGTCTTGAATTGGGTTCCGCCAAGGTTTTTCTTCAACTCGGGGAAGAGATGGAAGTCACTTGGTGCTAAGTCTGGACTGTAGGGTGGGTGAGACACCATTTTCCATCCAAATTTTTCGATGAGGGCTGTGGTTCGATAGGCGGTGTGCGGTCGGGCGTTGTCATGGTGAAAACGCACTCCTTTGGTCAGCATTCCTCTTCTCTTGTTCTGAATTGCACGTCTAAGATTTTTCAAGGTCTCACAGTACCGTTCAGCATTGATTGTTGTCCCGCGAGGCATAAACTCGCACAACAATACGCCCTTTCGATCCCAAAAAACGCTAGCCATGATTTTTCCGGCAGACAGGATTTGTTTGAACTTCTTTGCTCTTGGCGAAGAAGGGTGCTTCCACTGCTTCGATTGCTCCTTTGTTTCCGGTGTGGTGTAGTGTACCCAGGTCTCGTCGCCAGTAACAATAGAGTCCAGAAATTCCTCTTCGGTTGTTCCGTGAAAAGCGAGAAATTCTTGGGCCGCTTCAACCCGCTGCCGCTGGTGATCTGCAGTGAGCATTTTTGGTACCCATCTTGCGCAGACCTTTGAATAGCCTAAATGTTCAGTCAAAATCTTGTCGATTGTGGTTTTGCTGGCCTCCGGAATCTGTTCGCACAGCTCTCTAACTGTAATCCGTCGATCTTCGAGTATTGCCGCTTCGACTCTGGCAATTGTTTCGTCGGAAACCGATGGCCACCCTGCACGGGCTTCGTCGTGGACGTCTGTTCGGCCATTTTTAAATTCCCTGACCCATCTGCGCACCATCCCGGAGCTCATACACTCTTCTCCATACACTTCACAAAGTTCTTCGTGAATTTCCTTCGCCGATTTCTTCTTAGCGGCCAGGAAACGAATAACAGACCGCAACTCGCAGCTGGCGGGAGACGCAAGAGGAAGCTCCATCGTTGACGGCTGCTGGGCCTAGACTAAACATCGCAGCGACGCTGGCTTGGTGAAGAATTGTAGTGGGGGAACCAAATAACCTGCCTCTGCTGTCTGGTCGCGCATAGAAACAATCCTAGCGCCAGCGGCAGTCCGTGGAACTTATTTTACGGACAAGCCTCGTATATTTTATCTACGCTATTTATGATAATTGTCAAACAAACCGTAAATGATTTTAACCACAGGCATCAGTAAAAAGTTTCCATCGTAAAAATTTACTACTAATCACACCTTACCGGTCCTTAATGTACTAAAATACAACATTTTGTTATTTTCTCGTGCACAGTGAATAGCTGAATATAATTTAACGGTAACATATATACAACTTCCTCTGAACGTACTTCTCGTTTAGATTCTTCATTTAGTATGAAACAATGGCGAAGCACGGCAAAGTTTCATTAAAAATACAGAGGACCAACTCTTTGACTATATTTTAGACGTATATTACAATAGTACTCGACTTGCTCTATCCACTTGGTAGAATATTGGGTAGCTACCCACCAGTTTCAATCTGCTGCATTTCCGGCAAAACTCGAGAACTCGAATACCATGAGAATAATACAGTACAGTACCTACTTAAGTATGAATAAAGAAGACATCGTTAGATTTTAAATTAATGTAATAAAGAAAATTTTATAAATGAACTGATATCTCACTAGAATTTGACAAGTATTACGATGCAAACAGATACAAATTAAAGTATTATAAAATAATTTTATTTTCATTTTTGTCTTCTATATTTAAAATGATAACAGTTAAAAGTATTTCGATATACCTGCAACATTATATCTTATTAATACCATCCTAATATTATTATTATTCATTTGAATTTCTTAACGAACGTTCTTAAAATGTACCTCATCAAAATTTTATTTGATATATTGATACATAAAAATTATATCTTTAAATATTGATTTTCAATCGGAAGCGAAATAACTTTAGATTGTATTAGAAAAACAAATATTTTTTAATATCGAACGAGCAGTTTTTGTGCATAACGTTCTAATAATTGTAACCATGGGAATTAAATCGATAAAACAAAAAATATTGAATTAAAATAGCAATTATTTTAGCACATACGTACATATCTATTACACCCGAGACCATTTTCTTTAAAAAATATTTAAGGTTGTTGCTAGTGTACAATGTCATTGTAAAAAATCAGGAATTATCTAAATTAATATATTGGCATTACAAACATATTGAGGATAGTTTATGTGGAAAAATATTATTAAAAGTTAAGTATTTGCCCATTTTTTAAAAATTAAGGTTTGTGAGCGTCTTAGTATATTTTTGATATATTTTGTTGGCTTATTTATTAAGGTAGGTCATTGTAAAATTTTACAAAAATAAATAGTGACCGTCTTATGTTCTCGAAAAAACCAATCAATCGGAAAAATCAATGTACTTAACAAGATCTATATTTAATTTTCGTTAAATAGGCTGAAAGTTGAAATACCAAACATAGATAAACTTTAGAAAGGGGTGTAATATGGAATAACACCCTATTTACAGGGTGACGTGATATAGAAATAAATAAAAAATTGCTACTAGTTATGTCCACATAACCAGAGTTCAGTTACTCCGCGACTTTTAAAAGCAAACAATCTGGCTTAGCGGAACGAAACGGTTCCGATCTAAGTTATCCAACGAAAAGGAGAAAAATATAGTGAAAGAGAGAACTTGTATTTATCCAGCGTTAAGTGATAGGTAATGGTTCGATTTTTACCTAGTCAAATTAAAATGTTTTTAAACCGATCAAAATATGTAAAGATTTGTAGTTACGTATTTCGTGTCATACACCTTTTTACTTTATATTTATATATAATTCAACGATTAGGATTTTTTTATATTACGCTCTTGTACTGTACTGTTTTATTAACCCGATAGATATTTATTTTAACGAAACCCATCTTGAACTAGTCGATAATTATGTCTATTCAGGACAATAAATTGATATAACTGGAGGCATATTCGATGAAACGAACAAAGCTGGAATGAAATGCATTCAGATACAAACGGGTATGGAAAGATGTATGTTGGGTATCAGGTATTGATATAAAAGAACATATGCATAAGAGAAAAGAAAGAGTAGTTCATATAATAAATAATTCAATGATAATGGGCAGGCAACGTCTCTCGGCTGACGAACAATCGTTGGACAAACGCAGTCATTTAGTGATACCCTTGAGGAATTGCCTATACTAAAATCCGATGGACAGAAGAAATCATCAAACGAATAATAATGGACTTGTAAAAGTGGGATACGCTGGGAGAGGCTTTCATCCAGCAGTGAATAAAAAATGACCGCTCACATACAAGAAATTTGAGTGAAATAAGATATACGATAAACCATTTTAATCAACGCAAGTAGATAAATCTAATTTTTTGGCCATTAAAAGCTATTTAAAATTAACGTACCTATATTTTTATTACGATACTGACTTTTATAAACTTTTAATACGGCACGTCACATAATTAGTCGCATAACTTTTTTAATATTTGATTATTTCGTAACAAATTTAATTAAAGTTTTAATAATTAAATTAATTATAAAAGTTCAGAAACTTAATTAACATGGTCATGATAAATTCATTGAATTTGTTGCCCGATTGTTGCCTGAAAGAAATCAATATTTGCCGTCTTAATGTTCAATACTGTATTTACAATGAAACATTTATCTCCTAGCTGCAACATTACATTATATGTCTGCAATTTTAAAGTTTAATAAAACGTTCAAAAGATAGCTAATAAATCACATAGGATTTTTTTTAATCCGAGTAAAAAAATTAAATATTGTTTGATTCTTGTATTTTTTAAGATGATTTTTAGAAATGCATTCGCATACAAATAAGTGATTTTTAAAAGATTAGTTAAAATAATGGATTATAATGTAATAAAAATGGATTCCGTTGTTTTTAAAACGCAAAAAAATATACATTTAAAGTTTTTGTTTTTAAATTAATAGTTTCTAAAATTTTGCACGTATTACTCGTTTTACTTGATTTTTGCAAAGATTTAACGACAGTCATTTTTTAACCATTTCACCACTGGTGGCGCCAGGTTCTACAGCTGATGAGGTAAATTGTGGAAACCGGTAGAAACCTCCGCTCCGTAAATTCAAACTCCAAACAATGACTTTATCGATTTATGCAATGTAACGTGCGCTGGTCCAGAAGAAAAAAGTAAAACGAACATGCTTTTTGAACCGAGTAAAAAAAACTGCGGAACGATTGCCACTTCGAGTCAAATACGTTATACCTTTTGATAAAGTGATCACATTTTTTCTAAGTCATAATAATAGCTGTCTTTCTTTCGTTCTGTAGTCGGTCATTGTGTTCCGGTTTGCATGGAGTAAGTGGAAAGTAATATAAATTGTGAGGGCTCTTTTAGTTAAGGCGTATTCCTAATATTAAAACCCATCCCCCGCGCTGACTTTCTCGTGAACAACGTTCGTTACTTGGGTATAAATTTTGGTTATTAAAATTATTTTATTATAGACATAATAATATTGTTGAGCGTTAAGTCAGTGCATCTTCGAAAAGTTCTATATTAATTAATCATATCAAGAACTTATATTGAAAAGAGACAGATAGACATCGGAAACCTTCTGAAAATATGGTGTTGAAGGATGCAAAATAGTTGAATAGGAAAAAAATAAAAAGGCCACATAGCGAACATGCCTGGGTCATTTCCTCCAGTACAACACATTCAATTATAAAATTAAAGGAAAAAGAAGAAGTCAAAAGAACGGACTAGTAAAATATTCATGGGTCATTTGCTGGAGTGGATACAAATGCAGAAGCATAAGACCTGGCACAGGATAGGAATCGATTGAAAGAGCTACAGCGACATGTGAATGTACTTATGTGATTTTAGTTACGTACTTTGGAATTGGAACGACTAGTAACTTCTCTTATTTGACTTATTGATGCGGATTGGGAGTGAGATCTACCCACAGGACGCTGAACCTTCGGTGGAGCGTAACTCGATGTTTAGAAACGGCTTCGGTGCACTGTCAAAAAAGGTCCAAGAGGCCCGAAGGGGGACCCGTGGAGACTGGAAGAAGGAACAGCCCGCGCCAATCAGTTACCCTCTCTTGTGGCCTTGGCGTGATCTGCAGCACTTTTATAGCACTATTTACTCAGTAACAAACTTAAAAATCATTGAATCATTTATTATTGTATAAAACTGTAGGTTAAATGTAACTAGGAAGCGATTAAATACGAGATAAAACTAAGTTACTTACTTTATTTTCATATACCTGAGATGATTGTATTTTGTGGTTACGCCACTGTTGTTAACAATACCTCTGCCACGGTAGATAGCAAAACTAGCCATCACCATAATATTTATTCATGGTTCATGGTTAATTTAATAAAAAGTACGATAAATTTTATTCATTAAGATGCTGTATCCGTAGTGTGTGCACAATCTTGCCATTTTATCGCATTAGCTATGACGTCTCGCAAAATTCAGGCGAAATTTAGTTTATTTTCTCTCCAATGTTCGTTTTTTAATTCCCCAGAGCCTAAAGCACATTGACACAAGCACGTATCTTAAGATAGCTCTACAAGAAAAATAGGTTAATTTAAAATATCAAAGCAAAGTCATGTTGTGTTACCAAAAAATGTTTGATCAGAATTACAAGTTTTATACTCCAATGATATATTTAAACTCAAATTACATGATTAAATAATGTCATATGCAGTCGATACAGTACTAATAATTAATGAAAAAACTTGGAATGACGCTTTTATATCTACAAATGAGGATGTTAATACCATAAAAACGTGGACGGATGCTAACCTCTCTACTCAAGAAAACTTTTCTGACCAATGTTCATCAGGAATCATAATAGATAACAAAGTCAAATGGAAAGAATATATTACTAATCTTACAAACAAAATAAGGAAAACTGTCTACATATTTTTAAGACTCAGAAACATCTTATTACTTACAAATCTGAAAATAATATATTACGCGTTTATAGTCAAATTTGCAATACGGTATTATAGGATGAGGAGAAGCACATAAAACTTCAATATCACAATTAGAAATTACTCATAAAATGATAATACAATTTTTTCTAAAAAAAAAGACTATCCAAGTATACAACTCTTCGCAGATTTTAAAGTACCAAAAATAATAGACATCCAAATTTTAAAAATTAAGACTTAAAAATTAAACTTTTAGAAGCGAATTCTGATCTACAAGATTGAGAGACCATATTGATATTTCAAAACTAAAATATACCGCGACCCAAATTCGCAATATTTATCAAGGCATCGAATTTTTTAACAATTTTCCCATCACAATTAGAAAAATTACAGACTACTATAAATTTGTACGTAATGTAAAAAAATATTTACACAGACTAACTGAAATCTAAACTCTCGTATATACTCGTTCTCTATACACGAGTCTTACTCTCATAGAGAAGAAATAAATGTAAAAAAAAATATATATATATATATATATCAGTGGCGGTCGGTGACTTTTTGTTGAAGGGATGCTGGATAATAAATTTATACCTATTATCAAATAAAACACAAGATATAATCCAAGGATTTTCAATAATTCGGCTTCAAGTATTCAAGCCACATTATCAAAAATGCATCACATAAAAAAATCCTCAAAATAAACCACTATCTTCGTAATATGTATGCTATTTTGCGCATTATACCCATAATCATTAAAGTCGTTTTTTGTACGTTGGATGCTATTAATGATCTAGTATACTGTATGCGAAGACCTTCATAGACGAACTGAATAAGTATGCGCGAAAGTCGAATACATCCAAACTTTATGGATACGGAACGAATGATAGAATCCACTGTCGCTGGTATCTGTGTATTTACGTAATTCATAGATGTTCGAAAGTTGAGAATGTATATGTATTTCGACTCGCACTGAGCGAGATACATATACCGTGTCGTAGTGTGTGTTATGACTGGTATCTAAAGGACAGGACGAATTTATTTTCAGCAGTGCTGTTTTCGGCTAGAAACAAAAAGTCCAAAGCCTTTTGATTCTAGAACACAAGGGATGCGGAGCATCCAAAGCATGTATAAAGCGACCGCGCCTGATATATATATATATATATATATATACATGTACAGAATAATCAGTGGGATATATATATATATAAATGTAAATGTATTATATTTTCTAATATTAAAATAATAAAATTAAAACAAATTAAAATAATCATAATAATTATCATTTTTCTATAGCAATCGAATACATATTCAACAATTTTTAAACTTATATTCTGTAATATTTCCAATTAATATATCTATTGTTCCATTTTTAAAAGCAATTAACTATAAATTGTGTTTAATCTCAAGTACCTTTGAGTAAAATACGCTGGGAGATGCTAGAATTAAGCAATAAAAAATTACTCTTATCAATTCTGGATCTATATTATATCTACTATATCGTGCAATCGTCGAATGACGGCTAGGGGTTCATATTACAGGACACAGGTAAGCTGTTACCCAATCTTCGAGACTTACAACGCCTTGTCTCTCACAACCCTTGATATCCAAATACTGAAATCAATCTCTGAATATTTATACTTTTAAAATTAACAATATTAACTTGGTGGTTAAGATTCATATTTTTTATTTATTATCTTAGTTTTATTAACCACAATTGAGTTTAAAAAACACCATATATTTTTAGTTAGTTATGACATCCTGAAGAAGGAAAAGTGTTTTCCGAAACCGGTAGATGTTTTTTAAACTCAATTGTGGTTAATAAAACTAATATAATAAATAAAAAATATAAACTCTGAATATTTGTTAAGTTCTTCAAGTGTTTTTTTTATTTTGTACCAACTACACAATTTAATAATTATATTGAAATGAATTTGCTCTATTTGTTTATGCCGACAAAATTTGAAAAGTACAGAATTTTTTTTAATTAATAGTACTAACTCGGTGGTTTGCCAGTTTAAAATTTAATCCCTGACGTCTTGACTATGAGTGGCATACCGATAGACTAACTGGAATCGTTATATACATCGCACACATAATTGTCTATTGGTTTTTATTATTTCCACCATTAGTTGCTCAAGTCAATTATGTATTGTTAATGAACAACCTATTAAATGTTTCTGCGCCGTGAGTCCCGCCAAAGGAATAGGTAACAATCGATACCGATTGTACCAATGTTATCCATGGAAAAATGATGCCTCACTATTGCCGCTTACCATATATAAAAAGGAGAACATATACTTATCTCTTTTACAATATATAACACTTATAATATTATTTATTTAGACAGAAAAATAAAAATATATTAAACACTAATTTGAATTAGACACACATCATCACAGATCTATGTTCTGAATAATTACAACTTCACAGTAAGAATGTGTTCTCTTTAATAAAAATATATTTGTTAGTGGCATGGCATGATAAACAACATAAATAACACATTTATTAAAATGAAAACCAAAATCGGTCAACGACAAGCTGTCTTTCTCACTCTCTCACACCCTCATACCCTCACACTTCACGGCTCGATAAAAAAGGGGTAATTAATAATAAGTTTTTAGCAACTATTATTTAATATTTAGAGATAATAACAAATGAATACAATGATTTTTTCAAAACTTCGGAAATTCTTTTTCCTCTTATGCATGAATCACTACTTCTCTTTTGTATTTAAAAATAAATAAAATATATATCCCTTTTTACATATTTGTAATACGTTTATTACTATTAAAATGTTTACGAAATCTGCCTTGAGATTGCGCAAATTATACAAATGCTGGCGTATATTATAAATAAAATGTATATTCTATATTATATTTATATATTCTTGGACATCCGTTTATGCAATAAAATATAAAATAAAACTTTATTTCATATATTTGTTACAACTTAATACAATATAATACATAAAATATAAGTTGTAACAAGTTGTCGAGTAAGACTCCCCGATTACTTCATCTTTACTACACTTATACTAACTTAACTCACTTTAAATTGTACAAATCATTCCAATAAAACTCGAATTAGGAGATACCGGTTAGTCACTCCACAACGAAACATTACTAAGAGACTAGTACGCGCTCTCATGGTGGTGGGGAGCGACGATGTAGTTACTTCATCACCGGATTATGTTATACATACTGTGTGTTTATTCCCTGTAGAAATTACGCACTAAGACATTTCACATCAAAAGTTATTGCTGCTACAGTCGTACAAACGTTACCTCTCATTAATTTATATTGAGACAGTTAGCAGTATGTAGTTAACCTTGTAATAATGATGTATATTGATATCTTAGATAGTCTTCTAATTTGTGTGTGATGTAAATGTTGGATTATTTATATGATTGAGCTGAAAATTCGTTAGTTCCAGTGATAAGGTATGGATTGATTAATAATATATAACTTATCAATGTCTTTGAGAAAATTCGATCCCTGAATAAGTTATGATCGCAACATGGAGCTACACTACATTAAGTTATGTAGTGAAGATTCAAATATATTTAGGAATTTTCTTATTTTTTAACATGCTATATTAATATATACATATTTAAAAGAAATTGGACGGATCACTTAGGATCGCATACACAAAAAAATCAATTTATCTAAATAATATACAGTTACTACTGTAACTCGAATCCGGAAGTTTTTCTTGCTAAAATATGTTAATGGAAAGTTGGCGGGTTTTTGGGAGATAAAAGACAGGATAGCACTTACTTGTTGGTCTCCTATCTCTGGAAGCTGGTTCTTTTCTCCCTGGTCCACCGATTCACAAGCGACGCAGAATTATGTCACGCACTTGTTGACACTCACGTTAAAAAAGTAATTGTTTTAAATATATTAGCGGTAGTAAAATATTATATATTAGCGGTAATTAGTGTTAGCGGTTGTAAGCGTATTGACAGCGACGGCAACGTACCGTGTTCAGTTTCAAAAACGGAGTAGTTCGTTCAGGCGTATCAAGAATAAATACATTATTATTATTATAATCGGAACATACATACTCTATAATAAAATATAAATTTAATCACTTTTTGAATAAATAATGTGTTTAATTAAAAAAAATTAAAAAGGCGCTCTTATTGAGACCACCTTTATATCAAATGATTAAGAATTTTTTTTTAAAATGATCAAATTTACCACACCAGCGATAAATGTGTATAATGATCCTGAAAATTTCTAATATTTAAATACTATTTGAGTCAATTTAACAACAGTGTGTCAAAATATTTCCAGAGATTAAAAAAATATCAATTAGCTGGAAAAGATACAAAAACCTTTAGATTATAGTTAAATCAAACATGTCACGACATCCTAAGAAGACAGCCTTTCCAAAAATTGCATAATACCGACGAAGTACGAAATCTTGTAATACTACCTTCTCTAGTGTACGGGTGTGATATTATCGCACATACATGCCATGATGATAATGTTTAATATAGCTGGACTATAAAGGTAACCGAGTGGAGATTTCGGACTGGAAGACGAAATATGGGCAAAATCTCTGCCTGAACCCTCGACACAGAGGACATCAGATGAGCTAAAAAGATAGCCGAGTGGAGATCTCGGACTTAGTGAAATGTGGGCAATAACCCTATGTGAACCTCCAATACAGAGGGCAATAGATGGGTTAAAAAAGTAACCGAGTGGAGATCTCGGACTGGAAGGCAAAATGTGTCAAAAATCCTTCTGAAGCGATGACGTAAGGTTAGTAGAGAGCTGTGTATTGCCGATACTAGTAAATAAAAGCTTGAAGAAGACATATTCTGTACTGGACGCAAATGTGCCTAAAAATAAAACGATGAAAAATCCCAAATTTCGTAAATATTTAATAAATTAGCCCATAAATTATTAGGCATACATCATGTTACATAATTTTACAAATTAAATTAATCAACTAGAAAGATATACAGAAAAAAATATTTAGTTGCTACCGTGACCTCTTCCTATCCGAGGAAACGTGTTAACCATTCCAATACAGCAATCAATTACGATTACGATAAATTTAGAAATCATATGTATATATTTTTACAATTGATACATTTATTATTCCATTTTTAAAAGCAATCAACTTTATATTGCTTTGAATCTCAAATACATTTGAATAAATTACGCTAGGAGACTCCAGAATTAAATTAATAAATCAATTATATTAAATTTGATACAAATTATATATTTTTAAGGAGAATACATTTTTGTGTTATGTTGTGTTTTGCATTTTCAGCACGTAGTTTTATGGCATTTTTAATACAAATTAAATAAATCAACTAGAAAGATATTCAGAAAAAAATTATTTATCAAAATAATATTTAGTAACACAAGAATATGTTTAGTAATTTAATTTACATTATATTGTATTTTTAAGAAACTTTCCGACATTTTTTGCATTTTTAACATGTTGAACGTGATCCAGGCCAGCTTTCTGTAAAAAAGTAATTTAATTAGAGATTTTGATTATTAATTAATTAGTGTGCTTATTTGGTCCAGCAGTAAGGCCTAGTAATCAAGAGATCGGGATCTTAAACTTCGTTCCCGGAGACCACCAATTTAGTTAAATATACGAACGAAGAATATTTTTGAGATTTGTACCTGTTTAGAAATTTCGCTTCATTGTTTAAAAAATTTATATCAATAAAAAACTGAAAACAAAACTGATGATCATCCAAATAAGAACATTTTTGCGTATGCGTTATCATAACATTTTTGATTTTACACGTAGAAAATTTTAAAAATATTATTTAACTTTATTTTTATGAATTCTTCTAAAACTTTCGAATAAATTCAAGAAAGTTACAATTAGTGATAATATAAATTATGATTGTGATTATATAATTCACAGACCAGTAAATAAATTGACATGAAATAAAGTGTATATGTAGGAGAGGAGTTTAGAACATTAGTTACGCGACGAGGGGCATTCTTAACACATTCTTGGTGGAAACACAAATCCGATAGTTTATGCGACATTTATGCAACAGTAAAAGTATTTATTCTTCAAAAATTAAATCAACATACAAGTGTAAACAAGACGTATTTTTTACATTAATGCATATAATATTGTCAGCGTTTAAATTTTCGTTGCAATCGAGTCATATTTTAAAAAAAAGTTGCGGAGCTATTTGATCACGTGGGTGACACCAAAATGAAAATATTGGGACAAGAAATTTTCGTTAGTTCATGTCTATATATTGGGTGGCCTGTGATCCAATAGATTTTTGATTGTAAAGATGATTTATATTTTTTATTTATTAATAATATTTATTAATAAATAAAAAATATGAATCTTAACCACCAAGTTAATATTGCTAATTTTAAAAGTAAAGATGATTGATAATTATAATTTTAGGTGATTGCTCACCTAATTTTAAATCATCACAGATACCAGTCATCGTTTAATCGAATACCAATGACAAAATCACAGTTAATCTCATCACTATAAAAATTAACATGTGGACCTGATCGTTTCGATGCGTTTCTTTACAGCTTACGTCGTTCACCTTTCGCTGCAGGATATTGAATTTCTTTATTTTTCTTCCATCAGTCGCTGTGAATATAGGAACATGTGTCTGATGGATATAAAATGAGAATAGGGCATGGCCTCACATCTTTTAGACGAGCTAAAGCATTTTTATATAAGTCGAAGAATGTCGTCGTCTAGGGAACGAAGCTGGAATATTAAATTTCTCCGTAAACGTGCATTGACAAATAAAAATACTAATGTTCGTCTTGAATATGTTATTTTTATGTCCGTATTTCTATAAAAGCATTAAAATGGGAAGATATATTAAAAATGCTAGTTGGTACCCACCTGAAAAATATATTTCAATTTATAAAATGATTATTTGCAATACGAAGCTGTCCGTAATAAATTATATTTATCACCCGAAGCGAAATACTTACAAATTTCGTCTTACGGTACTTTAAATATAATTCAAATATTAAAGTTATTTGAATTTTTTTATTCACGAAAACGAATGCTCAGATGCTGTGTTCTTGGTACTATTTGATGGAACGAAAGCACGTACACTTTCCGAAGAAATGGTAAGTTAACAAGAAGCATTTGAAATGTTGATCTGCAGAAGAATACTCGAAATCAGTTGGGTGGATAGATTAACAAGTGAGAATGTTACGGTTCGGATGGATGAATAATAATAATGAACTATTTTAAACAATAAAAATGCAAATCTTAAATTTATCGAATATGTAATGGGACATCCAGAGAAAAATCTGATCTTTCACCAAATAAAGCAGATGGAAATATGGAAATCGGACCCTGAAAGAAGAACATCATGACTGAAGAACCTGAAGCAATGGTTTGGCAAGTCTACTTTACAGTTTTTCCCGACCGCAGTTCATTATCTTTATTTATTATTTTAGTTTTCATAAGTTTTATATTGTCAACCCATTAACCATTTGTCGTTTAATATTGATGAAATTTGGACGTGTGTTTTAAAACTACATCATTAAGAAAATCATATCAAAAAATATTGAAAGGTCTTTTGTTTTGTAAAATATAAGGTGTTGGGTTTTCGCAACGTCAATGAAATAGGGGGTAAATAATTAACTTATGAAATAAAATAGGTACCGATATTAATGTATTTATTCTTCATGGTTTTAATACACTATTAACAGCTAGCCTTCTATACTAAGTTACAAAAGTTAAAAATTATTAATTTATGGAGATTTATAAATATAAATCTTATATGTAACTAGTCAATAACAATATAAATAATGTATTACAATCTGTTTTCCTTTGTGGAAGATTTCATTACATTTATTGTGCAATGTGATAATGTGGAAACACAATTTTTTTTTTTATGAATGACATACCCTGCGTCTCTTTCTATTTTCAATTCTTTAAAAAAAAAATTCCCAGACTCAGACTTGATGATATTACTTATGTAATCTACCAACTTAGCCAATACAGGTATTCGCTATTGATGACTCCATGGAAGTTTCGACGTGACTTTTAAATTTAAATCACATATTTTCTACAAGATGAACGCTTTGGAATAACTTTAATTAATTACAAAGAGACACAAGTTGGAGAACATGGCTCACGACAATTTTTTTCTACAAACTCTCATTCTGTAATTCGAAATAAAGTTATCAGCCGAGTCAACCCTTAAAAAGATTATAAAGAATAAGGGCATTGGATTAAGTGACATGTATGTAACTTTTTTATAATTTTAATATCTCGATACATATGTAATTGGCTCATCTTATTACAATTTGATATCACCAACTACAGGCCTGTTATTCCATCAAACAACTACAATTTCACTTTTATTTTCAAATCTATAATCCAATTCGATAGGTTTGTCTATTCACATACGACCTTACAAATTGATTCGCAATCTAGAGATCAATACATTTCTTCACAAAGTATCCTCTGATATTCGGTATATCATAATAATTCTATAAATTTTCTTATATTTTCACTTGTCAATGATATGGGTGCCTTATTTTTTGAATATGTAAACAATTCATTGTTCTTTAAATATACGATTAAGTCAGCAGCCTCTTGTGGAATAAAATAATAATATTATTTCATCCTATTAAGCGAAATATCATTATATTTATATTGATAGCATTCATGCATCAAAAAATGCAATAGATTTTAACCTCGTATTTCACTGACGTTGCGTTAATTCTCGTAATATGTTCGCGCTTTCTGATTTTTAAATTTTTTCAAAGACTACTTATTATTTAATATTACATAATTCTATATAAGAAATAATGAAAAAATTTGCAATATGTTAAGAATATAATGTATTCAAAAAAAGGCTTCGAAGACACCTGAATTGTTACCAAAAGTAATATATTTATACCTGTACAGGTTTGTGGGTAGAATAAACCCTTAATAATATGCACCTAAACCAATATCGGAGATTCCTTACCGAATTCTCAGAATATGACCCGGCCAAACTAACCGTTGAGTTTTCGCAACGTCAGCGTAAAATGGGTTAAAGTACAATCAGAAGTTATAAAAAAGATGTTTGTATATAATATAGTTGGAGACAAAATGTGTAGATAGTTACGTTAGAACAAATGACAAATTTGTTTCATTTTGCTTTCTGTCTTCATCAAGCAACCATTTTGTTATTTTTAGTTTAAAATCGTTAATGACTTTATAATCTTCAAGTTCTAGTGGCAATTTATTAAATATACGCGGTGCACAAAACAAAAAAGTTCGTTGACCAAATTTGGTATACATTTTTGGGACTAAAAAATATTCTAAGGTTTTTTTCCTAGTTTCTTTTGAATCGGATTGTGGGTGTGAAGTTAAGTTTTTTTTTAATAGTTTTAGGATTGATCTAGTAAATGGTTGTCTTATATCCAAAAACTGAGAGGTTTTAAAAAGTCCTTCAGAGTTATATCCAAATAGCCTCTTGTTTATCACTCGGATGACCCATTTCTGAGCCTTATTTAGAGAATCCATTAAATTATCAAAATAATGACAGCCAAGAACAGGTCCGATACGAGAAGAATAGAACACGTTGTTATGCTGACGCTAAATTAAATTATTTGTAAGATACTTAATATTTCTGTTCGACTGATTTTTCTAACTGGCCATATTGGGTCAATGTGGTAACTCCCAATTTTTGAAATTTTACTTTAAAAAATGTGCTATATCTAAATTAATACAAATAAACGTACTGTAGCTTATTACAATAGTAAACCCAAAAATAATTCAATTCATCTGAACTAATGGATTTAATTTATTTTCAGTAATTTATGTGATACATTTTTTTTTAAAATCAATCATGTCTAACACTCACTTTGGAAATACTTAAAATACATTGTCTTTCAAACGTTTCCTTAAATATTTGTTCTTTGTGCTTTCTGGGCTATTTTGGCATTGGTGTCCAATTTCTCTGGTCGACGTTTCATTTGTCATCGACACAGTAGATATTACTGAGACATATCACACACCTACATCAATTTTGTTTTTAACACCGTATTGTATTCCAGTACTTTAATTTATAATCAAAAACAGCACATCGCATTAACGATATTAAGACAATGAAATCGAAGATACACGGCAAAATAGCCCAAAAAACTCGATACAAAAATTCTGAAAACTTGAGATCCCTATTTTCTCTAAATATTACTTGCATCGCATTTAATATCATTCTATTAAACCAAATCTCGCAAATTGTTTTAATTTAAAGATAAAAATTTATTTTTAAGGAGAACACATTTTTTATTGTTAAGTTGCATTTTCAGAACAAATTTTGTGGTGTTATTAATACAAATTAAATGAATCAACTAGAAAGATATACAGAAAAAATTTAATATCGAAAAAATATTTAGTTGCTACTGGGATAGGAAGAGGTCCATCCCGGTAGCAACTAAATATTTTTTTGATAAATAGATTTTTTCTATATATCTTTTTAGTTGATTTATTTAGTTTGTACTAAGAATATAATATGAAGTATTTCTCATTCTTCCTAATTCGGATTTGTTCATGTATTTTCATGCCTGCTGGCACTCCGCACAAATTATTAATTCCTTGGAAAATGTCTTTAAATGGAAATGTGCCCTCGATGTGTAAATAAAATATGCCATCGATTATGTTTCGAGGTTCTTCACAAATGTTCAAACAAAAAATATAGAGCATGTTAAAAACAAAACATATTTACAGAAACTAAAATAAAAGTGTTTTGAGTATAGTATTTGAATACACGTAAAAACATACAATTGTCATAATCTTAAAAAATACAGAAAATGATATGAAAAATAAAACGTAAAAATATAAAAGATCTTTAGTTTTTATGTGTGTATCTAAAAACAATTCCTTACATGTCAAATTGAGACATCCTTAGACTTAGACCTCTCCTGTGTATAGATTACATTACTATGAAAACACAAAAATTCAAACACAGCGCTTATGAAAATGGTAAAAGAACAAACAAAAAATCAATTGTAATAATATTTTGTCCAGACAATCACTTGTTGTTGAGTAAATATAGAGACATCTTGTCTACCGAAGTTCAAGGCTACGCGAATAATAAACATTATGTATTTATAACCGAAAAGAGGTAAACATAATATAGATAATGTTTTATTCAGGACGCGTAAAAAAAAGTACACGCCGAAAGGGTGTTTCTGAATTGTTTAAAAAATATGTTTTTGTTTCAGTGTACTACGAAGATGGGCGGATAATACTCAGACAAACTTTCAAGAAGAAAATGATTAACAAAAAAATCGGGCTTACTATGTTGGAGGTATACAGAGATAACAGATCTAGTCCACAATATTTTATGGGTTTTCCTTCCTGAATCCACTTCGGTTTGCGTCAACTAATAATTATTGTAATCGATACAGTCCACGGGATCTTATCCCACCAATACCTGGCTAAATTAGAGTCTACAAATTCTAAACTGTTAACGAAAATCTTACTGTAAGATATTTTTACCAAATTTGAAATAAATATTTGCGAAATTGATCCTTTATTATTTTGCATCTTTGCCTCAGGCCCCAATAATCTAACAAAAAATACCTTGATTGCACGATATTTGAAGACCTTTTATTTTTCGTATTTACTATATTGCATAATTTGGTATCAATAAGATATTTCAATTAATCGAAATAATCGCACAATAATTTTAAAGAACAAATAATGTCATTCTACTCACCCCGTATTACTCAATAGACAAAAAGAATTCCACACTTCAATGTTTGATTAAAATTATAGAATAATTTAAAATCAATATTGCTTCATAAAATGTGAAAAAAACATTTTGACGTTTTTATAAACAATGTTTTTTAATTTATTTATTTTTTAAAAATGATAAAATTATTATTTTGCAAATAATGTTGCTTAATGTATTTACTTCTCGGTTTAAGAAATCTATCCCATTACGATTTTACTGTTTTACAGATAAGAATATATCATAATATTCTGTCAGATAAATATTTAATTTCACCTCCATAGTACAGATAAATATTTAATTTCACCAAAATACATAGTGTTCAGTTTATTTTAATATACTGACTACACGCGTCTGCCATTTGGAAACAACAGAAAACGTTCAAAAGGCCATAACACGGGCCTTCATCGATATCTTCGATGATGTGTTCTAGAGATATTACAAGCGATAACATTACCGTGGAGTAAGTGTGTATTTGCCCAATATAACTACTTTGAACGTGATCACATTGTAATTACTTAGAAATGTAAATAAAAGTTATTTTTGAATAATTCTGATTTAATTTATTGTCAGATCGTATAACACATGAGATATTTCACTAGAAACACACTATTGAAAAAATATATATATTATAAATACACCTCAGCAAGCATTCCTGAACCCATGATTAATTTAAAAAAAATTCGCTATATTATCTATTTTCTACATGAAGTAGTTATCATATTTTATAATCCAGTATAAATTATCTAATTAAAAATAAATTGCCTTTACTGCATATTTTATTTTGGAAATTTTAAAATGTCAATTAATCAAATCCCATTCTTTCAATCCTTTTCAGTATTTTGTACACGTCTCTCCCACACACACGCGCGATATTTATACATACCTACAGGAGTGTCGGTACACACTCGATTTTTTTTTATTTCAGAAATGTACGTGCAGCCTTTTAATATGGTTAGTAAATAAAAGATAAAATCCGCAGGTGGTTGACTGCGGATTCGTGTTTGTAATTAATCACTCCCCGCCCTCTACGATTTGAAAGTAGGTACCTAGGTTTTTTAATAAAAAAATAGGCGCAAACTTCTAAGCTTGTCACATCAAACACGCAACCTGTACCGGCTAAGAAAAAATGGTAACTTTCTGGGGGTAGCCAATTGTGCGGTGGCAAACCTTGAATAAATCAGTATTAGTGTCTTAATTACTTGCGGTATGTGATTGTCTGCCACGTGTACAAACCTCACACCCTTGCAAGCATTATACACGCCCCGTTCTTGTTGGCACAAACACTATGAAATATTTAAAACCCGGCTGTCAGATTACATACATCAAACAGAGAACACAATGCTCGGTTCTGAATTTGGCTGTTTGTCTTAAAGAGATGCTGCCACGGCTGTATTATTAGTGAAACAATTTGCTCGCTTAGTGTAAAATCGCGTTACAAGGGAGCTTGTGTTCCTGCGAAAACTATTACCAGATTCATTATATATGCTCTGAAAATTTTCCTGTTGTAAACCGGCAATGATTAAAATGTAAAATAACCCTGTGCACGAGATCACGGCATATTGACTGAAAAAAAGAAATTGTGACAAATAAATAAGAGGGGTTATTCACAGGGGCGTGCACTGCATACAAGCAAAAAAGCTGTGCATAACTAAAAGTTCTGGGAAACAAATATAAATTATAAAATTGGATTAACATTAACGAAAAAAATATTTTTCAATTAGTTCCATATGTGTACCAGTAGAGTCTTTAATTGCTTAGTTCTAAAAACTCAATGCAACCCACCGATGTACTCATGGTGCTCTCTTTTTATTCGTTGCATCGTGCTATATACATTACTCAGTTTTGTTTTTAAGCTAGTGATTTATTCAAGTCATATAAATGGCTATTTACTGAATTGAATTTTTTTTCGGTTGATTCATTTCTTATAGAGTCGTTACCTATACTTTTTTTTAACAGAATAATATTAGAAAGGGTTACAACTGCGTAAAAATCATTGAAGTGTCTACTTCCTTTTTTACTAAGTCGCACTATCTTACTGTTTTTAACATGTTGAATTCATGATTGTTTTTTAAATTTGGTGCATGGATTGGTTTTTGAAAAACGAAAAGCAAAGTATTTTCTACGTTAATCTTCAATAAAAATAATAATTTTCTTTAGTTTTTACGTGAAGTATTTTCAAATAGAAAACATAAAAAGTGTTCTTAAAAACGTCCATACATTTTTTTATATTGGTAAGAAAGTATTATTTTACATTAAAACTTAAATTTTAAAAACACTATTAACGGTACTCTAAAATTTTGAATAAATACATGATAGGGTCGTATTTATTTCACAATTTATAATATATTTACAAAATTATATTTAAAAATAATAATTGAAAACGTACGTAATTACTTCATTTTAAGAGGAATGTTAAAACCGGTTAATTGGTTTTTGATTGAAAAAAAACCGGACGGTTTTTGGAAACCCTAGTTTGGCAGTATTAATCTGGAAAGTATTAACATTTTCATGTTCCATAGTTTTAAACGTTTAAATTGTAAGATTATGCGTAATTCACAATAAAATATTAACGGATAGTATCAGGATAGAGAAGGAAGTGATAGTAATGTAGGATTTTTGGGATTGGTTTTATCAAAATGTTCCATGTTCCACTGTGAAGGAAATAATCAAAAAATTCAAAGAGACTGGTTGGATTACTGATATTAGACTATTGACACGTGTTCGTCCAGGTCGTTCAGCAGAAAACATCACGGCTGTTCGCCAGAATGTAGCCGAGAGTTCGGGAACATCTATTCGGCATCGTGCTCAAGAATTTAAAATTTCATGAATGGTATAAATCTTTAAGACATGTGGTTCCAATAAGACGGTATTACTTGCTACATATTACGTAAAACAATGATATTATTGCACGAAACATTCCCTGGTTGTGCAATCTCCCGTTCGGGCAACCAGAATTTGCCGCCTTGATCTTGCGATTTAACGCCTTTGAACTTCTTTCTCTGGGATTTTTTGAAGTTAAAAGTTTATGTCAACAAGATCACGACCACCCAAGCCTTGAAGGTGGAGATCAGATGCTGTATCACTAAGATCCAGCCACAGTTATGCCAAACCGTGATTGAAAATTTCGTTAAAAGAACATAAATGTGCCAGCAAAGCCGAGAAGGGTATTTATCAGATGTGTTATTCCATACATAATTGTCACATGTCATTGTATGATTAAATCAAAATTTCTTTATTTTCTTAAAAAAACTTGTTAGGACACCCTTATATATATATGTAAAGAAAAATGTATTAGAAAGTACGTACGTAACACAAACAAATTATTTATGAAAACAGAAAAAAGTATGTTTCACTGTTCATAAATTGAAAAAAACTAAAAAAATACAAGTAGTCCAATTAACATTAAAATATGTAAAAATAATGTAATGTTTGCTTTATAAAAAAATATCAAAATAAAATAATGTTTGAAGGTTGAAAATAATTATTTTTAAAATATACATATTTTTCACCAGCACTCACAGCAGAATATTTGTTAAGAATCATTTTAGGGAGTTAATTATTTATGTATTAATATTTTAATTAGACTTTTTTTAAATATTCTACTATACTAGGTAGGTACTTAAAATTTTTATCAATATCGAAGTGGGAGTAAATCATTGTATCTATGATTTATACACCATGTATAAATGTGAAATCGCCTTAATTCTGACATATTTATTATAACATCCCTCTATTATATTTAGTCCATCCTATCTCATATGAAACACATAATTTGAATTATTAACTGGCTTTAGGTAAATTTTTTTTTGGGATACAATTATTAGTCCGCACAGACGACCAAATATATAGACATGAACTAACGCGAATTTTTTGTTTTAATGTTTTGATTTTTGTGTCACACACGTGATCACTTTGATACTACTCATGCAATCAAATAGCTACGTGATTTTTTTTAAATATATCACTCGATTGGAACAAAAATTTAAACGCTGACAATATAACATGCATTAATGTAAAAAATACCTCTTGTTTACACAAAGAGTAAATACTTTTACTGTTGCATAAATGTGTCATAAACTATTGGATTTATGTTTCTACCAAGAATGTGTATAGAATGCCTTCCGTCCCGCAACTAATAATCCAAACCTCTGTATGTACACTTTAAGAAAAAAACATTAACCTCTTTAAAATAAAATGATATAATTTGTATTCTCAAATGAGGGAAAATAGAAGAGGAGGCGGTATCAATATTTATGTGAAAGAAAAATATAATTTTGAAATTAAAAAATAACAATTCATTACTGGCGAAATTATATGTGGAAAGCTAAACATTGTAAAAAAGAAATCAACTTATTATCAATTTATCGTTCACCTAACATAAATGAAAACCAATTTATAAATGAACTGTCAACATTTCTACAAAAAATTCCAGCCGGCCAGGATATTATTGTAGCTGAAGATATAACATCGATCTACTTAAACAAAATAACACGTAAGTTTTTAATTGCAAAACCATGCTATCTATCTAAAAGTGGGATGGTTAAATTAATACATAATATTACCCGTGATGAGGTTATAGAAAATCGAAACGTGTGCTCTTGTATTGATCGTATACATATTGATCGTATATATATATATATATATATATATATATATATTTATATATACAAAGAATAATAATAATAATGTACATTCTGTTATAATAAAGAAAAAGATCTCTTATCACTATATTGTTGGAATAGACCTGTACGGAAAACTTATGGATGGTCAGAAAGTCAAAGTTGAATATTTTGACAAAAAAATTATTATACAAGAACTACAAAAAATAAACTGGAACGAAATAGAAAATAAAAAATGTCCTATAGAAATGTATTATAAACTGGTAGATACATTTGAAATAGTCTATACTAGTGCAAAAAAAAGAGTACTTCTAATCCCAAATAAGAAATGAAAACCAATGGATTACATCGGTATTATCAAAACCAAGAATCAACTATACAGAAAACGAAAAACCCTCCAAATAATATATTATATCGACTACGGTATACAAATTTTAGAAATAATACAAACAAAAAAAAAATTTCAACCAAAAACCATTCAGGAAAGTGCAGAAAATTATAAAAAAAAATCGGAAGAATATAAATTAATGGTTGGGGAGATAAAAACAAAATGTGGACTTGGCTATACTTAATCATATGGGTGGTGAAACTGAAAAAATGTGTAATAAATTTGCTTTAACCTTTCTTGAAGAAATTGACAATATAAAAGACAAGTGCAAAGAAAAGTTCTTAGAGAGGCACACATATGTTACTAAAGCGGATCAATCGATGAGAAATAATAAAATAACACTAAAAGAGGTAACCCTATGTGTTTTAATTCAATGAGTGCCGCAAAAGGCCCAGGAATAGATGGAATCAGGATGTCAGATATTAAGATCATGAAAAATAAAATTAGCCCCATACTAGTTAAATTGATTAATTTATTTTTCGAAAAGGAGATTTATCCCGACAAACTAAAAATTTCAATCATAAGACCAATTTTTTGAAATGGAGACTGGAAAGCTGGCGGGTTATCGGGAGATAAAAGATAGGATGGCACTTAATTGTGGGTCTCCGATCTCTGGAAGCTGGTTCGTTTCTCCCTGGTCCACCAATTCACAAGCGACGCAGAATTGTCTCGTAATTGATGACACTCGCGTTAGAAAAGTAATTGTTTTAATATGTTAGCGGTAGTAAAATATTATATATTAGCGGTAAACTAATGTTAACGGTTGTAAGCGGATTTACAGCGACGGCAGCGTACCGTGTTCAGTTTCGAAAGCGGAGTGACTCGTTCAGGCATATCAGCAGACTGCTTCTTTCTTCTTTCTCCTTTGTGCCTAGGGACTAGGATAGGACCAGAATAAGAGGGACAAAACATATTTCTGTAATCCAATGAGATACGAGAGCGTAGTACATTCAAAATGGCGCTAACAGAGACCGTTCTGACACAACCAATTACAGACCGATAGCATTGTTGTCAAGTATTAATAAAATTATTGAAAGAGTTATCTTTAATAAAATTACAATTTATTTAGAAAAAAATAAAATCATTCATCCTATGCAAAAATCATGAAATCATGCATCCTTTTCAAAAACAAAAAGTTACTTCGACTCTTCTTGCAAAATTTTTCAATGAAATAAATAATCACTTAAATGATAAAAAAAACATATCGTCGCATTGTTCATTGATTTTAAAAAAGCGTTTAATGCTTTGGACCACGACACGCTATTAACAGCGATGGAAGAGAGTGGATTAAGAGGACTCGTAAACAAATGGTTCCATGAGTACTTGAAATCAAGAAAGTTTGTAATAAAGCTACTAAATAAATAAAATACATTGAAAGACATAAAATATGGTATGCCAACTGCATCTATATCAGAACCTATATGCTATATTATGCTTGAAAATAGTCTGGCCAATGTTATGAAACATTGTCAAAAGTTTATGTTTGCCGACGATACATGCATCTTATATTCCGGAAACTGTGCCAAAACCATTGAACACAACATACAAAATGATCTGAATAATATCCTTAAATGGTCCCATGACAACGAAATAATTTTAAATATAAAGGAAACTAAATATGTACATATCCGATCACCACAAGCTAAACAAAAAACAATTAAAATGAATCTTGTTGGACGTGATTACGAATGCTTACATAAAAATCTAATAAATTGTAAATGTGACAAAATTGAAAAAGTGGAGCAATATAAATATTTAGTTTTAATAATTGATGAAAATTTTGCTGGGAATCGCATATTGATTATATATGTAATAAAGAAGAAATAATAAAATTAATTCATGTCTATTCATTTATTGGCTTGTGTAAGTCCGATATTTTGGTCTGCTTAAATAGGAATAAAATAAGTTGAGATATTTTTATATATTATTTTTACATTTGATCAAACAAATGTTTCGTTCACTTTGAAGATAAATTCTAGCGTATATAAAAATATTTGCCAGGCAAAATGAAAAACAATATGCGAAATGTATTGTCCGTGATGCTTTAAGCTGTACATTTTTGCTTTTAAAGGCTTTATAGGGATGAAAAACACATTGTAGAAGCTTAATGTTCAGTGTTTCCCGTCACGTATTTGTTCAAAGGGTAGAGATTATACTTACGAGTACACAATATCTATGCTTTTCACTTCTGCTTTTGTATCGATGATATCGAGTTACTCCTTTTGTTTAAAAAAACGTTTGCTTCTAATCAAACAATATTCTGAAATGTGAAACGTATTGCTAATATTTGTTTCTCAACGGACATTATTAAATGATTTATTTCTAAAAATTCAAATAAACTACATTTTTACGTTCACGTTCATATTAAAAAATTATGCTTAAAATTAAAATTTAAAATATATTTAAACGTCTCATTAAAAAAAACATTTTAAAACTTCCCATTTTCCTTTGTTGCGTTCAGTTGTTATATTTTTGCAGTGGCAAATCGAACTTATATTATGGTAAAAAAGCTATATTTTTTATCGTCGTCGTCGTCGTCATCGTCGTCATCGTCGTCATCGTCGTCATCGTTGTCATTGACGTCATCGTCGTCATCGTCGTTATCATTATTATCGTCGTTGAAATCTCCGATGACCATAGTTCAGAAAGCTAGTTGTTCTTCTATGCCCTTACATAATTCCTTTACCCTATCATCCAGTGTTTGTTGTATTTGCTTTCAGAGTGTATTTTCACAATATTTGCAAACTAATATAAGTGACCCTAGAATAAATCGCCTTTGGTTTCAAATTTATTAATTTCATGTTTCTCTCCTTTCCGCCATGTTTTGATCGAACTGTTGACGTCCCATTATACAATCAATGGTCCACAGTTGAAAAAAAAATTACGTTGTTAGTCATTTTTACCGATGTTTTGTCATTTGTTTTTTGTCACAGGTAATATAAATAACAAACACGATTCAGTTGTTTTCTATTGATATATATGTGTTAATAGAAAAAAACATTTTATCTGTCGAAATATTTTAAAATTAATATACAAAAGACAAAAGCAATGTTTATGAATTTGAAGGTTGTTTTCAATTCATCACTTAGTAAATTTTTATGCCCCAAGATAGAAAATTTTACCTTGACGTGCTTATTTTTTATAAACACGTCAAGATTTTTTTTTAAATTGATTTTTTACCAATCAGTGCTAAAGACTACATCAAACAGATTGACAGGTCTCTCTAGATATTACAAAAAAAAAAAATAAAGGTAGTTGTACAATTTAGCTATATTGAGAAATACATTAAAAAACAGAAAAAAAGTGGTATATGGAGTAGTATATGGAGATGAAATATAAGATTCCTCAAATATAATTATTATAATGTAAAGCCCACGGATTCCGAGGCCATTGATATTGAAGCACGTAATTTACATAGATATGATGTACCTCATCTCTTATAATAATAGAATGTCTTATATGTATTTCCTTATCATTTTTAATTAAAAAGATTCAATATGTATTAATGAGTTTCCAGGTTATCTATTGTTTGATGTTTCAGAATCCCTATTATTATGTCAAATTAACGCTGGCTTCGTATTCAATTATCATTACGCAGTTCATCAGAGTAACCATTTCCAGCAAGGAGGAGAATCCTCAATTCTGTAGTAATCCTAAGGAGAGTAAAAGGAAGAAACATACAAGAGGCACACTTCCCATAACAAGCAACACCCGCACATGGCCCAAAAAATCTCATATTATTTCATCTTTCACTATGGAAAGGTAGATTCCTTGCTACATAAACTATGATTGCATTCATTGCAAGAAACAATATTGTCTTCGAGACTGTTCTGTTTAATTCAAGAATTACTCGCTCGGGAGTCGAATTCCCTGAGAAACAGACACTATAGTTTAATTTGTGTCTAATAAGTCTCACTGCATCGTACTCTCGAGTAAAAGGATAGGATAAATCTTTTCAAAATAATTTTAATGTAGTCGTTTAATTAAGAAATACACATAATACTAACAAATCTAGTTGAAAACTATTTCTTTTTCATTTAGAATAATTATATGAAAATACAAAATTTTTCATGGCTGTAAAAAAATCACAACAATATCGTTAAATGTTTTCACAAACGTTTCTAAATAAATATTAAATTTGATTTTATGTTTTTTATTAGAGATTTTACAATAAGTTATTTGGTAGATACTGAATATTTTCAGAGTATTAATTCATACAACATTCATAAGAGGTATTAGTAAATTCAAATGATTAATTCTTCGAAATTCATATTTGTTGTACACAAACATTGAAAACAAGTTTATACCAAAATAAATTATAAGTACCTATAATACGATTATTTTTTTACAGTACATATATTTTTCTGACAATTTCTTATTTTATACATTAAAGTATTATTGATTAAATAAAAAATGATTTTTTTTTTAATTATAAAAGTAAATGACAAATAAATAATTATCACTAATTTTTAAGAGATAATGCTTTAATAGAAAATTTTATTGATTTGAAAAATAATATTTATTATTTTAGTTAAATGGGAGAACAAAAAACACGTATATGACATTTAAAAAAATAAGAATGATGTGCATTTTGGTATTGGTAAAAATATTGTGTGGTGTCTTCATAAAAAAATGACAAGTTTCCAACTTAATATTTAATCGTTCGATATTATACTTCATTTACTCTAAATTAGTATTTTTGACTGAAGTAGAACAAGCTGTTCTGCAGAAATAAAACTGAAAAACGAGAATAGAAAATTCTTAAATTCTATTTCAAGCTTTGACTAAATTTTTCGCTTGTCTTGCTTTAAGAAAAACATCTTTTTTTTTATTAAATAAAAAATATATATTGTAAGGAATATATTATTGTTTATCGGTTTAGAAAAACAGTTTTCTTGTTTGGTAATTTAAAAAAAATTAAGTGCAAATAAAATATTACCGAAAGAAAAAAAGATGAAAAATTATTCGTAAGAATTGTATATAATAAATGGAACAACATCTACTTGAAATCCACTCCCAGTCCATTTATCCAATTATCTGCAAGCTGCAATTCCTCATTACTTCTAAAATATTTTCCACCTAGGGACTCTTTAAGTTTAGGAAAAAGGGTAAATCGCTTGGAGAAAGGTCCAGAATATACAGTGGATGATTGAAAACCTCTCATCTATATCAGGCCAAGGCTTTGCTGGACAATTTTGAGTATAATTGGTAAACGGACCGGTGGTAGATGACACTAACAGTGGAATATAGATCTCGTGAATAGATGTGATACATGTTTAAATGTAGGAGATAATTATGTGAAAAAATAGATGATGATACAGTGTGTTTAAAAAAATATTAAATTGTATCATATAACACTTTTTTAATTTTTTAAAACTAAATTTATTTTCTTTCTGGATTACACTTGTATATAAACATATACAAGTGTAATCCAGAAAGAAAATATGTTTATATACAAGTGATATGAGTATATATGTAATTTAAGTATGAAAAATATAAAAACAATTAATTCTAAATATATACCGTGAGAAACTAATCAATATAACTACGTAGGTATGTATTTATATAGAGCACACGTCAACGTGCTGGAAGGAAGAGCTTTAACGAATATTACCAAAATAAACGAAAGTCAGAAAAACAATTTCGTGTTAGTGTTTTTCGTATTTTATAATGATTTCCTTCCCCCACGAAAGTTCAAAAATATCTCTGAATGAATATAATAATAATTTATTTATAATTATGATTGTTTTATTATTTTTACTGTATTTTTTCACTTTGTTCTAATTTAATTATTATCCAATTATCTATTCATTTTTAATATCGCCTTGTTTTTCACTAACAAACGTTGGCAATATTATTAAGGAATCTGAAGTTCGATGGATCGCAGTACTGAAGGTCAACCTATGAATTTTGCATAATAACGACCAATTGAAATCAGCCGGGAGTGGAGCCTATTGCTAACGGAAGATTGGAATGGAAAACGCAGTTATCTTCAGTGTAGGTACATTTCCCGGCACTGAAAAGAATTTCCCCCAATATGCAAATTACCCATCACAGTAAATAAGGTTACCCCTATCCCATATTACATTCCCTATCCTACGTATTATGCGTATCTTGAAAGGGCGAAATGTTTGTAAATGTGTTTTGTCTTTTATGCTAAGTATTTTCTAAAAACTAAATTTCATTTAGAACCACTGAATGAAAATCTAAAATAGTTAAAAAATGTAATTCATTATTTGAGACATTTTTTACAAATATCGATGTATAAGTACTCCATTTTACAAATGTTATAACATCTACGTAGATACAATGTTGAATTTAACGTCTAATCTACCACACTCATACAAGTAAAAACTTGGAATATCTCGGGCGTTAGTGTCCAACATGTTGAATCTACACGTCTACACGATTGTCTAATTCAATAAATAACCAATGCATCAAAGGAAAACCATTCTCGCTTGCAAAATATGGCATTAGAATAAAATTCTCTAATTTTCTGATGTATCCATAAACCTAGACATTCTACTATGTGCCTGCTGAGAATTTTAGCAGTTTTTTGGACATTTTGCAAGAAGATTGTTAGGGGCGAAAGATCACCCGTTGAGAATGTTTATATTTACAAGCAGATATCGCTTTGTGAAAAATTATTATCTCAAGATATTGGTGTGATCCTTAAAAATATCCCTCAAATATTTATGTATTCAGTATGCATTACATTATACAAGTTTAATGTATGTACTTTGAAAGGAATATTGCTCCGTTTAATTGTAAAAATTGCAAAAGCATGGTACTTGGATACTTTTGCTATTATTAACACAAACAATGTATCATCTTCATTTCTGCAGATAAAGCTCTGAAAATGACTGAAAAGATATGATCTCTATTTATGCAAGATAAATACACTACAGATGAGTATCGCAAAGTAAGACAAATAAATAGAAGTATAATATGAAAATATTAAAATTCCTTTGACGGCAAAGAAATGAAAAATGTATTAAAGAAAATACTGAATTGCTTGAGAAAACATTCGATCCAATAACAAATTATTTGTAAAAAAAATAGTAAGTGCTTGAATCTTAAGATAGAATTCTTAAATTAGCATTGGTAAAGATCAAAAAAGAAAAACACAACACAAAACATAACATAACACAAAAATCAAAGAACCTTTAGAGAATTAAAAAATCGATACAAATCTTATTGTATTGGAAATTCAATATGTACTCAGAACTAAAAAAAAACAATATAGTATCTGGAAAAAATAATAATAACTCAAATATCTCAGGTTCTGAAATAATATTACCAAAACTTGCAACCCTATTCAACAAATGTTTGATAGAAGGAATCATGCCTGATGACTGGAACTTGTATATAAAAGATAAATCTGATATTTTTTTATATTATATCTCTCGATATTACCATAATTTTGTTTAATTAAAAATTTTGTCAGAAAATGGTTGCAACCATAACAAACACGTGTATTAAGTAAATTAATTGTGATGTATCTATGAGACGAATTTCTCTCTCTCGAAAGTCTCTCGCCTTCGAACCGTTGAACTATAAACATACTATATTGGCTTATACCGCATTGTATCGAGGTATTAAGATTAAATACTTTTTTGCAGCGTATGAGTAATATTCCGTCGATCCAATCCCGTACACAGATGGAATATCATCATCAGTACAAATTAAGGATATAACTTTATTCTATCTTATATCTAAGATATTTTTGTGTATTACCCAAAAACAATTATTGCAATGTTATGTATTAACATATTTTCTCTCATAAATAATATAGTTGTCACTGTCCACGCATCTACGATGCAAAATTTTCGTCAGTATTGAATGTTTTAATTTGTTAATTACATTTATAATTTACCTTATCAATGTACATAATGATAATTTAAATTATTAATAATAAATTTGATAACATCATTTTCTATTTCTGTAACCTGCCATTCATCTATGCTAGTTATGAAAAATTATGAAACTATGAAATGATAATTATATATTCATATTATTATTGTTTATGTAAAAGCCTTCGATAGCTGGTTCCCAGATTTCCGAATAACAATAAGCACGCATAAGATACATGATCTGCAATAACCTTTTTAATTTTTCTAGTCCGATGTTGTTATTTTTTTAGCTGTGTTGTCTGTAAATTAATTGAGTTAGGTACTAAATTTACTTTTTAAATAATTGTTGTTTTTTTTTTTTAAAAAAAAATTTTAAAATAGATTCTGGATAAATAGAAAAACAATGATATATTTTTAGTTAGTTTTGACATATCCTGAAGAAGGAAAAGGTGTTTTCCGAAACCGGTAGATGTTTTTTAAACTCAATTGTGGTTATTAAACTAAGATAATAAATAAAAAACATAATTAATTAAATATGTATGAAATTGTTTTTTGTAAATTTTAATACTATGAGCATCTGACCCCAATTAATCCTAATAAAGTATTTTTCTGAAACATAATTATTAAGTAGCTCCTCATAAGCATTTTTGATCAGAGATCAAATAAAGTCATATTGTATATGTATGCCATCGTAATTTAGTACTTTGTTCTTGTATGCTCTGTACTGATCGGAGCACGGGATGTAATGAAAATCACGCCTGTCGGTTATTGTCTTCTTAGCTTTCCGAAAAAAGAGTGGCAATACTTACACATCCACATGTACATTATTATAAACCAAGAAACCCAGTGGTGCCAATAGAAGTAACAAGGTGCGTAAACATTTATTATCATTGTACCCATTTTGAACTGAACTTCATTTGGTATTTTTATAAATATTTACTGTACCGACTATTTGTCAGTTTAGATACGTGTGTACTAGAACCGTTATTCTAATCCAGGCGCAAAATATATGGAGCGATGATTCATAAATTGCTTCATACTGAACGCTGAACTATCTTTTATGCTAATATTAATCAGTAGTGTACGTCGTTCCGGTAATTTTTTCCTCAACCAGAACGCGTTCCGGTTCAATTTATTAAAATAAAACATTAGCAACAAAAACATGTGTGTGTTTGCGTACATTCCAGGAATAGTGGAGTCGCCGTGCTGGTTTTTTTACGAAGTTTTTCCAAGAAAGTTTCAAATCTAAGGTGAACCTGAATACATTTTATACAATAAATAACAACAGGTATATTTCATTTGAAATATAATTTCACATTCTATTGTGTCGAACCTGAATGAGCTAAAATTGAATACTTTAATATTATAAATATGAATTAAATGTATTAATTAAAAATATATACATATAAAATCAATTTTATAACTAAAATATCCCAGACTTATGCTCTAAATAATTACAATTTCACAATAAAAGTATGTTCTCCTAATAACATTAATATTCAGTTGAATTTTAGGAGTTGATTTGTCATCACTTACATAATTTTTTCAGTCTCGCGTTTTTCTAATTGTTCTAAAATCTAAAATGTTTTTAAAGAAAACACATTCTTATTGTGAAGTTGTAATTATTCAGAACATAGGTCTGTGATATTTTAAATACTAAATTAATGTATTAATTATAAATATATACATATAAAATCAATTTCGTCGAAAAATATTGTTTTTGCGTCACCGGGATTCGAACCTGGATCTCTATTTCCAATCCGGGGAAGTACACTACCAATTGTGTTATAATGCCAGTATTTTTCATGACAAATTTTCGAACCTATTTGTTATATTTTTCAAATTAATACACCTGTCGTTCTATTATTTGAAAGCCATCTACATTATTTTTACAGAATCTCAAATACCTTTGAGTAAACCGACTGCAGACGCCAGAATTATCAATTCATTTTTATTAAATTTCGGTGACGCAAAAACAATATTTTTCGACAAAATTGATTTTATATGTATATATTTATAATTAATACATTAATTTAATATTTAAAATGTTTTTAACTTCAATGTTTTTAACTACGTTTTTATGTTACTACTATAATATTTGTTAGTGTTGAGTCATTTTATTGTACTAAGAAGTAAGAACTTTTTAGTTATTGTTTGTGGGCTGTTTTTTGTGACAGAGATGCTAGAGTATTCATGATTATATTAAAAAATATCAAATTATATCCGAGAAAAGAAAACAAACGTTGTTTTCATTTAGTAACAGAAGTACCAGAACGTTCCCCATTTAGGGAAGTAGCGTTCCGGTACATCTTTTTTAGCACTACACCACTAACATTAATGTCACAAATATGTAAGTTGTGTTATATGGTTTTCATTGTGGCCGCTCAGCGAGTCTAGCGTTGATAACAGGTGAAATCGGTCATTACCTGCTAGTAATAAACAAAATAAGAGGCTTATTTGAAATCATGAATAATAATTTATTAATATACAATCCTTTGACTCACCCTTTAACCTTTCTAAAACTAATTTGTTCGCAGTCACACGATGAAAAAAATTAAAATGGCGTGCAAAGTTTGTAAGAATTATTACGGTGGTGACTGTGGACTATAGGTATGGAATAATTATTGCGTGTAACCTTATTTTATTACACTCATAAATGAAAGCCTTTGTGCATTTTACGTTCTGAGTAAAATATCGCGTTTTGTTACGATAATTCATAACAATTACCAATTTTGAAAATATAGTGCAAATATTAATTTAAAAATAAAAATAAACAACAAAAATAAGATTGACAATTAAGATTAGATTAGATTAACTAATTTATTATAGTATTTAATAAAACTAAAAATTTAACAAATATTGTACACATCTCATATTTTAACTCTTTTAAAGATATTCTACTTGATGAGTAACATTTTAAAGTTAATTGTTATTGATTTTGTTAATTTAACTAAATACAATTTTTTTATTGACACGCGTAGATTACTTTTTTATTATATTTTTAGTTGTACCCTTCTCTTATTCTTCTTTTAATATTTTTTAATTCAAACCAAATTGTTCAACGAGGCGGTAATTTAAACAATGATTTTAAGTACTCGGCGACTAGGGATGAGAAGTTTATCATTTTTTTTAATTACTATTTAATTTAATTTAGTATGTACTTAAAAACCCACAAATAGAAGCTCTCATGAAATAAATTAATTATTACTTTTAAAATAATTATTTTTATTTAAGCATAACCCTTGAACTTTACACTGTTTAAATTATTTTTTAATTAAAAATAATTGTCATTAAATTAAACACTCTTAAAAAAACTGATGAATATACTAAAGGATAACGCTACATTTTTATGATTAAATTTTTGTTAAATATGGAGTTTCCTAGTTTATCTAATGCTGGTTGCGCCTGCTCAATACACAATACGGCAATTAACCGTCCACGCGTGCGCACCTACAAACAAAACAAAAATGTCGTGTTGCAGCTTCGCGGGTGAAAATGGCACCATTTTGCAGTTTTTTATAACTTTCAACGTTTGTATATTTTTATTTATCAAGGAAAGTTGCAATTATGATATGTTTAATGTGTGTTAGTTATCCAAATAAAGGTAATAGTACTAACTAGAACTAAAATAAATTGTTGTTTAGAACTAGGACACAAATTAATTTTCTTAATATGGATAAACATATTATCGGTGTATTTTTGGACTTGCGAGTCGATCTCAATTTTTTGAAAAATCGTGTTGGGATGACTTTTATAAAATTTAATTAAATGTGTATTTTTTTAGACTAAGTAAACAACTATAATTAAAAACAGTTCACTTTGTGTTGTTGTTTTTAATTATATTTATGATGAATTACCACAAGGTTACAGCGGAATATAGCAGTATAAGTAAATAACGTTTGTTTGTATACTTAAGGTAAAGACAATATTAACTAAACAAATTATAGTTATCTCATAGAGACGAAGCTATTTATATTATATTATATGGGAAGTATGATTATTACAGGACTTATGATCTGTCTTCGGCTGGCTTAAGTGATCACTTTACACAATGTAACGTTCACCATTCCACCCAATCAACCTCCACATCTATCAAATTTTTGGAAGTTATATATATGTTACTATGTAGAAACACACGAGTATTAACTGTTAGTATTAACTGCTTATTATTAAGACCGCAAAAAAACTGTGGTTTTAGGCACACGTTTTAATAAGAATAAAAAAATATGTATTTATAAAAATGATTTCAAAATCACGTCAACTTGATTTGAAAATAAGTAATAATAATATACTCGCATTTAAAAAATTTATTTTCTCCATAATTATGTTAGTACGAACTGTTATTGATTATTTTTTATAATTATATGACTATTTTTAGTTAAATTATCTTAAAATATCTGTGCCATCAATGGAGATAATCAATTTTTGTCTCTTCTAATCCAACTTAATATCACGCCATTTCGCAGTGGAGATACACAGAGAAGATACCATCCAATACTCTTCTATTCTACATTAAAAATCAGAAAAGCTAAGTAAATGTAGAAAATTATTGCTTAATAAAACAAGTGTTCTCTGACACAAAAACCGTTGTGTCAATAAAGATCAATTTCAATTACGCAATACGTTCAAAAGTTATTTTTAGATACACGTGCAGGCCTTAATACTTTATATTTGCTGCGAGAAATGCAAAGGAAAAGAATTTCAAAACATTTAGTGTAATATTTATATAGAACGTAGGACATTCCTTACCAATAGAAGGCCTTAATTCGAAAATCGTGTAACAATGCACCCAAAATTCCGCACCGCCCGTAAAACAAAACACCTCTAGCTATTCTCGATAGCGGATGTGAGTCATCCAATGGACAGGAATACCTACAAGTCTACGTTACAAAAATCAGCGGGATTAAACTATAAAAAATACGAATTCGCTCAAGAAAGCGTCAATATTCATGAGAGCGCTTCTTCCAAGAAAAATACCTTTCTATCCTTGCTGCGACGGGCGAGGGATCCGAAAATCGTGATGTTTCAAATTTGTCATTAAGTAATTTCACGTAATATATAACATACTATTCTTACCTCAATAAATATAATTTACATATCATCTCTTTCGCAGAAGTCCTCTGTTCTTCTTACCTTCAACATTCGTATCATATTCTTTCTTTACCATTCTCTTTATACACTTTCGCTCTCAACTATCTCAACTATCCTTTCTCGATTCCATCTGCTGCAAACAGATATACGTATATTCTATCGTAATTTTTCCATTCTTCTATCATACATAGATTTTTTCACATAATTACTCCGGAGTGAATCATTCACTTATGACAGGTAACTACTTATTTATTTTTGTACATTATGATAGCACATAACTATGAATATTTTGCTATAAGTTAATCTTTATTTAATTTTAAATTCAAATCATCAATTCAATACAAAAATAAAAGATTTTTGTTGTATAAATAAATTTTGCGTAACAAAGTTATTGCAATGAATATTTATTGACATGATTCAGCTTTTATTAAGTTTTAATAAAAATATATATTTAAAAAAAAAATAGAGTATAAAGAGGAATATGCTAAAAGATAATTTTACATCAATTACAAAAAAATAACCTCGCTTTATTTTAGGTGACATCCTTGGGTTTTGGACATTGTTTGAATATGACATATTGTTGTATATTAATTTTTTGACAGAAAAGAACGTTATTTTTACTGTAGATAAACACGAAAAAAAGTGATTAAATGTTCATTTTTATCAAAGTGAATTAAAAATTGTTTATGATGTAAAAAGCTTTAAATAACATGAAATGTGTTCTTTTGAGAGTTCAAATTTGATTTATAAAGAGGGTTTTTAATTTAAAGTATTTTACTCCTATTATTTTTCTTTATGGAACGAAATAAGTATTATTTGAGTCGTTAACTATCTTCTATACGTCTAAAGATTGGAAAGTTTTGAGACATTATTTAATTAATGTATAATAAATGAGGTGATATTATGTTTTAATATAACTAAGTATAAATTTGAATCCGAATAAATGAAGTAAGATTTTTAAAACATGAAATTAATGTTTATAATAATAAATTAGAATACCATCATATATCGCATAAAGTTTTCAAATAATTGATCAAAAAAGCATATTTTAATCCGATTGAAATAAGAGAGATTTTTTTTGGAAAAATAATAAATACCTACCTATATATCACCAACATTGTAAATAAACACACGTTTATAATACTAAGATTTAAAAATAAAAAAATCAATTACTATTTTTTCATCACATTTTATTCCTTTAATTTATCTTTATTGTCTAAAAAATACAAATTAGTGGAATAAATTAGTTACAGTTCTTAGAAAAAAAACTCACCTAAAAATTCAAATTTATCTTAAAATGTATCTTAGCAATACAGAATTATTCATGGAGTTAAATAAAAAATGACAATACACGCGAAAAGAAAAAATACCGCAATAAAAATTATTTATCACAAAGTCACTTATTTATTTTATGTCTCTAATGGTCACGGTATTGACGTTTGCCATACAGACCCAGACGTAATTTAAGCCGTGAGATTAAAGATGGAAGAAGCATCGGGTCTACAAAAATAATCTGCACCTCCTGTTCACTAACCTAGAAATGGCGTTTGACCGTGTATTAAGTTGATTACATGGCGAACCGTAAGAGCTCAAGGTACTCAGAGTACTGTTAAACTGTTCCGTGTATTACAATCTCAGTAGGCACTAGAATAAAGAGTACTGCTGGACTTAGAAGTAAAATTGGCAGTCCATCAAGGATTTAGTAATTGACTATTAAATTAGAAACATCTAAGTACTATTCCCATAGCGCATACTGTGCGCGAATGATGTGGGTTTGATTGTAAACATGAATAGCAGAAATTTTTTAATCTTTTAGTAATAGTTTTGTATCAACGTGGTTAGGTTAGGTTAAAACTAACTCGTAAATAATATTATATAAAAAAATGTTAACTTTTTAATTTAAAAATCTGATTTGCGTAATTTTCGTGTGCGCAATTTTAATGTGCGCAGTTTTAATTTGCGCAATAATCCGGTCACCAAGAAAAGAGTATGTATATATAAAGAGGCAGCTTTTAGGTAGCACCTATCACATATAAGATTAAACAGTCGGGCTTCATAATACGTATGAGTGATGACCAAATTTCCAAAAAGGCCCTCCATTCCAAGAGGAAGAGAAAAACCCAATCGACATGATGGACTACAATAACATAGAAAAGAACTACCCGCGCAACGCCGTGTATATAAATATTATAAGCTAACATATTATAAAAAGTACGACACGAAGTTTAATTAAATATTTCCTCATATTTATTTCGATAGTAATTGAGTTTGTGAGTTTTATTACTTAACTTTTATTATCAAACAACAATACCATATTGCCGTACTTTCTGTCCGCGCCGATTTTCAAAAATACGGACGACCGCTCCGATATGACATCAAATCATACTAAATCGTAAATTTCCAGGCTGTAAAAAGGCTCCCAGTATAAATGGGAAAACCTGTTCTTGTTTTCACTCCAACACATTTCTTGACACAAATTAAAGTGTCGCTTTTCCTTTGCAATGAAAACCAAATTAAATACACTATCATAATTCGTAAGCAAGGCTTAAATTTTAAATTGTATGTGCTTCTCGTAAGATGAAGGGGCTATTTATGAAAAGGCTTAGTATCGTTAAAATGTTAATTTGATTAGCTTAAACGTACATTTACCTCTCTTGATTGTAAGTGTCGCCCCTGCCTTATTAATAATACCGTGGACAATAATTATTAGCTTTGGTCATGAACTATTAATTAATTATTTTACCATCCACCATTTGAACATTTATTAAAAGCCACCTCCTGACTAAAAAAAGTAATAATAACGCCAAACTCATTCTCGGTGCTTTTCTATATTGCGATCCAATTTGCTTTACCATTTTCTGGAAAATTTATCACTTGAGTTTTGCTGCCTAAGCATCACATTTATCTTTACCACGGCGAGAACTTTGTTAAATTTTGGGCGAGTAGATAAAAAGTGTCAAATCTATTTAGGCCACATTATTACATGCAGGAAATTTATTGTACTTTTCCTTTATATGCCTGCGTTTTGCTGTATGGTTTATTCGTGACTTGTTTACGAAGTATTGCGTGTAGTGTGCACAAGTTTGTCGGGCAAGAATTCTCCTGTCGCCAGCAAGAACATGGACTACCGGGGAGTTTTTGGACAATACGACAGAAAATTGTCACGGTCACCTTAACACCTTCGCTGCGAGATGGAATTGGAAATAGTTTCACTATTAAACATCTCTCAAGCAGGACAAAATAATGTTTTAAAACACTAGCCGCGTGATTTGATTATTGAATTAATAATTTATAATATTTTAAGATTTTTTTTACTGTATTTTTGTAGCGGTGCAGTGAAATAGTTAAACCCAGGGGACATTCTCTGCCTGCCAGATAAATTATTACGGACGGCAAAGTTTGGCGGCGCGGTTGGCAAAAACTTGTACTGTTATGCTTCTTACAAATAACCGTATCCAGCTGAAGTCTGTATTGTGCATGTGATATATTGAATTCCCACTGCGGGCCAAAATTTTCTAGACAACAAGAGTAACAAATTCAAATATTTGTTTAAAAATTGCATTTGTTTCGTTTTGATGAAAAGTGAAAAAATAATTATTTTGTAAAAAGTATTTGAAATTTCAAAATGTATTCGGAAGCCATTGAAGATAAAGTTTAAAATAAAATCAGTTTGTAAAATTCAGTTTTTGGAAAAACATGACCTTAGTAGGTACCTACTTATCAACTGCCCACTTTATTTTCCTCAAACGTAATGAATAGAACTTGTATAAAATAAACCGCCCGGAAAAACGGCAAACTCGTGAATTTTCTCAAATTGAATCTGGAGAAAATCAGACTTACTTTTTGTGTGCTTCATTTTGTATACGCCGTTTATTTATACTGAAATCGATTTCCCGATTCATTACTGCCAATAGATTTAGTTTTGATACAAAAATATCACGAAAAAAGCACTTTGTTTGGTGATTTATTACGATGAATAAATATATTCTAAGAAAATAACATATAAATAATAGCAATGTTGTGTATATTTACTAATAATTCAAATAAAATGTTTATATGTATCAGAAACGTGTTTTTTCCTGCATATTTACACCTCGTTCGTATCTACAAAGATATTAAATACCCGTAAATACCATGTAAAATATTACAGTCCACGCGCAAACCTCATACTGTACGTTCAGAAAGTATCTTACTTTACCTTCTCTAATACTACCCTCTCATTCTAAACTCTAACTTCAAACGTGCTTTTAATGGAAATGCGTAGATAGAATATATGTCATATTAACATTATTACTATTTTCAAATACATGAAAATAAGACTATCTTAAACGAAGCTCGAACCCAAGAGCACTAGATCACTAAGCGAGTATCGTAACCACTAGACCATAAGCACGTCAATTCGTCAAATGTTATTTTAACGTTTTGTGGGAGCCACTGATAAAACATATTCTATGTTAAAATAAAAATTACGTAAGAAAATATAGATCTCCAATAATATTTTATGAATATAGATTGCCATTATCTCGGTTTGGATTTTTGCCGCTAGGTGTATCTATAGTGCGGAACAAAGAGCGGGGTGACAGTGACAGTTTATAAATATGTTAAGCTCTTCATTAATTCTGGTGTATTATGTATTTATAATTACAATTTAAAATGTTAAAAATAAAGTACATCGGTATATAAATAAATGCATCAGATTCTAGCACAAAAAATCAGCACGACAATTTGGCGCGATATTATTGGCGCGGAGTGACTAAGATGGCAAGAAGCACTACTTCAGCATGTGAGAGTTATCGAGTTTAATACTCTGCGGCTCTCAAACTCAATGAATTTTATCTCAGTACTGTTTCGGTAAAGGTGAAAATAAAACAAATGATAATAGGGAGAATAAAAATGTCACAAAATTTTTTAACGGGGTTTTCTTGATAAATTTTACTGGGGGACACTTTGAAAAACATATCCTCTTTTAATAATTATTATACTTTAGAACTCTAAGATGAAAAACAAAATAAACACATGTCATAATAATAAAATCAAAAATATTCATTCATTACACATGAAATGTATGAATGTAGGAGCAAAAATGTGAGATTTGATTGTATGCTGTTAAATGTACGCTGATGATGCAGTACTAATGGCGAATAATGAACAAAAATTACAGAGTCTAGTGAGTAGAATGTACGATGTATGCAAGAAAAGTGACCTTATGATGAATGTTAACAAGTCGAAAGTGATGGTATTTGAGAAGAAGGAAAGCAAGACACCTAGAAAAATCTTATAAGTAATGAATATTTGGAACAAGTAGATATGTTTGTGCATTTGGGAAGTATGTTTAATAGAAACGAAAAGGGTGAGAATGATATCGAAAGGAGTATGACTGCAGGGAATAAAGTGAACGGCGCTTTGAATAGAATTATATCTAACGGGAATTTGTCAACCGAGGCAAGACTAGAGGTGAACAATGGAGTCCTGATACCAACACTGATGGAAGTGAGGCCTAGAGCTGGCAGAAAAGACGGAGTAAATAATGAAAAATAAGGAAATAATGTAAAGCTGGTGTTAGTATAGTGAGTAAGATTAAAAAAGGATCACTTAGGTGGTTTAAACATATGGAATGGATGAATAAGGAGATATTAGAAAGATATATGACGCAAGTGTTGATGGCACCAGAAATAGAGGACGTCCGCGGAAGACTTGACATGACCAGGTAAACCAGATAATGGATCTGTTAATAGCCTCAACAATCGGCAAGTTTGTTTGAAAAGATGTGTGAATATGGATAAGACGATAATACTTTAAATACTAAATTAATGTATTAATTATGAATATGAACATATAAAATCAATTTTGTCGAAAAATATTGTTTTTGCGTCACCGGGATACGAACCTGGATCTCTATTTCCAATCCGGGGATGTACACTATCAATTGTGTTATAACGCCAGTATTCCTCTTGACAAATTTTCAAACCTATATGTTACATTTTTTAAAATAATACACCTGTCGTTTCATTATTTGAAAGCCATCTACATTTTTTTTTCAGAATCTTAAATACGTTTTGAGTAAACTGACTGCAGACGCCAGAATTATCAATTCATTTTCATTAAATTTTGGACACATTGATACAACATATATTATTAAAGAAAACACTTTCTTATTGCGAAGTTGTAATTATTCAGAACATAGATCTGTGATATTTTAAATACTAAATTTATGTATTATTTTAGTATTTAAAACAACTTCACAATAAAAATGTGTTTTCCTTAATAAACAATACCCACTTCTTACAAAACGTTTCATTAAATTAATGTGAATTTAATAATCACGTTTCTAAAATTTATATTATTTTTCTTATTCTAGATTTTTGCGATAAATTAAATAGATACAATTCGGGTACATATAAAATAATGTTTGAAGAAAAATATAAGATAAATTAAAATCCATTTTTGATTTTTATAAACATATTTTACTTTATAACAAACATGGTTCTTTTAAAATTATTTTTCATCTTTGTCGTTTCTGTAAGTACTTAAATATTGTATGTTGAACGACTTCATTCACATTCATAGTCCGGGTTAGACGTCAGAGGTCAGTCTAGTCAAAGGACGCGGTGTGCATTCTGAAACTCGTTACCAAATCGGTGGGACGGTAAATATAATAAATAATTCAATCGTGAAACTAGGATAATATTGAATATTGTAATGTTTTCAGAAAGTTTATCATAATTTCTGTAATATTCTGTTACTGATTTTGCCAAGTTAATAAATATTAGGTCTTTTTTTTCGTCAGGTGTTTGAGATTCCGTAAATATAAAGAAGATGGCTTTCAAATAATGGAACGACAGATGTATCAATTTGGAAGTTCAACATTTAAGTTCGAATCTTTGTCGTCAACTTACAATATTGGTGTAGTGTAATCGGTTATTGCATTTCCCCGGATAGGAAAAGATCCAAGTTCGAATCCCGGTAGTAACAAAAATATTTTTTCGATAAATTGATTTTATATGTATATCTTTCTAATTGATACATTTAATTTGTATTAAAAATATAAGGTTTTTATTACATGCTATTTTATTATTTGTGACAAAAAACATACTGTTCGATAGAATTTTTAGTGCTCTAAAACGTTTTCCTGTATCTTATATTTTTTCTTAATTTTTGGGTTTTAATTGGGAGTCTCAAGTTAATAAAAACGAATATTTTCGACACACAGGGGGTCATCTCGTCAAAATGGTCATCCAGGAGCTCAAGTGCGAAACTCTGCTGTATCCACCCAACAGTCTCTACCTTGTCGTCAGATAATCACCTTTTTCAGTTGCTCTCCAATCAAATGCGTGGTGTTACGTTCAACAGATCTTATAAATTGGTTCGATAACTATTTTGATTTGAACCAACCTATTTTTTTAGGAAAGGCACCGACAAATTGAATGAAATATGAGATAAAGTCCTAAAAAATATATCGTTGATTGAAATATTATAGTTTTCGTTTAACAATTTAATTTTGTAATGAACAATTGAACAAAACTGTAAAAACTTATTTGACAACCCAATATATAATGTATTACTATTATATACATCACTGTCAGACAAAAATCGACTATAAGATTTTGGATTTTTTTTTCAATATCCACACTATAGCTCCACTAATGTCTCTTGAACCAAACGAACCAAACGAAAAAAAAGAAAATCGAGAGATTTTTTGAAATTCCTGGATTTTTATTTAATGTGTATTAACAACTCACCAAAATTTCTTTAACATTCCTTTTCTTTTTTCTGGCATTTTCTCATCATTTTGGGACAGGCTTTTTAGTCCGCATTTACAGCCGATTGTCACCTGATGTAATGATAGTAACATTCTTGGAAGGCTTGGACTTTGCGAGGTTCGCCTTCCTCAGTTTTTTTAGTCTACGGGAAGTATTTTATTTCCCCCTTATACTCCATTCTCCAAGTATAATATTTACGTTTCACTGGTCAACAATTGTAGTATCACATTTCATAGGTAAATAAATTAGATATTACAGATTAATATTGACGTATATTAATAATCATTAACACCACGGTGCGAGTTAAATTCCTTCGATAGCAGATTCTCGTTCTGGGTTTTCTATTTATAATAAGACCGTGTTACTCAGTAAGACAGATCACCACTAACCTGGGCTGTTGGTTTGTTCTCTGCTATTTCTTGATGAATTTAGATGTTGAACGCTATTCGTCGGTTTCCAAAAATTCCTCGCGTGCGCCTAACTAATTTACTACAGAGTTTCGTTAAAGTGGGCGAATACTTTCTGTCAAGTTAAGTGGCCTCTCCGCCAATACTGAGCAAAACAAGTAAACCAACAACGTAAAACTCAGGGGGTACCAATTGAAGGAGCAGCAGCGCTATAACACGGGTGGGTCACGACTGCTACATCAGCTAACACAGCTTCTCCCTATTCACTCTTCTGATAACAAAACCCACCCTTGCGAATCACTGATTAAATCTTTATTTGTGGGTTCATGCGATGCAAAAGCCTCAGTCAGCGTATTCTTCAAATTTTAATTGATATAACCGTACTGGAAACAACGAATATCGGGCTTCTCCAGTCACATCACCCATCAATCATAGGCTTTGAAAACAAGGGAGATGCGCATACTATAGACGACGATACGCATGCATGTTTCTTATCTGCAGGAATTAAACGTCAAGGACAGACTCTCAACCATTTACTTGAGACAAATTCTTCAATTTTTTGGGCATCTTGCGAGAAGGGAAGATAGCTCGGAAAAGCTTGTTGTAGTAGACCACGTTGAAGGACGAAGAGAAGGAAGAAGATCCCCACCTGTTTGACCAACAAAGTGAAAAAGGCAACAACCACTCTGGTGACAGCCCTAAGGTCTGCAGGATCACGAAAAAGGTGAAGGAGCATTGTTAAGATGGCGAGGTTCATGGAGTTCGCGATTCTCTGTCATGGTGGACCGACTGATAGCTCCGTCGCAGAATTCTATATTATATCTTTGTCTTCATCAGACTTAATTATTATTTCATGACACGGTAAAGAGATGCGACATTGTTAAAATTTAAGAACTGAAATGTAAAGAAAATCATAAATTAATGTATTTAGATTAATTTAGATCACATCGGGTCACCAGTGCAGGAGTTGGTAGATGTATAACTAGAATACGGTGTTGAAATGTTAGTGCACTTACAAGATTTTGTTTATTATGGTGATGAATTAATACAATTAAATACGTGATTGAACTTTGAAATGGCTCGCTGGAGATGCGGTTAAATGCCGATGTTGGTGATAGGTCGGTCTGCGGAGAAGTGATGTTAGTTGCTTGAGCAGTATCGTCTCTGGTGCTAATGTTTATTTTCGTCTACTTATTGGTCGCTCTGGTTCGGGCCCTATATGGTTAATAGGTGACCCCTTACACGCTTATGTCTACAGGCGCGTGTAGAGTCAAAATGTGCTGCCTTCGAGATGTGGTGCTAGAGGCAAATGAAGCATATCTCGTGGACCATAAGATGCACAAATGTCTATTCTTCAGGAGATGAAGATTACAGAAAGACTTCCTACAACATGCAAGAGGAAAGTTCTTACGTACTTTGGACATATTGTTGGAAGAAACGACGAGTCTCGAGAACCTCGTGATCCCGGGGATAGTTGTGTCAAAGCGTGCAAGAGGATGCTCTCATGCAAGATGAATAAACCAAATAACGGATTTAACGAGGTTTACATTAAACGTAACTTAGATCCGGGAAGAATGGAAATGTATTGTGAACCGGGTGCCAGATATTTCAGAGGACCATGATGCTGAACAGAAAGCAGACGAAGAAGACATCATTTAATGGGTCCGTAAATTCTACAAATAATTTATCTTCCAAAGATATCTAGGAACCTTTCATAGTATTTTATCAGTGTCCAAGTATCCGACACATACATGAGTACAAGTCTTATGAGTGTTTTATATGGGGTAGACTTTATTCTTTTTGGGAGTGTACGTGACTTGAGTTGGCGAATAAGCCCAAAATACCATTTGTTTGCTAACAATACCCTTCTGTTTATCTCTTTACTCGTACCGTTGATATTATTTACCAATGATCCGAGCTACGAGAATCAAACTTATAATTGTTGACACAAAATTGATGTATTAGTCTCTTGCTGATATCCTATGTATTCAGAAAATTATTAACCCGTGAATCCTTAGTTGTCTTATATAATTCAAACCTACAGCGCGTCATGATCAGAAAAACTGTATAGGTATAATGAAATAAAATTACGTTTCATTGTATCGATGAGTTATGAATGTGTTTTTTCAATAATTATTTAAAATTGAATACAGCATATTATTTTAATTTTATATTTACCTGCAACGTATTTTTAAAATTGTTTAGCACGGTTGATCTCGCCATTTTCATTAAAATAAAAATATTTATTTTAATCGTAATCGGTTGCTGTACTCAACACGTTTTCCGAATAGGAAGAGGTCCAGTAGCGTCTAATATTTTTTCGATAAATAGGTTTTTCTGTGTATCTTTCTAGTTTATTAATTTAATTTACATGAAAAATATTATTCTATATTCAATTAAGGTTTTCCATTTAAATACTTTTATCAGATATCAGATGATGAAGTCTCAAAACTATATTTAATATGTTAAGTACAGTATACAAATATATTATATTACAATATAATATAATAATAGAATAAAGTGATCGTCCAAAAAATTGTTTAATTTCTTTGACCTTAGTGCTATTTCACTAAGCAATATAATGTGAAGATAAGTTGATTATCTTTTCTCTATAATAAAAGTCGTGAAGATTTTCTACAGTGTTGAACAATCCCTTATCCTGTATGAAGTGCACGTTATATATGTAGGTATATATCGTATGACTTGTGTTTATAAGCCAGACTAATCTTCTAAGTGCTGGCCATGATACTTACCCAATACTGAAATACATTTCTGTACTTCCAGAATACGTATAATATAAAAATAAGTATATCTTCACAAATGTCTTGATTGAACCTCTAACTACGTCAGAAGCGGAGTGGAGGACAACGTTTGAATAGGTCAAATGCGATCGTTTATACAGGAATATTAGTTTTTTAATGTAATAAACTGTGGCATTTTCATTATTCCATCTTGCTGCCAAATCAGTAACCATTATAAAGTGATTGAAAATTTTGTATATTAAAATACAGATAGAATAGTTTGAATAATTGATTTCAATTTTATTTATTTTGTTACTTTATTTAATTCTTAACATAAACACTCCTATAATAAAACAATAACAAGATTAAAGTCTAAGATGTAATATAAACAAGATTAAAGTCTTTTCTTTTACTAAAACTTATATTTTACATATCTGGTCAGATTTATTTTAAATCTATTCAATTTCTCCTCCTTTCTTATGTTTTCTGGCATTTCATTAAAATTCTTCATCGCACTATACCATCATCGATTTCTGAGATTTGGCTTTCTTCCTAAATGGCAGTCTCAGTCTATCCTCTTGTACGATGCTTGTGCTCATGTTCATTTGCATCAATTTTTAATATAAATTCTTCCGATATTTTCTTATTGAGGATTTTATAAATAACTACCATTATATTATAATATATTTTCTGCTTAAAGGTCATCAAATTTAGATCTTTTAGCATTGCACTGATTTTTTTTGATTTTTTTTGAGTATTATTTTAAAAGCTTTATTTTGCAACATCGATAATTGTTGCATTTTTTCTTCATTAGCCAAAAATAAAATGCCGCTGCAGTAGTTGATGTGATGAATCTTCTGATCCTTCCCAGAAGTGAGACTTTCTTAGCAATCTTTTTAGTCAAATATCTTTTATTTTTCGATAAATTCAATTTCGAATCTATCAAAACTCCCAAATATTTTATTTCAGTCACTTCCTTCAGACTTTCACCATCTATCATAATTGTTGGTGTAATTGGTATTCTTTTATTTTCAATATTCATAAATTAAAAATTTTTGGTAAGGCAAAAATTAACTATTTATATATATGATGTGACATTTCAAATATATGTGCCAAGACCGAGGGTGCCATCTACCGATGCGAGTAGGCGCGGCTGGTGTCGAGAGAGGTCGGAGGAAGGTAGCGGGGGACTTCGTAGCGAGCGCGCGCCGAAGGTAGAGCGCCGTGGCGGCGTCTCGCGAGGCGGTATGGCAAAATTAAGGATAAAAACACAAATTTTGGATGAGGCGGGGTGAATTAGAGGGGTCGAAGCATCGATCTACCCGCGCGTGACTGTTCGCGGGTACTGGCGGGTAGACAGCCGGTAAGCGATGGCAGACGGATGGGCTCGAGGGACTCCACAGTAACCGGATGGCATCGGGGTGACCTTCGGGATGAAGAGGTCACTTCTGGAACGAAGCGTGGCAAACTAGGCAGTTGTCGTATCGCTTAATCGGTGACACGGTGTGTCCCCACAAGGAGAAGAGCGTGACGGGAAGAATGGAGACCTTAAAGACAATAACCGTGCTTACAGTGAATATATTGTTCAAAGTACATAAAGTGTTTCTATTGTTCAGACCTCCCCCATCCATCTAAGATAGGCATTCCGACACCAAACTTTATTAACCCACAGACTGAGTCTAGCTGGTGGCGTGGTGCGCTGGCATTCCATCCTCTGGTGACAGCGCACGACGCAACAATATATATATATATATATATATTATATATATATATATATATATATATATATATATATATATATATATATATATATATATATATATATATAAACAATGTATAACAGACCTAGTCCAACATATTTTTTGAATGGGACACCTGACTAAATTATGAGTTGGAAATGTTTAAAGAGTATGTGTCTAATCCCAACCATGTCAGAGATATAAGCATTTTAAAATAATTCGTAATTATGTGATTATTTCGATTAATTGAAATATTTTAATGATTTACTTAGTTATATACTGAATACAAAAAAATAATGGTCATCGAATTTCGAGCGGCCAGACTATTGTTTTGTTGGATGATTAGGACCTGCAGCAAAGAAATAGATTATTAATGGATAAATTTGGCGAATATTTATTTTGAAGTACGTACCTACTGTACGTAGACTTAAAGCTTAACATGATTTTGTAAACATTTCGAACAATAATATTTTCCGTAACGGTGCAGAATTTTCGCATATTCCTTGAACATTTTCGACTTATAATTTAGTTAGTTATCCGACCATAAAATATTGTGGACTAGGTATGTTACACCCTGTATATTTATCTCAATGACTTATGTTTATAATACGCTATATCGTTGGAATAGCAAAAAGAAGAAATGAGTTATTTACTGTATTTCTTCCCTCAATTAGGTATATTGATAAGCTTAATTGTATGGATACTATGTCTTGATTTCTAAGCCTAATTCTGAAGCAAATACCCCCTTATATTGTATCACCTCATTTTATTTAAAATATTATACGTAACGAATAAAATGAGTCTGTAGTTATACAGTTTGATGACAACAAATTTAACAAAATCCGTATAAACAAATTTAACAATGTTATTAATGCCTCGAAGACAATATTCTAAATAACAGATTTGATGTCAACCACTTAATAATATACGAGCTCGTACTAACGCTAACTTGTATTCTGTTTTCAGTTTAAATATATAATATTTTCGTGTTCAGAACGGTCAAACAATACCATAAATTTTTATTGTCAGCAGTTCTGAACCTTTAAAATTACAGGTATCCTGAATAATATTTTATGATTTTGTATATTAGTATGAAAACATATTATGTTAAATTGTGAAAAACGTGGATGTGCCGGAGATAGAAAGTAAAATAAATATCATTTTCGTGATCAGAATGCCAAATTTACTAAAAAAATATACATTTTTAAACTAAATTCTTCATATTCCAACCCATTTCACGCATAATTTAAATTACATGATGCCCATTATTATTAATATGGTCTAAGTTATGTTTCTTTCGTTTCGAGATATTTAAAGGTTTGCGTTTGAATTGGTTAAAAAATATTTTATATTACATATCAAAATTTATTCAGTCTACAAATTTATAATTTATTTATATGTATATATATATATATATATATATATATATATATATATATATATATACATATAAATAAATTATAAATTTGTAGACTGAATAAATTTTGATATGTAATATAACATGCAACATTTATATATATATATATATATATATATATATATATATGTAGCTTATTAGGAAATAAAAATTTGAGCTTGAAATGACTTACTCTATTATCAAAATAAACTCTAGCGGTATACCGTTAAACGTCGTAACAATACACTGATGCTTCAAATTTTTCACAATTGTAACAATTTGGATCATATTGTATTAATTTAAAACAGTGTGACGCGAAATAATTGATAAACTCATTTTTTTCAATTTCTTAAATTGACCACTTTCACAGTATTTTTTTGTTACAAGAGTGTACTTTTAATTGTCTTGCTATTGTGGTGATCGGGACACGGTTCCGAGCGCTTACAGTTAGCACGCCAGCGCGCACATTAGAATGTAGCCAATGCCTGCCGCGTTTACTGCGCGCGTCCAAGCTTTACAGTTTTATGCCGTCCGAACTGACAGCGATGTTCATGGACATCACGATCTATTTGAACACAGAATGCTAAATAAACTTAGGGGCAGACTACCATTCTAATTTAATCCTTACGATATCACATAACAAACACATATAATCATACCTCTGAACTATAATATAATCAAAAATACATGGTCTGCCCGAAATTACTATCAGCATCATCGTGCCTTCAGAATTATTCGGTTTCCCAGAGTAGTTCCAACACTGCAGAACTTATTTGTTATAAAAGAAATATATTTTTATATATTTATTTTTTAAGTATTGTATATTTTTATAATAAAGTGAACAGTGCTCTGAATTCAATTTATAAATAGGAATTAGTCACTTGAAGAAAATTGGCGGTGCACAATGAGATTCTGATGCCTAAACTATTCTATGGAAATTAAGCCTTAAATTGGCAGACGAAACGAAAACAGACTACATACAGTAAATATGAGGTCACTCAAACGCATATATGGTCGATAGAGTGAAGAATGAATAAATTAGGGCTGAACATAGGTTTGTTTGTAGCATAGTCGTTAGAATTTAGATTGCTGAAAAAGTTTGGCGATATGGAATATATAAACGAGGATAATAAGGATGATAGAAAATTTATAAAGGGATGTCGAAGACAAGAAATATTTTTTTTTTCACATGATTGATTAATTTTTTGTCTATGAAACTTTATTGAGTGTTACAGGAGGTAGTAAAAACCTATTTATATTATATATAAGTAGCCCAGCGGCACAGTGGCCCAAATGAATTATTTCACATTTTAAGTTACATATAAACTTATACGCTCAAAATTAATTGTTTTAATTTAATGTGCAGGGGTATATAGAACCATTATGCAATTATAATGATGTTATAATACTTTTTTAAATGATTATAAATATGAAATTTCGCAGCTTTTTCTATCACTTGTATCTTTATTTGATCACTTTACAGATAGGCTACTTTTCCGCTGTACGACTTATTTTATAATTAGTGACATTGATATTATTTTTTTTTATATAATGTACAATAATTAAAAAAAAAATTTTTTTTTTTTTATTTATTATCTTAGTTTTATTAACCACAATTGAGTTTAAAAAACATCTACCGGTTTCGGAAAACACTTTTCCTTCTTCAGGATGTTATAACTAACTAAAAATATAGTATTGTTTCTTCACCAGAATCTATTTTTAAATTTTTTAAAAAACAACAATTATTTAAAAAAAAAAAATTTAGTACCTAACTCAAATTACTGCTCAATACAAATTTAGTCGAATAATTTTTAGGAAAAAATTTTAGAATAGGACTCGTAGTTAAATTTAGTTGGCTAGTTAGAATTTCCTGATTACTTTTACATGCTTTATTTATCTCCAACGATTCCAAATTATTTAATTTGTGACCTACACCGTTGATATGCAAAATTGACAATCCCAATTTTTTATCAAAACCATGACTATTTTCTATCAAATGATTAGCAAATTCTAAAAACCCACTATTGTTCATACATCTCAAATGCTCCTTTACTCTTATATTAAAATTTCTACCCTTTTACCAACATAAAATGCAGCACAATCCTTGCAACTAAGTTTATAGACGCCAGAATTGTTAAATTTATCATCTTTGTCTTTAGAATTTATGAGTAAATTTCCTATACTATTATTTGTGTAAAATGCTGGTCTAATGTCTCGTAGTAGGTGTTTAGATATTTGTTTCGAAAAGTTATTTATGTATAAAATCCTACGCCAATTATCATTATTATCATTATGTTTTATCTGTGATAAATACAATTTACATTAGAAATGGAAAATAATTTTACCCAAAATTTTTTGGATCTAACATTGATTAAAAATAATAATAAAATTGAGTTCAAAATTTTTAGAATACCAACTTTTACAGATACTATCATACACAATGAATCTAATCATCCATTATCACATAAACATTCAGGGTTCCACTCCATGATACATCGTTTAGTCAATATTCCTATGTCAACATCCAATTTCAATATTGAATTGAATAAAATTAAAAAAATAGCAGTTAATAATGGGTATAATACATGTTTGATAGACACTATTTTAAAAAATAAATTAAAAGAATATAATAATCAGTTTTTATATAAATCACAGATAAAACATAATGATAATAATGATAATTGGCGTAGGATTTTATACATAAATAACTTTTCGAAACAAATATCTAAACACCTACCACGAGATATTAGACCAGCATTTTACACAAATAATAGTATAGGAAATTTACTCATAAATTCTAAAGACAAAGATGATAAATTTAACAATTCTGGCGTCTATAAACTTAGTTGCAAGGATTGTGCTGCATTTTATGTTGGTAAAACGGGTAGAAATTTTAATATAAGAGGAAAGGAGCATTTGAGATGTTTGAACAATAGTGGATTTTTAGAATTTGCTAATCATTTGATAGAAAATAGTCATGGTTTTGATAAAAAATTGGGATTGTCAATTTTGCATATAAACGGTGTAGGTCACAAATTAAATAATTTGGAATCGTTGGAGATAAATAAAGCATGTAAAAGTAATCAGGAAATTCTAAACAGCCAACTAAATTTAACTACGAGTCCTATTCTAAAATTTTTTCCTAAAAATTATTCGACTAAATTTGTATTGAGCAGTAATTTGAGTTAGGTACAAAATTTTTTTTTTTTAAATAATTGTTGTTTTTTAAAAAATTTTAAAATAGATTCTGGTGAAGAAACAATACTATATTTTTAGTTAGTTATGACATCCTGAAGAAGGAAAAGTGTTTTCCGAAACCGGTAGATGTTTTTTAAACTCAATTGTGGTTAATAAAACTAAGATAATAAATAAAAAATATGAATCTTAACCACCAAGTTAATATTGCTAATTTTAAAAGTATAATTAAAAAATACCTAAATTTATCAAGTGTTATATTAGGACTACTAAGTATTAAAAAAAAAAGTTGTATTAGTCATAAAAATCTAGAACGATAAAAATCTCCCGGACTTTAAAGATTAAAAGATAAAAAATATATGTATTTGGATATAAGAACTTACATATATATCCAATGTCTCCGAACGAGGGTTAAATATTGTGACATCTGTATTACATACGCGTAATAGCGCCTCCCCATGTACCTAGTTACTAGGGTTCTCACATAAATTAATGTTTAGTCATTTTGCTTAATGTAAATCGCTAAATCTACGCTTTTATTCTCTTATGATGACTAAGTGAATAATTTTCAAAACACTCTACTTAATGCTAAAACTAGTACATTATTCAAAGCATTACAACAAAATTATTCTGGAATTATCTTCAGGTATTTCTGGGAACTAAATTGTAATACTGTCAAGGGTAAGGCATGAAGTATGCCAAGCCAAAATTAATTTACAACGAAATTATGAAATTTCAATGAAAACTATTAGCAGCATAAATATGTGCTTACCGCTTGTTTCGGTACCTATTCATTCGAACTCCTGAAAAGATTGATATTCTATATGTTACAAAGTTGTTTTTCAGAATTCTCCGAGATAAAGTAACTGGGAAAGCCTGTTAATACAGGGTTCTCAGGATGACTCATAATCACATATCTGATTCAATCCCATTTCTTGAATTGACACTGTTCTCGTAAATGCCTTTGATAGATGTTGTTCTCGGGTGACCTATTGATAATATGGTCAGATGTGAAATATGAACACTACCACTAACCTTTGATTGAGTGCGCTGATGCTCTGGCGTCGTAGTCGGTCCGATGTTTTTGGTCTTCTTCTGGGTAGATTGCCCAAATGCGTACTGATTATTGAGATCTCTTTACCGTACAATGTACTGGATGCAATTGCGTCTTGTTCTGCGCGCTCTCCAATCTCTGAAAAGAGCAGTAATATTCACGTGACCATTAGAAACAACAAGAAATCCCAGGTGTACCATTCGAAGGAACAAAGGCGCGTAAACAAACACTAGTATTTTTTAAAATTACAAATTAAATTAATATAAATCATTTAATACTTTGTTTTAAACCACTTTTATGAGTTAAATTTAATACATCGACCGGTTTCATAAAATACCTTTTCTTTCATCAGGATGTCAAATAAACTAACTAAAACGTTATTCAGTTACATTTTTTTTTAAATATAGTACCTAACTTAAATTATTATGACGATGAAAAATGTGGAAATTGACCTAATGTTCCAAAATTATTAGAAACATTTTTAGGATATGACTTGTGGTAAATTTAGTTGGTTATTTATAATATTTTGGTAAATTTTACACGCTTTACTTATTTTTATTGATTCTAAATTATTCAATTCAAGACCAACACTGTATAACTAGTTGCTATAGGTAAATGCAACTAAAATATTTTTTCGATAAAACCACAAAATTTTGTTCTGAAATTCAACAACACAATTCAAAACATCTTAATTATTATTTTTAATTAAATTATACGAGGGAAAAATTGGTATATCAATTTGAAAGTTTTTTTAAAAAGAAAATTTAATCAGATATGTCCATTATTTTATAAGAATTAATACTAACATAATCATAGATAAGTTCTCTTTCTTCTTCTAACCCGTGTCCGCGATCTCTGTGGAGTTTATAGACGCTTCTTCAGACGCTACGAGGCTCGTTTATAGACGCTCGTCCATTCTTGTCGGCATTGCTCAGTTCTCAATGCTGTTATATATTTATAATACTAGTAGCGATTTTCATTTAGATTTCTTCTAGATCCCTCCACGTTGTCCACCACCACAAATCTCTTCAGACTGTTAATTCTTACAGCAAGATGTCCGAAGTATTGAGATATTAGTGTATCGAGTTGTCTATGGTATTTCTAGCGTACGTCGTCTCCATTACTATATTTCAAAGACTTTTTTTCTTCTTTTGTTTTAATTATCTCTGTCTTCACTTCATACAGGAAAATGGAAAATATGAAGGTCTTCACCAGCTTATTTTCTTCATCAGCTCAGATACATAGTATGGGCCATAAGTCTTTGCACTTTTTAAATCGCTTCTGCGTGGGAACAGCGCGTGAAAGCTTAGTCCCTGGGAATCAAACTGCAATGGATCGCTTCACGAGGGAACAACGCGCATTCTGCGTAAAGCAGTTCTACAAAAACAACGATTTAATGTAATTAACTTGCACCACATTCTCTTCGCTTCTCCTGCTACGTGGCTGCCCGATTTTCTTCTTATTTAGCGTTAAAGCGGTCTCCTCGAACTTCCTGAGCCACAAATTTAATTAAATTAATACTGGGACATTGATTCACGCTGTGTAATTATTAGCAATTATTGATCCGAGATCGTTAAATTTTCCAACTGTTTCTAACTCGGGTAGTATATTTGTCCTGGAGAGCTGGTTGTTGCAATCAATGATAATGAGCATAGACAAACAGCCCCGTATAAATATTCACATGCATACACATTCAACCATAAACATACACTTATACACATGTGCATTACAGTACTTCAATTTATTATTTTGTATGTATTTTGAACCATCCTGTGAAATGCGTATAAATTAATAATAATTAAACCGTTTAATTATTGAAAAATAAAAACAAATATTCCCCATCCCTTAGAAAATTGTATAAACGATAATATTATTATTGAATCTTCGAACTTTAAAATTCATTTGTATCTAAAAATCTGAATTGCTCAGTTTTAAAATTTATAGATAAAACTTTTATATCTCTTCCGCGTAGTATAATTTTAACAGTTACGACATATTTTAAATATACCAAGCTGCGCTACAAGGCACAGGATGAATATTATATTCCGAGCCAATTGTATTTAGCTACTATTATGGTTAAGTAAATATTTGATAGTTTAAATTTGGTAGTCGTAGAGAATAGTTAATTACAATTTAATATTGAGTATTTTATGTCTCAATAATATGCAACAACATATATTAGCAGCTCAATATTGATTACCTCGACTTTTGAAAAAAAATTATCATGAGCGACGAAGCTCATTTCGACTTGGCGGCTGTTTTGTTAATAAACAAAACCGCCATTATTGGGGCATTTAAAATTCTTAATTGATATACGGACGACCTTTAAACTTACGCAGAGTGACTCTACAGTACGTCATGTGGCATATGTGCCTATTTTTTTTTAGCTATTGAGCTACGGTTGAAATTTTACGAGAAAATTTTCCCGCCCGCATAATGTCAAAAAGTCGTAATATCGACTGGCCTCCTTGATCACCTAATTCTCGACTTTTGTCTATAGAAATTCTTGAAAGAAAAGGTCTACGCCAATAAGCCAACAACAATTTCAATGCTACAGGGCAATTTTAGAAATGAAATTGCTGAAATAACACGCGAAGTGTGCGAGAATGTTATGAAAAATATATATAAAAGAGCACGCATTTGTGCCGCTGTCATGGACGGCCAACGTCATATTTTATACATAATTCTAATAAACCATATAATTGATAAATAAAAATCAAATTAAAAAAATGAGTTTCACTACTTAGTTATTCAAAAACAACATCGGCCTAGAACATAATATTCACCCTGTACATCAGTCTACTTTGGGTTAATAAAAAGTTTTAATACTTTTCCCGTAACCAGAAAAATATTAACTAGCGATAAAAATGATAATCGTTATTGGTTACCAACATACAGGTTTAGTGGTTCACATTTTTTTGGTATAATATAAATATCGACGAATAAATATAGCATAAAATGCAAATGATCATTCAACTCCAGAAGTTTACCCTTTTTACACCAAACTAATATTTTTCTGACTGCTCTTAGATTGTTTGCACTTAAGTCGGCTCTAGGGTAAAGTTACTAACTCGACCCACTACTCGAAAGTCTGCCCTGAGAAGTCAATGCACGGTGTTTACTTAAATGTAATATTTTTCTAAGATTTTTTTACTAACCAATATATGGCCTTCAACTCTATTAAATCACCGCCCAGTGATGCTGCACATACCCAGTAAGTACCGGAACATGAAACGCAACTTCCATTAGTCTTAAAGACAATCAGTACTCGGAAAGGCCGATTCACTAGCCTTACTCTTTCTATTGACGCCTTTTAGACAACAGCTCCAGAAACCGCCTCCGATTATAATTAGTGATAACTTCTTTGTACGGTTAAACTTCTACATTTCTAAACTTTTAATTTAATTAACTCAATGCAAACTGTTCTGGTTCTCATAACCTGCCGCCAGTCACACGTGTACATAATACACTCCGCGACATTAAAACCAACACGTGAGTTGTGGATAAATTATTTGGGCATCTACCACATTCATACTAATCACATCATTTACAACATAACCTTAATCCTTCTGATTCTGAGTTAACAAACATTTACATCGACATCCGATAACTTACACACACACACAATCAAAACATTCCCACCCATAGCGTTGAGTCATACATCCTCACAAAGTAATAATTTTACTCGCAACTTTTAAAGAATTTAAATATTTAGAGACAATAATGATTTGTACCGGCAATTCAAATTACTTTTGTTTATATTAAATATTAAATGGATATATTTTCAATCAATATATACCTGTACATACATAACAGATGACAAAATAGCTTAAGGCAGGTAAAATAATGTAACATTACGGTAATAATCATACTGTTCAATAATGCGCTGTAATTAATTTTTTTTATTTTCATTTATTTCCTGACAGATACTACACAAATATTGATCTAGCAAAATAATTATTCAAAACGAAATATCACACAATAAGAACATTTACATTAAATAAAAATTATAATCAACACATTATCAAAAAACATAATTTGAAGAATAAACAGGCTACCAGCCATGACCAGAATTAAATGATACTTGCTTGGAAAAGTAAGCGTATATATACGGTGCTAAGTGAATAATGTATTATTTTAAAAAATCTAATATTTATATGTACAAAATACAAATACATAAAATCATAAATTATTTATATTAATTCACGACTTTTATTTATTCGCCTCTGTTCCTAACTGGCCAGCCGTGACAGTGTAAGGCAGTGATACCCGCCGCGCGCCACGTCAGTTCAGCAAGGGGTTGCGGAACCAGATGATTTAATATCGGTGAATGTTTCTTGTTTAATGTTTATTTATTGTAGCCCTTGTTTGCGGAATATTTTTGTCATTGTGAACCCTTTAGTGTGACCGATTAAAAAATATTAAGTTGTTTATTACTTATTTAAACACTGGCCAAAATTACAGAAAAAATCAGTGAACCTACTATATTGAGAATATATTATTAGTAAAAAAATTTAACAGCATCATCACTATAACTAAATTAAAATAGCTGATATAAGACAGGTGGTTTCAATATTAATTTATTTCATAGGGATATTTAAACATTTTTTACATTTAACAAAGGCAAAGTTTCTTATAGAAATCTTTTAATTTTTCATTCGTTCCGAATCAAACCGTGTTTTGTCCGATCAGATATTCACTGCTATTTTACTTACCTACGTAGTACAAGTATATTTAGTTTAATTTTTTTCTATTTTTATTAGTATTTAACTATTTCAACTTAATTGTTTTTTTTTTCGATTAATAAATTGAAACGGTATACACTTTCTACTTCTTAAAGTACGCATTTTAAAATTATTTTTTAATTTCCTGATTTTTACGACATAGATAGTTAAATTATATGCTGGAATTTACGAGCATTGTTGCATTGTTCCTGAGGGTTTAAAAGAAAAGTAAAATATTATACTTCATTTGGTTCCCTGCCTGCTATGATAGTATTGCTATGTTAGTATATGAATATACATAAATCAAATTATATATTAATTTAAAGTGAATTGGGTATACTTTTATCAAGTGTGTTAGAATTGTGAACGACGCAGAAAACTATAGTACACCGATAAAAGACAAGGTATGTTAAAACTGAAAGGAAGACCAAGGATGAAGCGTTTGACTCTTAATCCAGCGGAAAAGTTCGTTTGAAAGTGAATTTGAGGGAGTAGAAAAATAGTCGATGAAATGATCGGATTCGGGCGGAAAGTTTTACAAAAATGCGAAAAGAAATTATATTATCAAAGGAAGGCGTAGCAGTAAATATCAATTCACGTATTAACAATGTATAAAATTTAATATTTGTCTGTCTTTCATACCCTGTATTAAACATAAGCTCCTCGTTCCTTCTCCTGGTCACTTCTCCTTCATCTGCCAATAAACATGTATATTATATCGTTAAAAAAAATTTCGGTTGCACTCTGGTACCCTGAGAAGTTCCCCTTTCCCTCCGACATCTAACTCTCCACCTATCTGGAATAAAGCAAGCATTCCAGCAGCTGCCTAAGAAGCTAATTGTAACGATTTAACGTAATTGATTAGAAATTTATTTGTTTCTAAATCAAAAATACGATAGCTATATCTGTTTTCAATGAGAAAATGATAAAAAACAATTCATCCATTAGAAACAAAGAGAAATTGAATAGCTGTACCTTAATTGAATGAGTCGTTTGAAAAAAGTGAGTAGGCTTGTATGATAATAATAAAAAACACACATGTACAAACATATTTTCTCCATACTCCATATTGCTCACAAAATTCCAGGCGAATGCCACGAAATAGGGTTACCTTTAAGCGATAAAATTTCAGGCAGACAATTATTCCATATTTTTATTTGTCATTTTTTTCATTTTCAATTTTCTCTGACAAAGTTTCCAAAAGTAGGAATACCGGGAGATTTTTTGAATTTGAATTTGATTTGATTGAAGTACTTTGAGGGTGAATGAAAATATAGATATTGGATTTACCGACATCAGTGGTGCCACAAAAGGCTTAAAATGAAGCCTTTTGTGGCACTAAACAAGGTTGTAGTGGATAGACGTGGTGGTTTCAGGTAGCTGTAGTGGAGTCCAAGATATTAGACATAAAAAAAATATTCAATTTATGTGCATGTCGTCAAGATCAAAATCAGTAAAAATTACGATAGCATAATTTTATCAGAAGGTATAAAATATTGAATAATAAAAAATCAGTAATAAAAGTTGAAAGTTCTTTATTTTTTACAAAATAACATAAATATTTTATTTTCATTTTCAATAGTTTATTTTTTTATACTTTCTCTCTCTCTCTCTCTCTTGCTCATTATTTGGTGGATATCTTTTTATTTGAGCCTTAATAATGTATAATTTGTATCTTTCTGTTAATCAATTTCAGATATTTGAGCTTGGGCCGATACTGTGCTATTTGAACTAATTAGTATATTAAGTAAACTTCAAACCGTTCAATATTCAATTTAAAATTCGTAATTTTAACTACAAAAAGATATTTTTTGTAAATTAATAATTAATTAGCAATATTTGAATATATCCAAGAACACACAATTACTGGATTTTCACCTGCAAAGGCACTGCTATTAAATAAATAATAGATATCTCATAGATACAAAGCTATTTTTTATTAATCGAAGAATATAGAAGTATAGATAATATTTTTTATTTATTATCTTAGTTTAATAATAAACTAAGATAATAAATAAAAAATATGAATCTTAACCACCAAGTTAATATTGCTAATTTTAAAAGTATAAGTATAGATAATTACAGGGCTTACGACCTGTCTACAGCTGGCTTAAGTGATTACTTTACATAATGTAACGTTCACTAATCCATCAACCTTCATATCTATCAAAATTTTGAAAGTTATATATATGTTAATATGTGGACTCACTTCGAGTACCACTACACTATCGCCATCTATGAACTAAATTTGATATTTGTTTTCCTAAAACAGTATATATGTCACAATGAAAATTTATTTTTATTTGTTAACTTTGTTTTATTAACCATTTATTGAGTTTAAATACATCTACTGGTTTCGAAAAATACTATTTTTGAAAAAAATTATATTTTTCGAAACCGGTAGATGTATTTACACTCAATAAGTGGTTAATAAAACAACGTTAACAAATAAAAATAATTATTAATTAGTTCATTTTATTTTTGTAGATTGCTTTTCACATTAAAATATATTAATTAAGTTACAATTATAATGGGATATTATAGGTTTGATAAAAAATGTAACAATAAGCATTATAAAAACAGTACAAATTGTTTATAATTAGAAATAATGTACATTTGTGCCAGCCTGTTTTAACAGAACCCTAGAATCAGTAAAGTGTACAAATAGGATACGGTATTGCTTGCGATCCAATCCACAATCCCTGGAGGATTAATATTGGCTCACTCCGAGTAATCGAGACAATATGGTGGAGAGTAATTATCATGGTGAATTGGTTCCAACACTGCAATGCATGACTAAAGTTACGGACTTTGATTCAATACGGCAAATGAAGAAATTATTGTTCTGTCTCACATATCTCTTGATATTAAAATAATGATTTAAATTATGTACGTTAAAACCTTTATCTATCGTTTATGAAGGTATATATAAAAAATAAACTATGAATGCGGGAAAACAATGAATGTGGGAATAAAGAAAAAAGTTACATTTTTCATACATAAATGTTTAATATATATTCTAAAAAAGATACATATTTCACATGTAAATAAATGTGTTTAAATGAAAATAAATTTAGAAAGCTGAACAGAAACAATTAAAAAAAAAATGTGTTGTATAGGGGCAGTCCGTAGCAGCATTCTATTTTTTTTCAATGGCGTCAACATGGCTACGTCTGTATTCTGTCTGGTGGTGAATTATTTAAAGTAGATGTCTCCTAACTTTGGTAGCAATATAGATTAACAACCAAATGTGGTTGATTTTTTTCAATGTACTCAGATAAATAATTAAATTCCTAATTAATAATAATTGTTATTGAAGAACTAGAGAATAAAATAAAGAGCAATTTAAATATTATATAAAAGACGTGGGATTCACATTGCGTATAGTTCACTTTATATTTTGTGGTAGGGCAAACGAAAATTGATACGTAATTAAAAATTTGTCCAACAAATATTTTATTGTATGAATTGTGCTGACCCAATTATAAACGGAAGATTTTTTTAGTGAAATAATCAAGAAACTTTACTGATTCCAATTGTATGATTATATTGACTTCATTCCAAAAGGACTCATAGATTTCACGATAACAATTTAGTAAAATTGACTCATAGACTAAGGTTTTATACAGTTTTCATTGATGCTATTGAAAAAAAAGCAAAATTTTATATGCTTAGGGATAAAAGACTTCAATAGCCTTCCTACACAAATTAAAGAAATAAAATAAATTAAAGATATAAAAGAGTTTAGAAAGAAATTAAATGAACACTTCAAAAGTACATAATTAGAATATAAATAATATTATAGAACACTTCAGAGGCACACAAATAGACAATAAATAATTATAGACCACAAACGTATAACTCTCTATATAAAATTGTTACAGTATAACTCCCTCTCTAAGAATAAGAGCTAGTCTTAATATGTAGTTTTAATAATGTACATTACTTAATTAATAACATGTATTATAAAAAAATTTAACAAATATCTCAAAAAACCTACTTTTCCGTGGGTCCTCGGGCATACCCCCACAGTTCAGTGGCAACAATGACTTTCATATTTGTGAATTTATGTTTAAAAAATGTTAATCTGTTAAGGTAACTGAGAAAAATAACGGCTTATTACGCGGTATTGATATGTTTCAATTATGTGTTCCCGTTTGGCAGATTTTACAATATATGTATGCTAAACGAATATGTTCAAAAATAACGTTTATCGTGTCTTCATGGTATGCTCAATGCTGAGCTCTCTGGAGTGGTCCCCTGAAATATCTGCAACTTGGTGCATAATTCGTCTTCACTCCTCCCGGTCCCAATTATTAATTAGCTTTTTGTTACTTATACCCTTAAACGTGGATCGTCACATAAGATAATTTCCCTATCAAACAAGTCCAAATCTACAAGCGAGAATATTTTTGAGTTTCTTTACGAAGAATATTAATTGCAAAAATATTAGTGGAACTTTAGTCTGTAATCCTGACTATTAACTCTACACTACTTGCTAAAACTTAATCTTAATCCCTTCTTTCAATTATTGTTTTTAACGCTATAACTAAATCACACAATTTAGACAAAAAATAAGCATAGGTTACTTCCGTTTTGTATTGGAACCCCTCGACATAAAAACAATATGGTTTTCTTAAACTTAAAGCAAAATATGGTTTTCTTAAACTGTCCCCAAGGTTTTTAAAAACCCCAATAAGATCATAACTATTTAACTAGGCGCTATATAAATTCAATCAAAAGTAAGACTCAGCTGTATCTTGTAATAGCTTTTTTGTTAATATTTCAACATTTTTTAAAATATGAACAATTCAGAATATCCTTTTAAATGATCTTTATGTTCTAATGTTTTTAGTTTCTATCAATTTCGATTATTTCAATTTTTTTTAAATATGCATAGTTAAACTTAACTAGACCAAAAACTTGATCATCTTCTGAATATCTATGAACTTTTTTCCCCCCTAATTTGTTAACGTTTTCCTTAATATTTAAATTATATATTTTAAAATTATTGTGTCCGATACGCCAATACTAAAACAGGCTTCATCAATAAGTTCAATATAATCCAGCGAGCCTTTAAAATAATTATGCTCAGTGTCACTGCCGGATTAATAAAAAATAATGCAGTATGATGAAACTAATAAAATATCGTCTAAATATCAAATATAAAATGGCGATGGGACCGGGAAGCTTAACCGAAAGATCAACAATCATTGGAATCAAAAAGTTCTAGAATGCAAAGACCTTACTGAAAGCCGTATCGTCCCCAAATCGCTGGGTCGAAGAAGCATGAAGAATGATTGGAAATAACTGGACGAGGAGAACAAAGAATAGAGAGGAATACTCGTCATCAAGAGAAGCCTTTATAAAACAGTTGTTGAGGCGCGTTTTTTAAGTAAGTACCGATATTTCCGGTGTAGCGTTGCGGTTGTTCTGTTGCGCATGAGCAATGGTTACCTTCATTTGTTGACTCACTACATGCAATGTTAGAGACATTCACATAGTGTAGCCATCTTGTAGTGAGTGGTTGAAATGTTCAAGACAATAAATCAGCTCGCCGACTGTAAGATAGGGTCTATGATTCGTTTCTTGAATGTTCGAAACATGAAACCAGCTGACATTCATCGCCAAGTGTATCCTGTTTTGTCCTAATTTGTCGTCAAGTGATTTCCATATTTTCGTTCATCCTTGGTGGTGAGCGTTTTGATAACGATAATGAACTCAAAGATGAACCAACAGACATGGTTTTCATCACAGACGGCGTCGTTCTTGACGAAGGTATACAAAAATCGGTGTCTCGTTATAACAAATCCCTTAATAATGGTGGCGACCGTGTTGAGAAGTAGTGGTGTGTAGTGTCCGTAGACAGTAAAGTGTTGTAAAAATTATGCGTTTCTTTAAAAAAAAAATCAGATACTTAAAAAACGCGCCTCGTATATAGGTTGAAGAAAAAGAGTACTTTTTAAGTTTAGCAATATTATACATACTTTTCTCAATTATATATTGAAATAATTCTCTGTAAATACTTTTTATATTCTCTTTAATGTATTTATATTTTATTTATAACTTAACATACACATTATTTATTTATGTTATATTTAAAAATATAGTTTTATTTACATGATGTTCACATAATTTTTTAATTATTTTTCTGTAATCATATTTTCTTTTTGATAATCGTATTACGTACCTACCGTATACATAAATACTCAGAATTTATGTTAATGGTACTACGTATATATATATAAATAAATAGATGAAATATGGACTTTTTTCTTTGGATTAAAATTATTAAATTAAATCTTGATAAATTGCTGAAAACGGACTTACAAAATTATTTGTGCGATTTTAAGAATATTTTGACGTTGTAAACTGTTTTATTTAAAAATGTTCTAAGGAATTCCATAACAATACTTAAATACATTTACTTAGATTTGATGTTTGCAAAATTAATTTTCTTGTTTTAATAACTGAATTTCTGAATAGTAAATTAAACAATACTGTTCCACGAAAATTATCTAAATATGTTTTGTAGGTGTAACTTGCATAAGTATCTACGATTTATTCTAAGAATTATTAATGACACCGAAGCCAACATGCCGTGTGCTCCTTTTTAAAAATAGACATCATTTTTAAGACGGAATAGTGCTTTTAAAATAACACACTTATTTATACAATACGGGTAAGAAGAAACTCCCGGCCACCAGCGAAGGTGTGGCGTCGTGTCCTCACACCATCGAACGATTCTTCCGAGCGATTTCGGTATCCTTGTAAGCTTTCAATATTTATTATTGCGGGCAGAGTAGCGATGTGTTTCCTTTCGGATTTCTTCTTCGTCTTGGTCTATAATCTCCGCTACCCCCATCGCCACCCCAAGCCGCCCGCCAGAGCCTCACCGCAGAGTCGATAGAGTGGAAACGTCTTGCCTTATGATTAGAATTCCACGCGAGACCCGCCATTTTCATTTTGATGCTCGGTGAACCAAGATAAGTTATAATATACATTCACGTTTGTCCTTATCGTAATTTTGGCATGAGAACATCAATTTCAAATCGAAAAGGTTGTTTTTTCTACTAAATAGCCGGTGTTGCAGTCTCCTTTCCGTTTTCAGTCTCCCCAATTTTAGGGTCGAGTATCGAAAACCGACAAATGAAATGAAATCTTGTTACAGAAATGACAACACACCTCTCACTAATCGTGCTACACAGAACATACATATTGCACCCACGATACTTAGCTACGTATCAGTATACATTTATCGTTGGTGATAATCATACGTTCGTCCGACGGTGGACGGCGAATGTAACGATGGAACGTTTCATTGCCATTAACTCTTTTTATGATATTTGGGTTTTATTTAAACAAAATAAACTACATTCAACTTCTTTGCTAATTTATATAACATACAAAATAAATTACAAAAATATGAAGAACAAAAAAAATCAAGCGCCTTAAAATTGAAACATAAAACTTGATTAAAAATAAAAATCAATTTTATTAAACGTGCTATAGTTTTTTTTATTTCTTCTTTCATCTTCACTATCAATTCAATGATGCTTTCTTAATTTCACAGTATTATGCACAGCTCCTAAAACGACAGCAATTTCGACACTGACATTTAGCACCGGCTGCCCATTACCCTCTTTCGTATTTGTAGACAACATTATTTGACGTGCCACCCGCGCCGTACTTTCACCACCGGAATCTATCATAATGTTTTGAGAAACGGCGTCTATCATTTGTTTAATCATTAACTATTACAAATTTGTTTTCAAGAAGATTCCAGTATCGGAAGAGATAAATCAAAAGTGTGTTTATATTTCAACATTTTTAAATTTAACAAATAGATTAAGGGACAATAAATTACAGGGGGTTATATATTTTTTTTAATTTTATCACTTTTTACGTTATTTTACAAAAGTAATCAAAATATATTTGTTTACATTTTAATAGGATAAGTATCGTTTACATTCTTTATACATTCATAATTGTGTTTAGCCAATCTTCATGCGGTTATTAATATACAGTAAATTTACAAACTTATAAAAATTAGTTTTCAATTTATTTTATTAATTTATCTAAGGTTATTTTTTGTTTGCCTTTGGGATACGTATACGTGATTCATATGTCCTAATGTCAAAAATAGTTTTAGGAAATTTTAGAAGTTCCATTTAATTAATTACTTACTTACTTACTTACCATCACGCCGTTTCCCCGTGGGGTTAGGCAGAGAGGATAGAGCGCCACACTCTTCTGTCCTGATATACAATTCTCGCCTCATCCACATTCATACATCTTATCATACAAGCTCGCCGATTGTTGAGGCTTCTAACAGAACCATCCTCCATTATCTGGTTTACCTGGTCGTGCCAAGTCTTCCGCGGACGTCCTCTATTTCTGGTTCCATCAACACTTGCGTCATATATCTTTCTTACCATTCTCTCCTCATTCATCCTTTCCATATGACCAAACCACCTAAGTGATTCTTTCTTAATCTTACTCACTATACTAACATCAGATTTACATTCTTTTCTTATTTCTTCATTCTTTACTCTGTCATAAATAGATTTGCCACAAATACGCCTAAGTGATCTCATTTCCACTGCATTCAGTCTACTTTCGTTCCTTTTCTGCCAGCTCCAGGCCTCACTTCCATACATCAGTGTCGGTACCAGGATTCCATTGTGCACCGCTAGTCTTGCCTCGGTTGACATATTCCTGTTAGATATAATTCCATTCAAAGCACCGTTTACTTTATTTTCTGCAGTCACCCTCCTTTCGATATCATTCTCAGCCTTTCCGTTTCTATCAAACATACTTCCCAAATATACAAACATATCTACTTGTTCCAAATATTCATTACTTATAAGATTTTTCTAGGTGTCTTGCTTTCCTTCTTCTCAAATACCATCACTTTCGACTTGTTAACATCCATCATGAGGTCACTTTCCTTGCATACATCGTACATTCTACTCACCAGATTCTGTAGTTCTTGTTCATTATTCGCCATTAGTACTGCATCATCGGCGTACAATAAACAGCATACAATCAAATCTCCCATTTTTGCTCCTACATTCATACATTTTAGTTCTTTCACACATTTATCCATATACAAGTTGAACAGCCATGGAGACATTACACAACCCTGCTTGACACCCTTTGTAATGTCAAACCATGGTGTGAGTGCTCCATTGATTCTTACACACGCAGAACTTCCTTCGTATAGGGATGCGATTGCGCGTATAAGTTTACTATTCACCCCGTAATCAGAAAGTACTTTCCATAACTTTTCTCTTATAACTCTATCATATGCTTTCTGTAGATCTACGAAGGCACAAAAAAGTTTTAGGTTTTTCGCCAAAAACTTTTCCGTCATCACTCGTAGAGAAAAGATCTGATCCATGCATCCTCTTCCACCCACAAATACCCCTTGCACGTCCCATACCTTTTCTTTCGTCACCATTCTTGCTCTTTCTATTAAAATTATTCCATACAGTTTACCTACAGAGCTCAGTAGACTAATAGCCCTATAGTTACCACATTCCATTTTCGACCCTTTGCCTTTGTAAAGAGGCATGATAACAGCCCTCCTCCAATCTAACGGGGTGTGGTTCTCTTCCAAACATTGATTGAAGAGCGTATGAAGCCACAAGATAACTAATGGTCCACCAGCCTTGATATACTCTGCAGCAACGTTATCATACCCCACAGCCTTACCATTCTTCATATGTTTTATTGCACACTTTATTTCTTCCATACTTATTGCATTTATATCGTTTTCCTCATTCATACTTACCCCAGAGAGCCTCTCAGGTGCTTCGTCATTTGCATTCTCTACACTTTCATACGTTTCCTGGAAATATTTCATCCATCTATCATTTATTTCATCCTCATTCGTTAACATCTCTCCATTTACTGACTTTAATTAATGATAACTTTATTTAAATTTATTTTTAGATAAATATGAATATTACTTATCTGTATTTAAATAAATTTCAGTTTATCAATAATTGCTCTGAATCCGTCGTTAAAGTCACTTTCAAAAATAGTTTACGGGTTTTTACAATGGAATACAAAGCCCACTATATAACTGACCTCCAACCTACGATTCCATATTCAATAATATTTGATAAGGTGTATAATATTATTTGTAGCGATTTCATTGAGAATATTGTTCAATAAATTAAACATTTTTAATGTATTCTACTCTTCGCCTGAGTCACAATTCTAACAAATTTTTCTCTCACGTTCGAGACTGATCAAATCCATCGAAATATAGTCGCTACGAATCTTGATAAAATATGTCAATGTTTAGCTTATACATATCACCTATATTATAAATTATAGCTACCAAAATTAAAAATGATTAGATCGACGAACAACAATCGTTTAATCTGTACTTTATTTAAGAATTTCTACTTCCATCAAGAATTAGTGTAAATATTTAGTTACATCTACTTCTACACCGACTGATTTTGCCATTTAGCGATCTAGAATTACATTAATTAACCTTCATTAAATGCTAAAAAAAATATGTTATCGACAAATCACTGGCGAAAGACTAAAAGATTTTATTTACTAATTGCCGATCTATTTAAATGATTTTTTTTCACGAAATTAAACTTAAAAAATATTAATCACGGTTTTTTAGATTAATATTTTTATTAAAGTTATAAAGCATCATCTATCGCATGTTTAGTAGTCAGGATATTATATTATCAAGTAGCTGCCGTGACCCAGTGGCATTTTAGAAGTTTAATTTCATAATGTTGGATAAACTGCGCTTATTTATTTTCTTGCCAAAACACGAGCATATGTAATTTAATTAAAATATGTATTTGGAATCCTCACAAGCAGTACACTGCTTATTAATATCCATACATTAATAGACAATTTAACATATGATCAGTATTTAAATTTCATGTTTCTCCGCATTATATATTAATTTATTATAAATATTTATATTTATTATTTAAACATAATGTTATACATAATCGATTGCTGCAGGGATAGCTACATGTTTGTGCTTCTATATTCTATATAGTAAATAAACGTATAATGTATAATTTAATATAATAAAATAATATTTGTATGCATACCTATATTATATTTTATTTTTATATTCACAATGTTTTTATACATAATAATAATAATTTTCCTGATACTTAAAATCAATTTAATGAATAATTTAGAAAACTACACAGAAAATATCTATCAATAAAATATAATTACCACCGAAACTCAAACCCGGAATTTTTTATTGCTGGTAGAGAGCTTTTTTAACCTTTAATATTCCGGTTTCGATTATTCATCTGATTTGTTTTAATAAGTCTTGTGAATAAATATAAAAATACATTTGGCATATACAATTAAGCAATAATAATATAAAACGAATGACATTAATCATTTTTGAATTAGCATTGCTCACAGAATGTAATAAAATATACATACGGCTAATTTCAAAAAAATTTTGGGGAAAATACCGTTAAATTAGAACATTAAGAATAAGGTGTAATACTGTAATAAAATATGTTAAAATTATATAAATGATAGAAAACAATGGTAAATTAAAATATAAGTACAAAAAAAAGGATATAAAAAATAATAAAAATATTCTGTTTTTTGTACACGTAAATACCAACAAAAATCGACAAAATTGTGTTGATGGTGCTGACATTAATTATGCAAGCATCTATACACCTCATTTTATTTTAGTAAATTGATAAATATTTTTTATACAAATTAAATGAATAAATTAGAAAGACACACATACAAAATCAATTTATCGAAAAAATATTTTTGTTGCTACCGGGATTCGAAACTGGGGCTTTTCCTATCCGGGGATCCTAATCGATTATGCTACACCAACACAGTAAGTTGACGACAAATTTTCGAACTTATATGTTGCAATTTCAAATTGATGTTTTATGTCGTTCCATTATTTGAAAACCATCTGAGAGCACTGGAGCAAGTTGGGAAGGTCCGGGAACTGAAAATAACGGTCAGGGATATGAGTGGAACAGTTTTGAAGGCAGCCAAATCCTATCCTGGGATGTAGTGCAGTGTAAGAAAAGAGATTTTATAATAACTGAAAATTAATTCCTGCCCTTATTTGTCACCAATTCCGACATATTATGTGAATTACTAATATTAAATGAAACCATAATCCAATCATCTTACATTTTTAGCTTGTTTATCTGTTCTTACAAAATTATAAAGATTGAATAGCTGACATTAAATTGCATCGCACGCATCAAATATATTTATAATCATTGTTGTGACTAGTAATTCAATAAAAATACAAATATATGTGTGTGGAAGTAATTTGTTAACCAAATGCGAATTAAATATTTTTTGTTATCAGTTTATTTGACTGCGTAATTTCAAAATCTTCATTTAAAATGCTATATTACCTACAGAACATCATAGTTCATCACGTTTCACTATAGATATTGATCCTGTTGATGGACACGAAATATCGATTGACCAACATGGAGGCTATTGTTACATAGTGTAATAACACAGTAAACCGATTACAGAAATTTCTGAAATACTTGGAAATATATTTAGCGATTTAAAAGATATTTCCAGAAATAAATATTTTTAAGAGAACACGTTCTTATTGTGAAGTTGTAATTATTCAGAACATAGGTCTGTGATATTTTAAATATGAATTAAATATATTAATTAGAAAGATTTACATATAAAATTAATTTTAACGAAAAATATTGTTGTTACGCCATCGGAATTCGAACCTGGATCTCTTTCCAAACCGGCGAAGATGCATTATCCAACTATGCTACAGCGCCAACATTTTTAGCGACAAATTTTCGAACCTACATGTTACCTTTTTTATATTAATATATTTTATCGTTCCATTATTTGAAAGAGCCATCTACTTTGTGTTAGGAAAGAGATCCAGGTTCGAATCCAGGTGGCGCAACAACAATATTTTTCGTTAAAATTGATTTCATATGTATATCTTTCTAATTAATATATTTAATTCATATTTATAAATATTTTTTCTTAAAAATCTTAGTAACTCTTTGTAAAAAGACCTTTGAATTCTTGTTTGAAATCATTACTATTTTGAGGAATGTATAATAATTTAAATGTAATGAAAGACAAGTCTTACTCAAATGAAAGATCATCTCTCTTCAAAGTTGCTGAGAGAACTTAATACATCGAGAGTAGTTCAGCTTAGATTACGCAGAAAGTGAGCACGGAATGTAGAAGTTTATTTTCCAGACACAAGACAAAGCTTGACAATTCTGGTAACGCAACGCCTTAATCGGCAATGAATAAATAAGTACCTTGTAAACACCATACATTATTCAAAAATGTTTGTGATAATTTGAGTTAACATTGTTTAGGTATTATTTTATAAATAATTTATTTCGTATTTATCCACAATTTGATAATTTAAATTTAAGATAATAAAAAATCGTTTATATTTATTTTTATATTTCACAATAATTCTAACAGTAGAAATAAAATAACAAGAAACGATTATATGATAATACCACAGCTACCAAATATATAGACATGAAATAACGCAAATTCCTTGTTTAAATATTTTCATTTTGGTGTCACCCAAGTGATCACTTACGCAATCAAAAAGCTCCGCGACTTTTTTTAAATATATGAATCGATCGGGACGAAAATTTATATAATATGCATTAATGTAAAAAAATACGTCTTGTTTACACAAATATTTAATTTTCGATGAGTAAATAGTTTTAATGTTTCGTAAATGTGTCATAAACTATCGGATATATGTTTCCACAAAGAATGTGTGTAGAATTCCCCTCGTCCCGCAACTAATTTTCAAACCCCTCTCTTATGTGTACACTTTATTTCACGTCCATTCATTTACTGGTCAGTGGATAATACAAATAAAATAATTCAATTAGAAAGGTACAAACAAAAAAATTATTTATAGAAAATATATTTGGTATTAAATATTAATTTTAATTTGTAATAAAAATACCAAAAAATGGTTTCATTAAAAATAAAGGAAATGATTATCTTCGTATTGGAACAGAAAGAAACCCATTAAAACGTTTTGATATTACTGGTTGGAAGTAATTAACCATTGAAAAAATATCGCAAAACTCTCCAGCAAGAATATTTGTTTATAAGGAGAACACATTATTAACGTGAAGTTGCAGTTTTTTCAGGACGTAGTTCTGTGGATTTTAATATATGGAATATTTGTAATGCATTGGTAAAGAAAACAGAATGTGAAATTGGACTCCATATGAATTTTCAGCGAATAACAAGTACAGAAAAATTTTCTGCTGACAGAGTATAGGAATGAATTCTTTTGTATCAAGTCGTGACCAGGGACGAGAAATAAACGAATTACGATAACAAAAAATGAATAACATAATGACTTTTTACAGAACAATCCCCGGGTCGAACTATCAAACCGGAGCCGATATTAAATAAGATTTTATTGTGCGTTTGGTGAGATACGTCTGTTTATTCAAATCAGGTGAAACCATCGCAGCAAATATTTATTGCCAACAATATTGAAAAACAAACTACAAAAAATGTTTTCGTTCATCGCGATAATGCACGATCACGTACTTGTGAAAAAAATTTGTTAGTCACCTTTCTTATTAACCTGACCTAGTACTTGTCGACTTGATCATTTTTTTAGGTTACTGGAACATTCCATTCACAATAAAACAAAAATGTAAATGGAATGTTCATTGAAAGAAAATGTGAATTGGAAGTGCAAAACCACCTCGTGGAATTCTTTACTTCAAAACCAGCCATTTTTTAAATAATTGGTTACTAGTTACTACTTGTAGATGAAAAACTATTCTAAACAATGAAGAAAATTATATATATGCTATCCCAAATATAATTAATTTCATACCGGTTCACCTAACAGAAACTAAAATCATATTTTAAATATTAATTAAATATGTTAATTAGAAAGATATACTCTCAAATACCTTTGAGTAATCTAATAGCAGACGTTATCAGATAAAATTGTCGCTGTAGCATAGTTAGATAATGCACCTTCCCCGGTTAGAAAAGAGATCCAGGTTCGAATCCCGGTGGCATAACAACATTTTTCGATAAAATTTATTTTATGTGTTTATCTTTCTAATTGATACATTTAATTTATATTTAAAATATCATAGACCGTCTGTTCTGAATAATTACAACTTTACAATAAGAATATGTTCTCTTAATAAAATCATATTATAGGTGTTTCCTATGTCATTAATTTATTTGACGTGTTTGTAGTCTAGTAGTTACGATACTCGTTATGTTTGAGCCACGTTCCAGGAGGCCATCAAGTTAGTCTTATTTTCATAGCATAAGTATTTATTTCAATTTGAAAAAGTTAGAATATTTCTAATTTTGAAACCGTTAATCATTGCGGAATACCATTTTAATGGTTTAATTAAAACACTCTTACGTAAGACACGAATTCAACTCTATTTAAAAAAAAAATACTAAAAATAATGAATTAAATAAATTTTAGAGACGTCCTTCAGATTCCCTCTTAAAACTTAATGTTTCTGATGTACAACAACCATCCATCGTATCCATGATCAAATACCCACCATTTCAAAAAAATACATAATCTTAACACAACGTTAAAAATACCAAAATCATGTACAATACCTCCTAAAAACAATTCTGTGTCTTAGATATTTCAGCTATTTGGGATAGACACTACAATCAACTTCCTCACGAAATTCAATCAATGACAGAGACAGTATTCTTTGCAAAAAGTACATATCTTGTTCTGTGAAATTGAACGCGATACTTTTGAAAATATAGTAATATTGAAACAATGCTCCTAGAACAATGCATAACGCGCAGATTACCGCTGTTAGATCTTGCAAGTAACTGTTATTATTACTAAAACCAATTATTATTCAATTTTTAGTATTACATATATGAAATATTGTTTAATATTCAATAATTATCCCTATGTTTGAAACCAAATAAGATTATACTTTATAACTACTCATATTACTAATATGCACATGTTACCGCAGTAAAAAAAATATATTCATGCACATACAAATAAATAAATACAATATATGTGCAATGAAACAAAATACATTTGAATATTTAATAAAATAAAATACTCGTATATTATATATTTGTGTGAAAATATTGTCTGGATACGGGTTGAATATTTAATTTGTAGAGGAAATTACATATATTTACGAAAGCAGAACGTGTAATGACCAATAGGTTATTAAAATCATGGTTTGGTATTATAAAATAGTACAAATAATGATTATTCAGTTTGTTGAAAGGTTGAAAAAAATATCTAAAAAAAATCCTAGCGAAGGGAATAAAATTATTAGGAGAACACATTCTTATTGTGAAGTTGTAATTATTCAGAACATAGATCTGTGATATTTTAAATACTAATTAAATGTATTAATTAGAAAGATATACATATAAAATAAATTTTATCGAAAATATTGTTGATGTTATCGAAAAACAAAGTAGACGGCTCTTTCAAATAACGAAACGATTAAAATGTATTAATTTAAAAAAGTAACATGTAGGATCGAAAATATGTCGATGTAGCATATTTGGATAATGCACCTTCAGCGGTTTGAAAAGAGATCCAGGTTCGAATTCCAGTGGCGCAATAAGAATTTTTTCGATAAAATTGATTTTATATGTATACCTTTCTAATTAATACATTTAATTCTTAAGGAATAAAATTTAAAAAAAGATTTAAAAAAAAACTAAATGCGTAAATCTATTACCTTTAGTAAATATGTACATGTGTGTGCGGTTAAGTTGATTTGTCGCTGCGTATGTCAAGTAATGATTTGTTTGGTTGTTTTGAAACGAAATATGGATTCGGTTTGGTGATCATATTATAAGGGTATAGGAAAGGAGATACTTTAATTACGATCTGGCTATGATTAAAAATAATTTAGAATCAAGCAGTTAGCCCGGCATGACTAATAAATTAAAATTAAAATATTTTCAATAATTATTCATTCATGTCTAAAACGCGCAATTGTATTCATGAATGAGATATAAAAAAATGTATAATGGTGGATTACATCTTATTAAAGAATAACACTTCTTATAGAAAATCTTCAGGGAACATTTTATTATTAACATAATTATGATTTTTGGCATTTAAACGTCACACATTGAATAATGTGTGAGCGTAAACTGTGTGCACACTAATTTTCAATAAAATAATTATATAACTTTATCACCTGACCAAGTATGCTATATAATAGTGCTCTCTGGACGTTCTATTTTTTCCAAATAAATTAATTACAATTAGGCTTTATTTATCTAATCTAGGTACTTTCCATGTGTTTAATAATAATTTTATTCGGTATCAGAAGGCAGATAAATATATGTATAATTTAATAATTGATTTTACCCGTCATACTAGCATTTTCTGAAATATTTATTCACATTAAATTTCGTTGAAACATGTGTATAAAGCAAAAGGTTTATTTCTACTAAACGATTTATAAAGCCACAGTGGCGTCAAAATTTCCATATAAATTGTTAAGAAAACTTGCATCAGTCACGAAGACCAATAAAAAGCAAATTTACATAGCTATTCTGGCGGAAAGCTATGTTGGTACAGTTCGTATTAGTTTATGCTCAAAACAATCGAGTGTATTCTCTCCTGAACGCAAATTTCTGAAGTTTTCTGTCAATAAGTGGATCAATGATAACAGATCGCCGCCAATTTTACAAATAATGTACATTACGTGTCAAAAATTGGTTGAAAAATGATAATTTAAATTTTAGTAAAGGTGTGGAATTTTTGTATATTTATAAACTAAGATATCTTTTTATGCATCTTTTGTTCCATTGACTGACACTCCTGGGATTTCTTGTTGATTGGTATTGGTCATTTATGTTGTGTGAATATTGTCGTTTTCAAAAATTATAGGATCGCTGTCAAACCACGGTCGGTGATCAGTATATCGTTCAGTAAGGAGCTCTCAGTAATCGGAGCGACGAGAATGCGTATTTCGATCGGTCGGAATACTACTTGGAGATAAAAAGAAAGATGCCAGAGAAATAGCTACTGTCAGTCAAAGTGAGTGGAAATTTTCATTCTGCATACATGACCATATTATCTATAGGAAACCTGGAAACAACAGCTATCGGAGGCATTCACGGAAACAATATCCTTTGCCAACTGTATAAAATTCATTAAAACTATGAACTGTCATTATATCTCATAACAAATTTTATTAAATTATTTTGCCATTTTAGACACCTTATAAACACATTACATAAATCTTACTAAATCTATAAATAATATATTAATTGTACATAAAATAATATAAAATTAATTGTTCTTTAACCTTCAAGCGGGCGCGCTGTCTTTTGAAACGGCAGCAGTCGCGTGTAGTCGTTTCGGCCTTTCTCATTTTCAGGTATTATAAAACACAAATTAATAAAATAATCACTATTTTGTGATTGACGTCTCACCCTGTGATTATTATATTTTAGCCACTTTTCACTTTATCACCTCCCATAAAATATGCAACTCTAACTGATAAGGGTACGTTATCATCGTATGAGCTACTTGCTTCATTAACAAATTGAATTTCATTAGTTTTTTCCACATCTGATAGGTGATCTGAAGCCTCTAAACCTTAGTCACTTACCGAGTGTTGGTTTACTTTCTCTGTCTCCTTCATGAAGTATTCGCATAATTTCGTAATCACTGATACTCATATGTCTGCGTTTATAATAAAAATACGCACAGCAATGCGAATTTTCTTGCAACAAACAGAGAGAAACTTTAGCGAAGAAAGTCATACGTAATTTTTTTGACTAGACTTTTAATTGATTCAACACCCGGACATAACTGAAACGATAACTATCTGTGCGGCACACGACGTGCAGTAAAACGATGGAAGTAGTTAATTTGTGCGCGTAATGAACCTATCATATGCCATTTTTCATGTATATAATTCCATCGCAATCAACATACTCGTCTTTTAAATTCATTCAACAAAAATTACTCAATCTTTATAAAAGAAACATCCATTCCTTGTACAACATAACACTATTACAACATAAATAATAATCATTTTAGATAATTTTCAAATTCATTCAGCCAAATATTATTATTACGTGCAAATTGCATGACCCAGTGTTGGCAAAATCTCTCGTAAACAGGAAGCACCCGTTCTGTAAATAGAACATTCAACCGTTTGCTAAGATGCAAAATCACCCAAAACAATATTTTGTTGTTCAAGGTTGTAAAAGCACTTAGCCAAAATAAGGGACGAGCTAGCCATAAAATGTCGGTATTGTTAGACTCCCAAGGCGGCGTGGAAACGCCAATAAAATCCGGCGTACACGATTTTTGTCACGTACTCAAATGCACCATAAGGGATGCATCACCTTCATGCGGCAGTCTTCCCACCAAGCTCAACCGGGAGAGATCGCTCCGTAAATACGATCTAGTTTTCAGTTAGAAAACAAAATTAGGATCGTCTCTGTAATCTGTAATTCCGGGGTAAATATAAACTGTGCACCTCGAGTTAAGCTTTGACTATGATGTTCTCTGCGTTTAATCGTTTGTGTGAAAGCACTCAAGTTTCATGATCCGATCAAGTCAAGGTCCCGTAAAAAGCCAAGACAAATCATATACGGTACGCGCAAATTGTGATCAAGAAAATCGCGTCCAGAGTTCCGGTTTGCTTGGATAATTGGACATCGTCTGGTGTTCAATCCTGAACTCCGTCACTCTACCTTGGCATCACAACTATTGGCGATAAATTACTTCAAGGACCATCATCAGCACGTGGAAGGCATCTCCGGAAAGGTAATCCCTTACGTGAGTAAATATTAAACAAGAGTCATACAAAAAATTTGGCAATTAACTTCATGTTGGCATGATGGGCACACAAATAGTGTTGAATTAATAGTCATTATTTTTTTAATTTGTATTATTAATAATAAGTAGGTAAAATGCGTTTTATTGTTCTAATTAATACATGCAAGTCACAAATACAATAAACTTAATTATAAACTATGGCTTTTTGTGATTTCTTTTCATAACCATTTGACTTGATAATAATTTCAAAAAGAACCAGTTAGGCTATATGCCTCCCCCCTGACCATGAAGCCGAGGCAGAGGAAGAAATAACGTAACACGTTATAAACGCCTGCATACTCGCTGGACTAAACGACTGTACGGGAAAATAGGACCTAATGAAAGTCGCTCAGGGGAGAAATCAATACGGTCTTATTTCGCGTGCAAAGACCTCCTCACTGTTTCCGCAATAAAGGGTATAAAAGAACTATCCCCTCCATCAAAATTCATTCGTGAGCATGCCGGTCGCCGAATCAAAACATGAGCAAATAACGCTCCCGAGTTCGTTTTCAAAAAAAAGTAATAAAATCCAGAATACTTTTCCCAAGATGAGCATGTATTGCGTGTTTTACCAATTGTGATCGTAATATATACGCCTTTTAATACTAAAAGGACACTTTCAATCGCGCGTCTTGGTTTTTTTTTAATAACATTGTATTCATATATAAATGTCCGATCACCGCCACCGTGATCTATTTATTTTGTTGGAACAGTAATCAATATACCGATCCATATCCTTAATCTTGGCAACTTCAAAGAGATAACGAAACACTGAGTTTCCTAGCCCTTGAATATGACCGGTATCCGCCCAAACAGGCTTCCACTCACATCGTACCGTCTCGATATAAAAATTCGTGCACTGAAGGCCGCCACTACAGAAGGATGACAACGCATCCATCCGGTATCATTTGCATCGCTGAGTAACGCCGGACACAATTCTACCTTCCATCTCCACAACATCGTCGTCTAAGGTATTTTGCTCCATAGTGATTTCTGTGACCTTCCCTCGTAGAAACTAAATTTCGATCAGAATCTTTTCTAACTAACAGTCTCGCTGAAAATTCTAATGATTATGAAATTACCTCCTTGCATCTTATTTCATCTATTATAAAATTTGATTTGAACTTTTATCTCTTGGTCCTTGATCTCTACAAAATGTTACCTTTAATTGTCACTAATTAAGAAGTACCTATTATTTGTAAACCAGAGCACAATTTATGAATATTCAATCAAGTCCTGATCAGACTTGCCTGTATGATTTTATTGTGACTTCCTGTGGCATCTGATATTTTATTCACAAATTTAATGCCAAACACGCGTTTGTACGGACGCATGTTCTGTTACTTTTATTATAAATATTTTTTTATTCACGATCTAAGCCAAGAAAATACCCATGCTATTAAACATCTATATCTTTTTATAATATGTTATCAATATGTTCCGGTCTTTTATGTATACCTTGTGTTATTGTCAGTAATACAACTATTTTGTGAATAAACTATCTAGAATATTAATGTGGTGAATGTCTCTGAAATATAACATTTCAATATTTTAACAATGCTTTTCTAATATATAGTACCTTTGTATTTTCAATAATCCAGTCAGGTGTTCAGGTACTGACAGTGTATGTGTTTCTATGCTATATTATCTGTATTTTATTATTCACTTTCATTGAAATATATGTTATTCTGTACTAACTGTATATAAATCTTTCATTTTATTAATAATACCCTAGTACACAAGCGTATATTGAGGAGAAACCCCGAATTAACTTGAGATTAAAGAGAAGTGTTTATACGGTATGAGCATATATCCAGGAAGGCCGCCTCATCAAAGGTAGGTGGAATAGATCCTGATCAAACACTTAATGTATGGGAACCACTACAATTCCTCGTCAAGAAATCAATTAATAACATATCAGTTAGAAGTTCGTAACATACTAGAGATGGAAAGTGCCAACGATGCGAAAGTATGAGGGCGGTCGAGTCGACGCCGCGTCCGCTTGAAGGTTAAGAGTAACAACATGGAACACTTCATTGTGTAAAGGTAGAGTTGTTGGTAAATGTTATTTAGTATCTGCATAAAAAATCATGTAGTTCAATAACAGCGTTGCGATATGCTAATTAAAAAATATAAATAAAACCATACAATAGTAAATAGACCACTTAGAATAACAAGGTTCCAACTAACATTTTGGGTTTATTTGAGTTATTGCTTGAAATGGGTTTCGAATGCATTATTATGTATTTCTTCCATACACACCAACTCTATTTAACAGATATTAAAGGAAATAGCAAGAGCTGAAAGTTCCAACTGCATCAGTTATTTATTTCAATTTTTGGATCATTATTATTAATTTACAATGTTTTTTATTATTTTTAATTTCACAGTGGTCATTGATAATATTGAAAATAAGTCAAGACCTTAAAACTGATCATTTTTAATAATTACTTTTTTATTTTTTATTTATTTTATACATATTTTATTATACGTATACTGTGTATACAAAACTTTAATTAATTAAACTTTTTTTTACACAAAATTATCCAACTCAATAGACAAATTAATTCTCGTATTTGAACTGGGGAGTATTTAAGTTTTAAATAATGTAAAAGTAGGTATAGAAGTACGATATAAGTTATAAAATTAAATTATTAAATATAAACTAATATACATAAATACTTTATAAATATTTACTATTTGAAACATACTTACATATGCCAATTAAAAAGAAATAGTGAGAACAATGCATTGAAATTATTCCTTGAAAGTAATTTAATCGAAGTAAATATGAGACTTAGCTACTCGGATCTTCACTTTTATCAAACATGTCCTGATAATCAACTGACTCGAAAGGTTGCCTATAATTCAGATAAATCCACTGCAGAATTGCCCAGTAGATACTTCAAATCAACTTGATAACATTGCTCCAACACGAAGCAACTGAATACGTTGGGAGATTATGAACGAGCCCGATGAGAAACGTGAACAGTAAAAAAAAACAAAAGAAAAAGATAACGTTTTTAGTGCATTCGTGAATCAAGACATCCCTGAGAAAAATACAAAGAACACCCTTGCTATTTATTTTTCAATACGAAATTCATGAGATTTTTACAACCCCGATGTAATAACAGAATCGCAGTACTTAGTCTGAGCCGTGTTTTCACCCCCTAGAATTTGCAGACTATTTTTACTACCTTCGCGGGTTGGCGTGAGTATCTTATTATGCAAAGTATAATTCAAAACCTTCCCTTTTGTTAGACCGTTGAAAATACTTTGCGTGGGGAGTGACGTTCGAACCACTGTGCTGTGTGCTGTGTGCGAACCACTGTGCTCAATCTCACGTGAAAGCTGTCACGACCACTCACTCGGAAGTACCAACACGAATCGGCTATATTTAATGGACCTTTCGTTTCCTGTTAAGTAAATTTCTTACTGAAAATAGTGCGTAAAACCAATAAAATATTCAAAACCTCTATTGCTTTGTTTAGCGACACTATTCTACGATCGAATTTTGTGTTACTGTAAAATTTCGAACTAATTTTTGTACAGTTCTCCCTGCCATTTTTATGAATGTAACATCTGATCAAAACGGCGATTTATCCTCTATTTGGATAACCATTCGTGGGTGGACACGGTCCATTAATAAACTACATACGAAATAATTAAATCAACTCAGTGAGAAAACTACAAGATAAAAACAAAGAAACAATTTGTCTTAAGACAACATTTTGGGTCGAACAACAAACTGACAAAGTGGCGTCTACACAACAAGCCATTTTGAAAACGTGTACGGATAGCAACGTCACGAGAAATACTGAGTACACTAGTGAAACTATTGATATTCTTTTTTTTCTCTATTGGACGCAGATATATGCACATTGAGACAATCTGATGACAAAGAAGGCCTGCCCATAAAATAAAATGCTAGTATAAAATACTCTGGATTATTAAAATGGCCTTTCCTTCGAACCTTAGAACTTGGAGAAACTGGTGATACTTAAAATATTTAAGGAAAAAAATCGCGGGGATAATCGCGGACGAGATGAAGCGATATAAAGTATGCTTTATCAGTGCATCTACATTTTTTAAGGACAAGGATGCAAATGGAGGAACATGTTTTTATAAATGAAGATGCATACAGAAAATGTCACATTATTATTTATTCTATTTTCAAATCAATGTAAACGCTTGAACTACGTAAATAAGCCTTACACGATACTTGCTTGTTTTACGGAACGAGGCTTAAACCCTCGACCAGTAGATAGTAGACGATCAATCATCATCCTGAATCATGATAAAAATGACTAGAAAAAGAGATTTAATTAATAGCGATAGTTATGTATAAAAAAATTCTGGGGATTTTTATACTTCTGGTGTTAAATACCTTGTTACTGCATAAGGTTCATAATCATGGAAGAATACTGGAAAGAAGTTCAATTGAAATGTCAGGAATCCTAAAAAATGATATAATTCTAAATTTTTTGAGATCATATATCGGAAAAACCGTGACCAAAAAATGACATCCGAGACGTAAGTTAACTTCTTTATTTTCTTGCCAACTATTAAATGTTAACATTTATAAAATCTTGTACTACACTCGAGTAAGTAATTTTGTAGTGTTTTTATTAAATTAAAAATTAAAATATGGATATTTTTTGCCAACGACCTTGTTAACTAATTTTCTTTTACACACGCATTCTTTAGACATGAAAACCTGATGGTTAATTGAACTACAGACTTACTGCTTTCATGCCTAAAATTTTGTATGTAGTTTAAAAGGGAAAATATTTAATTCATTTTGTATTCTCGTGGCAATCTGCGATCTGAAATTTTATTTAATCCATTACAATATATGGACCGTAAAATAGTAAAATATCTTACTTATTTGTAAATATACATTATTGAAGTATTGTTGACGGTTATCCAAATCACTTAAATTGTTTATAAATTTATGTAGAATATGAATTAATTTATCGTTAACTCACAAAAAAATATTGTAACTTAAGTTAAAAAACTTTAAACTATCTAATAACAAAGACAATGTGTCTTCAACTTATTTTCAATATATTCTCCGTAAACATTTAAGCATTTTGAGACCATGTATGAATATTTTCGTGGACGGTTGAGGCATCATCGACCTGCCTGCATTTTTCGCCCTAACTTTTTTTTAATTTTGGGAACAGTTATATGCAAGTCTAATAAAGCCAGATCCGGACTATATAAAGGTGGTCCAATAGTTCCCACCTAAACTTCTATAACTCTTCTGTCGTTTTTCAAGCAACGTGAATATTTTAAATAAACAAATCACCGATGGTACCTCGCAATCGGCGGCATTAATAAAAGACGTAGTTAATAAAATACCAGATAAGTTATGACAAGTTCCTGGCAACGTGTCAGTGCAAAACGACAACTTACGTTGTTAATATACGCAACCGAATCGTACTTTAAAAATAGCCTAGTACTTTAAAAACTCACGTTATTTATTATTTGAAAATCAATTGATGTATGGATATATTTTTTTCCCAATAAGACTTCTTGGAAATCAACCTCATCTATCGATACGATTCTCATGAAATCGTAATCCTAAAAAAATGTCTATACATCAAACTACCAAACTTATAAAGTTTTTGATTGGATAGTACCATCCGGGAGTTAATCTCGAGATTTTCCATTTCTATGTAAATTTATTTGAAAATGATTCTCTTCCAAACGTTGAATATCATCTCAGCTCCAGATGAACTTGAACATATTATTCACTCTGGATTAAATTAAGAGACCTCTCGTAAATTATTTATAATTGCAAAGGGCCATACAACATCGGCCCCGCTGGAGACAGAGACCCCACCCTAGGCGAATCCCTTGTGTCGTTTAACTACTTATCAGAATATTTATTTATAGTTAAAATATTACAATTCTGACCCATGCATGTGAACATAAATGGGACCTACATATTAATGATGCTAAAAGGGTCTAAATATTTTGTATTCAGGAAATATATTATATATTAAGATTTAAAATTAAAAAAAATAGAAAACTTTTATTATATAAAATTGTTTTTTAAGAAATATTAAATTATATTTAAATTTAACAGTAAATGTCAAATTTTTTGCTTAAAAGAAATTTTCTCTTATGAGAGAATCAATATTCAGAGTTTCAAAGGTTTACTAGAAGGATGCCTTTTTTGTTGAATGTGGGTAACTAAAAATACACGTGAGCGAAATAAAAAAATACACATTTATTTGAAATGTAAATATTTCAATATGTATTTAAAAGGAATAACTATAAAAAATCCATATTTTATATATGACACATGCATACATAGAGCAAGTAAATCCAGTCACTGGGATACGAAGACATATATATATCTCTTCATTATTGACTTTCAATAAATATGTTGCCTTTGTCCAGTGCATTTGTACGGTATAATATATAGGGGTGCGCCTTTTAAATCTAACGTACTAACGGACTTTCTATCTCAGAAAACTCCGACCCAAGAAGAATACCCAGGATCTGAATGATTGTGAGAATTAAAAATATGGTATCCAAGAAATAGTCAATATATTTATAAAGGTTTATAAAATAATGGGACTTAATGTAAAGACATACATACAGAAAAATCTAATTGAAATTGTTGTTGAAAAATTGTTCTATTCATATTGTATCGCTGTCATAACATAAAATCATAACAAATCGGCATGTGATTTGGACTTCCCAGAACGAGAATCTTAGTCAAAAGAAGAATACCAAGATGTGAAGTACAAAACTGTTATCGATATAATTTTAAAATTAAAAGTGTAAATTTTATTAAGCAAATCAACTATAATATGATATTTGTATACATACACACGACTACCATATTTAGCTAAGTGTATTTATGAAATATTAACTGATTACTATTAACTGTTCTTCTTTATTTTTATAACCAAATAACGCTTCATGATGTACTTTAATACTATTAAAATTAGTGAAAATTATATTCTTCTAAAACACTAGGTGCATACATGTTAACATGCGTAGATATTTTTAACATTTTCGAAAGATGAATGGAATATTTTTTAATATAATATTATGCAAACAGTTTTATAGAAATAAATCACATTAATAATATATATAATATAAATTAAATAAACAAAAATATCGTTGTAGAGTTAATTTAAGTTTCTTGAAAGCTCACATCGAAAAACTTTATGCAATCTTAATACTTCCGAAGATAAAATTCTGCACTTTAGTTATAAAAAATTCATCAGCTTGGAAACTGTTGCTTGACCTTAATCCAGTTCAATTATATTCATATAATAAAATTGAGTACGAAATAAATATATACACGCATATACGAATGTAAAATAATAAAATATTTTAGTTGAAATTCAAGTTACTTTGTGATGTAACATAATTATTATTATTTTTCACTAAACTAAACGTTGTACTGTACACATGTTGAGTTATCTTGTCACTAATATAGTCCTTCTCATCATAAAACTCATTACTGGATATTGGACCGAAATAGGTCGGCACTAAACTGCAGTGTTACAATTACACCTGACGATAGAGGAACTGCAACCATCAATACTATAATAGTGGTAAAATAAATCAACGTGTGTGCAGTACAAAGTTGAGTTTAGTTAAAAATTTGAATAAAATATTTCGTTTTAGATACCATGTACCGCATCTAAGAACTTGAATCTTTTTGGCGGTGCCCACGCACAAACGAGAAAGCTGCCCAGGGGAGTTAGTCCTCTAAAAGAAGAAAAGGTCATGAAAAAGACAAAATATCTTATGAATTAATTATATAACCGTTGGTTCATGGGGAACTTTTTCCTACTATAACGTGGCAGAAGAATTCAATTAAATTTTATGTCTTTTATGAATATGCATTATCTTGAAAACCATGAATATAATTTAATGCTTAAGGTTTTTAGTAGTGATAAAAGCAGAATATTTTTAATTTATATATGGATTTACATCGTTTAAATCATACCATCGGACATCGACAGTTGAACGACAGTGACTTGAATGAAAGTACGAAGATAAATTAGTGGAATGCTTACATATCAAGCTGTCTCATTCATAATTTAAACCACCTTCCACGAAACTCACAACAAGCTCATTATTTACTACAGGCAGCAACAATAAATTTGACATTCTATAATTTATAAATAACATTATGTTATTTATCCCGTATTATGTATTCGTCGGCGATATGCTTGCTAAAATATTTAGCTATAATAATTTTAGCAAACTATATTATTTATTTAAATGCATTAGATAAGCTATTTAAATATATTGGATTAACAATTTTTGAGTTATAAACTGTCGGCCGGGTTATAAACTTACAAATATACGTCAAACGATACCAATGTAGACCTTAAATAACGAAGAGATTTTATATATAAAAATAAACATTGGCTGGTTCGTTCTTATTCAAATATAAATCTGTAAATTTAGTTTCTCGAAAACACTTAAGAAAATCATTATCCGGTTTTTGAGATTGTGATTTAGTACAGGATTTGAACCCGTTCAGTACAGGATTTATACAGTACAGATTTAGTACAGGATTTGAACGCCAGACCGCAAATTTTAGATTCTTTATTTAAGTTGGTACATACAATATTTAAAAAATATTACACAAACCGTAAAATAAGTATGTCAGAAGGTTTATTTTATTTATTTATAAATATTAGTATTTTCTTAAATTAATTATTTATTTTAAATAATAATTTAATTGAATTACATTTTTTAAAGTATTTTATTACACCTGAGGTTTTTATTTCAGGAAGCAATATATTTAAGGCTTTTAGAATAGAAAATGTTAGCATTTTTTCATCATAAACTAGAACTGTGCTCTAAATTATTTGGGTATTTTGTGCATAACCGCACGATTTAATAAGAATTTATTATGCAAAAAAAATTCTTTACACGTAATATATGGGTAGGTACTGGACTTACGACCTGGCTTAAGTGATCACTTTACACAATGTAACGTTCACCAATCCACCCAATCTACCTCCATACCTATCAAATGTTTGAAAGTTGTATATATGTTAATATGTGGAAACACTTCGAATACCACTATAACAGGTCATAAACCCTGTAATTACCCATACTTCCATATTTTTTCATTAATAAAAAATAGCTTCGTCCAGTAATTGTTAAGTGTTCTTAAGTTAAATATTGAAATTATAATAGACTAAATAATAATTAAATAAATAAACTATTGGGGCTGTATTATTCTGATTTAGATGCTATTTATTTAAGTATTCTAATTTTAAGAGTTCTTTCTGGTCTATGTAAGTTATAAATAAATTACTCTGAAATGCATTACATACGTTGGTAATGTGGAATTGCCAGGTACAGTTTTTATTAATAGTAATACCTAAGGGGTTTCCCACTGAACATTTTCTACTTTTTCACTAAAATTAAGTTGACAACTTCTTTCTTGAATATTCAAAATGCTAATAATAAGGATTAGCTTTATTTTTAATTGATCATATATGCGCATTCCACTACTCACTCTCAGTATCCCTGCTTGCAATTTCAAAACATTATATTCCAGTATTAAACATCTTTCTCGACATTGTTAAATATGTAAATATGTACTATGAAATCGTTTTCCCTAATCACTAATTTCCATAGCGACTTAAATTACAATTTTCGTGAATGTACGCAGCCTTCCTGTTTATAAACATGGAAAGTTTTAATTAAACCTTCAGCTCAATTTTGGCCACGTAGATTACTGGTTTATTTACTTACACAAAATTCTGTAGTTCGGGTCGAATTCCGAGGAAACCGCAAATATACGGATCCGCTGATCGCCTTTGATATCGGATACTTTTAATACCTGTTTCGTCAGGTACATCCCTACTAGGAGGTAACCAAATCTGAGGTTATGCTGTATTAAGATAATATTAATATAATAATTACAATTTTTCAACTAAAATATAGTATATAATGTAAAAGAACGAATAAAGTTATCATTATCAGCAAAAATTTTGACAACATTCATATTCTAATTTCACATATTTTTCATATATACACGAATTATGTAAAAAAATATTATAAAAATAATTATTGGAATATTTCTTACCTGGCTGAAGATATAATCACTTTGGTCTAATCTCTAAACTTATAAACAACACACGAATTATTAGCTATATTAGCTCTATTTTTTTCATATGATATTTGTTTTAAATTAAATATGATAAGTAATGACATATTTATTATTTATGTATAATTTCTAAGCTGCCAGAATACCATCAGCAAACGGTTCTCATTAAAAAATCGATTCTAATATAAAATTATGTATGCATAATAAATTATATTGACTCTTTTTATCTTTTCTTGCACAATTCATTGGCGAAAATGATGCAATTCATTAAAATTCCATTAGCGGTGCAGAACTTACGGGCATACGTCGATTTCTCTCCTTCTGAAACTTTATAATTACACCCCGGCAGGGCGGGCAATTTTAAAGTCGAGTTGATTAGCTTCAGGTGCACCCACTCCAGCTGCGGCCATCTTGCGGTGTGTCTAGCGAGAGATTCTATTAAATACACTAATAAAAATTCTGCCCCGCGTCGCATACTAAGTGCACCGAGTTTCTTCCCGCCCGACCGACAATTTTTGCAAACGGTGTCTTTTCATTCAGAATGCTTTGCGGATTATGAAAATTGTTTAAAAGCACAACACCGTTAATTGTCTGTACGGTAAAAGTTATATTCCTTTCCTCCGGAATTTACTTAACTGATTAAATTTGGTTTCGCTGTTTGTTCATTTTACATTTACATTATACACCCGTATTACAAATATTGTACCATACGTAATTTTCGGTTTATTTTGTATCATCGCACAAACGAAAATTGTATTCAAGTAAGCGAAGGTGTTCGTGCACGTTAGAATAAACAAAATTATGAACATCTTAAAACAGGTACGTACAGATGACTTAGTGATTAAGTGTTATATATCATATTTACAAGGCACGTTTTTTAAATAATTACCGGATTTTTTAAAAGCAGATACCCAACATCATTTTTATAACACTTTGTTTTCTTCGGACGCTACACATCTTAAACTACTTCTCAACATAGTCGCCACCATAATTAAGGTACTTGTCATAACGGGGCACCAATTTATGTATACCTTCATTATGGAACGACGCCGCTTGGAATGAAAACCATGTATGTACTCCGTCTTGGAGTACATCGTCATCATCAAAACGCTTACTACCAAGGAACCGCTTCGGATGAAGGTAAAGATGGAAATCACGTGGCGCCAAATCAGGACAAAACAGGACAGACTTGGCGTTGATTGTCAGCTGGTTTCATGTTTTGTGCATCCAAGAAATGAATCACAAACCGTATCTCACAGTCGGCGGGCTGCTCAATTCTCTTAAAGATTTCAACCACTCACTACAAGATGGCCACACTATGTGAATGTCTCTAACATTGCATGTGAGGAGTCAATAGATGAAGGAAACCACTGTGCATGCACAACATCGCAACCGCTACACAAATATTTCCGGTAAAGGTACTTACTTAAAAAATGCGCCTCGTACTTCTCACGTATTATATTTAAAATTTGTTTTTAAGTATAAGCTGCATACATTTGTGGACATTTATGTTGTCAAAGCCAATGGGATTCAACAACATAAATGATATTAATAAGTAAATAAATAATACCTCTCTCAAAGATTATTTCGAGATGAAATCTGTGGGCATGTGCCGTTATAGTCAACTCTACTTTTAAAATACTCCAGGTCTACAAAATACCGGACAAAAAATATTCTATTACGAACATCCGAAAACACGCGGTGTATTATGTACCCCCGTATGTAAAAATCTGTCAATACACCCTTGTAGATGTCAATGTATATTATCCTTTCCAGGGCCGACAGAATTTGTATTCCACGCCTGATTTATGCATACGGCTCCCCGCTCCACGCCCAGCGAAGACTCAGCAACGAAAAGACTTCGCCATCCGTTCAGAGAATAGCTTTTACGTCTTTACTTTGTATTTACATCTCTACAGCAAATACAGATATAGTCGTAAAGCCACGAAGAAGGTCAAAATATATTACGTTTATTGTCTATTTTATTTGTAAAAAGATTTATGTGCTAGCCGTTAGACTAATCAGACACTTACGCCGGATCTCTATCTTGCAATAAATGTTAAGAAATAATGTTTACTCCGAGTCAAAATGTCAAATATTCCAACACATCATTATTTCATTCACTCGTAGCATTACGAAAAACGGGAATAAAACGAAATATATTTTCGCCAGAAGATTGAAAAAAATAAATAAAGAACCTACAATTTACTCGCTTCCAAAATATTTTACACGAGTGTCACGTAATATAAGCACTGATGTAAACAGAAAATTGATATAACCGATTTATATTTTTATTCGAAAACCTTAAAGATTTTTTCAGTTGAGACCTTTATTGGAAACATATATATTAATATAAGGAATCCAATTCGGGATCTCTGTCCAATTAACGGCATTTATAAATCTCGGGATTACTATGTCGAAATTAAAATTTTGTTTTAATTTCGGGGTACCGAAATTAGATCAACACTTGATTTATGAAACTCTTCATGCTTAGTTATTGCATCGGGCATATTATTCATAATAATAAAATATAGTATAATATCACATTTTAATTGTTATTATTTGTCATTTTTTTATGCAAAGATTCTTTACGTACTTATTTAAATACCTATGAAATACCTGAACAATATAAATAACTTACATTAATTGTAATTTGTTCATTCTGCTTTGGAGATTGCAACGAATCTCTCAACAAATACAAACTAAAACTGAGGGGTGAAACCAAAGGTGCTATATTTATAATACCAAAATAAATAACAACAAGGGCAGAATGGTCAAAGTAATGTGTAAGATAAATGCAAGCTAGGGAAAGAAAATTTATAAATATCCAACAACATTTACTATTTGTATCAATACATCATTAATGAAGATGATTGTCTCAATTTAATAAAATAAACAAAATACTTGATAAAAATAAGTTTGGATTCATGGAAAACAAAAGTACACAAGAAGCAATAGGCAGACTTTCTTATATCATCAAAGAATCTCTAGACAAATCTCTTAAATGTATTGGAATTTTCGAGGACGTGAGAAAAGCCTTAGACAGTATCTCCCACAAAAAACTAATATTAAAATTAAAACTCGTCGGTATAGATGACAAAATACTAAGCTGGATTCAAAGCAGTCTTCACGAAAGACGGCAAAACGTAAAAATTAACGAAACTCTAAACCAACCCCTAATCAGTGAATTTGGTATACCACAAGGGGCAGTTTTGGGCCCATTTATTTTTATAATTTATGTCAATGACTTTTTCAAACTAAAATTGACCAGAAAAATTATATCGTACGCCAACGACACTAACCTATTACATTTCTTTTTCAATCAAAAGTCTTAAAACATCGCCCCATGTACAAATTACTATCCATAACGACAACTGCAACAAAATTACCTATGACGACTCATGTACAAACTTAAGCCCAAAAAATAAATAAAATATCTCCTTGTAATTATTCATCAACATTTAAAATGGCAGTCACATTAGCGAATTAGTGAAAAGAATAATAAAATATTTTTATATATTCATAAGATTTAGAAACATTTTAAGTATAAATAATTTTTAAAAGGTATATTTTGCTATTGTTCACTCACTATTCCAATATGAAATAATTGGGTGGGGAGGAGCATATAATAACATAATGAACTCAGTAAAAATAATATAGAGAATAATCATCAAAGTAATATTAAAAAAAGATCAACATTTTCAACACTAACACTTTTTGCAAAATTCTCAGTTCCCAAAATAGAAAACATTTACAAAAAAATATCAGTTAATCAATTACTTACAGAAAATAACACTGTAAAATTTGAAACAAGCACATCATTAAGGTTTAAAAATAACTTTAAAATCCCTAAATGTAACACCAAACACTATCAAAAAAATTGTATATACTTAGGGATAAAAAACACAGTTTAAAGAGATAAAATACATAAAAAAAGTCAAAAAGAAATTAAGTTAACACTTAAGAAGCACACAATTATAAAATAAATAATATTATAGAACACTTCAGAAGCACACAAATAGACAATAAATAATTATAGACCACAAATGTATCACTCTATATAAAATTATTACAAATTGTAACTCCCTCTCCAAGGACATGAGCTAGTCTTTTTTTGGAGAAATAAGCAAATAAAAAACATGTAATTTTAATAATGTACAATACTTAATTAATAAATCGTATTATAAAAAAAATAAATTAAAATTAAAATAAATATAATGAAAACATAATCATCCACGTCAGTCCCTCGTAACAGAAGACCGTGATCTATCCTCTTGACTACGTTCCTTCACTTTTCTAGGCATCCTGCAGATCTTAAGGCTGTTACCAGAGAAGTGTATGTTACCTTTTCCACTCGGTAGGTCCAACGTGTGGAGGATCACCACCATCAAGCTTCTCCAAACTATTTTCCCTTCTCGCAAGATGACCAAAAATTCAAGGATTCGTTTCAAGTTAAGGGTCTGTTCTTGACATTCGGTTCCCTCAGAATGGAGACATTCGTGCGTGCTGTCCATGGTATGCGCAACATGTGACTCCAGCACTATATTTCAAAGACATCAATTCGTCATCTCCCTCTTGCTTTTAAGGTTCGTGATTCCACATCATATGAAAACATATGATTAGAATATTCCTATTTTTTATTATAAGCCATGCGCTTTTACGAAGGATAAAATAGAATAAGCATACTGATTTCCTAAAATGACGATTAAACTCCCAAACTCTTAACTACCAAACGAATGTCTCACCGCTAGATCTAATAACACGTGACGATTTTCAATTTAATTCATATTTTCCATATATTTGTGTTATTTTTATAGTTATATCTGTTCCGTAAATATATGTAATTACAGACACCTTACAGAAGAACCAAGAACCCGAATATGTGGGTCATAATATATATTGTGGATATTATACCTCTTCGATTTGGTTCACCAAATTTAATATCACCCTCTCGTCTAGATGTTGGCATCGGAAAACATAGTGAGTATTCAACATATAATAAGAAATATAAGACAGAATAATAGTAAAATGAACATGGATCATATTTACATATATAATAAAGTGAAAAAATTTACATGTCTTTATAATCTAATTATGTATTTTTCCATATAACATTAATTAAAAATTGGGTACAAAATCTTCGTCGATAACAGGGAACGTAATAATATTAAAATATTAACAAGCGAAAAATCTAGGTGTTTTGCATTGTATTTTGAAATTCTTTTAAAAATATTTGTTAACTTTTATGATTATAATTTAGTTTTTTTCTACTTTTTGATACGATTCAATAACGCTTTACGTGCTCCAGTACCCACCATCCTGGATAAGCGACTAGGGTGCTAGCAGTGGATATGAATGATGTAACTTTTGTAATGCATTCAAAATAATTTTGTTTACCTCACAAGAGCTGTGAGAAAAATATTTTAATCCGATGTGGCAATGTAGAATGTGAAATCATAAAATAAAAAAATTCTCTGTACTGGTTTCTTTTAGATAAAAAATAATTTTGAAAACCAATCTGACATGGTTAAAGATTATAAACATTATATACAGTACATAATGATAGAGTAGAAATAAATAATCAAACTCTATATATTATGACGCTGGAGTTACTTCGTCAGACTGGTTAAAACTTTTACATCCCAAAAAACCGGAACCCAAAAATATTACGGCTACCGTACAATCATACTTGATAACTCATGCGTTAAAGATCTACTTACAAATAATCCGTGGTAGAAAATGAAAAAAGATGAACAAAATTCTATTCGATGTTCTAGCAGTACTATTGTATTGTAAATAGGAAGGTAGATAGTATTGAGTCGATTATACAATGCATGTGAGCGTATGATCTTCAACTAAATGCAAATAAGGCAAAATGCGCAATCATCGTCAAACGAAATGAAATGAATAATACTGAAAAAGATAGAGACAATAGTTTACCTGGATGTAGATTAAATGAAAATCGGCACCCTTCTTTGGAAATTAAATATTGTACTAAGCGAGTTCGACTAATTTTATTTTTCATGATGAAAGTATTACGCAGGTATGACCTAAATTTAAATTTACAGTAAGAATTATGCGATGCTACGTATTTCCTATACTCTTATGTGAAATGGAATCCCGGACGCATACTCAAAATATGCTGAAAACGAATTGAAGCAATGTTGAGTCTAAGGCGAAAGGAAAAGAAATCCTTTAAACAATAAAAACCCGGAAATTACAATATTTTAGCCATATCATGAGGTATACAGAAAAATATCAGATCCTGTTTCTCATTATTTAAAGCAAAATAGCTGATAGAAGAGGTCCTGGAAGATAGAGAATATTATCCTTGCTGAAAAATCTAAGGCAATGGTATAAATGTCCAGAGGTTATTTATGCTGATTTAAAATAATAATGATCGCTAACTTTCGCCTAGCGAACTTGCACTTAAGGGAGAAAATTCTCTACATTAGTTTTGTTATCATCATCTCTGGAAAATTTTAGTTTTAAACATTTGAAGAACAGTCCAAATATCGGGTCAGTAACACTGGTTAGCATAGAACGCTCGGACTGCTGTCGTTTACGATGTGTTTTCCTTAAAATATAAAATGTACCTATTAAAGTATCCAATTGAATTAATTACTTTAATTCTAGCATTTCCTATCGGGTTTTACTCAAGAGTATTGCTCAAATAAAGTTGATTGCTTTTAAAATTGGATATATATATATAATGCAATAGTATATTTGAAATATTATAGAATATAAGTTTAAAAATTGGTGGAAAATTTACAACGCGCTTCCTCGGTTAAAAACAGGTCCAGGTTCAAATTCCGGTAGTAACTAAATATTTTTTCGATAGATAGATTATTTCTGTATATCTTTCTAGTTTATTCATTTAATTGGTATTAATAATATTGATACCATAAAGAGAAACTCAAAGGATAAGTGCAATTATCATTATGTATGATCAAGGAACACTGATTTGGGCCTTGTAATTCAAACTTCCAGTAACAATTTGGACTAAAGTATTAATGTGTAATTTTATTCAGCCCTTAAAATGTAACTAACTAACTAACTTACCATAACGCCGTATCTCCGCAAAAGTAGGCTGAAAGGATAGAGCGCCACACTCTTCTGTCCTGACACACAATTCTCGCCTTATCCACATTCATACAAGCTCGCCAATTATTGAGGTTTCTAACAGGATCATCTTTGAGTATCTGGTTTACCTGGTCATGCCAAGTCTTCCGTAGACGTCCTTTATTTCTGGTGCCATCAACACTTGCGCCAGATTTTTCTTACCATTGTCTCCTCATTAATCTGTTCCATATGACTAAACCACCTAAGTGATCCTTATTCATTACAATCTTACAATCTTACTGATATTATTTTTAAATGTCTTTATTTAGTATGTACCTATTAAACTTCCACAAATAAAATAATTGTTAATTATATAATAAGTACAACTATATCGCTATTTATCCTTACACAATACATTCTAAGCCGGGTCATTTTAATTATGTACTCAATTATATAAGTCTTTTATTATATATATTTTCTTCAGCAATTATTATCTTTTTTTTATTTAATATAATATAATAATTATAAAGCATATAGTAACATACGTTACATTTTGATGAATGGATTTACGTAAAATATAAAGCTCTTTCGTATATTTACGGTTAAATTAAAATTTCTTCATCTCATTTCTACCCTTCGTCCTAGGAGAGGGTCGGAGAACCATCACCTCAACATGGCACCCCAAGGTGGTCTGTTCTCCGTTGTTTCGGTAAGTGTAACGTGCAACCCATTTTATACAAAGCCTCTCTACGTATAGGTTCTCTATTTGTTTTCCCCAGCTTTCTCTGGGGTGACTGGCTGAGCGTCTTGCTTCTGAGATTGTCAAAAAAATCTTTTGAGGTAATCTTTTCGCTGGTATTTTGATTTCTTCTCCTAGTCATTTCATTCATATTTAATTTATCTATGAAAGTAAATAATAGTTTAATGCTGAAATTCTCTCTAATTAGAGTAGAGCTTTTCACTCTATCCCATAATGACACCGCCGCTACTCCCATCAGAAACCTCATTGATGAAGCTTAAATACTCCTACAAACTCTCTCAGCGCGAATCCGTATTTGATTTTCATAGGTTAAGGTAGGGTTATAAACTGACTTAAACTGACAGCCAGTTTAAACCACATTAAACTTTCGTATCTCTACCACTGAACTGTAAATTTCCAATATCTAAATTACAAAAATAAATCTAAATTATTTATATTGAGTGCTAACATCGGATAAAAATATGTGTATACTTCTATTTATTATTTGATTTCTATGACAGGATGAATATTATTTTCCAGGCCGGTGTTGTTTTTCTCCAAAAATTTCAAGCGTAGCTTGGGCTATGTGTAAGGTGGGACCGTCCTGTTGAAACCTCATATGTTGCAGGCCCACTCAGAAGTTCTGTAACATGTGACGATAGCGATCACCATTAATAGTTACAGCATTGCCTTTTGCATCCTGAATGAAAATTTGCAGTAAACCATACTGTAACTCTGTATGGGTGTAAAGGTCGTTGATGTATGAATTGAAGATTTTAAGTGCTGTTTTGTTTATTAACAAAACGCGCCAAGTAGAAATGAGCTTCGTCTCTTATGACTTTTTAAAATAATAATTAAAATAATGATAATTAATTAAATAAAATATTTTAATGACTTCAACACGTTGTAGAGGCGTTGAATACTCCATAATAAATTATAACCAACTACTCTCTACGACTACCAAATGCGAACTGACAAACGTCTGCTAAATCAAAATGGCGGCCAAACAAAATCGGCCTAGAACATAATATTTACCCTGTACTTAACTACAATAACATTTTAATTTTTTTTTTTATTTAATTTAGCGAAAATACAATGGCAAAATAAATTCAATTTTTAAATAGATGGTTACGTACATACATATGGTTATATACATACATGGTTTTTCTTTCGCTTACCTCTCCAAAAAAAAGACCAGCTCTTGTGCTTGGAGAGGGAGTTACACTACAATAATTTTATATAATACCTTACATATTTACAGTGCAAATTTTCCTGGTAAATTAGTTAACTTCGTGGGCATAATTTTAATTGAATATACCGAAATTATTTCTGAATATTTGAAAATCATGAAAATAAGTAATATTTTTACATACTCATTTCACTTATATTATATATTATACAAAATAGTCGTAAAATTAGTTATTTACAAGAAATCTTTTTAATGACATGAGCGAGTTAGCACGCCAAACTTTGTACGTCACGCTACATCACAAGCGTGATTGCACGTACTTTTAGATCTTGCAGAGACAGATTTTTTAATATCCTCAGTATTTTTTTTTAAATATTGCATACACGGAATACGTATCACATTACTATTTTTACTATTTTCAAACTAAGCTTAATGCTTGTGCTATGAAAATAGGACTAACTTAATGGTCTCTTGGAATGAGGCTCGAACCCCCAACCACTAAATCACTCGGCGAGTGTGTTAACCTCTTAACCGACAAACGTGTCAAATGTATTTATTTGAAATCACCCTGCCGTCAGTAGGTAATTATTCCCATCTTTTAAAGATCAACACCCTTAAACGTAACCCTACCAAACGTGGCGGCCCCCATATTAAATATGGTTGACAGTTAAATATTAGGTGCAGCACAATTTTCATACTACTGCATTTTTTCCCGCAATCATTAAAGTTGTATAATATAAAATAAAATACAAATATCTTTGTATCATTCATTGCTAACGCACAAAATATTTTAGCAACACTACAAATTTAATCTAGTTCGATAACTAAATTTTAGATTTTGCAAGAATCAATAATACATATCTATCCATATATTGTACAGCATACAATTCTATGAATTTCTAAGACTTAATTATTTCTTTGGAGGTATTCACGATTTCCCTCCACGGCCATTAAAGCGAAGCGGGTAGGGGAGTAAATAGGTTTGGCAGAATTAAATGAAGCCATCGAGTAATATAAACAGCTTTGGTCGGCGGTAAGCAAATGTGATGGTCGGACCGCAGCGCTCCTCGTGACCTGGCGAATGACCGAATTCTCACCAATGTGCTCCTGAATATTTCAGGGTACGATTCAATTTTAAGGGAGGGTGTGACTGCGATTGAATATGTACCGAATTAATCTCACGGGCCTCGTTGAAAATTAAACAATTTGTTTTAACTCGAGCCAATATAATTTGTTTCGGTTTCATTACACATTTGAATTAATATTAATATTTCCAACACTATAAAATAATGTCCACAATATCACTTTGGTCTTCTTCTTCTTCTTCTTCTCGTGCTTTATCAGTTCAACGGACGTTGGCTATCATGTTGGATATCATCACTTTATTCAATGTGATCCGGAAAAGCTCTACAGTAAACTGGCCAAACCATTGTTTATATAATATTTTCATTCTCTTTTTATATGCAACCAAAATTATTAACTGCGTTAAAAAAACCCGCTCTAGGGCGGAGCGCAAAAGGCGTACATAAGACAGTTTCTGTAAAAAAATGTAATAATTTAAAGAATTATATACTAAGGGTAAGTAAATTCTAAAAATTATAGCATTACAAATTGACACTTCACTCCAAAAACGTTATGCATAATGTGAACGAAACTGTATACACGAAATTTTCTCTTACAAAGAGTTAGCACGTCATAAAAAAAATTCATAAAAACAGTAGAATATTAAATTCAACATAGTAGATGTGTATTAAATTTAAAAAAAAAAAATATATATATATATATAATCGAATATGAGCGTGTGTGAGCGGAGATAAAAAGGGCGACGCGCGCGAGGTGCGGTTTGGCTCCGAGACTAGTTATATATTTTGTACCTTAATTGTATTATTCCGTAATAAAGATATTATTGTCACATAAGTTTCTTTTGGACCACCAACAATCTATCTACGAGGTGTACGAGTGCTCGCACAACTGAGACGTACTTATTACGCAAGTACGTAATATTGGCAAGCTTATCAATTTCCATTAATATTTCTCTATTGAATACGGGAGGACTTGTATATATTACATTTAAGATGTGCATTTACTGTTTTTGATAAGATCGGGTAAAATGAAATAAAACCTTTTTTTTTCATTCTTCATTTATATCTTCATATATCTTCATATACCTTTCAAATAAATACGGTTGAAACACAATCGTTAAAAAAATAGGACGAAAATTTACAAGATGAATATTCTGTTTCAGGCCGATTTTGTTTGGCAGACATTTATCAGTTCATATTTAATAGTCTTAGATAGCAGTTGATTACAATTGATTATGGAGCACCTAACATATCAACGTGTTAAAGTCATTAAAACATTTTATCTAAATAATCGTTGTGAACATGAAGAAAGTGGCGTGATTTTTTTGGAGTTCATCACGTGCCAAGCAAGTCAACCATTCAATGTGTAGTGAATAATTTTGAAACTATACACATTGGCAGACGAATCGAAGACGGGACGACAGCATGGCATACGTATGCCAGAAAATATTGATGCAATGAGTGGAGTGTTGTGCACAAGAATTGAGAATGTCTCAAGGAACTTAGTTAAAAATACTCAAAAAATTTTGGCATTACAACTCGTATAAAATTCAATTAACACAAGCCAGATAGGAAAATTATCATATACGCCGAAGAAATTGGATAGCGCATATTTGTAGCTCAATAATGATGACCCAGACTTCGGCAAAAAAATCATCATGCGAAACGAAGATAATTTCGACTTGGCGGGTTTTGTTAATAAACCAAACAGCCATTATTGGGGTACTGAAAATTCTTAATTCATACACCTACGCAGAGTGACTGTATGGTGCGCCGTGTGGCGTATGTATCTATTTCTTTCAGGATGCGAAAGGTAATGCCATAACCATTAATGATGGTCGCTATCGTCACAAGTAGCAAAACTTCATGGTAGCCGAATAAGGTTGGGTGAACCTGAAAAACATGTGGTTTCAACAGGACGGTGCCACCTCATACCCAACCCGAGCTACGCTTGAAAATTTGCCAGAAAATTTTCCCAGCAGTATGATGTCAAAAAGTAATGATATTGATTGGCCTCCTCTATCGCCTAATTTGAAGGCTTACAACTATTTTCTGTAGGAGTACTTGAAAAGAAAGATCTATGCCAATAAACCAACAACAATTCCGATGCTACAGGACAATATTCGAAATGAAATTGCTGAAATAACACGCGAAGAATGTTATGAAAAATATGATTTAAAAAACACGCATTTGTGCCGCTCCCAGAGGCGGTCACTTGCCCGAAGTCATATTTCAAACATAGTTGTAATAAACCAAAAGAATTGATAAATAAGAACGAAATTAAAATATTGTATTTTATTTCTTCGTTATTCAAAAAGAACATCAGCCTGGAACATAATATTCACCCTGAATATAAAATATACACATTTATCGGGCGAATATTGGTATGTATCTGTTTATATTGTTTGCAATAACAATTTTTATTTAATAAAAAATCGCTAACATTTGATAAACCCTCGTTACTGTCTATGACCTAAAACTCTGTATGAAAGATTTTCACATTTTTCCAGAAAGCTCTCGGTTTAAAATGTGTTACTTTTATCTGTAATTCTCTACTCAACAAAGGATAACCTATTCAGAGTTCAAGGATTTACTTCCAACCCAAGTTAAGCAGAGTTCAAAAACTGACAAGAGGTTACATTAGATCATTATTGCTGAAAATGGAAGGGGAATGTTTTGGAGATAATTCAGTATATATATATATATATATTTGAATGAGAATACAAAATCATTTGTTTCATTAATTTTATGGAACAGTCAACCGTATTCACACTTCATATTTTTTTTATTTTCTTTTTATTTAATTTAGCGAAAAAAATACATGGGCAAAATAAATTCAATTTTTAAAGTACATGGTTACAAACATACATAAGGTTATACACATACATGGTGTTTCTTTCGCTTACCTCTCCAAAAAAGAGACCAGCTCTTGTGCTTGGAGAGGGAGTTACTCTACAATAATTTTGTATAATACCTTACATATTTTCTTCATTGTCCATTTGTGTGCTTTTGAAGAATTCTGTAATATTGTTTATGTGTTTTTGAAGTAAAGTAAAGTAAAGTGTTTTATATGATGATAGTTGTTTTTAGAAACACATCCTGCGTGTTAAACTAAAAATACTTCCAATTGATATGGTGGTTACTTTGTGATGCAAAATTCATTTTAATTTTTTCGATTAACTTTTTAGGTACTACACAAACGTTGAATTATTTTGTCATTAATATATTTTCGAATTCGAATAACAGTAGCGACAAAATAAGTCGTGTGTGTGTGGTTCAAGTTCATTGAATTTTTTTAATATTTCTAATTATTTTCGTGAATAACTTTGTAGAAGTCTATTGTAATTAACTTTTGAAAACTTATCTTTTAAACAATTAACTTTTAGAAAAATTAATAACGCTGCACATAAATTAAAACGTTTTTGATGCTTACTGCATTATTACATAATTATTAATATGTTAGATAAGTGACATTAGAGAAAATAAACATTTTCCATACAAATATTTTACATATTTTCTATTTTTACAAACATTCTCCTTTCTTTAATATTTTTATTGACTTTATGTTGAAAAGAGTTGCTTTATTTATTTTAAATATGATAAAGGGTTCTAAATTAACAAATTTAAATGAAGATGGTCTATTGAAATATTAATATTGCGTGTAACAAGAGGTACATTATTAACTTTCCGTCATTAATGACGGATACATCTTGTCATGTATGTTTTATTATTAAAAATAATTTAT